>JAZKJV010000640.1:1200000-1800000 GCA_037367405.1 Ottelia alismoides | reverse complement strand
CTGCCGACTAATCCTTAGTAGGTGACCCCGCCGACCGAGTACCGACTACCGCTTTCTGTAACCTTGGGGAAGTGTATGCACACGATGTTTGACAGACACTACCATGAGACGCACGAAATGTAGCAAGCTGATTAGTACAAAACTCCTGGGTATTGTCAGAATGTGTATACTTGATTTTTGCTGAAAAATGTTATTTATTTCATTAATGAAGAACTGAATAACATGACCAACATCAGACTTATTTTTAAGAAGAAAGAGCCATGGCAACCTTGAAAGCTCATCAACAACAACGAGATAAAATCTATGCCCCCTGATGATCAGGGACACGACTAGAACCCTAAATATCAAATGAATTAACTCAAATAGACCATGATTACTTCGACCCTGACGACTCTGGAATGCAGAGCGATGATGCTTCCCAAGCTAGCAGGCCTTGCACTGAAAGGTAGAGTGAGGGGAAATCTGAGGAAGAACGCAACACAACTTTTGCAAAGGAAGATGGCCAAAATGAAGATGCCGCATGTAAGGAGACGTAGACCCAGTGCGAATGGAAGAAGCACCTGCATAAGGAGATTGTCTGTAGAGACCTCATTGCTCACGACCAGTACCAATCACCCTACCCATTAGAATGTCCTGAAACACAAGAGCAGACGAATAAAAAATGGCACGACAATGCAAGTCCTTGGTGGTTTGACTAATAGATAATAAATTCATTGAAAACTCAAGAGCATAAAGAACATTCTAAAGTCTCATTGCATGAGTTAGCTGCACCTCCCCTTGACCAGTAATGGGAGAATGTGTCCCATCTGTTATCACAACAGATCGTCCAGGTTGAGTTGGACTGAAAGCACTAAACTGACTTCGATCACCACAGAGGTGATGGGATGCACCTAAGTCCATAATCCATTCTGACAAATCTGCCCTGTAACAACTAATGAAGGCATATGCTATACCTTATGAAGATGCAGCAGAGGCAGCTACCTCTGATGATCTTGATGGAGAGCTAGATGGTCCAGGAGTAGGCATGATCTCTCTGAGTCTGGCCACAAGTTCGTTAAATTTCTTATCAACAACAGGAGAAGGACTCCCAACCTGTTGAGTCTGTTCAGCAACTCTAGCAGAAGCAAGAAACCCATGCTTAGAATAGCAGGTTTCCTCAGAGTGACCAGTCCTGTGGCAGTAGGTGCACGACTGGCGGGGTCGATCACCCCCTCCTCTGCCATGGTAAGATCCTCCCCTACTGCGATACGGAGTAGGGTTCCCCCTACCACGAGATGCGGCCATGGTTGATGATGTCTGAGACTGCACATTACCACCAGAGGATATAGATAGCCTACTCAGTCTGTGGTATGCATCCTCCATTGGAGGTTTGGTAGCATCTGTAAGAATCTGGGCGCGAGCTAAGTCATATTCAGGATCAAGGGCCGCTAGAAAGACCCCAGTCATCACCGGGTCTCTCTAAGCCTTAAGTTGCTCTGTGGTAGCAGTCAAGGGAATGTAGTCGTGTAGCTTCTCAAACATGCCCTCAAAGAAGTGTAGAGGGTATGGAGGAGTCGACCATTCTCCTTAGACGTAAATATATCATGCTGAAGCTGAAGTATCTTCGACTCATTCTTCGCTGGAGAGTATGTCACAGCGAGAATGTCCCACATAGACTTTGTAGTAGGCTGGATCAGTATATCATTGCTATCTTTGAAGTCATAGTCCCAGATAGCCAAACACATGCATATGCATCATTTGCCTCCATGAGGCATATTTCCCAGTTTTGACACTTGGCTCCTCCACCGTGACGATGTGCTTCTTGCCATTACATTGCATCAGACTCATGAACTGCATGGCCCACAGTTCATAGTTTGTTTCATCCATCTTGACGATGGGGGATGGACCTTTGAAGGCCCTCAGGGATGGAACATCAGCTTTGTCGTCAACCATGATGACAACTATCACCAAGATTGGGACTGCAACAAATAAGACTTGTGTCTACATTGACATATGAGAAGATGGTTGTGGGTGTAGACTCATACCACAACCTCTCTCATTCTTTGAAGACGCCTTTGGGTAACTAGGGTGTTTTTAGATGATCACGCCACACCCTAGAGGCCCAAGAGTGGACCTATACCAAGATGAATGGTAGCATCCCGAGAGGCGGCATCACGGACAGTGATGGCAACCTACAAGGAGCGGTGACAACAACCCGAGAGGCAGCAACATCCCGAGAAGAGCAGGCCGCGAGAGGCTGCAGAAGCCCGAGAGGGGATGCGGCAACCAACGAGGGCCCCGTGAGGGGAGCCCGAGCGGGGTGGCGGCAACCCGCGATGAGAGCCCAAGCGGCAGCAACCCGCGAGGTGCAGTGGCACGTGCGATGCGACCACCCGCACGCGGCGGCGGTGGCTCCTTACAAGGAGAGGCGATTTTCGGTGGGCAGGAGCTAGGATTAGGTCACAGTCTCCTGTCTAGGACAGTCGCTCTGATACCATGTAGAAGGTGTGAAACAAAAGTTGTATTCCACGTAGCCTTAGAACCCTCTTATATAGGAGAAAGGCTCTAGGGAGAAATTACATTAAGAAGACGAGAAAACTGGAGAAATATAAATAAAGACAAAGATATAGAATTCTCTCAATACTGTTGAAGTGGGTGAGCAGAATTTGAGGGAGGGAGGAAGATATCTGTTGTGCTATGATCAGACGCATCTATGATGTTTCACGTCCTTCGTTGCTTGCTAATTTTCTGGGCCTGAAGCCTTTTGCTTTCTGGAAAGGGGTGCTTAAGGTCTCGCCGCATTTCCCAGAGCATTTCCGCCCCAAGTTGGGGAATGGTGAGTCGTTTGCATTCTGGTTGGACGATTGGTCAGCAGATGGTCTGATTTGCACTTGTTTCCCACGGCTCTTTGCGCTGGCGGCGGATCGTGAGGTTCGGTTTTCTGACTGCTAGATTGATGGTAATTGGATGCCCCTATTTTCTACGAATTTTTATGATCAACATCTGGAGAAGTTCCTTCTTTTGCTTGACTCTCTGAAGCATTTTGGGGTCTGTCCTGAGGGGCGTGACCGCTAGGTGTGGAAAGGAAGCTCTTTCTCCGTTAAGAAGGCCTATGGGGTGATTTGTAGACCTCCTCCTTCAAGGTCATATGACTTGATTAGAGATCGCAGCTTTATTTGGATGCTTGGGCTCCCGGAGAGGATCGATTTTCTCCTTTGGCTTCTCGGTCGAAAGAGATTAATGACGAGAGATCGGTGTTCTAGATTTTTTGGGATGGTTTTGGACAACTGCATTCTTTGTGGGAATGGAATTGAATCCATTGAGCATTTTTCTTCCATTGTCCCTGATTGTCTCCTTTGTGGAGAAACTTCGCCCTGGACTGGATTTGTATTCAAAGCCTTGAATCTTTTTGGGCTTCTTGGTGGCAGGGCGACAACGCCCGAGAAAGACTTCGCTTAAGCCCCTGGAAATCATTTGGTCTATCTGGCTTGCGTGAAACACTCTTCTTTTTTCGGGTCAAAGGTTCTATCCTGAAAATGTCTGTATCTATTCCGGGCTTGTTTTAGATTCATGGTTATTGTAATGCTGTAAGGTTGTATTTATTGTTTTTTAGTGAATTGGGGCGGACACCGTTGCGTGTTTCCCTCTTTTTTTTACTTCAAAAAAATTTCTTAGTATATTTTTAGTTGGGTCTCTAATGGAGGTCCATCCCATCATTTTTTAAAAGATGTGAGCTTGATGTAGAGAGAGGGGGGATCAAATAGAGATTTGAGAGAGGCTAAAGAGAATGTATTGAGATGTGTGCTTTCAACAATAGTCTGGTGCACTATTTATAGTGGTAGGAGTCATCTAGTTGAAAATATAACCATTGGTCTAAGAAAGGAAATTGTTGAGGGAAAATAACGAGTTGCGTTAATGAGAGGCCCTTGGGTTCTCTTATATAGGAGAGGAACCTTTTGGGAAACCTACAAGAAGAAGACAAAAAAGATAAATAATAAGAGAAGAATAAGGAAGATAGTAAATAGCTCAACACTCCCCCTCAAGCTAGAGCTTAGATATCAATCAGACTCAGCTTGGAACAATATCTCTGATAAGGTCCTCTAGCTAGGGCCTTAGTAAGAACATCTGTTGTCTGGTCTTCAGAGCTGACATGCGCGGTTGCAATAAGACCCTTCTGTATCATGTCATGAGTGTAGTGAAAGTCTACCTCTATGTGCTTGGTTCTCTCATGAAATGTTGGGTTATTGGCAATGAAAGAGCAACCTGATTGTTACATTGGAGGTGCATGGGAAGAGGCACCTCTATAGTTAGGTCAGTAAGAACAGATCTGACCCACATCATCTCAGTGCTAGCCTGTACCATGGCCCTGTATTCTGACTCTAACGCTCGATATGGCAACCACGGTCTGCCTTTTGCTCTTCCATGAAATCAGTGAATTCCCTATGAACACAACGAAGCCTGAAGCAAACTTCCTATCCTTTGGACACCCAGCATAATCTGCATCTGCACGCTGTAACTGAAAGAGATGTGCATCTACTGAGAAGATGTCCTGTACCTGGTGATGTCTTTAGATACCTCAGAATCATATGGACTGCATCCATATGTGCCTGTCTGGGCTGCTCCATAAACTGACTCACTTTGCTCACAATAAAAGATATGTCGGGCCTGGTAATAGTCACACATTGAAGCTTGCCAACAAGCTCCCTGTACCTCCTCTTGTCGACCTCCTCAGTGTCATCATCATAGAGCTTCATGCTCGGGTCAATAAGAGTAGTGGAAGGTCTGCAATCTGCCATGCATGTCTCTAAAAGAAGATTTATAACGTACTTCCTACTTCCTCTGGGTCATCACAAGACCTCGCTGGTTTTTTTGGCAAACTCCAGTCTAAGGAAGTAACATAAAGTACCAAGGTCCTTGGTCACAAACTGTTGACCTAGGAAGTTCTTGGCAACCAGAATGCCCTGCTCATCATCCCCTGTAATAATAATGTCATCAACGTAAACAAGAATGACAATAGTACCTCTCTGGGTCCTGTGCATAAATAGAGAATGATCGACAATCGATCGCACAAACCCTGCTGCTCTATCAAGTCCGAGAGCTTCTGAAACCATGCTCTTGGACTTTGCTTAAGGCCATAGATAGCCTTATGAAGCCTACAAACCTTCTGACACTCCCACTCAGTAGCAAACCCAGGTGGTTGCTGCATGTAGACCTCTTGTAAATCACCATAGAGGAAGGCATTCTTCACATCAAGCTGGTAAAGGGGTGAATCTCGTGTCACAGAAACTGAAAGTAGAATACGCATAGTATAATATCTGGCAACTGGAGAGAAAGTATCATGATAGTCCACCCCATATGTCTGGGTGAACCCTCGTGCCACAAGTCTCGCCTTATAGCGATTTACATTACCATCTGCATGGTGTTTCACAGTGAACACCCATTTGCATCCCACAACGGATGCGTCAACTGGAGTAGAAACAAGACTCCACGTACCACGTGACTGTATTGCAACCATCTCCTCCTCCATGGCCAACCTCCACTGTCTATCCCGAAGAGCCTCCTGATATGTCCGTGGTATGCCCACGGCTGATAGTGCCAAGGTAAACCTCCTGAAATCCTCTAATAGTCTGCTCAAGGAAACCTGGACTGCAATAGGGTAGATAGCATACGTACGTTTCTGCTTTTGCAGAGCAATCAGCACATCAAGATCATCTGCAAGTCCTAAGCCTGTAAGTTCCCTTCTGGAGAGGGCACCTGCTTATCTTGTATAGACTCCTGCTGCACCGACAACTCAGCAGTGTCATCGGTAGAAACAATGTGCTCTTTACATACCTGAGGCGTACTGGATGATGGGCAAGACATGTAAGCAGGGGGAACTGAGAGAGACCTATGAGTAAAAACACGTGGCAAAAACTGAGTCGCAGCATGAGAACCACAAGAGCAGGTGCAGAGGTGGGAGTAGGTGTAGGTGTCGGTGGTGGTGGTGGCTAAGGAGGCGATGGTAGAGCAGGAGTAGAGGGAGGTGGAGAATTGACAGTAGGAGGTGGGGGATTGTAGATCTCATCGTCAGAGTTGATAGTCAATTCTGTCACCTGTAGGAGAAAAAATACATAACAGACTCAAAGAAAGAAACGCCAACACTGACAAAGTATTTCCGCCTTAGCGGATCAAAGCAGCGGTACCCCTTCTGGGTATGAGAGTAGCCGATAAACACACACTTGACAACTCTAGGAGAGAGCTTGTCACGACCATGAGTCACATCATGAACAAAAGCAACAAATTCTAACACATGAGGTGTAAGGGAGAAAAGATCCTTCTCGGGAAACTCAATAGAGAAAGGAATCTTCTCTCCCAAAACATATGAGGGCATGCGGTTCACCAAATAGCAAGCAGTAAGGACAACATCACCCCAGTAAGCGCGAGGAGCACGACTCTCTATCAACAAGGTTCTGGTCACATCAAGTAAGTGACGGTGTTTGCGCTCAGCAACACTGTTTTGTTAGGAAGTATAAGCACATGAGATCTTGTGAACAATGCCAAGAGATTTAAGGAACTCATAAAGCTGTGAAGTGCAAAATTCCAAGGAATTATCAGAACAGAGATATTTGACATTAGTAGAAAAAATATTCTTTTTCTCATTAATAAAATACTTGATTACAGATCCAACCTCATGCTTTTTCTTCAATAAAAAGACTCAGGAAAGTCTAAAAAAATCATCGACATCAACAAGATAAAAACGGTGTCCCTGGTGATTAGGAACACAACTCAGACCTCAAATATCTAAATGAAGGAGGTCAAATAACTGAGAACTGCTTCGACTCTGACGAGATGGAAAGGAGGAGCGATGATGCTTCCCAAGTTGGCATGCGTCACACTGAAAGGAGGATATCGTAGAAATATGAGGAAGAACATGACACAGCTTCTGTAGAGGAAGGAAACCAAAATGAAGATGCCACAGATATGGAGAGACTGGTTCAGTAGGTATAGTAGAAACACCAACATGAGGAGGATGGACCATTCTGTAGAGCCTCCACTACTCACGGCCACATCCAATCACCCTGCCCGTGAGTATGTCCTGAAACACAAGAGATGAAGGGTCAAAGATGGCACGAAAATACAGATCCTTAGTGATCTGACTAATGGAAAGTAAATTCATCTGAAAATCAAGAGCGTATAAAATATTCTGAAGGCGCACCTGTCCTGTAACGGGTAAGTGGTCGCCATTAGCAATGACAACCCATCTACCAGATGGTATAGTCCTGTAAGACCTCAGCTGCGCTCTGTCTCGACACATGTGGCGAGAAACACCAGAATCCATAATCTACTTTATCATGTCGACACCAGTACTACCAGTAAAAGCATATGCGATACGTGAGGAGCTCGAAGAGGCTTTGGCTGCGGCTGCGGTATCTGTAGTGGTGGTGCCGACAATAGGAGTCATGATCTATCGAATACGAGACACAATATCATCCAAGCAAGGATCGGCCTGGGTAGTTCGAGTCTCTGAAGACACAATCTGTTCCGCTACTCGACTAGAAGCAAGATATCCATGCTTCTGGTAACATGTATCCTCTGCATGTCCATGCTTACGACAATAGGTGCAAGGGGCCACGTTGGCGTCCACTGCCTCTACCTCGAGGGGCGCGTCCCCTTGACGAGATCGCCTCCTCTCGGACACGAGAAACGACCATCGCTGAAGAGGGCGGAGAAGTGGCTGTAGAAGTTATGATAATCTAGTTGAGACGGCTATAGCCCTCCTCTATGGGAGGTATGATAGCTCCAATAAGAAGGTGAGTACGCGGGCGCAACATCATACTTTGTATCAAGTCCAACCAAGAAGACTCCAACCATCATGGAGTTCCTGTTTGTCTTCTGCTGCTCAATAGATGTCGTAATAGGCATGTAGCTATGAAGTTTCTCGAACATGCCACAGAGTGAAGAGTAGTACACATGCAGAGGGCGACCATTCTGTTTGGCATTGCAGATATCAAACTGTAGCTGAAGAATCTTGGCCTCATCCTTTGCTTGAGCATAGGTGGATGCCAAAGTGTTCCACATCACCTTGGTGGTGGGTTGATTCAAAATATCATTGGCAATCTCTGTGATGAGGGTCCCACAAAGCCAAACACGTGCAAACGCGTCATCCTGCTTCCAAGAAGCATTCACCCCAGTCTTATCCATTGGATCTGGATCTGTCAGGATATGCTCATTGTTGTTGCACTGTATGAGGGTGAGGAACTGCATGGACCACAAGTCATAGTTGATCCCATCCATCTTAACGATGGGAGTCAGGCCCTTAAAGGCTCCGAAGAAAAAATATCACCCTTGTTCTCTGACATGGCGTAAAAATGTTCGACCAACGGAACTCAACTGAGGAGTAGACCGAAAGAAACAAGCCTACATGATCATATAGAGGATGGGTTGTTCGTGTAGACTGATACAACCATCCTCACCAATCTCCGCTGCTCTTTAGAGTCGGAAACCGCGATTTATAAATCTGAAGTCGCGGTTTTCGGTCAAAATATGACCAAATCGAACCTCAAATCAAGCCGTAGGGTTGCACATAGGGGCACGGAAGGTCCGGGGGCGGCCCAAGATGATTGGAGGGAGCGCTGGGCGGTCTTTGGTTGGTTTGAACGCATGCAGGAAGAGCCAAGGGCGACTGCCCAGACGATCGAAGACCACCAGCCGACGACCTGGAGGCCAGGAATAGCTGACCGATGGCTGGGTGGCGCTTGGGCCTGGTGCTGGGCTCCGTCGAGGGGGGCTGGGCGGTGCCTAGTGTCGGGGGCTTGGCTCCGCCGAGGGTTGGGTGGCGCCCTAGGGATTGCAGCAACAGCTTGGTGCGTGGGGAGGTGAGGCTGGGATGCTTAGGGTTAGGGTTAGAGTGGGATACATGAACTCCGGCCTAGGATCGTCACTCCGTTACTATGTTGAGGGAAAATAATGAGTTGCATAAATGAGAGGCCCTTGGGTTCTCTTAAATAGAAGAGGATCCTATTGAGCAAATTAAAGATTAAGACAAAAAAAGATAGATAATAAGATACCAATAAGAAAGATAATAAATATCTCAACAGAAATGAATCACGAAGATTCCGACGAGTTGATCGATCATGATTTTCTATTTAATCGATCATAATCGAAGTTGATCGGTCAAAAGTAATCGTTATATAAGCATTCCACAGAGTTTAAACTTGATCGATCAAGTCCAGAAATTGATCGATTTGGAGTTGATCGATCACCTGAAAACCGTTGGTCGATCAGATCCTGAACGAGATCTTCAAGGATATTGTGCATAAGGAGGAGTTATACGACTTTGCGAGGAGAAAGCAAAATTGTAGGGCACTGAGGACACGAGTTTTGGCATAGGAGGCACCAACTAGGCATAGAGAAACACTCGGGATGAGGAGTTGGGCTTCGCATTTCTTCTTCTTCTTCTTCTTTGTTGTCAATGTTGTTAGCTACTAGAGGACGAGGTGGTGTCGGTGTTGCATCATCGTGGGTGATGCACGGGGCTGGAAAGGGAGGAGGCCCCTTCCATAGGGGATGCCATGATCTAGATGTACCGATCCTCCAGCCAATGATCCTGCTGCGAGATGCTGCAAGTCTGGGCAATCTAGGGTTGTAGAGAGTGCGCTGGAGGTCAAGCCTTTGCGTGCAAGGAAGTTTCACTCCTGATTAGGGTTCCCGAATCACGGTTCCAAGAACCCTAGATGATTCTCGACCTCACTTGAGTCGTGTAGAGACCACTCTGACTGTCATTGGCTATGACTTGAATTAGGGTTTCATCAGAAAATCGAATTACCTCCATCTTAGGTAATTTCCAGATCTTCAGAAATTGCACATATGTGTAGAACAAACTTCGAGATTTTTAGAACTTATGAATATGGAAAATATGGCAATGACTATCTTCAATACTTGAACAAGCACATAGAACATAATTCAAGATTTTGGGTTCCGGGAACCATTGAATTTTCTCAAACTTGAATAAATTATTGAACATGAACATAATCAAAATAATCTTCAAGAATAAATCAAAAAATCGAACCCTCTCTGATACCATATAAAAACGATAATGCGAAAGCGTAATCAAAGATAGAAAGATTAAGAATAATGATAGAACATATGTATTTACATGGAACCGTACTCCATAAGGAGCGGGATGAAACCACGAGAGAACCGCCTCAAAGGACTGATTTGTATATTGAATTCTCTCAGTGGATATATGTGGTGTGGGGATTCTTGTATAGCTCCACCAATATGATCAGGTCCCACTAATAGACGATGTGGAAAACCTGAGTGGATGTGGTAATTGGATCCTAGAGGGATCCAATTAAATTTATGGACGCCGTATACTTGATCACAACCCTTTAAAGCCATAGGCCTTGTAATACCAACACTAAGAGGCTAGGTATAGCATGAACTTGAAGAGAGCCCATGCAGGTGATGCAGAACCAATTGCCTATCATTAACGTAATGAGTGCCAATAGAGGGACAACAAGCGACCCAAGACAATTGGACAATACTTTGTAAGGATAAATAGGCACCCGAACTTACACAAATTAATAGAACCTCAGACACAAGCATTACATGGGAAGGGTATTGAATCTGCCAACAAGATATTAGAACACAAATGGAATAGAGATGCAAGTCCTACCAAAAGAAGGATGGATCCAACTCTCTTACAGATGTTTGAGGCCCAAGGATACCCCGTTAAAATACATCTTATAGCTTGTAGAAAGGTCAAGAGCCCAAAGATGTGACATGTCCATATAAAGCAACGGAAAGAAAAAGCATGAAGATGAGAGGGCGAGACATACTTCAGGGGAAGGATGTACGTTTGGGGGAGGAGGATGTGTTGGGAGGCGAGCCTCTAAAGAGGGAGCGCGGGGGAGAGAGGAGGGCCACTACTCAAAAAGATCATCAAAAGGTTTGGAGAAAGGATGTGGGGAGGTTGATTACGATAGGCAATTGCAAGTCGGTTGTGGTTGGTTTGTGCGAGGCCCATTGGTTGTTCCATATAAGTAGAAGGAACTGATAGGTTGGGGTGTGGAGGGATGTCACCACACCAACTATGAAGGGAATTTGGTGCTTCAGGTATGCGAAAGAAGGGTATATGGCCAGATGATGTGGGGTTCATGACCTATATTGTTTCAAATGCCACAAGCCCAACATATGCGGAAGGACAACTGTCCTGATGTCGTGAAGATGGACGTGGATATCAAGAAATACATGCGACCATATAGATGGTGTTCTCATTGCGAAAGAGTTGCAGATCAATCTGATTTTGGTGTCAGCAGTTCTCGAGAAGGTAGACATTGTGGGCCGCGTGGACGATACGATCTGGTTATCAGAGACAACGTTGTACTTGTGGGGAATCAAGGAGGGTGTGGTGCCTTTGTTCCTCTCCATGGGGGGCATGTTCCATAGGCTATGAAGTGGAGGAACCCTGAACTTTGTGACGTGGCTCAGGAGATTGGTCCGAAGTGGTTGATCTTGGTGAAGGGGCTTCTGGTGAGGTGTCATGGTCTCAAGGCTCTCAACACGGTCCGGGAGGTGTTGGAATCAGTTGGCATCATGTAGGAGGTGCTACGGACGAGGCTGCAACCAGAGAGGCATGGGAGTTATTGGTGGCATTGAAGCGCCCTTCAAGGTCGACACCGCCGGCTTTGTTATGCCGTGCCAGGCGCTCTTCCTTTTCGCCTAGGACTGGAGTTGGTTTTTGAGCAAGATGTTCGGTTGCTGTCAATGTTGATGTAGAAGGAGATGCGACAAGAGGGAAAGGCAGCATGAAGATGAGCATGCGATGGAATCTTAAGCTGATTTGGCAGCAAGATCTCGATAAATTGCATGGGATTCACCTGAGAAATTTTCAGTGGTGCTGGAAGTGCATTCTACCCTAATTGCAAGAGACTAATATGATGGACTAGAGGAGGATGTTATCTTGGACTCGAGTCTTAATCCCTTAAAGGGGTGGACCCATGTAACATTGATGGAGCTTTAGACGGGCTAACCGTGATGTGGATTTGGGTATGTGCAATGGGTCGGGTCAACCTCGGTTCCTCCTGGACCTGATCGGTTTGAAGGGTCATTGCAATCAAGAAAGTCAGTTTGATGGAGCTTTGATTATTTTGATGGAGCACTACATCCAGGCGGGTCCGTACAACAAGGTTGCTGCATCATCGGTCAAGAGTTGGTGGCAGTAGTTGGGGGTGGGGAATCACCCCGGTAAAGTATTGAGGGGATAGTGCCCTTGGAGCCCCTAACTCCTTTTTACCCGAAAGTTGGAGATCAACGAGATCATACGGCGATCGAGTTTCGCCCGCCACATTTGGAGGTGAATGCATCAAGGTTGGGAAAAGGTAAAAGAAGCGGATGCCGACAACAAGACATACTAGCAGACATAGGAGATTGACACTCGAGGTTGTTGCACACGAATCCAATGAGACCCTATCCTCTTATTCTCACGAAAGAGGAGGAAGTCAGAGGCTAGGAGATGGCTAGAGTACGAGATGGAAGACAAGCTTGGGGTCAATCCTTTCATGGAAGATGAATGTGAAGGATATGTTTAGATCCTTAAGCGCATCACGGAAGCGTGAGGATCACATCGTATGCGATTGAGAGCGACTAGTCGTACTAGAAGCTCGAGGCAGCGGAAATTAATTTTTTTTCATGCGATGAAACCACATGATCCAAGAACACTTCTCGGATCGTTTCATCTAAACCACAAACAAGTATTAGGATTACCTCTTGAAGCGTGGTTGCGATCGAGTCTCTAAACGAAGAGACCTCCTGTCTCAAGTCCGATCCGACGGAGGAGACGCTTATGAGCGTGTTGATGAAACACGTGCTCCTCGCAATCCATGTTAATGATCCAAATGGCGGATCTCCTGATCTCGACACACGAGATCCGACGTCTTCTTCACGAGCGAGGCGCACCGAAGGAGACGGAGATCCACGAGCAAACGATCGGGCAGCATATCGACGATGCTGCAGCGAAGGAGATTCTCTCTAGGACGTCCATGGTGGATGGCCATATGAGAGAGAGAGAGATGGATGGCGTGTAGAGAGAAAGAAAGTGAGAGAGAGCCTTGTGTTTCTCATTAGCATATGAAGAGCAAGGGGTGCCCTTCTATTTATAATATTTTGGGATCCATGGATCTCAATCCATGGGCAACACAAACCCACTGGCTCTCATTGATTTGTGTTTCTTTTAATGGATAAGATTTTGTTGGTAAAAACCAACAACAATTAATTTAATTTAGATTAAATATATATTGATAAATCAATATAAATCAATCTTAAAATTAAATCAACAACATATGGAGATAATGGAAAGGAGAGTGCCTCCTTCCATGTATATGGAGTGGACGGCCACCCTTTCCTAATAGGAATTGGTGATCGTCCCTTCCTTCCAATATGGAAGGGGCATCTCCAATGTAATCTCCTTAGATTACATTATTCCATGTATCTCCAATTTTACAACAACAATTGTTGTAAACTATTCTACAAAAATAATAATTCATAATTATTTTGTGAATATTGCAATCTTGCAATTGGAAATTTTTGAATCACATTCACAACCCAAAATAAAATGTGAATTACATTTTCAATTTAATGTTCAATGTGAATCCAATTTACATTAACATTTAATTAACAAATATAAATTACAAATAGCTCTCTCTTATATATCATAAATCACATTTATAAGGGAAAAGGGGGCCTACACCCATGTGTAGGTAACTTACCTTCACCCAACTCTTTTTCCCTCAATTTTTTTTATTTTTTTGAATTCATTCCTTGGGGAATTTAGATCACAATATATCACCATATCGTCATTCAAATTTCAACTTATTTTGAGACTTCTAACTTATCCATCATGACAGTCAAATTTTAACGGTCTGAGATTTGCTGAAATCGGCCCCTTCCGATGGAGCTGTTAGGAATGTCTGTTTTACATGAAATTTGAAACACATATTCCATTTAATATTCTAAAAAAATCCCCTAAAGATCCATTTAAAAAAAATCAAAAAAAATAAGAAACAAGAGGTGGGTGTAGGTAAGTTACCTACACATGGGTGTAGGCTCCCCAATCCCCATTTATAATATATATGATTAGTATGGATAGTGCTATCCACATTATTCATATCCATGATAATTAAATCACATTTAATCATCTTGGATCTCTATTCTCATGTACTAAATAATATGAATCACATTCACATTATTCACATCTTTGATAATCAAATCACATTTAATTATCTAAGATAGCTCTCCTTATAATATGAATCAAATTCATATTATTCATGATAATTAAATCACATTTAATTATCCAATTTCTCAATGCTCGGATACATATATCAACAATGAAATTATCCTGAACTCTTTCAAGGATAATGCGCTTTCTCTGCAGATACTTGAGATAAGGACAGGGCGATTGTATTGTTCCACGTATAGTGACTTGGATATTGAAATCACATCTCAAATCCAGATCTTGCGGACCTCTCATAGATGCTTGATTAAATCAAGTCTGCAAATCCAATCTTCTCATTGAATCTGAATTACATTCAGATCAATGTCCAACATTTGGACCAAGATCAGATTGCTTCTCTACTGAGAGGCACTAAAATCCATACCCGCTTCATTACTCCCTAGGAATGGAAGCATCATGGTTATACAACCGCTTATGATCACATCACCCTCAGGTATTCCTAATACATATACATCCTGCATACTGTAAGACTCAGAATAAACCCGAAGTATAAGATCAATTTTACACTATCTACTTCAGGGATTTATCATTAAGTTTCTCATTTGACTATTGGGAGTTGGTATCGATCATATACTTTCTAAAAGCATATATCATACCCAGGTGTTGATTATATACTTTCCAAAAGTATATATCGAACCTACAAATTCAGTTAAGCTTCCAAAGCGAGATGACCTTGCACGGAATTCGATTCTTCCCAATATGTCATGAGTGAGCTCATGCCTTCCGATTCAGTAATGAACATGTATGATCCCTTTCAGAGATCGTATTACTCATATGCCCTTGCATGCACACCAGCGCGCCGGTGTATAGACCTTGATTAGGTCATCAACGTAATGGTCTGCCAAATGTACATACTTAGACATATAGTAACACATCTGTCTCTGGTCAGAGGATGCGTGCCTATATTGTGACAGCATACAACATAGGACTTTGGCTATTTCGATCTCGTTAAGTCAACTCTTTGACCTAACTAATCTGATACCTCCGAGTCTCTATTCCTATGCAGAGGACCTGCATCAAGAGGTCGGTCAGATATCAACCTATGTGAGAATGGATTGCCATCTCCTACTGAGGCTGGAGATCATCTCTTAATGATCATTTGACGGTGCCTGATGAGTTCTCAATCTAACTCTTTAGATATTCATCCAAACACCAACCTCTATGATTCAATAATTGAATTAACAGTTGTATGATCTTTAAGATGGCCATGGTACATAACCCTAATTGTACTAAGAGATTTATTATGCAAATTAGTTATTATTCATTTCAGATCAGGGAATGGTATTTGCAATAATATTTATTGCATAATGGCTCGCCATGTGCTCGCATGTCCAACAATCTCCCACTAGCCCAAAGAGCCATTAATGAGATAATCATATAAACACTCACTCATGTGACAATCATAAGCTATTTAGAAAAATAGCTAGGTAAGCTGATCAGTCACTCTATTCCCAAGAGACTAGGCCAAGTCCTTTTACGGCATTTGCATATCTCCTATTAACAGTGTTCGCATCCAATGCAAATGTTGCATCTTATGCAACCAATACCCAATCATGTCAGTCATAGTGTCCTTGGCACTACATCTCAATAATTATTATAACTAGTATGTAAATTCTATTATCCTTATCAGAAGACCCTTATTCCTGGAGATCTCTATCTCCTAAGGTATTCGTAGTTAAAACCCTTTAGATCTCCATCTATAAAGTCTTAATTTCTTGAAGATAAGACTTAGAGATCACTATCTCTAAAGTCTTGTCATCTTTGAAGATATTGTTATTACCGCAATCTAGTGTTTTATCTCCATAGTAAGATTAGTAACAGTTTACTACTCCCACTGCATGGCAGACATCTGGCTTTTGTACACATCTAGCATATACCCAGCTTCTCCGAACTGATGCACAAGGGCAAGCAGTTTTAGCATTCACATCCTCAACTCTTTTAAGGTGCTATCCCTTTAGATAGGTTAGTACCATATCTTGAGGGAAAGAAGCCTTTCTTGGAATTTTCCAGAAAATGGAAATGTCCAAGGTGTATCATTAATGTGACGATCCCAATACCAAGGTATTCTTGAGATCATATCTCAAGGTATGGGCCAAGCAGATTATAAAACACTTATTATTATCCTTATATCATTCCAAATGATTAGGATATTATCTACATTTAGCACGATGAACACAATGACACTCCCACTAAGCTTCGCATGGTTCATCAAGATTCTATCTGAAATTATAACATTTATAATTTCTTTAAATCTGATATTCCAACTATAAGAAGCTTATTTGAGTCCATAGAAGGAGTTTCTTTAGCTTGCACATCTTGATTTCCTCAACCATGAAGCCCTGGGGCTACTTCATGTGAATATCCTTAGAGAGGTATTCATAGAGGAATGCCATCTTGACACACATCTTGAAGATGTCATAGTCAAGTTGTGTAGCTAAAGTTAGCAATAATTTAATGGGTTTAAACATGGTCACTAGAAAGCAAGTCTCATCGCAAGCGATGTCTTCTCTCTATGTGTATCTTAAGGATACGAACCGTGCTTTGAAGGTCCCTACCTTCTCATTACGTTCCCTCTTTCTCTTGAAGATCCATTTACACCTTAATGGGTCTTACCCATATAGGTGGATCCTCGAGGGTCCATATACAACATTTGTATATGAAGTCTACTTTAGACATTATTATTAACATCCATCTTTCGATGTTATGATCTTCAGAAGCTTCATCATATGAAGTTAGATCATGTCAGATTTAACTGACATATGGAATCCATCCTGAAACTCATTTGAAGAGGCATTAGTGTTTCATTTTTTTTCCTTTTAGTTTCTTATTTCAGGAGCCTCATTATCTTCTCAAGATTAAATGAGTTCCTTCACTTCATTTTCATCTTGATTCTCAAGAGTCTCATCATCTAAGAATCACATTCTCAGATATGAAATCTTTTAAGAATCTCAAGATCATAAAGTAGGTATCCAATACCATCCTTTATTTTCCTAATAAAGTAGCACTCTCAGATGCTAAATTCCAGCTTACTTGCCTGGAACCTTATTAAGGATATATATATATATATATATATATTGTAGTCTCTACTACATATATTCTCAGAAACTAATAGGTAATTATGCTAAAATTCATCATTGATCAAATCATGTCATACATGATCCAATTGTATCTCTCTACAACTCTCTTGAGTTTAGGTGTATTAGGAGGATTGAGATAGGAATGATATTCATATCTCCATAAGGTATTCCTTTGAATTCATCTAATAGGTACAAGCTACCTAGGTTAGATCAAATTCATTTCATCTTCCTTCAAACTTTGGTTTTTAAATCAAAATTGTGAAATCTTTGAACATTTCAAAGCTTTCTACGGTGAAGAGAAGAAATCATATATCACAAATAATCATCGAATGATATCACATATCATCAATGTTTATCATGATATAGATGATCCACATACATAAATATATATGAGATTCATGAGGTTCATGTTGCTGATTGCTGGAGTGATGGTAATTGGATGCTCTTGTTTTCTGCGAACTTTTCTGATCAACGTATAGAGGCATTCCTGCTCTTGCTTGACTCTCTGAGGAATTTTGGGGGGTCGTCTGAAGGGCGTGGCCACTGGGTTTGGAGAGGAAGCTCCTTCTATGTTAAGAAGGCCTACATGGCCATTTGTAGACCGCCTCCTTCGAGGTCAAATGACCTGGTTAGAGATTGCTGAACTTTGTTGTTGTTGTTTGACATCCTATTTATGATGAAAATTGTAGAAACTAAAGATAAATAATGGTTCTCATGTGTTTATTCTTTCATTTTCTTGAATTTCTTTTAGTTTTACATTTCTCTTTAAGAAATTCTCTAAAGTCGAGTACTTCTTCAAAGCTTCTAAGAAAGGAAGAGTGAGTTTTATCTTCTTACTGATTTCTTATATTTGTAGGTTGGACTCATTTTTATTTTTTAATTTTTAAAGTACTCCTTCCAGTATTGCAAGGTGTCCAGGAAGGGAACTATTGTGCCAGTTTTTTTGTTCGAGTCGAATGAAAGTTGAGGAACATATACATTTTGATCAGCTTGTAGGTTAGAGGAACTAGACGTTTCTTCTCTCTCAACCTCTTCTTCTTATTCTTTTGATTCCTCTTGCTCCTTTCACGAGAAATGGTCCTTAAGTGTCTTTCTGCTTCTTAAGTTAATCGCTTAAGACGTGTGAGCTCATGACCTAATAGGTCTGGTGTTATATGATAAGTCATCAGGGGATCTTGGTCTGGGAAGTAAGGTTGGTAACCGAATCATAAAAAGTTAAGAGATGCAGAGTCTGACTACACAAGAAAGTTGTAGAGCTTGAAAGATAAATTTTTTGAGGATCCTGAGCTGTTTGAGGTTGACTTAAAGGAAATGGATCAAAAGGTTAAACCTGAGAAGTGTTCCAGGTAATGGAAGGAATAAATGGCTCGAGGAATCTTGATCTGGCTAAGTAGGTAAGGTAGAGACAGGAGTGGGTTTGGAATTGGTACTCCTAATAGGTGTCTAAGATGACTAAGTTTATCGAGATTATTCGTCAGATTCTTAATCACATCTTCTGATCTAAGCTTTTTAATCTCAGCTTTTGATCAGACTGTGATGTTTCTTCTTAGATCATTAAGGTATGTTCTCTTTCTCTTTCACAGAGTAGTGTTTCTTATAGGTGGTTATATATACTTGGGTTTCTTACGTACGAGGAAAATCTTCAAATACGATCCGTAGTTTATGTACATATTTGCTTCAGATTGATCCTTGACGAGCAGCAGACTTGCATCATTCTGCATTAATAAGTTAAATTCTCTGTAAGACACATGGGCTTAGAACCTAATTCCACATTAATAAGTTAGATTCTCTGTAAGAAACATGGGCTTAGAACCTAATTCCACATTTTTACAAAATGAAACATTAAATTAACTATGTTATATGATGCAACGTGACCCCCAAATTATAGGGTCACATTTATCTAATTAAATAATAATCAATTTTATTTACGTTTTTAGCGGTCGTATTGGTCTAATTAAATAATTGAGATCGCCTGTGATCTCAACATTTATTTTGTAGGGTTTAAATGTAATTTTGGTCAATTAAATAATTTAGGGTCCAATTAAGGTAGTTAGAGATCAATTAGGATAAAATTAGTTGTTAATTTTGATTTATTTACTATTTTTGTAAACCCTCTCTCCTATATAAAGAGAGGGTAGTCCATTGTTTTAGTCAGTCAATTATGAATTAGAAATTGAGATTGTTATCTCTATCCCCTCTCCCTCTCTCTCTTCTCCCTCCACGCGATCTCCGCGGTTCTCTTCTCCCAACCCCTCGTTCCGACGAGTTTTTCTTCCTCTCAACCCTCCAATATTCTCTTCTCAACCCCTCTCTTCTTCCACCAAGAAAATCCACCAAAGTATTATAATTTTATTCGCCGTCGCCGAATCATTTCCGCATCAATTGGTATCAGAGCATGGATTTCGAATCGTTCCTACGATTCGACGATCCGATCGACTATTGGTGTGCGAAGTTCGGTCTCCGCCGCCCATCTCGTGATCCGCATCGCTCAAAGAAGTTCCGTCAACGTCTTATCTCATGCATCAAGGTGCACGCATGGTTGGACGCTCCAATCGACGACGATTCAACCGCCAACGACCAAAATCAGATCTGTGCAACCGCTGTTCAACCCGATTTCGAGGCAAAAAATGAAGGTATTTTCATTCACACCGAAGGTTTTATTGAGACAACTTCGATGCAAAGCGAAACCGAAGACATGGGACCCATCTTTGACGAGGATCCCGTAGATGGAGAAGTCCAAAATCTCGATCTGTTCGTGAGCAACCTTGCTGTCCAAGAATCAAAAGCTGAAAAAAAGGAAGATCGGGGGCCCATGTTTGATCGTGTGGAAGAAGAAGTTGCTGTCCAGGAGTTTACAGGTCAGCCGCCATCACCTGCAACATCCTCGAGGGCAACCCCTACCCCCACGGCAGTCCCGCGGGCCATCCAGGCCCTCACCGCACCCCCAGAGACAGCCCCGCCACCCCTCATCCCAGCAGCCCGCAAACCCGGCCCCGACCTCACCCCCCTCAGCGCCCGCGCCTCACGCGCAAGGTCGTGCGATTTCTCTTACTCCCGCAACCTCCTCCCGACCCCGCACCCTCTCCTCTCCTCTCCCGCATCCAACCTCTTCCCCCACCCCGCCGCACACCTCTCCAGCGCCAGCGCCGCCAACCGCCCAACGCCGCATCGCCAGCGCGCCTCTCCCCCCCGGACCTCCTCCTCGCGCGCCGCCTCGCCAACGCTCCCTCGCCTCTTCCTGGCGCGTCGCCTCGCCAACGCCCCTCCCCTCCTGCCTCCTGCGCGCCGCCCCACCATCGCCCTCTCTCCTCCTGTTCTCACCCCACCCCTTCGGCCACGCCACATCGCCCTGCTCCACTCGCTCCGCCCGGGGCACAACACTGCCACCGCGCCGCCATTGCGGTTCCGAGAACCCCGACCCCGTGCGCCTATATCGCAAGGGGGAATCCGTGCCCTAACCAATCGCCCGAAGTGGAGGGATATCAAATCCCTGGAAAAGGGGAATGGGAAATTAAGTGGGAAAATTTGCGAGAATAAAACCCAAACTTCCCATATTTGCAGAAAGTTCAACATCCATAAGAGGGAAAGAAAAAACAAAGGGGTGCGAAAATTGCGTCCACACCCCTGGCGGCGGAAATATTTAAAAAAAGGGGCTGCGCCTTATCCAAATAGGACTATCATCTTGGGTTTTCCCTATTTAAGGACCCCATGGCTTTATTCCCTAGCCACATCTCCTCTTCTCCTCTCCTTGTGCCATTGTTTCATTATGGAGTCTCCCAGAATCATAATCTCCATGCCGCATCTATTTTTCGAGCATCACAGGGAGAAGACGACGATCGAGACGACGCCACCGTGCGCACCGCATATGTTTTTCAACCACGGCAGCCGCGCCTCTCCCGCCCGCACATGGATTCCACCGTTCGCGCCCCACATGTTCTTCCAGAAGACAATTGACGTCGCCGAATCATCCTCCAAGCTTGCAGCTCACGCAATTCGTCAGGAGCCGAATTTTTAAAGCGGTGGAGAGTTGATGCAGCGTGACCCCAAATTATAGGGTCACATTTATCTAATTAAATAATAATCAATTTTATTTACGTTTTTAGCGGTCGTATTGGTCTAATTAAATAATTGAGATCGCCTGTGATCTCAACATTTATTTCGTAGAGTTTAAATGTAATTTGGGTCAATTAAATAATTTAGGGTCCAATTAAGGTAGTTAGAGGTCAATTAGGATAAAATTAGTTGTTAATTTTGATTTATTTACTATTTTTGTAAACCCTCTCTCCTATATAAAGAGAGGGTGGTCCATTGTTTTAGTTAGTCAATTATGAATTAGAAATTGAGATTGTTATCTCTATCCCCTCTCCCTCTCTCTCTTCTCCCTCCACGCGATCTCCGCGGTTCTCTTCTCCCAACCCCTCGTTCCGACGAGTTTTTCTTCCTCTCAACCCTCCAATATTCTCTTCTCAACCCCTCTCTTCTTCCACCAAGAAAATCCACCAAAGTATTATAATTTTATTCGCCGTCGCCGAATCATTTCCGCATCATTATATTAACATTAAAAGACAAAATTTGTAAAGAAGAAAATCAACAGAAAAACTGAAAACCTATTATGAATATATACCATATGAACGATTAAAGACACCAACAACAAGAACAAAGCCTTTTCCCACACTTAAGTATGGTCAACTACATGGATTTTTTCATTCATTCAGATATATTTTGGGTCATTCTAGGGTTTAAATCTAAATAACTAAGATCCCTTCGGATAGTCTCATTGCAACACTTCTTGAGCCTTTCTCGCCCTCTCTTAACCGGCTCAACATCCCAAATCTCACATCTTATAACCGATGCATCAACCAGTTATTTGGATTTAAACCTAAGAATATTTAGAATTTTATGACTTGCAATTCAAAGAATATTTATAATAACTTATTTGTCAGAATAAAAAAGAAACAAAAAGTATAACTTCAATTTGTATAATAAAACAAGGTTTAAACACATGAATATACCAGTAAAAAACCTATCTTTCCGTATTAACCTAATTTAAATTCATTCTTTTTGTAAAATAGACCAAGTAAGGACAACAATCTTAAAACATGTCAAAACTTTCATTAACCCCAATTGGTTAAAAGACCAACTTTGCATGCTCATAACTATTTTTATAAAGGCTACTTTCATTATATTCACTTGTACTTTATTCTAATTTTAATAAAAGATACAAAAAAAACAAAAAAAAATAAATCATAAAGTTTGATGTTTGGACACCTTATATATATATATCTGCATTTATAATAAGAACAAACTTCAAATAATAGCACCAACAAAGCCTTTCCCACATTAAGTAAGGTCGGCTACATGGATTCATTCCCTCCATTCAGCTCTATCTTGGGTCATTCTCGGGCTTAGATCCAAAAAACTAAGATCCCTTCATATAATCTCATTCCAACATTTCTTGGGCATTCCTCGTCCTCTCTTAGCCAGCTCAACATCCCAAAACTCACATTTCTCACTAGTGCATCAACTAACCTCCTTTGCAATTGACCAAACCACCTTAAGTGATTTTCTCACATCTTATCCTCGATCGGAGCTACACCAACTTTCCTTTTGATTGCATCATTTCCGACTCCGATCTTTACGTGTGTGTCCACACATCCACCTTAGCATTTTCATTTCCGCTACTACCATTCTGTGTACATGTCTATGGTTTACAGGCTAACATTCATATCCATAGAACATAGCAGGTCTTATGACTGCTTTGTAAAACTTTCCTTTGATTTTTAAAGGAATTTTATTATCAAAGATAATAGTAGATG
Source organism: Ottelia alismoides (assembly GCA_037367405.1). Lineage (NCBI taxonomy): Eukaryota > Viridiplantae > Streptophyta > Magnoliopsida > Alismatales > Hydrocharitaceae > Ottelia > Ottelia alismoides. The sequence continues at coordinate 1,776,856 of JAZKJV010000640.1, read as the reverse complement.
CTCCTCTCCACTTTAGCCAAGATGCATTTATTCTTTTAGTAACATCTCCATCAGTTTCTCCATCATGTTGCAAAATAGATCTCAAGTATCTAAAAGAATCTCTCTTCTGAATGTTATCATCACCGGTCTTCACATCGATTCCTTCACCATTGCTTCCATAAAAAGTGCACTCCATATATTCAGTCTTAGCCCTACTTATACGAGATCCTTTAGGGGGTGTTCGGTTAGTGATGCAGCGTGACCCCAAATTATAGGGCCACATTTATTTAATTAATTAGTAGTCAATTTTATTTACGTTTTTAGGTTGTCGATATTGTCTAATTAAATAATTGAGATCGCTTGTGATCTCAACGTATATTTCGTAGATTTTAATTTGAAATTGGGTCAATTAATTAGTTAGAGTCAATTTAGGTAAGTCGATTGTCAATTTAAATTAGTTTACTATTTTTGTAAACCCATCTCTCCTATATAAAGAGAGAGTAGTCCCATGTTTTTAGGCAGTCAGTTATGAATTAAAAATTGAGATTGTTATCTCTTTCCCTCTCTCTCTCTCCCTCCACGCGATCTCCGCGGTCTTCTTCTCCAAACCCCTCGTTCCGACGAGTTTTTCTTCCTCTCAACCCCTCCAATTTCTCTTCTCAACCCATCTCGTTCTTCTACCAAATATCCACCATAAAATATATTATCATTATTTTGTCGACGCCGGAATCGATTTGCATCAATTGGTATCAGAGCATGGACATTGAGTCGTTCCTACGATTCAACGATCCCGTGGCATATTGGCGTCTCAAGCTTTATCTCAACCACATTTCTCATGGGCCGCATGCGCGTTCACGTCAACGGAAGTACAAAAAGCGTCTTACGGCATCCCTGAAGGTTCAAGCATGGCTGGACGCGCTAACCGACGAAGAAATCATCGCTGAAGAAGATGGAACGACCGCTGTCCGGATCGTTTTAGAAGAAAAAACCGAAGAAAGGGGCGAAACGCTTGCTGTTCAGAATATTTCAGATCAGTCCCCGTCATCAACGACAGCCCCCATGGCAGTCCCCGCCCCTCCAGCAGCTCCCCAGGCCGCACAGGTACCTCTCCTGCCCTCCCCGGCCCGCGCGGCCGTCAGCCCCACCCCGACAACCCCTCCGACAGCCCCATACCCCCCCACGGCTCCACCTCTGACCACAATCCAGCACCCTCCTCTCGACCCATCCCCTCCCTCTCTCCCCGATATCTCCCTTTCCCTCCCCGTAACCCTAACCCATCCCCCCCTACCGCCGCCGCTTACCCTCCTCCTCCCCGCCGGCTTCCCCCTGCGCCCTTCCCTTCCCATCCCTTCTCTTCCCCTCTCAATACCGCACCCGCCCCTTTCCCTGTCTCCCTTGCGCCGTGCGAGGCAACACTCCTCCATTGCCAACACCTCTGCACGCCGCCGCAGAACCCTGCTCACCCTGCCGCGTCATCGTTCCAACCCTCGCGCCGCCCCCTCGCGCGGGCTGCTCGCTACTAACGGCGTCGCCCCGAGCCACCAGGCCACCTCTCGCGCCCCCGCCGGCTATCCACGAGCCGACCACCGCGCGCGGCCTTGACCATGTCCCCGCGCCTCTCCGACGCCGCAGCGCCTCCCGCATCCAGCCATCGAGCAGCTGCCGCCTTTTGTTGAGGAAGAAGGAAGCCCTATCGAGATTTGGGGGAACGACATCCCTGGAATTGAGGGAATGGAAAGTGAATTGGAAAAATTGCAGAACAAAAATTCCTAAAACCCATATTTGCAGGAAGGTCCAAGGCAAGAGGAATGTGATGAAATCTGAAGGGGTACGAAAATTGCAGTGGTACCCTCCAATTGGAAAAAACTACAAACGTAATGTTGAAGATGATCGCATGGGAGGAAATTGAAGCCACAATTCATGGATGAACTCTCCAACGACGCGCCTACATCAAGCAATTCGTTAGGAGCCGAATTTTTTAAAGCGGAGGAGAGTTGATGCAGCGTGACCCCAAATTATAGGGCCACATTTATTTAATTAATTAGTAGTCAATTTTATTTACGTTTTTAGGTTGTCGATATTGTCTAATTAAATAATTGAGATCGCTTGTGATCTCAACGTATATTTCGTAGATTTTAATTTGAAATTGGGTCAATTAATTAGTTAGAGTCAATTTAGGTAAGTCGATTGTCAATTTAAATTAGTTTACTATTTTTGTAAACCCATCTCTCCTATATAAAGAGAGGGTAGTCCCATGTTTTTAGGCAGTCAGTTATGAATTAAAAATTGAGATTGTTATCTCTTTCCCTCTCTCTCTCTCCCTCCACGCGATCTCCGCGGTCTTCTTCTCCAAACCCCTCGTTCCGACGAGTTTTTCTTCCTCTCAACCCCTCCAATTTCTCTTCTCAACCCATCTCGTTCTTCTACCAAATATCCACCATAAAATATATTATCATTATTTTGTCGACGCCGGAATCGATTTGCATCAGTTAGTGGGGGTAAACTCCCCATGGGGGAGTTTACCCCCCTTAACCCACCCTCCCTCTCTCTCATGTGGGTCCCACTTTATTCCTTTTTTAAAAAATTAAATAAATCAATTTTACATTATCAATCCTATCAAAAAAATAATATATTATACCATCATATCATATAAAAATTATAAACTACTCCCCTTCTACTCACTTTTTCAAACTTCAATACAATCACATCACAATAACTACTCACTTTTCAAACTCCAATACAATCATATCACAACAAACCCACTTCTAACCCACCCCCAGTTTAACCCTCTATCCAAACACTAAAACTCAGAAACGGGTTGCCCTCTACCAGTTTAACCCACCTTAACCCGTGTACCAAACACACCCTTAGGGTGCTTTTGGGCTGATGGTTATCTTGAAGTGGATAACCCTCCCAAAAAATGGTTATTTACTAGATAACCCTTTGTTTGTTTTTGTTTGGGTGGAGGGTTTGTTTTTGAGATGGTTTGTTGTTATGCGATTTTTTTATGTTCAGAAAAATGATTAAAAGTTGAGTATTTTATAATTTGTAGATGACATGATGATATAGTATTTGTTTTTTGTTGTAATAGATAACATAGAATTGTGTTCTTTAACGTATTAAATTGTGTGGGAGAGTAGTTTTTGGGTAAGCCCCACTATGGGACCCACCGAGGTAGAAATACGGGGTTTGACCCTCGGGGTTTACCCCCGGGCCGAACGTGCTCTTAGTCTCCAATGCATGTCTTCAGAACTCAATATTCTCATTTACTCCATCTCAAGTCTCATCAATCAACACAATATCATCAACGAATAACATACAACAATGTATCTCATCCTGAACGTGACTTGTCAACTCGTCCATAATCAAAGTAAAAAGGAATGGACTCAAAGCTGGACCTTGATGCAGACCAATGTTGATGTCAAAATAGTCAGTCTTCCCAGATTGTATCCTTACACAAGATGAATCCTATCATGCATATCTTTTATGAGGTTAATGTATATGACATGTATTTGTCTCTTCTCCAAACTCTTCACAATATCTCCCGCGGGACACAATCATAAGCATTCTCCAAATCAATAAAAATCATATGGAGGTTCTTCCTTTTAACTCTATAAATCTCCATTGTTCTCATCAACAAGTGGGTGTCTTCAATAGTTGAGCGACCTGACATGAATTCGAATTAATTTTCTTTTACTTTGGAAACTTGCTTCAACATTCTTTCGATCACACGTTCCCAAATTTTCATTGTATGACTCATCAGCTTGATACCTTTGTAATTTGAATAATTTAGAATGTCTCCTTTGTTCTTATAAAGAGGCACCACGATCAAGGTTCATGAAAGCGATATGCGTATGCGTTCGGATAAGTCACTGGATAGTGATTAAGCGTTATGCAGGGGCATATGCGGGGCATATGCGGTTCTACATGGTTTACTAATTTTTTATTTAAAAATACAAAATATCTACAAAAATGAACACAACAGAACTGCATTATGAATAAATGTGGTCCAACAGAAGATCTAAGAAAAATGACTTTCATGTAGAGCTCAAAACAATCTCTATCAATCAAATATCAACACATCAATAGAAAAAGTTACCACACATAATAATTGACAATCACCAAAATATGTAAGTATACCAAAATTTCAATTAGTAAGGAGAGTCACAAAACTATAGACCTAAATTCAGAAACAACCCTAAATTCATACTAAACATTGTTAGTAAATTCATACTAATTTCATAAAACTAAAGACCCAATCATATCTTTTATTCTTTTAAAAAATAATCATTTAGTAGACCTAAGTTGAATGCTAGCATAAATATTTTATACTTGGAAACAATATAGTACACACCTAATCATATATTAAATTCTTTAAAAAATAATCATTCAACATACCTAAGTTGAATGTTAACATAAACATTTTATACTTGGAAGCAATACAGTAAATACAAACCTAATCATTATCTTAAGTTCTTTCGAAAAAAATCATTCAACAAACTTGAGTTGAATGTTAGCATAAACATTTTCTACTTGGAAGCAATACAATATAGCACAATTCAGTTACAATGGTCATTTTATATACCTAAACATTGTTATTAAGCATGGACTAGGAGAAATAATCATTCAACAAACCTAAGTTGGCTCCTGAAAATCAAACATAAAAAATAGCTTGAAATAAGAGAAAAAGAGGGATCTAGGGTTTACCCAGCGGAGCTTCGCATGGTCACAGCGGAGCTGGGAGTCTGAGGAGCCTCGTACGGAGGAGCTTCGCACACAGAAACTGGAGGTGTAGGAGCTTCGCACAGAGGTGCTGCAGGCCGAGGAGATTCATACGAAGGCGGAGGGCTTCCAGGCAGTGGTGAAGGCGCAGGTTGGATGAGACGAAGGGCTCGAGATCGAGAGCTTGCATCCCTATCGAGGATTCTGGAGGAGAAACAAGTAGCACTTAGTTCACCTAAACCCTAAACCTGTATCCAGATCTTAAGATCTGTATCCGATTATTCAAAATGATCTGTAGGAGCTCAAAGTGGGCACATGGTGCACATATGCAACCGCACAACCTGCATATGCACAAGGGGCGCATAGTAAGGGGCTTCAGGTATGCGGCGCGTTGAGAGGTCCGCACACACATATTCGGCTGCATACGCGGTCGCTCATCCCGCTTTCGTGAACACTGGCCATGATGCTTTTCCTCCAATCTCCAGGCATTTTCTTGCTTCACCAAATAACATTGAATAAATTTGTAAGCTAAGTCAAACCACGTTTGCCTAAAACTATCCAAACTTCTATAAGAATGCCTAAAACTATCCAAACTTCTATAAGAATGCCATCAGATCCTACATCTTTCCCAGGTCTCATAACCTTCAAAGCCTCATCTACTTCCATTCTTTGTATTCGTCTATAGCTTGCACGATTCAAGTAAATTCACTACTAGCTACATCTCCCAAAGTGATCTCTCTATATCCTTCCCCAATGAAAAGCTTATGGAAGTACTGCTTCTATCTAGTCTCTATATCCTTCTGAGTAAGAAGCACGCGACCTTCATCATCCTTTGCATCTCACTTGAGAAAGGTCTTTGGTTTTTCTTTGTCTTGCTTTAGCCAACCTGGATATATCCTTCTTACCCTCCTTAGAGTCGAGTTTTTTGTACAAAACTTAATAAGTTGTTGACTTAGCTTCGATTACAACCTTCTTTTCTTCCTTCTTCGCTTTTTTGTAGTTTGTGACAGTTTCATCTATTCTATCCATAGACATAGCTTTAAAGCATGGTCTTTTAATTTCGAGCTTCTCTTGAACCCCTCCACTCAACCACCAAGCCTTCTTTTGGCATGGAGTTCCTCCCTTTGACTCGCCTAACATCTCTTTGGCTACTTTTCGGATACAAGATGCTACTGCCTCCCACATCTCGTTTGCACTTTCATTACAATCCCAAGATACGTCTTGTAAAACGTTCTCCCTGAAGCTTGATTGCTTCAATTTAAGATTCCACCATCTAGTTCTAGTGATCTTGGAAACCCTCCATTTCTTCACTAGTACTTTATTTGCACATCCATGACTAACATGCGATGTTGGATGGCCAAGCTCTCTCATGGGATTATTTTGCAGTCTTTGCAACCCAATCGATCACTCCTTCCTCTTCTTGAAGATAGTGTTTGCTATGAAAATATCATATACCGTTACAACCAGAATGACTTTTCCCTCTTCATTTCTATCGACGAAGCCATGTCCTCCATGAACACTAGCATACCCTGAAGCATCCTTTCCCACATGTCCATTAAGATCTCTACCTTGGCAAATCATCTCTCTTTGTGGGATTCCTTGCATAATCTTATCTAAATCCTCCCAAAGAGCTTGTTAATACTTTCATTAAAACCAATTTGCGGTGCATAAACTGAGATGATATTTAGAATTTCTTCTTCGAGCACAACTTTTAGCAAAATAATCTGATCCCCAAATCTTTGCATCTCAACCACACTGTTCTTCGAATCCTTATGAATAACCACTCCGACGCCATTTCTGCCCTTATATTTACGTGAATATCAAAGTTTAAATCATGTCTTCTCGATTTCCCTTGCTTTCTCTCTATCCCATTTTGTCTCTTGGAGGTCCAGTATCCGAATCTTCCTTCTTTCCATCGTATCTATTATCTCTATCGATTTGCCAGTCAAAGTACCAATATTCCAACTACCTATCCGCAGCTTCCTTTGCAACCTCTTTTGGACTAACTTCTTTACTCGTATGTATCCATCATGCGAGAACCCTTGCAAATTTTGGATTGCATCCAGGTGGCGATGCAACGAAACTAGCTTATTACTCGCATGCGTTCCTTATGCGAGAACCCTTTCAAAGTTTGAACTACATCCGGACAACGATGTAGCGATCCTTACCAACTTCTCATTGCATTTGAGCGATGCAACATGTCGCTAATAGGAATGCCCCGACGAAATCTAAATATTTGCTTAAATCCATGTTGAAAAGATCCGAACTATTTTGAGACAAAATCCTAAACAATGTTCTTAAAAAGACTATTATTTAGGAATTTGTCTCTCTTGTGCTGGCTATCAACTATCTAACGCACAACCCTCCTCAATTTACTTGGGCTTGGGACCAACCATGGCTGAGTTAACAAACTTCAACTATTGAGAGTTATTTTGTATTTGCTTACTTATTATGCCTATATATTATGTAATTTTCCCTTAAGGATTTCTCCTCTCTAAATAAGAGAGCCTATAACCCTCGATATAATCAAGTCATTCATTCCTTTCCACGTGATATCACAACGATGGTCCTAGACTGGATCCCTAAGACCCCCAACTTCACCCATACTGTCCGACCTTTTCCAACACGTGCATCGCCACCTTCGTGCATGTCCACCACCGCCGCCAAAGCGGCAACCCCTTGGTGTTTCTGGCAACTCCTTTCCACCATAACGGTATCTTCTTACAACTGTAAGAGATTGTGAGGTCTCTCCATCGTCGAGAAGACTTGAGCGAAAATCACTCATTGTTGTCGTGAAGGTCTAATGGAGTTCCTAGGTGTTGCCAACAACATTTGCACCATCCACAACCCACTGGGCAACACCACAATGTCACGTGCTGCCACCTAGGATGCTGAATTAGTACTAGAGGGCCTCTACCTCGTCGCTGCACCTCTCGAAATCCCTGAGAGGCCTGATTTTAGGTTGTTTGGAGTGAGTTCAGACCTCTAAACTCATCCGCGTGCCCTAGAGCATGTCCAAAATTGATGGGAACGGTTGTGCCTTGAGTCTGCACACACAATCGATTCTCTATATGATTGTGTAGACATCTTCAGACCAGTCTACAACCCCAATCGTGTCTTTTCCCGACTCCTTTATCATCATGTCAGAGAGCAATGTTGATTTATCCTCTTGTGCCTTCGAAGGCACGACTATCATCGTCAAGATGGATGTGATCAATTATGAGTTATGGTTCATGTATTTTTTGAGCATTGTGTAATGAAACAATAAGAAGCACATTGTCAAACTAGTCGATAAAATTGGGGTGAATGCTTTGTGGAAGCAAAATGATGTGTATGCGTGTGTATGGCTATTTGATACACTCACCAAGCCAATGACGTACTCCAGCATCCTACTGCCAAGACAATGTGGGACATCCTCACACCCACTTATTCTCATGCAAGGAATGCGATGAAAATCCTCTAGTCTCTGACTGTCTGTACGATATTTTCACAACCAAGCATGATGGTCGTCCGCTTCATGCTTTTACTCCTAGCTCTGGGACATGTTTGAGAAACTTTACAACTACATGCCTCTAAACGCTTAACAGAGCAACATATGTCGTACATGAACACCTCTCTGGTCGGAGTTTTTCTGGCAGCACTTGACTCATAGTACGATGCCGCACGCACCCAGCTTCTTACAGGTGCTTCTATACAAACCATGGAGGAGGCTTACAATAAATTGAGCAGGTTCACGATGCCTCTTTCATCCACTACTACTCAGACATTCTCTACAATGGTTGCATCACGCGACAAAGGAGGTTCAACTTAGTAAAAGGATGCAGTGTCCATGATAGAAGCGGTGAATGCCCAAGCTAACATGCAATACTGCCACCGTCCTGGTCAAAAGAACACTTACTATCAGAATCATGGTTACCCCGCATCTGCGCGCATTGCTGAGCATATTGAGCCTACTGTTACTTATGTTGATCAGAAGTTTGATGACCTTGTCTTATGTCTGAGGGAGATTATGACTCCTGCCACATGCATCACTAATGCTCCTTCAAACCCTTCTAACATTGCTACCTTGCCTAAGCCAATACCTCATGTATAGCTTATGCCCTTACTTTTTGTCACATGGCAAACATTTCATAGTGGATTATTTATTCTAGAGCATCTCATTATCTCTGCAGAGAGATCACATTTCCCTTCCTACATATCAGTACATTTAGAAAAATCTGTTGTCATTGCAAATGGGACACATTCTCATATTACATGATAGGGGGAGAATTGTTTGACACCGTCTATGCATTTGTAGAATGTTCTTTTGTGCTTCATGCACCTGACTTGTTTATGAACTTGTTATTTATTAGTTAGATTATCAAGGATCTGCACGTGTCAATTTTGACCCCTCATCTCTTATGTTTCAGGATATACTCACGAGCAGGGTGATTGGATGTGGTTGTAAGAAAGGAAGTCTCTACTGAGTGGTCCAGTCTCTTTACAATCTTCCATTTTCACTGGATCAATCTCTTTGTACATGTGGCATCTTCGGTTCATTCACGTTCCTCTTCAGAAGTTGTGTAGAGTCCTCCCATAGATCCCCTCTCAGTCTACTTTTTAGTGTGAGGCTTGCCAACTTGGGAAGCATCACCATTCCAGTTTTGTTGGTCGTCAGATCCGTAGTATCAATTCTTTATTTGAGTTAGTTCATTTTGATATTTGTCTCGTAATTGTGTTCTTGATCACTAGGGGCACGTGTTCAATCTCATAGCCATCAATGACTATTCTAAACTTTCTTTGATTTTTCTTCTAAAAAATAAGTCTAAGGATAAGTCTGTTGTTCAAACTTTCATTAATGAACTAAAGAGTATTTTTTTGCTATTGTTAAATATGTTCGTCTCTAACCATGTCTTGGATTTTTCTACCTTTCAACTCTCAATTCTTTAGGTCCCTTGGTATCATACATCGGACCTCCTGTGCTTACACTTTTCATCATATTGGTGTTGTTGAGCGCAAACATCGTTTCCTTCTTGATGTTATTATGACTCTTCTTATCCAGAGTCATGCTCCCCACTCTTTTTGGGTGATGCTATCCTTACTGCATACTACCTGGTCAACCATATACTATCCTTCTTGTTAGGAGAAAATGCTCTTTTTTCGATAGTGTTTCTTGATAAAAACCTTTTCTCTCTAACACCTCACGTCTTTGGATCTGTGGCTTTTATTCATTACCTGACTCCTGGTCATGACAAGCTCTCCCCTAGAGCTGTCAAGTGTGTTTTTGTGGACTACTTCCGAACCCATAAAAGGTACCGATGCTTTGATCCTGTTAGACAGAAGTACATATTTTAGTACTAAAGTCACATTCTTCGGTTTGTCATATACTTTTATCCTACAAGTGACATGATGACCTCGTCCGAGTCTAGTAAGGAGGTTTACATTCCACCTCCTCCTTTGCCTCTACCTCCCACCACACCTCCACCACCACCTCCTCCTCCTCCTCTTATGACTCCTCCTCTGGTGGCTACCTCGTTACCACATTCGCAGACTGACTACTGTACTCCTTGCTTTTGCGCCTTCCCATCCTCCAACATCCCTAGATAAATTCTGAGTACTTGGTTTCTACTGATGGCACTGTTGATTTGTCTGTAGGGTGTGGGGGTGGGGGGGGACTTTACAAGTTGAGCATGTAGCACATTAGGAGACTACTATATGGGACACCGATCGTCTAGAGGATTTTGACCAACCTATTGCTCTTCAGAAGCGGATGTGCATGTATGCTATGTATGTTTCTTTGGGGCATCTTTTAGACGATTTCAGAAATTTTTGATGTGACTATCAGTCGTAGAGATCCCACTCACATATCAGGAGGCTATGCGAGACAATTATTGGCATCTTGCTGTGGAGGAGGAGATGGCTACACTCCAGTCACATGGCACATGGAGTTTGGTTTTTGCCTTGAAGTGGCTTCTGTGGTTTGCTGTAAATCGGTCTTTACAGTGAAGTAGAGAGCAGATAGTAGTATTGACCGATACAAGGCTAGATGTGTGGCATGTTGGTTCACTCAGACATATAAGGTGGACTATCAGGACACTTTTCCCCTAGTAACTCATCATTCTACACTCCGGATCCTCCTTTCTATTGCAGTATTACGAGATTGGTCACTTTCTTAGCTTCATTTCAAGAGTGCTTTCTTGTATAAAGACCTACATGAGGGGGTCTATGTGCAATAGTCACTTGGGTTTACTACCGGGAGGAAATGTTAGAAGATATGCAGACTTAATAAGGTTATTTATGTTCTTAAGCAGAGTCCCCGAGCATAGTCCCAGAAGTTCTAGACTTGCTAGATATGAGGGCTTCAAGAGATCGACTGCGGATCACTCACTCTTTGTACATAGGACAGAGAGTTATTGTGGTCATTTTGATTTATGTTGATGGCATTATTATTACTACAAAAGATGACTTATAGGGCATCAATGAGGCTAAGACATTCCTTGGACAACAATTTATCACTTAGGATCTTGGCGAGCTAAGATGCTTCCTTGGTCTTGAGTTGTCCAGGAACCAGAAAGGTTTGGTGGTGTCACAGAGGAAGTATGTTACATATCTTCTTCTAGAGACAATGTTGGCTGACTGCATACCTGCCACTACTCCCATGGACCTCAAGATGAAGCTCAATGATGATGATACATGAGGTGGACAAGAGGAGGTACATGAAGCTTTGAGAATATCCTCTATACGACTATAACTATGTCATATATCTCCTTTGTAGTGAGCAAAGTCTGCTTTATGGAGCAACCATGACATGCTCACATGGATGTTGTTCACATGATCCTAAGGTATCTGAAGTCTTCTCCAGGTACATGATTATTCTTTAGCAGAGGAACTTTTCTTTTCATCATGCCATGTATAGATGCTGACTATGCAGGATGCCTAAAGATAGGAAATCTACCTCTGATTTTGCAGTTTTCATAAGGAGTTCTTTGGTCTCGTGGAAAAGTAAGAAGTAGGCCGTGGTTGCTAAATCTAGTGCAGAGTCAGAATGCAAAGCTATACGCATGGGAACACTGAGGTGATGTGGGTTATATCCGTTCCGACAAACATAGCTATTAATGCACATCTTCCCATGCAGCTGCTTTGCGACAACCATGTTGCTCTTTTCATTGCCAACAATCCTGCTTTCTATGGGATGACCAAAACACATTGAGATAGATTGCTATTACACACGAGATATGATACATAAAGACTTTATCTCTATTTCCCACGTCAACTCAGGGGAACATATTACAGATATTTACACCAAAACCCTAACCAGGGGGCCGTTTCAGAGGTCTTGTTCGAAGCTGAGCATGATTGACATCTATGCTCCATCTTGAGGGGGGAGTGTTGAGAGTTATTTTGTATTTGCTTATTTATTATGTCTCTATTATGTAATTACCCTCTAGGATTTATCCTCTCTATTATGTAATCAAGTCATTCACTCCCTTCCTCACAAACAATTTTATCTTTTTCAAACTAACTCTATTTGCGTTCATTCTTTTTGTACCCTCTTGAATAAAATGTGAGACAACTAGAAAACAATATGAAAAAATTCCACCAAGAATAACGGACTGATAAACTACAAACTAGTTGATAAATTGACCTAACTTTACTTGTTTGTAAATTTCTCAAATAAAGGCAAATCGCCTCTACTTGTAAAGTTCTTTTTTTGAGAAAAAGATATTTTGACCAACTCTAGCCCCTCTTTCCTCTCAACGTTTCCAAATGCTCCTCCCTATGCTTCCTCCTTTCAACCACGCCCATGTTGGAAGGCTTTTACTTCTATGACCATCCATTTTGCACACATATACCCACTTTAGTTCTATCTCCTTCCTCCTCACTTATAAAACCACCTCTCTCCCGTGCATTTCTGATCTTATGCTACCTCTTCATCTTCTTTGCTTTTTGCCAGAGTTCAGATTGTGATGGAAGCACATCTAGGTACAAGCAAGGGAGTTGGAGATCGAACGCTTAGATTAGAGATGGGATCACATCTCTTCGAGTTCTGCCAAGCTTGCGAGGCTTCCGGTGATCTTCGTCATCGGGTCATTAATCACGAGTTGCTTGAATCCGGTGAGGCTTGATTTACATTCGATCTATCCTTTTCTTCTTTTTTATTAGTTAAGTTTGGGTTAGGATTGTTAGATATCTTTTGATATGAATCATTTTTTTTATAAAATTCCCAGCTGTTCATTTTCTTACCAAGATACCATGCGTTCTGTCCTTTCACAATATATTGACTTGATCTGTTCTTGAAGAGCCGATTTGTGTTCGGCCTCATCACCTCATCCTTATTGAGGCTCCCATTCACACCCTTCCTGCGTTTGAGTTCACCCAGTATCTCTTGATTTCATGCGATCTTCGTGGAGTGCCTGCTCCATTAAACTTTGCTGAACATGAATCCACATGATTGAGCTACTGTCAAAAAATGTCTAGTGCACTTAAAGCGATGCTTTGTGGATATTCCGGCTTTAGCACATTTGTATTTAGGCATATATAGGGCTGTGACATAATGTTCAGATCAACCCTTGAATCCATGGGGTTGTTTCTTACGTAATTGTTTTGTTCGGAAACCAAAAGGTTTTATTTCTGAAGTGACTAAGTGCTGATTGTTGTGCAAGATCTGACCGAATTTAGTTGGATTCTCATATGAACAAAGCCACTGTTCAAGTGTTTGTTGATCACATTATTTCTAAGATTAATTATAATTGATTTAGTCAAACTAAATGGGTCTTTGTTGTGCGAGATGATCTGATCAAAGTATCCAAATTTTGAGCACAAAATTGATGAGAGATTGTTCACGCTTCTTGTAATCTGGTAACAGCATGCAATTACTTGACATGGAAACTTAAATTTTACCGTCCTTTCTAATCCAAAAGAGTTATAGTGTTATTTTGACAATCTGTATTTAACCATCATGTGTAAGCAGGTGTGTTGAATGATACTTTCTATTCATGCATACGAAATCATTATCAGAGGCTCATAAGGAGGCTGGAGTGTTAAGCACGTGTTTATATGGATTTGAATCTGAGGTAGTGCTAGGTGTTCTTTGATTAAATCTATCATATTCCATGCATTAAGTATTCCAATTCAGATCTAATTCAATGATACTGGTATTCTTTCGCAAATAACTGATTCTTTGTGTTGGAAAATTTTGATTTGGGGTAAAGATATTATTATATCTATGTATTGTTTTTACAATTTGTATTCTTTTCTTTCATCTCATGTAATGTACTCATGGGCTTCTCCTCTATATAAGAGCCATAGAGTTCTTTGATATATAGATTTTATTCTTTTTCCCAACATAGTATCATAGCAGCGGTCTTAGACCGGAGCTCTCGTACCCTAGAAAAAAACTCTAGCCCCCACCCTCCGCCTCACTCCCCCTTCCTCCTGGAGTGCTGCCGGCGGCACCAACGCTACCGTCGCCTCCCCCAGTGGCTCCCGATACCTCCGCCTCTCCCCTGCAGCTTCCGCCATTGCTCGCTGCCTGCGGCTCCTGCCTATTGCCGCATCTTCTTCCATTAGTGGTCGTGTTTTGCAACAGAGGTCGTTGATGGGATTGGTTACATCCTAAGTTTACACATGCAACCACTTCCACGTATGTCTATGTAGACGAATCTTCTTTTGGTTTACAAACCCTAATTTTTCTATCCAACAGTATATCATAAAACAATGTTGACATCCCTACCACATACGCTTTTTGAGGTCCAACGCCGATACTTATGGGCAAAGCAGTTCATGAGCCTCCTGCAGTCTACTGGTAAGTGTTGGAAAAATGAGATTGCTTGTAATTCAAGAGACCATAGGGATCTCTTATATAGGAGAAAAAGCCCTGGATTAATTACATGAGAGATACATAAAGAAAATGAAATAAGAAATAACTATAAAGAGTGTTGGAAAAAACAAATAACTTATTATTCATAGGACCCCTGGGCTCCCTTATATAGGAGAAAAACCCTTAAGTAAATAGCACGAAAGGTATATGAAGAAATGAAAATACATAAATAACACCAAAAGATAATAATAATCTCAAAACTCCCCCTCAAGCTGGAGCATATGTGTCTATCATGCTCAACTTGGAACAACATCTTTGGAAAGGGCCTCTAATAAGTGCTTTGGTGAATATATCTACAGTCTGATCTTCAGTAGGAACATGAGAGGTAGATATGAGACCCTTCTGAGTCATGCTCTTGTATAGTGGGAATCCACTTCTATATGCTTTGTACGCTCATGGAATGCATGATTATTTGTAATAAATAGTGCTACCTGATTATTACATAGAAGCTGCATAGGAAGAGGTATATCAACAGCAAGATCAGTCAGAACTGACCTGACCCACATCATCTCTGTGCATCCCTGAGCTATGGCCCTGTATTCGAACTCTGCACTAGATCTAACAACTACATTCTTCTTCTTACTTTTCCATTATACGAGTGATTTGCCAACAAATATAGCAAACCCAGACGTGGACTTCCTGTCCCTAGGGCATCTTGCGTAATCTGCGTCTGCACATGCTGTGACGTCAAGAGACGTACCTCTGCTGAATAAAAGACCAGTAAGACTTCAGATATCTCAAAATCATATAAACAACATCCATATGCACCTATCTGGGCTGCTCCATGAACTGACTCACCTTGCTAACAACAAAGCATATATATGGCCTGGTGATGGTAGCATATAGGAGCTTCCCTACTAGTTCCTTGTATCTCCTCTTATCTATCTCCTCAGTATCATCATCATATAATCTCATACTTGGATCCATAGGAGTAGTAGCATGCTTGCACCCTGTCATAGATGTTTCTAATAAAAGATGATTAACAAACTTCCTTTGGGTCAGCACAAGACCATGCTGGTTCCTGGCGAATTCTAATCCAAGAAAGTATCTGAGATTGCCAATATCCTTGGTCACAAACTGCTGACCTAAGAACTCCTTGGCTGCTTGAATGTCCTACTCATCATCGCCAATGACAATAATATCATCAACATTGACAAGAATAGCAAGTGTACCTCTCCGCGTCCTCCGAACAAAAGTGAGTGATCTGCAGTGGACCGAGCAAATCCTTAATGCTCTATCAACTCTAAAAGCTTCTGGTACCAAGCTCTCGGATTCTGCTTCAGGCCGTAAATCGCGCAGTGGAGCCTACATACCTTCTGAGACTCCCCCTCAGCAACAAACCCTGGTGGCTGCTGCATATAAACTTCCTCTTGTAAATCTCCATATAGAAATGCATTCTTCCCACCAAGCTGATAAAGAGGCCATTCACATGAAACAACAACTGATAGGAGAATGCGCAATGTTGAGTGTCTGGCGACCGGAGAGAAGTGTCCTCGTAATCCACACCATAAGTCTGGGTGAATCCACGTGCTACAAGCCTTGCCTTGTAGCGATCCACACTGCCATCCGTTCGCTGCTTCACCATGAATATCCATTTGCCCCCACAACAGATGCACCTGGAGGTGCACGAGACTGCAAAGCGGCCATGTCCTCTTCCATGGCAAGTCGCCAACTGCTATCCTATATGGCCTCATGATATGTTCGTGGTATAGTAATGGCTGAGAGGCCCATAACAAACTTCCTGTATTCATCTAAAAGATGGTCCAAGGAAACATGTGCAGCTAGAGGGTACGTAGCACATTTGCGACGGGGCTTCCTCAAGGCAATAGGTACATCGAGGTCATCAACATCTCTATTCTCTGCTATCAGATTCTCCTGTGTAGTATCCTGTGGATCAAGCATAGCACCGGTGCCATCAGTAGAAACAATGTGTTCACTGCATACCTGGGGCGTGCTGGATGACTGGGAAGGCGTAGGAGAAGAGGGGCGAGTAGAGGACCTGTGAATCAAAAAATGAGGTAGGAAATGAGTCAGGGTAGACGGAGGTGGAGGAGGAGGTGGTGGAGGAGGTAGAGGAGGAGGTGGTGGAGGAGGTGGAGGTGACTGAGACTCATCACGAGGACTTATTGGTGGATATATCGGAGGTGGAGGAACAAAGATATCCTCACCAGAGTCATCATTAGACAACCTGTCACCTGTAGGAGAAAAATACATAATAGACTCAAAAAATGTGACATCTGCACTCACATAATATTTTCTTCCAACATGATCAAAACATCAATACCCTTTTTGGGTACGCGAATAGCCAACGAACACACATTTGACAGCTCTAGGAGAGAGCTTGTCATGACCGAGAGTAAAATTGTGGACAAAAGCTACAGATGCAAAGACTCTGGGGGTAAGTGATAATAAGTCCTTCTCGGGAAACACAATCAAGAAAGGATCTTTTTATCCAAGCATAGTGGATGGCATGCGGTTCACCAAGTAACATGCAGTAAGAACCACATCACCCCAAAAAGAATGAGGAGCTCAACTCTAAATCAAAAGAGTCCTTGTGACATCCAAAAGATGATGGTTTTTGTGTCTAGCAATACCGTTCTGCTGTGAAGTGTAAGTACACGAAGTTTAATGAACAACATCAATAGATCTAAGGAAGTCCGATAACTGTAAAGTAGAAAACTCAGGCATTGTCAGTGCGGATATATTTCACATTAGCAGAAAGAATGTTTTTAATCTCAATAAGGAAAGATATGATAACAGGACCAACTTCAAACTTATTCTTCATCAGAAATACCCAAGATAATCTAGAAAAATCATCTACAACGACCATATAAAATCGATGTCCCTGATGATCAGGAACGCGACTAGGACCCCATATATCAAAGTGAACCAACTCAAACAACTGACCACTGTGACGGCTTTGACGACTTGGAAAAGAGGAACGATGGTGCTTCCCAAGCTGACATGTCTCACACTCCAGTCTAGTACGAGTAGAGATCTGCGGGAGGACATGACACAACTTCTGCAGAGGAAGGTGTCCAAAGCGAAGATGCCACAGAAATGAGGAGACAAGTCCAGAAGGGATAGTGGCAGCCCCTGTACAAGGAGGCTGGACAAGTCTGTAAAGTTCCCTCTACTCAAGGCCACCTCCAATCACCCTGCCTGTGCGTATGTCCTGAAACACAAGAGAAGGATCAAATATGGCACGATAATGTAAATCTTTTGTAATCTGGCTAATAGACAAAGATTCATTTGAAATGCTGGAGCATGTAAGACATTTTGCAGACACATCGAGGGTGCGAGAACAATCTTCCCCTGTCCAACAATGGGTAGATGAAACCCATTAGCAATCACCACTGATCTACCCGGAGGGATAGGTGTAAGAAGTAAACTATGCTTGATCGCCACACATATGATGAGATGCTCCAGAGTCCATGATCCAGTCAGACAAATCTGAACTGCTGCTACTAGTAAGGGCATAGGCAATACCTGACAAGCTCAAAGAGGCTCTAGCGATATGTGCGACATCTGAAGAACCTGCAGGCAAAGTAGTCAGAGTAGTCATCATCTCTCGTAGCCTGAAAACAATATCATCAAATCGTGCATCATGAGCCAGAGTATGTATAGAAGTAGGCTCGGTCTACTTAGCAACTCGGGCGGAGGCAGGATACCCATGCTTCTGATAGCACGTCTCCTCAGAATGATCAGGACGGTGACAATGTGAACATGGACCTCGCTGACGACATGATCCTCGACCACGTGGTCCCCGACCACGGAACTGCGAAGTACTCCCTCTGTCACGAGAGTCTTCCATAGTAGGAGTCTGAGCCACAGTAGTAGAGGATGTAGTAATTCTGCTCAGTCTCTTGTAAACCTCCTCCATTGGAGGTATCGTCTCTCCAGTAAGAAGTTGAGTACGTGCTGCATCATACTCAGAGTCTAGAGATGACAAAAATACTCCCATCATAGTTGCATTCTGATAGGAGTGATGTTGCTCAGTGCTCGTAGTAATAAGCATGAAGTTATGCAGATGCTCAAACATGCCTCTAAGATGCGAGAAGTGTGCATGAGAGGTCGACCACTCTGCTTGGTTGAAAAAATATCAAACTGCAGCTGTAAAATTTTGCTCTCATTTTTTGCCAGCCTATATGTGGCTACTAAGATATCCCACATAGTCTTTGTTGAGGGTTGATTGACAATGTCATTGGCAATCTCCATGGTGAGCGTCCCGAAGAGCCAAATACGAGCATAGGCATCATCTTGCTTCCAAGAAGCATTAGCCCCAGTCTTGTCCTTCGGTTCTGGATCCATCAGAATGTGCTCCTTGTATGGCACTGCATTAAGGTGTGAAACTGCATGGACCACAACTCGTAGTTTGTCCCATCCATTTTCACAATGGGAGCCGGGCTCTTGAAGGCACCAGACGAAAAAACATCACCCTTGTTCTCTGACATGGTAGCAAGAATGTCGATATCCAGAACAAAACTGAGGAGTAGACCGTTGTAAATGAGTCTACACAATCACATATAGAGGATTGGCTATATTTATAGACTCATACAACCATCCTCATCTCCTTTTGTTGTAGGCTACTAGACCGTACGAGCGCAAAGGGCAGCGACACACACAAATGCACGCAGATGCACTAAAGATGCACATAGGATGTACGCAGATGCGCGCAGGATGCACGTAGATTTGTGTAGGATGCACGTCGGATGCGCGTAGGATGCACACATGACACACGTAGGATGCGCACGGATGTTGGAACGGTACACACAGATGCGCGTACGTAGATGTGCACGTATTCAGATGGCACAGATGCAGGAACGCTACGCGCTGGAGCGGGGCGCAACACGAGGCATGGTAGGGGACGCGGCACTGGACGAGAGGCGTGACACATGGCATGGGACGTAAGGCACGAGGCACGTCATGCGGGGCGTGAGGCGCAGTGCGGGGCTGGGCGTGGTGGAGCAGGGCGGGGCGCTGTGCGTGGCAAGGCGTGGTGGCGCACGGGGAGGAGGGGGGGGGCGTGAGGGGTAGTGTTAGGGTTAGGGTGGGATACAGGAATCCTGATCTAGGACCGTTGCCCCGATACCATGTTGGCAAAAACAAATAACTTATTATTCATATGACCCCTGAGCTCTCTTATATAAGAGAAAAGCCCTTGGGTAAATAGCACGAAAGGTACATGAAGAAATGAAAATACATAGATAACACCAAAAGATAATAATAATCACAACAAAGAGATATGACTATCGTAACACTCCCTGTCAAGCTTGAGCATATATGTTTATCATGCTCAGCTTGGAACATCTTTGGAATGGGCCTCTTGTAAGAGCTTTGGTGAATATATCCGCAGTTTGATCTCCAGTAGAAACATGAGAGGTAGATATGAGACCCTTTTGGATCAGATCTCTGGTACAGTGACAATCCACCTCTATGTGCTTAGTTCATTCATGAAATACAGGATTATTTCCAATAAAAAGTGTTGCTTGATTGTCACATAGAAGTTGCATGGGAGGAGGTACATCAATAGCAGAATCAGTCAAAACCGACCTCACCCACATCATCTCTGTGCTTCCTTGAGCTGTGGCCCTGTATCCGGACTTTGCACTAGATCTAGTAACCCTTGTTTGTTTCTTACTTTTCCATGACACGAGTGAGCTGCCGACGAAAATAGCGAAGGTAATAGCTGACACGATATGACCTCCTCCTGTCTAGTATCCTGTGGTACAAGCATATCACCAGTGCCATCAGTAGAAACAATGTGTTCATTACATACCTGAGGCATGCTGGATGACGGGGAAGGTGCATGAGCAGAAGGGTGAGCAGTGGACCTGCAAATGTAGAAACGTGGCAAAAACTGGGCCAGAGTAGATGGGGGTGAAGGTAATGTTCAGGAAGGCTCTATGCGATATTCAGTCGGAGGGGTCACTGCATAGAGAGTATGCGGTATGCAGGAGAGTATGCGGTTTAATAATTTTATTATTAAAAAATATAAATAAAAAATTAATATCATGTTAATATCTTCAGTCAAGAGAGTATGTGGGGAGTGTGCGGTTTTATGCGAGAGAGTATGCGGTTTTGTGCAGGGAGTATGCTGTTTTATGTTATTACTTATTATGCGGGTGTGTTTATTTGCGTTTAGATTAAATAAAAAATGTTTAATAGAAAAGCAATCGAGTAGGCGACCGCATAGGGGGTATATTCGACCGAATATGCGGGTCAACCCGTATAAATGACTGTTTTATCATACTCGGAGTGGCAAGGCTACCGAGTACGAGTTTGCGACCGAGTATACAGTTTACTCGACCGCTTTCTTGAACACTGGGTGGAGGTGGCGAAGGAGGTGAATTTGACTCAACAAGAGGTGGTGGTGGTGGAGGCGATGAAGGAGGTGGAACAAGCATATCCTCTTCGGAGACGGAGGTAGACAACCTGTCAACTGTAGGAGAAAATACATAATAGACTCAAAAAATGTGACATCAGCATTCACATAATATTTTCATCTTACATGATCAAAACATCTGCATCACCGCCCGGATGCAGTCTAAAATTTACAAGGGTTCTCGCAAAATGGACGCATGCGAGTAAAGAAGTTAGTCCAAAAGAGATTGCAAAGGAAGTTATGGATTGACAGTTGGAATATCGGTACTTTAACTGGAAAATTGATGGAGATAGTGGATATGATGGAAAGAAGGAAGATTCATATATTATGTCTTCAAGAGACTAAATGGGTTGGAGAGAAAGCAAGGGAGATCGAGAAGACATGCTTTAAACTTTAGTATTCAGGTAAAGATAAGGGCAGAAATGGTGTTGGAGTGGTTGTTCATAAAGATTTGAAGGATTGTGTGGTTGAGGTGCAAAGATTTGGGGATAGGATTATCTTGCTAAAGTTGGTGCTTGAAGAAGAAATTCTGAATATCATCTCAGTTTATGCACCGCAAATTGGTTTAGATGAAAGGAGTAAACAAGATTTTTGGGAGGATCTGGATAAGATTGTGCAAGGAATCCCACAAAGAGAGATGGTTTGCATAGGTGGAGATCTTAATGGACATGTGGGAAAAGATGTTTCAGGGTATGCAAGTGTGCATGGAGGCCATGGTTTTGGGGATAGAAACGAAGAGGGAAAAGTCATTCTGGATTTTGTAACTGCATATGATCTTTTCATAGCAAACACTCTTTTCAAGAAGTGGGAGGAGCATTTAATTACTTACAAGAGTGGCTCAACTAGAACACAAATAGATTACTTTGTGTTGAGGAGAAGAGATCGGTTGTGTTGCAAAGATTGCAAAGTAATCCCTGGAGAGAGTTTGACAACCCAACATCGCTTGTTAGTCTTGGATTTGCAAATAAAAGGGTTGCTAAAGAAAAGGAGGGTTCTTAAGATCACTAGAACTAGGTGGTGGAATCTTTCACTGAAGCAATCAAGCTTCAGGGAGAAGGTTTTAGAAGACTTATCTTGGGATTGTAGCGGTAGTGCAAACGAGATGTGGGAGGCAGTAGCATCTTGTATCTGAAAGGTAGCCAAAGAGATGCTAGGCGAGTCAAAAGGAGGAGCTCCGGGTCAAAAGGAGGCTTGGTGGTGGAGTGAAGGGGTGCAAGAGAAGCTAAAAATTAAAAGAGCTTGCTTTAAAGCTATGTCTAAGGATAGAACAGAGGAAACTGTCACAGACTATAAAATGGCGAAGAAGGAAACAAAGAAGGCTGTAAGCGAAGCTAAGTCAAAAGCTTATGAAGTTTTGTATAAAAATCTCGACTCTAAGGAGGGCCAGAAGGATATATTCAGGTTGGCCAAAGCAAGAGAAAGAAAGACCAAAGACCTTTCTCAAGTGAGATGCATTAAGGACGAGGAAGGTCACGTGCTTGTTACTCAGAAGGATATAGAGACTAGATGGGAGTAGTACTTCCATAAACTTTTCATTGGGGAAGGAAATAGAGAGATCACTTTGGGTGATCTAGCTAGTAGTGAAAGTTATTTGAATCGTGCATGCTATAGACGAATACAAAGAAATGAAGTAGAGGAGGCTTTGAAGGTTATGAGACCTAGGAAAGGTGTAGGACCGGATGACATCCCCGTAGAAGTATGGAAAGTTTTAGGTGAGCATGGTTTGACTTGGCTTACGAATCTATTCAATGTTATTTGGCGAAGCAAGAAAATACCTGAAGATTGGAGGAGTATCGTGGTGCCTCTTTATAAGAACAAAGGAGACATCCAAGATTGTTCAAATTACAGAGGTATCAAGCTGATGAGTCACACTATGAAAATTTGGGAACATGTGATCGAAAGAAGGTTGGGGCAAGTTTCCCAAGTAAAAGAAAATCAATTCGGATTCATGCCAGGTCGCTCAACTATTGAAGCCATTCATTTGCTGAGGAGAACAATTGAGATTTATAGAGCTAAAAGGAAGAATCTCCATATGATCTTTATTGATTTAAGGAAGGATTATGATTCCGTCCTACGAGAGATACTGTGGAGAGTTTTGGAGAAGAGACAAGT
Organism: Ottelia alismoides; assembly: GCA_037367405.1. NCBI lineage: Eukaryota > Viridiplantae > Streptophyta > Magnoliopsida > Alismatales > Hydrocharitaceae > Ottelia > Ottelia alismoides. Next base: position 1,753,799 of record JAZKJV010000640.1, on the reverse strand, counting down.
ACCCGTTCTATACATTAATCTCATAAAGGATATGTATGATAGGGCTTTATCTTGTGTAAGGACCCCGACGGGGAAGACTGACTATTTTGATATCAACATTGGTTACATCAAGGTTCAGCTTTGAGTCCATTTCTTTTTACTTTGATTATGGACGAGTTGACAAATCACATTCAGGATGAGTTACCTTGGTGTATGTTATTTGCTGATGATATTGTGTTGATTGACGGGACTAGAGATGGAGTAAATGAGAAGCTTGAGATTTGGAGACATGCATTGGAGACTAAAGATTTTCGTATAAGTAGGGCTAAGACGGAATATATGGAATGCACCTTTGATGGAAGCAATGGTGAAGGAATCGAGGTGAAGATTGGTGACGATAACATTCAGAAGAGAGATTCTTTTAGATATCTGGGATCTATTTTGCAACATGATGGGGAAATTGATGGAGATGTTACAGATAGAATAAATGCAGGCTGGCTAAAGTGGAGAGGAGCCTCCACTGTTCTCTGTGATAAGAAAATTCCTTTAAAAATTAAAGGAAAGTTTTACAAAGCAGCCGTGAGACCTGCTATGCTTTATGGATCTGAATGTTGGCCTGTGAACTATAGACATGTGCAGAGAATGGCTGTAGCAGAAATGAAAATGCTAAGATAGATGTGTGGACATACACGTAAAGATCGGATTCGAAATGATGCAATCAGAAAGAAAGTTGGTGTAGCTCCGATCGAGGATAAGATGCGAGAAAACCGCTTAAGATGGTGTGGTCATTTGCAAAGAAGGTCAGCTGATGCATCGGTTAGGAGATGTGAGTGTTGGGATGTTGAGCCGGCTAAGAGAGGGGAGGACAACCCAAGAAGTGTTGGAAAGAGACTATACGAAGGGATCTTAGTTTTTTGGATATAAGCCCGAGATTGACCCAAGATAGATCTGAATGGAGGCGAAGAATCCATATAGCCGACCCTACTTAATTGTGGGAAAAGGCTTTGTTGTTGTTTGTTGTGTTGTTGTTGTACATGATCAAAACATCTATACCCTTTTGGGGGACGCGAATATCCAACACACACACATTTGACAGCTCTTGGAGAGAGCTTATCATGACTAGGAGTAAAATTATGGACAAACACTACATAACTAAAAATCCTGTGAGTAAGGGAGAATAGGTCCTTCTCGGGAAACACATTCAAGAAAGGAACTTTTTCTCCAAGGACCGTGGAAGGCATTCGGTTCACAAGGTAACAAGCAGTCAGAACCATATCACCCCAGAAAGAATGAGGAGCTCGACTCTGAATCAAAAGAGTCCTCGTAACATCAAGAAGATGACGGTGTTTACATTCAACAACATCATTCTACTGCGAAGTGTAAGCACAAGATGTCTGATGAACAATACCAAGAGATCTCAGAAATTCAGATAACTGTAAAGTGGAAAATTCTAAGGCATTGTTAGTGCGAATAAATTTCAGAGCAGCAGAAAAAATATTCTTAATTTCTACCATAAACGATCGAATGACAGGACCAGCTTCAGACTTATTCTAACAAGAAGACCCAAGATAATCTAGAGAAATCATCCACAACAACCATATAGAATCTATGTTCCTGATGATTAGGAACACGACTAGGACCCCAGATATCAAAATGAAACAACTCAAACGACTGACTACTGTGATGACTCTGGCGACTCCGAAAAGAAAACCGATGGTGCTTTCCAAGCTGGCATGCCTCACACTCCAGGGTGGTGCGAGTATAGATTTGACAGAGAACATGACACAACTTTTGCAAAGGAAGGTGTCCAAAGCGAATATGCCACATGTAAAGGAGAAACAGATCCAGAGGGAATGATAGTAGCACCAGCGTACGGAGGCAAGTCCAGTTTGTAAAGTCCTATTTGCTCACGGCCACATCTACTTACCCTGCCTGTGAGTATGTCCCGAAACACAAGAGAAGACAGATCAAATATGGCACGACAACGTAAATCTTTTGTAATCTGGCTAATAGACAAAAGATTCATCTGAAAAGCAGGAGCATGTAAATCATTCTGCAGACGCATCGAGGGAGCTAGGATAATCTTCCCTTGACCAAAGATGGGTAGATAAACCCCATTAGCAATCAACATTGATTTACCAGGAGGGATGAACTGTAAGAACTAAACCGAGTTTGATCGCCACACATATGATGCGATGCTCCGGAGTCCATGACCCAATTAGTCACATCTGAACTGCTACAACTGGTAAGTGCATAAGCAATACTTGACGAACTCGTAGAAGCTCTGGCAACAGATGCGACATCAGAAGATCCTGCAGCTGGAGTGATTGGTGTAGTCATCATCTCTCTCAATCTAGAAACAATATCATCAAACCGCAAATCATGAGATGGTGCTGAAGAAGATTCTATCTTCTTAGCTACACGAGCAGACACAGGATACCCATGCTTCAGATAGCATGTCTCCTCCGAATGTCCTGGATGGTGGCAGTGTGAGCATGGGCCATGCTGATGCCCTCCTCCTAGACCATGGGGTCCTCGCCCGTGAAACTGTGAAGTACCCCCTCTGCCGCGAGAAGTAGCCATAGCAGAGGGAGTCTGGGCTGGGGTAGTAGATGATGTAGTAATCCTGCTCAACCTTTTGTAGACCTCCTCCATTGGAGGTATCGTCTCACCAGTAAGTAGTTGAGTACGTGCCGCATCATACTCAAAGTCAAGTGATGACAGAAAGACCCTTGTCATTATGGCATTCTGGTAAGCCTGCTGCTGCTCAATGCTGGTAGTAATAAGCATAAAGCTATGTAAACGCTCAAACATGCCTCGAAGATGCGAGAAGTTGGCACAAAGGGGCCGACCATTCTGCTTGGTCGAGAAGATGTCATACTGTAGCTGTAGAAGCCTGCTCTCATTTTTGGCTTGCCCATAAGTGCCAGCCACACATTGCCTAGGCTGTGGGTTGATTGACTATGTCGTTGGCAATCTCCGTGGTGAGCGTACCGGAGAGCCAAATCCGTGCATAGGCATCGTCTTGCTTCCACGAAGCATTGACCCCGGTCTTGTTTGTCGGCTCGGAATATGTCAGAATGTGCTCTTTGTTATGGCACTACATGAGGGTCCGAAACTACATGGACCACAACTCGTAGTTGGTCCCATCCATCTTGACTATGGGAGCCGGGTCCTTGAAGGTATTGGTCGAAGAAAAAAACATCATCCTTGTTTTCTGACATGATAAAACGAATGCCGAGCAAATCAAATCTGGAACAAGATTGGGTGGTAGACTAGTTTGAGTGAGTCTACACAATCATATGGAGGAGTGGTTGTATGCGTGGACTCATACAACCATCCTCTTCAATCCTTGATGAAGTTTAGGTCCAGAAAATGTGATTTATGCACCCAAAATCACGATCCCCAATCGAAATCAGATCGTAGGTGGCTTCACCAGTGGCCGAACAACGGTCCTATGACTTTGGAGAAGTCCACCAGGTGATGGGGAGCAACATCCCGCGCCTTTTGGTTGCAGCGGCGAGCGGCCTCAAGAATGAGGCGACGACCTGCAGTGGCCGGCTGCAGCCTAGCTGCGACCAGGAGCGAGCCGCGAGCGGGAGGATGGCCGATGGATAGCCGCACGGTCGGCGGCGGGAAGAGGGGGTTTTGGGGGCTGACGGGTAGGGTTAGGATTGTGGTAGGCTACGAGAACCCCGATGTAGGACCGTTGCTCTGATACCATGTTGGAAAAATGGGATTGCTTGTAATTCAAGAGACCATAATGCTCTCATATATAGGAGAAAAGCCCTGGGTTAATTACATGAGATGTACATAAAAATTAAAAATAACTATAAAGAGATACAACTATCGTAACAATAAGAAACATATTCTAACCGAGGAGTAGCCGACTATGAAAACTGGGATGAACGCCTCATGAGAGGCGGATAATGCCTATGCACATGTTTGGTTATCCAGTACATTGACGATAGAGATCACCGATACGTATATGACTTTTGGCTGGTACAACCAATCGATTGTCCACTTCTAATAAACGTGATTGACCCAATTCTGGATCGTATTCTGGAATCGTATAACTGTCAAAAATGAGGGAGTTTTCATTGGAACTGTTATAGTCTGAATACTCATAAGTCCAATACCATTGATGTCCCACTGCTTTGATAGTAATGGTTGGATCTACTACTACCTCATCCATTGGGTATAATAGAGCAAATGATGGGAGGGCAATGAACATCGGGATGAGACTTGGAAATATGGTCCGAATAATCTCGATAGTAGTTCCATGAACAATCCGTTGCGGGATTGGGTTTTTTCTTCTCATGGAAATGGCATAAAGCACGAAGCAACATCCATAATACGAAAACCAAAATCAGAATGAGGAAGAAAAAGATATCGTGATGTAAGCCATTTATTCCTTGCAGGAGAGGTGTGGCTGCATCTTGAAATCCTAGTTGCCATGGTTTCGCAACTCAGCTCCTGATCCCTTATCTTGACGGTACTACCTTGATCCCTCTTCTTTACATCGCTTTCAAGCTTCATCTCTATCCCGAACCTACGAGCAACTATTATATTATTCAAAAACTACATCTTTATATAAACAGAAAATCTCTTTCTTCTTTCAAATCTTTTCATTATTCAAATTAGTTCTTTGAATTACCTTGTCAACTTCAATGATGAATAGGAAAATTTCCTGCTTTAAATTTCATAGGGAAATTTCCATCTTTAAATTTCATAGGAAAATTTCCTTCTTTAAGAAACAAAGAAGCATAACCTAGCCTCCCGGAATGCAGTGATGAATAGGAAAATCTCCTGCTTCCCTCTTTTGCGAATACAAGGGACAGTGCGAGATCAGCCTAGTCAGCACCCATGCAGGAGATCGAAAACAGAGTTCATAGAGATAACGAAGTGAGAGGGCATCAACTGCTAAACTAATGGAAGCATGGGGCCAGAATATATTACGTCGACCAGATATTTGAGAAAATAGATAGAATAGCGGGTCGGCTCAACTCCTCCAGGCCTATCTGTTGTCTCCTTTCCTACTTGACCTCCCCTCAATCTCTGATGATGAGAGTCAAGTTTCCCTTGTCCCCTCTCGCGTACGGGACGACTGGCTTCTCAGAAAGATCACTGGTCATATTAAGATAGTAGAAATCAATCACTTTACGATGTTTTACATCAACCCATCGCCAAGGCGATGTGGGATATTTTCGCGACCATCTATTCCCAAGCAAGGAATGAGACGAAAATCCTGCAACTGCAACATGACATTTTCACAGTCAAATAGAATGCACACCCTCTTTATTCTCTATACACGTCTCTTCACGGCATGTAGAGAAGCTCCACACATGGAAGGCCATATCACGATATATCGACGATATATCGATATCAACATGCGACCGATATATCATCGATATGGCCGATATTTTGCCTTGGAAGGTCATTTTCTTTATGAAATCGGTTCGATATCGGCGATATGGCTTCGATATATCGACAATATATCGTATCGACGATACCGATATAGTCTTCTAAGTCTCGACAGTTTTATGCCTCTTGCTGCTACCCCTGAGCAGCAGAAGGCATACTAGAACACTGCCATGGTTGGCGTAATTTCTAGCAGCATTTGATCTAGAGTGTGATGCTGCTCGATCACAGATACTTGCTGATGCTACTATTCCCCTTGTGGAGGAGGCTTACCGCAAGATCAACAAGATTACTATCCCATCGTCTGTCTCTAGCCAAACCTCTTCTGTGATGGTTGTGTCCCGCAGTAGGGGAGGCTCTTTTCAGTTTCGTGGTCGTGGGCCTCATGGTAGAGGTCGTATTCACAACCATGCACATATTGTCATTGTCCAGGACACTCGGAGGATGCATGCTACTCTAAGCATGGCTTTCCCGCATCTAGCCATGTAGCTGAGCAGGATGAGCCTCTCGCTGCTCATACATATGATCAGAGGTTTGATGATTTTGTGGCTTGATTACAAGAGATTATGACCGTGCTGGTTCTCATGCTTCCCCACATGCATTGGGAGGTCATTCAGATGTTGCAGCCTCTGCTTCTGCCAGTACCTCAGTTAGCATCTACACTCATACCGGTTGTCATAGAACCGATATTACAGAATATATTATGGATTCTGGGGCATCCCATAACATGTGTGGAGACATGGGTTAATTTGCTGAATACAGACATGTTCCCTCTAGCAGATCAGTTATCATAGTTGATGGGACTCATTCTCTAGTTGCAGGACAGGAGGAGATCGGTTTGACGCCTTTAATGCGTCTACATAATGTATTGCATTCTTCTGATTTTCTATGAAATTATTGTCTATTAGTCAGATTATGAAAGATTTACATTGCCGTGCTATTTTTGATCCATCTTCCCTTGTATTTTAAGACATTCTGACGGGCGACAGGGTGATTGGCTGTGGCCATGAGCAGGGTAGCCTCTATCGACGGTCCGTACTCCATATGTTGGTTTATCTTCTTATCTTACATGATCATTCTCTCTATTGATGAGGCACCCGTGCTTTGGACACTTTCCTCTTTAGAATATGTGACATGTTCTTCCTCAGATATCACCTTACTCATCCTTCCACTGCGAGCCGTGTCAGTTAAGAAAGCATCACCGGTCTGCTTTTCCTAGTCGTCAGGGTCAGAGTAGTAGCTCTCTTTTTGAGTTGATTCATTTAGACATTTGGAGTCCGAGTCGTGTACCCGATCATAAGGGATAGATTTTATCTAATGGTTGTAGATTATTTCTCTCGTTTGTCCTGTGTTTTCTTATTAAAAAAATAAATCTGAGGCTGGAAATGTGATAAAATCTTTTATCAATGAAGTAAAAAATATCTTTTTCTCTATAGTCAAATTTGTGCGAACTGACAATGCATTGGAATTTTGTACTCCTGCACTCTCACAGTTCTTCTCATCTCGTAGTATTGTTCATCAAACATCATGTGCCTATATGTCTCAACAAAATGGTGTCGCAGAGCGTAAGCATCACCACTTACTTGATGTTACTCGAACCCTTCTCATTCAGAGTCGTGCTCCACATTTATTCTTGGGTGATGCGGTTCTTAATGCTTGTTATCTTGTGAATCGCATGCCCTCGTCTGTACTGGGTGAGAAAATTCCTTTCTCACTTGCCTTTCCCGAGAAGGATTTGTTCTCACTCATGATTTTGGCTCAGTTGCCTTTGTACACCAGTTATCTCCTAGTCTTGGCAAGCTCTCTCCTAAAGTTGTCAAATGTGTTTTTGTTGGGTACTCCAGGACCAAAATGGATATAGATGTTATGATCCATTATGCATGAAATATTGTGTTAGCGTTGATGTCTCTTTTTTTGAGTCGGTGATGTATTTTTCCCCTACATGACATAGATTGACTTCATCTAATATAAACGATGAGGTCTACATGCCACCTCCTCCTACAAGCCCATCACCACCTCCCGTTGTGACTATTGCTCCACCTCCACCACCTCCTACTGTACCACCACCTACTTCCCTTGTTCCACCCTTGTTGTGTTTATATACTCGTCGACTGACTTTTGCTCATGTTTATCGCCTGTCATCCAGCACGCCTCATGTTTGTTTTGAATACATTGTTTCTATTGATGGATTCGGAGATGTGTCTGAGTAGAAACCTTTGCAGGAGGATGGCAAATAGATAGAGGAGATCCTCAATGATCTGGATGTATCTATTGCACTTCGGAGGCAGAGGTGTACGCGTGCATCGTATTCTCTCGCTTCTCATGTTTCTTTTAATCGCCTGGCAGGGGATTGCAGGAAGTTTGTAATTGATCTATCTGTCGTGGAGATTCCACGATCTTACCAAGAGGCCTTGAGAGATAGTAAGTGGTGTCTTACCATGTAAGAGGAGATGGCCACACTACTGTCCCATGGCACATGGAGCTTGGCCCCTGCTCCTGCTGGAGCGTCTATTGTCAGTTGCAAGTGGGTGTTTACTGGCAAGCACCGCACCGATGTAAGTATTGATCGTTACAAGGCCCGATTAGTTGCACGTGTGTTCACTCAAACCTATGGGATGGACTATCTGGATACATTCTTCCCGATTGCTCGCCACCCCACACTTCAAGTTCTCCTTGCAGTCGCAGTGGTACATGATTGGCCTTTATTTCAGCTTGATGTCAAAAATGCATTTATGTATGGTGATCTACATGAAAAAGTCCGGTGTTTGTTGCCGAGTAGGAGTGTCGACATGTTTGTAGACTTCATAAGGCCATCTATTGCCTTAAGTAGAGTTCAAGTGCCTAGTTCCAGAAGCTCTCGCACTTGATTGAGAAACAAGGATTCAAGAGATCAAATGCAGGCTATTCGTTGTTTATTCAGAGGACCCACAGAGGTACGGTCGCTATTATGATGTATGTTGATGATATCCTTATCACGTGAGTTGATGTGGAGGGGATCAAAAAGGCAAAATAATTTCTTAGTCAATAGTTTGTCACAAAGGATCTTGGAACCCTACGATACTTTCCGGGGTTAGAGTTTGCCAGAAATCAACTTGCCTTGTGATGACCCACATAAAATATGTTACATATATGCTAGTTGAGACAAGCATGAGTGGGTGCCGACCTATCATTACTTTGGATCCGAGTATGAGCCCATACGATGATGATACAAAGGAGGTGGACATGAGATGATATAGAGAATTGGTGAGAAAGCTACTTTATATTACCATCACTAGGTCGGACATCTCATTTACTGTTAGCCGGGTCAGTAAGTTTATGGAGCAACTCGGACAGGTACATATGGATGCAATCCATATAATCTTGAGGTACTTGAAGTCATCCCCAGGTGCAGGATTGTTCAGAAAAGGGACATCTCTTACGGTCACAGCTTGCGCAGATGCAGGCTATGAATGATGTCTTAAGGATAGGAAGTCTACCTTAGGCTTTGCTGTATTTGTTGACGGTTCTTTAGTGTCCTGGAAGAGCAAGAAACAAACCGTGGTGCCAGGTCTAGTGTTGAATCAGAATATAGAGCTATGACGCAAGGGAGCATAGAGATGATGTGGGTCCGGGCAGTTTTATGGATTTATATATTGATGTGCCACTTCCCATGCAGTTACAATGTGATAATCAGACAACCTTATTCATTGCAAATAATCCGGCCTTTCATGAGAGAACTAAACATATTCAAGTAGATTGCTACTATATACGGGACATCATTCAGAAAGGCTTTATTTCTGCTTCCCATGTAAGCTTAGGGGAATGAACTGCAGAAGACATTTTCACCAAGGCCTTACTCAGAGGACCCTTTCAGAAGTGTACATCCAAGCTGAGCATAATTAACATCTATGCTTCATCTTGAGGGGGAGCGTAGAGATATTATTATGTCTATGTACTGTTTTCACAGTTTATATTCTTTTCTTCCATCTCATGTAATTTATCCATGGGCTTCTCCTCTATATAAGAGAATCCTAAGGTTCTTTGGAATATATATTTTGATCTTTTTCCAACGTAACCAAAGTTATTTTTGTGGAGACAATAACTTTGCATGAGATCTGGAGTTAGACTTTGAGTATCCAATGATTCTTCGGGATTTTCATCCGTTGCTCGCATAGAGCTAATCAACGATTCTAAGTTCGTTTCTTATATTGGTTGATCAAGCTTCATCATTAAGGACATCAACATCATTTGTTTACATCATTGATAAGAGTCTATTTTGCCTGATCTTTACAGATGAGATTAGGCTTCAAGACAGAGCAAATCGTGGAGTTACTTGTATACACGTCATAGTAGATAAATCTGAAGCTCCATTACAGTTTTTGAATGTACAACCACTCTTAAACCACATTTTTAGCAGTTTTCTGTGCTTGAGTCAATGTTTTTTTGAACGTCTGATTGATTCCCATGGTTTGCATCTGTTGAATCAATTGCATTAGCTCCGGAGTTGTTTTATTCAGATCAGATTTGTACTCATTTTAATTTGATATTTGAATCCAATTAGACTCCGGTGATCTGTCTTGTGCATTCATTGGAGGCATCTAATCTCTACTTTAATGAAGCTTTTTTTAGAAACATTCAGGATTTTGCCATTTCTTAAACCGGGAGTTTTGCTTTTGTTCTGACTAGATAGACTTAAATTCAGTGAGTGCTATAATCTGATGATTTGCGCGATTGTCTAGTGTGAACTACACTTTGAGCTCGTTAATACTCGATCCACACCTATTTATTACAACTCAAAGGATAGCTGAAATTGAGTTTTGGAGTTGAATTGCCACATCAGAAGGCTGTTCTAGGGTCTTCTCAGTGGATCACACTATAAACCCTATAGAAGCTTGTTAGGTTATCTACATGTATTCTGAGTTATTGTGGTGTACTTTGCAGATAAAAGATGGATCGCCATGGAACGAGGAACATATAACTGATTTCTGGAGGTCGAAGGAGAACAACTACTGATCACAACTGGGCATTTAGATGTTTGGTAAATCTTCTAACTGAAGGTACAGTGATGTAGATGCTATCTTTGATTGGTTTGAATCGTATCAGCGAGTCATCCAAATGAAGGCAAAAGGATCAGCCTGCAGAATTTCGCTGAACGAATGCAAGTCTATTCATTAGTGATTGAGTAACCAAGAACATTTTCCGAAGGTTAGGGCACAGTCTCAAATCCTCTAAGCATTGGAGACATCAGTGTACAGGGTCTCACGAGGACATCTGATTAAAGAGCTGTGAAGCCAAGAAAAGGGGTTTTTACGCCTCCGCTCAGATTTATAAGTAGATGACCTGAACCTGAAATAGTTGCTAAAATTCAAGTTCGAGAGGAGTTCTTGACTGACCTACTTGGTGGAAGGGTGTTCAGTATGCATTGACCATTGTGGTAGAGTTGTTGGAGATATTTAGGGAAGGAGAAGCCCCTTCGACATTCATCGTTCTTGATGCGACGAAGATTAATCCACCTGGAGCATCGTTGAAAGGTCAAATAGCAAACATAAAGACAGCTCCAAGGTTTTAAACTCATAGAGAAAATTTGTCGGCCCCCATATGACAATTCCGGCTATAAGGTACCTCAGAGAAACCCATCTAGCGCTGCTCCATGGGAGAAGAAGAAAACTACTATACCAATTACACGTCCAGGGTCAAGCTGCTGTTATTTGTGCACCCTTCGTGTCATCACCTTTATATTTGAACACATTGCTCGAATATGCTGATAAATTCATCGCATCAAAATTGTATTCCATAGAAGATTTGTCTTTCTTTCATATTTATTGTGTTGTACTCATTATATTCATCTTGTTCTAGTTTCGATTTTCTTTTGCTGTCACCATTCCTGTAATTTTTGTGAAGTTTCTTTGATTGCTTTTGGCCAAAATATTCTATAGAGCAGGCTATACAGATCATGTTTAGTGTTCAAATGCTTCTCGTAGATATATCTTAGATCCCTTAACATTGCCCTTTTGAAAAGCCGACATTCAATAAAACACAAAAAGTAAAGGCACTTTCCTTTAAAAGTCCATTTTAAAGTTTCCCCAAACTTCATAATTTTCCAAAAAATAAAACATCGTTGTGTTCCTCTTTCTTAAACTTTATAACATACTTTTTAAGATAACGTTCTTCCTCTTTATTTTATAAAAATAGAAAACCCCCAAAACTAATTTTTTCACTTCAACTATTTCCTCAAATATTTAGTTCGTTTCCTTGAGCTACAAAATTTGTCTCCATGAGTTTGGCATTTATCAGCCATAAACAAATTGAAAAAAAAACTTACAAGATCTATAAATATGTTTGTTGGGATAGTATTTGGCTCTATTCTCCTATTTCATTTTGACCACCGCTTCCATAAAAATTTATTAGTTTTAAAGTTGGTGATGATCTTCCTTGAGCTTTTATTGTAAGGTCCAATTTGTTTCGGATCGTGGTATGACTCGAGAGTATAGGAATGAGAGAATGGTTTGGATTGGAAAGGGACTCCCAATGTTGAGGTTCGAATGATAAATATTTTGCCTCGGTTTGGGAGGTTTATATAGGATGTAGCCCTCGCACTGTTCGGTCCTTCACGCCCATGCAGCTAGAGTCTCCACGAGACCCGGCCTCGCGCAACCGCCAGCGACGATTTGACCACTCAGTCATTCCACGAGAGTAATCTCCAAAATAATGCGTATTTCTTGATTACTTTTAAAGAATTGGTTATATAGTATTTGTCTTCCAGGAAGGTCCGGATTGGAACTCATCATGATAGAAAGTATGCGATAGGTGCGGACTTTGTTGTTGACCAGCCATCTGGTTGGCCTTTTCGATTATTTTATAAAAAAACTTGTTTTTATATTTCACGTCCTTGAGATAGTTAGCAACTTTGTGACCATGCTGATGCTCAGAGCTCTTGCAAGAAGATCTGCCCTAGGGGACTATTCACACAACCGACATCATTCACAACTTACTGCTATCGAATCATTTAAATACTTGGCAGGGATGATATCTAGCTGCAATCATCCAAGGGAATTCGGTCAAAGACCGATAGGTGAGGTTGTATTTTCAATCGAACGGTCTCTACTTGATGAGCCAAGTGAGTACTTGGCACACTAACAATAGATCCATCAGAAAACTCCGTAGTTTCCTCTTCGTAAATTATAAGCCTGAATATAAACCTGAGATTTGTGAAAAAATGTTTAGAATGGCTACTATATTTTTAACCACATCTTTCTCAGGAATGAAAGTAGATCATCGGAAAATTAGATATTTATTATCTCCAATTTATTAGGTGTGTGAAAAAATTCATGGATATTCATGTTAGTCTCGCTAGCATCCCATCAAGAATTGTTAAAAGGAGTTTAGGGATAACAATGGTGAAATGGGTTGCCTTGTCCTAAAATATCCCTAGTGAGAATCCATTCATTTTCAATGACATTGCTGAGTTTTTTTATATTGTTGGTGGTGCAAATAATGAATCTGTTGAAGAAACCCCGGAGTTGTAAGATCTTGATGATTATATCCCATCGTAAGATTCTAAACACCTTTCTAAAGTCGATTTTAAGCACAATCACTTTCTTCTTGCGAACTCTCCACATGTAAGAACTTTGGAGACTACTGCAAAGGAATCGATAGTTGACATGCCTTTGAGAAATGTGCATTGCATCGGAGGAATGGATTCTCTAGGTTTAGATGCCCATCTTGATGTAATAGAAATAATCTGAATTAGTACATTAGTGATGAATTCTATATTCATCTACTTATTATTGAAATATTTTAACCCTCTATCTAAACCAAAACCCTAAATAAGCACCTCAATTAAAGATAATTATTATAGACTATGTATATAATTAAGGCTCATTGATGTAAATAAATAAAAGACTAAATCATTTTGTTAATATTGTGCATATTTCACTTTGTGTTCCCTTTTATTTTATGTGTTTCTATTAATCTTAAATTCTTAAAAAAACCAGATTAATGTTGTACATAATTTATTGTAAATATAACTCTATTAAAAATCCCAAAAAATAAGCAAAATAATTTAAAATACATATAAAAATATTATTATGTACATATAAATTAGTTCTCTTTCCAATTTAAAACACCTCCAACTGTTGTTGCTGTGGTGGCTGAGTATATGGTGCTCACATGTACTTACCACAAAACTTGAGTGATGAGGACGAATATATAAGAATAGAACCCAAATCACTGGACCTACACCCTAAGGGACCGTTCGATAGGAGAATAAACGTGGAATAAGTGGGGTGGAATAAGATGGACTCACTCTCAATTTCTATTCGGCCAGAGGGATAGAAATAATGTGGAATAGGGTGAATTGAGGTAGAATAAGGTGGAAAAAGGGATATTCTCTATTCAATTAGCACTTGAGGGACAAAGGAATAAGGTTTGCAAGTTAATTAAAGTTATCGATTGCATTTAGTCCATTTTGGTTCAATGCATTAATTTATAACGTTTTAAAAATATGCAATCAATGACACAACCATAAGCACATGTTTTCTGAAGGAACTTGTTCCACTTTACTTAAAATTAAGAGTTCATAAATGTATACATTCATCATAGGCAACCTTACATTAGCGAGTATTAATTCTACATAAGGACATGCTTGTCAAACACAAGCGCATCGATGATGTCAAGGGCTGATGTTGATCTGCCGGTCAGATGCAAAAGGAGTCGATCCTTATCACTTAGTAATCGTTTAGTTTCTTCTTCTAGTTGCTTCAGATGACAATAATCCACAAACTCTACGCCGTTGATAATGTCCGTCAAGAAGACCTTCTCTGCAGCCAAAGATTTGATGACGGGTCGCAATGTAGACACCTTAACTCGGTATCGACATGGCCTATGAAAGGTGGATATATGTAATAGAATCATTATAATGTCAAGGAAACATAGAATGCTTCGTAACATGTGAACTTATGTCCCAATGAAAATGTACCAAAACCGATCCTCAATATCCTCGAGCTTGCGTGAAACTTCATACGCAAGAACCATCATCACTGGACAATAGCACCTATGAATGTGTCTCCTCGTCCTATCACACCTTAACATGACATCCTATATCAATTTTAATGAGGGACAATGAGAGAAGATAATATAAGTAGCCAACCATCCTCAAGCCCTTAAATACGATGTACGTAAAATTTTTCTTTTAACTTTTCACTCAAGTATCCAAGGTTTCATGCACTGATGGGAGCCGCAACCATCGGTCAAGCGACACCATTGCAGTAGATGCTCATCCAAGTCACATTCTCCTCCTTGCATCGCATAAGGATGCATGCTATCATCATCATGAATGCTACATTCATTTACTCTTGTATGAAGTCAACAAAAACCTGGAAACATATCGACATATTGTGAGAGGGAAAAATTTGAAAACAAATTGCAAAAAAAGTCGAAGGGTCCCTTAGGTATCCAAGGCTTCACGCATGGTAGGGAGGCACCATCAATACTCATGCCACACCAACGTAGTGGCTTCTCATCCAAGTTCGATTCCCCTCCCTCTGTCATTGTTCAGGGATTGGGCTATCGTCATCGCATATAGGAGACATCATGCTTGCATTGGCTGGACCCCGCCAAGTGTGTGGCTGCTCATCCATCAAGCAAACACGGTGCTTCCATAAACAAAGAGGGCAATCATCATCGAGGTATTGAAAAGCTTGTACTTGTCGGAAGAAACATTAATCAAAGGTTGTCTATTCATCATTATAGAAACTACTAAAAATATAATCATTATATAGACATTCAAAAAAGTAAGCATAAATATAGGAATTCCACTATGCCAACCAATAAAAAATAAAAGATCAGGTAGTGTTCCACATTACACTCGCCAACCCATTCTTGAATAACCTCCCCTACCCATATGTCCTCTAATAAACGGACATCATCTTCATTTTCATCGTTATTGAAAAACTCATCATCATCATCATCATCATTAGTGCTCATTACCTTGGCACCGGATGGGTGCTTGATGAATCCACATTTCATCATCTTTATTCTATCATTTTGGCCTCAAAAACCCTAGCAAATGCGTGTAAATACCCTTAAGTCCAACATCTTAGCATTCATGCACGTGCATGTAAATAGTGTATAAAATACTATATTTAAAGCTAAAATTATAGAATAAATAAAAGAAAAGAAAAAGAATAAAATATTGTAAATATTTTATGACCCGAAACCCCGAGACCTAGGCATCTCGATGAATAGGTCGACAAGGAATAAAGTAGGGGGAGATAAGGGTCAAGAACAATAAAGATTTAATTTATTCTTTATTCATTTTGGGACCTATTTTTGGTTCCACTTTTTATACCTCAAATAAAGAAACTTTGTACATGAAAGTTATAGATAATTAAATAAATAAAAATACAAAATTAATTTCACTGAAAAATAATGTACAGATAAAAAGTTATGGTCTGAATAAAAATCTAGAATCCTAACTTCCCAGACCTGTATCTCACAGATAAAAACTTCAAATGCATCAAACTCACCTTTAACTGAATATAATTTAAATAAGCTATTTAAAGGCAGTGGTTTAGCATTTGGCGGAGCTACGGATTGAAAGTTGAGTTTTGGACCCCTATTGTATACTTGTACAGATTAAAATATTATTTTTATTATTTATCCATTACTTTTACCATTTTTTATTTTTATAATTTTGTAGATAGTGTTTATAATACATATGTACATTAAAATCAGAATAAAAACATAAAAGAAACATAAAATAAAATACATGTATATATATAAGACATAGGTATAATACCTATACTTATACCTGTACAATTAATACTTATATTTTTAAGTGTATACAATACTTCAGAAAAATAAAATAAAAATATTTTTAAGTTTATAAAAATACTTTACAACTTTATAAAATAATAAACAAAAATAAATAAATTAAAATCACAAAATAAAATAAAATAGTATAATATATAGATGTATATACCTATATAGCCTATAAAAGGAGACCTATATTTTTAAACCCCTAAAAAATAAATAAAAATCTCCATAAAATAATTTATAAAATAACAAATATTTTTTTATTTAATAACCTAAAATCATTAAAATCATTTACTATTTTAAATCGATTTTACAAGGTATTTTCCAGGGATTTTTCCTGGTTGGTCCACGTAGACCACCCAGGTGCCGGTCCAAGTTGACCTCAGTCAACTGGTCATTCCCCCCTGTGCGCCTTGTCAGACCTCGTTTAGGCCCCGTCTTCTCGATTTTTTTGAGGTCAATGCTTGCACTATTTCGTGTTGCAACCTAAACAACTTTTATTCCTCGATACACCCTCTTTCACGCCGTAAGCTATCCTAGGGCTGAGGAGCGGCGATTCTTGCCATCTCCCTCGATCTTTGGAGCGTGTGAGCAATATTGTCAAACCCTACTTAAAGGACCTCCGACTTTCGAGCCAAGTTTGAACCCCTCTTCCATAGGTTTGACTCCCTACTTTGTGCCCAATCGAGACAAGAAGGTGACATCTTCTTCCTCCGACCTTCGGGTGTTTCGAGCGACGCCTGAGGTGGCTCCAGTCACCTCCGCCATCTCGCCGACGTTGAGGTACCTCCCTCTGGCTCCGGCCATCAAGGCATCCCTATTCCCTTCTCGTTTTCCTTTTATTTCCATTGCATTTTCTTCCCCGTAGCACTAGGATCAATATCCCTCGAAAACCTTCGCGTTTCATCCATTCAATCACTCCATCGGTTGACTCACCGGAGTGCTCCTCCGACCGAGCCCCTTCACGCCGTTCCATGCGCCATCTCCACCTTCGCGGGGTCTAGGCACTTTGCCCTGGACCCTCTCACGTCTTTTCGCAGGTCAAAGCTCGTTGACTCGAGCCTGGGGGCAGTTTTGCACCTCACCGGAGTTCCGTGGAGCTCCCCAGCTCCGCCGCCCTCCCTCGTGAGCCTCCACTGTCGCTGAGGCCTTTTGAAGCTCCCAGGAGATAGCACCGACCATCAGGAGTCTCCAGCCCCTTTTGAAGCCCAAAAGTTCGCCGGAGGACGGAGCTAGAGCTCGGAGAAAGTCGCCTCGCCGACGCTCCTCCTCTGTTCTTGCTCCTGCGTCCGGAGCCGTTGGATCGAGGCCCGAGCTCCAGGTGGATCTTGACCGTTAGATCATCCCCCGCTCCGCACCATCAGATCCGCGGGGTTCTTCTAATCCAGGCCATTGGAGCGAAGCGTCATCGTTGCATGAGGGCGTGACACGTGGCAATTGGATCGCCCTCGACCGTTGGATCGCGGGCGAGGCCTTAGGCGTGGGTATTTTGCATCTCAACCCTCGCCTATTTTTGTATTTATTTTTAGTCCATGAACTTTTCTCTGTGGTGTAAAAATATTTGTAATATTTGCATCTAGGACCCTGCACTTTGGTTAATTACATTTAGGTCCAGTCCACATCACCTCACGTGATCTGTGCACGTGGGGTGGTGGTGATTTTGCAATTGACCCCCTGTGACTTTGTTTATTTAGCTTTAGTCCATGAACTTTTATATCATATGTAATATTTTTGGGTAAATTGCATATCAGCCCTTGGGAGTTTTGTATTTTACAATCAGGTCCTTCCCAAGCGTGTGCTAGTCACGCGCTGGGGTGGGGTATTTCATAGGTGTGCCCTTGCGGCTTTGAATATTTGTATTTGGTCCTAGAAAGTAATTTATTAGTTATATATTTTGCAAGAAAATTGCACTTTGGTCCCTATACTTCCTGTTATTTACACTTATACCCCTGCTCGGCCTTGTGTTTTTATATGCTTTCTCTATTTATTTCGTGCATCATTTGAACTCCAAAAAATACCAAAAAAAATACCATAGGCTCCTGTTTGCTTGCTCATTCACGACATATTTTTATTTTGCACTTTTATTGCATTTTAGTATTTATTAAAAATAAAAAACATGCATTTTCAGCATTGTTTGCATTAGAAAATCCATAAAAATTAGTAAAACTTTTTAAAAAATTCCAAAAAAATATATTTTATGTATTTCAATATCTTTCAACTTCAGACCAAAAATAATTAAAAATTTCAAAATGAAAACCTTAAAAATTAGAAAACCCTAAAAATCTTCATAAAAATCTTAAAAATTCAAGAAAAAAACTAAAAATGCAACTCAGGTTCTATAGTTTCCTTATTTTATTGCCTTTATTTTAAAATTATTTTGAGGAATTTTGGACTCTGATTTATATTTTTCATCCTCATTATAATTCCAGCCAACAACTTTGTTCACTGTTTACTAGTATTTTTTGACTTTAAAAATACCAAAAAAATTCATAAAAATCTAGAAAAATAAAAAAAACATTATAAAATTATAAAAAGATCTAAAATATTATATTTCTAAATTTTAGTTATTTTTATTTATTTTTATAAATACCTTAACTCTCTTTTTCCTTATTTTGTATATATACTTCATTTTATCTTTTTAAAGAAAAAGAAAATATAAAATCAGAAAATTAAAAATCAAAATATAAAAAAATAAAAAATTAAAAATTAAATAAAAAATTAATTAAAAATTAAAAACCCACAAAAAATTGCATACTTCTGGACTCTTGATCGCTCATCACATTTTGTGCATCATTGCCCGATCTATCTTGTTTGCTCCCTGAGTTCGACACTCTACATACTTGCACTATACACATTTCTTGTAGAGTTAAAATAAATTTGACTCCACATTTATTTCTCATTGCTTGATTTATTATATTGTGGGTTCATTGTTGATTAATACGGGTTTTGTGAGCGGTCACCGCAGCGACATTGTGGTCCCGCCTTGTGTGGACTATTTAGACCCTTGACAAACTCGTGTTATCAAATAGCGCCGTTGCCGGGGAGCAACAACGTATAGATCATATTTTTGAGTGATTGTGTTTGATTGCCTACATTATTGCTTTACTTGATCTCTCTATTTTTTATATATATTTTTGAGCTATCTGACCATTTTCTTTCTTGTCTTCTTGCGAGGGACCGTGGATCGAGGAGGATCGCCTAGGGGATCCGGTGAATCCTTGGGAGGCAGAGTCGGCTATTCTAGTCTAGCCGGCAGGAGAGAGCAGGAGGAGTTGAGAGAGAGGATAGTTAGTGGTTTTCTATTTTTAGTGAGAGAGAGACATTATTAATTTGTAATAATACAAGTACTTGGACACTCGGGCCTAATTTCCAAGTGTTTGTACACTTGGGGGCTCACCGTGATTTTCATCGGCTTTTTCGCTTGTCATTTTCCGGTTTTGTTTTATTTTTCTTTTCTTTTATGGAATGAGCCCTTAGCTTTTAGGCATGCTTGATCGAGTAAATTAGGTCCAAACACCCTAATAACCATTGCATGTACCTATAGTGCACTTTGGACTTAGTTTAAATTAAACAGTCACCTCATCATCTTCAAGCCTTCGTGCCGCGAGCCCACCCTGCCAAGCGCTGCTCCTGAACTCGATGTGTCGAAAGGAGGAGGGGTGAGCCTAGACCGGACGCTTGGATTGAGGATCGGTGACCGACTTGTGGTTCTTCACGCTAGCAATTGCCTGCTTAGGACAATTTCCATGCGCATATCAGCATATAGTATATGTTTATAAATTCCTACGTTGCATCCTGCATGAAGAGAGCTGGATGCGCTGTAAGTCTTTCTACTTGAGCATTCATCATTTCAGCACCGAGGTGAGATTTCCATCTTCGTGCCAACTTGCATAGCTTTTCCGACTCTCTCCCTCTGTTTTTGGATCAAATAGGAATTAAGGAAAAATACAAAAATGTTAGGCGCTTGTATTGAATTGACTCAAAACAAGTGATGACACCAAAAAAAATAAAAAAGCGACTGCTAAAGAAAACTTGACCTAAATAAAATTGGCTAATTGGACTCATTGCTTGGGGCGAGAAATACCCTCATTTGTATTCAGGTTGCATGGGAAGGTCTCCTTCCAAGTGAGTAGAGAGGCTTCGTAAGGATTAGAGCCCAAAACCCAGTCTGTGGCTGCCTTGTGTATCGCCTGGATTTCCAAAGTATTGGCGCTACTATCGTATGTAGACGAGTAGGGCTTGGTCACCATTGATGACTCTCTATTGTGTAGAGCATCGACCTTGTTCGAAGTATCGAGCATAGGCCACTCCTTCACGGGGGTGTCTGTCTCATCGTCTTGCGTCCGAGTAGGATCTTGCACGCTCACGGGTGATTCCGTTGCGAGCAAGATCCGAAGTATCGGTTTCGCCTATTGGCTTCCTCCCTCTTTTCTTTGGCTGAGTAGGGATCCAGGAAGGATTACAAGGACCTTAAAAAGCGCAGGCTACATGTTACACATAAGGAGGACAAGTACGGGATTCTTTTCCGACAGTACTCTCGCTCCTATAGGCGTAGCGCTCTAAGGACTCGTTCAAAGATAATTACCTGAATTCAATCTAAAAACTACAAAGATAAAAGTCGAACCTTCACGGCTTCACGCGTTGAGTTGGTGAACCCCTTGTTTTGTGTTTGATTTGCTAGTTGAATTTAGGTCAAGATCAAAAACACCGCACAATTGTGCATAATTTTGCCCACCCCTTCCTTCTTCATTTCTCAACCTTGCTCTTCTCGAATAATCAAGATGATGGGAAGGAGATCTCTTAGGCCATCTTTGGTGGCACCGCTATCCAGCACTCCTCCCTATTCATCTAGGACAACCTCAGGGAGTCCAGATCCACTCTCCGAGCTTGAGTTCACTTCCACCCTGTTCCCCCTCGACCACCCTTCCCCTTTATCAGTCCAAGAATGTCAGAGTTTAGTGCATCACAGAGCTCAGATCATTTATCGGCACCTGAGACGGGTTCTTTTGCCTTTTCAGAGAATCCAGAAATGGCAGACAGAGGAGAACACCCAGATGAGCAAGAACACCCTCCATTTTTATACGACCAAGCTGCCATCAATAACTCATTGTTAGCTTCCCTAGAGACCATGCAGAGATAGATCAGAGACTAGGGTGTTTTCATGGGTGACCTCATTAGGAAGATCGCGCAGATGCGAGAAGGAAAAGAAGACAGACCTGGGGCAGTTGCAGTGAAATACTAGAAGTAGCCGGCGAGGGAGGAGAACTGAATCAGGAGCAACCGCCACAGACAATTATGAGAGAGTTGCACAATCCAGCAGCATCCCTCACTCATCGATGGATCCGACTACCTCCCATCCATGGAGACTTCGAGCTTCGCCCACACACTATTCAGCTACTGCCTAAATTTCATGGGCTGGCGACCGAAGAGCCACACCTCCATCTGCAAGAATTTGAAATAATATGCAGTACAATTCATGACAGGCTGGTGACTGAGGACACCATCAAGATGATAGCCTTCCCATTCTCTTTGGTTTATAGAGCCGCTTACTGGCTGAAACATTTGGGGAGGTTCGTCGACACTTGGGCACAACTCTAGACCGCATACTTGAATAAGTATTATCTGCTCGATCGGACTAACGCAACACGAGCTATGATCAGCAATTTCACAATGATCCCTAATGAATAGTTCCATGAGGCTCGGGATCGATTCAGAGAGCTCATTGACCGTGTCCACACTATGATATATCAAAGCCCAATCTGGTTCAGAGTTTCTTTTGTGGGCTAACACCGGAGCTGCAGGGGCTTGTAAATGCCTCTTGTGGTGGTTCGTACTTTTCCAAGGGTGAAGACAACGTTTGGGCCATTTATGAAGGGATGTCCGAGAACTCGACGGTCATGGCTCAAGCCAGAGTCTACACACAGAAGAAGACCCCCCAAGGAGCGGGATCATTTCAGAGGATCGCCCGCATTGATGCCGGTCCTCATTTTCCGTCGGCAGCCGCAGCCCAAGCCGAATCAGCCACAGCTGACATGGGCATCATTAGTGAGAAGTTGGACCGTCTCGAGATCCTCGAGAAAAAGCAGATGCAAGGACTGGCCCAAATGGACCAGATGACCAAGACCATGAGTGACCTGAAGATGCAGATTCTTTGCATCCAGGAGGTACAAACGTCTACTCAGCAGCCTTCCAGGTCACGAGCTGATCCCAACATTAGCAACTCAACCCAGCCCTCTACCTTGCACTGCCAGGTCAACCACATTCAAGCAGAGCCGGTCCAACAGCTACAGTATTACCCGTCACAGCCACCATCTAGGACACTTAGATGGTGGTCTATCAGCCGGATCAGCCACTGGCAAATCTACCTTTACCATCCTTTGAGCAAGAGCCATTGATGGAAGTCAATGGGATATGGTACGACCGGTGCCCACAGCTAGTGGGGATTTGATGCGATCACCCCGGATTCCGATGGACCACCGGAGGGACCTCTTCCCAGCAGCAGTCTCCCACTCAGGGATATCAGAACAGCCAGCATCAACACCAGCCCCAGTATGCCCACCAACAATACCAGCATGGTCCTCATCCCGCCTATCAGGGACAACAGTGGAGGCAGCGTCAGCAGCCTCAACAGACATACTCCAGCCATCCCAGCATTATTTTCACCAGCAGCAGCCTCATTTCCCGCAGGGAAACACTTCCGGTTCTCAGGCACCCGCCTTTGAGAACCTGGCTCTAGATGACCTTGCCCGCTTGCATTCTAAACAACGAGCATCCTTCTAGCAGGAAATGGATAAGTTCCGGCAGGAGATGAGGGATATCATCAAGGGCAAAGTCACCATACCAGCTCAGATTGAGCCAAATCCGAACAATCTGAAGAGGAAGTCTGAGCAGGTATAGTTCACAGAGGATACTTCTCCTAGTGATTATTCGAGTGACATGTCTTCTTTGTATGATGCTGATTTTGTGACTACTAGGAACGGTAGGATACCAACCGGCGGCGCCTCATCTGAGAGACAGCCACACGTAGAACCAGGAGCGCTAGATGAGCAAGGTAGCAGTGCTGATGCCGCTGATGATGTTGATGACGGTGGTGCTGGTGCCACCAATGAGGGAGATCCATATTACGGTACTGAGGCCGTCAAGACACCAGATGCAGACGGTGGTGCTGAAGCCACCGGTTTTGATGCAGAGCCAGAGCACGGTGCTGATGCCGCGAAGTCAGATGCCGTTGGTGGTACTGAGGCCACCACTTCTACTTTTGTTGAGCTCCCACATGTAGTGTTGACACCTTTTGTATCTAAGGACTGTGGTAACAAAAAGCACAAAAAATGAATAAAGGAAAGGTTTCTGTTTACACTTCAAATCCATATGTGTTGAATGATGATCATGGTATGGATTCTATTCCTTCACAGGTACAGGGACATGTTCCTAGTCCTCCATCTGTGGAGTCCCCTTCCATCCCCTTCCCTGAAGCACTTCGCTTGGCGAAGGGGAATAAAATAGAAAATCCAAAAAAGACCCAACAGGTAGAGTTCAGCAACCATATGATTGATAGATTCCAGATCCAGCCGACTCTACAGGAAGCACTTGAGCACATCCCCCTTTTCCAAAAGAGTTTGAAAGAGAAGACTACAGCCCGCAGGAAGAGGAGAAACCATAGAGATAAGATCCATATGCTCACCCATTCCACTTGCTACACCATTCAGAACAAATTGCCAGCCAAGAGATCCGATGCAGGAGCTCCCTATGTCAGATGCAAGATTCAGGAGCAGGAGTTTGATCGTACTCTATTAGACAACGGATCTTCTATCAACCTTCTTCCGACAGCCTTACTCGACCGATTCGAGTTTGGTCCTCTTCTTAGGAGCAGGACAGTCCTTCAGTTTGCTGATAGGTCGACTAAGAGGCCGAAGGGGTTGTTGAGAGACATGATCGTTACCATTCAGGGCCTGAAATTCCCCGTGGACTTTGTTATATTGGACATGGAGATTACTGAGTCGGTAACCGATGCCCCCATCATACTTGGATGCCCGTTCTTGGCCACATCCAAGGCAGTGGCCGATCATGATAGTGGGAAGGTATGTTTTTGCGAAGAGGGCGAGATCATACAAATAGAGACGATCGAGGAGACTAGATCTAGAGAGTATGCATGCTCGGAGCAGTCCAGTGATGCATCGCATATGACAGAGGATGAGCCAGACATCCACCAGGAGTGTGATTTTGTGATGACAGATGATGAATCCATTTGGACAGATCCTGTAGCACAGACCCTTGCCTTGCCTACAGATTCACGATACTTACAGCTTATGGCAGTTGAGAGCCTGGAGAGCACACTCCTGGACGAGGATACATTTGAGGCTGACAGTTGTGCGATGAATGGTGATGCAGAGTTTCAGTCTTGTTCTTCTTGTTCAGATCCCTCGGATTCAGACATTGATTGGGATGATTTTGATGATTATTTGTCGTGTCTGATTCCTTCTGACCCGACAGCTACGACGGAGTGCGAGCCAGTACAGTTCATAGATGATTCAGCATGGTTCCCTTCGTCAGATTCTCATGCACAGCGAAAGTTCTCTCATGCAGACCTAACGCCTTCACACAGACTTATCAGAATCCAGATCTGCCACCTCCCAATTGTCCAGAACTGAAACCCTTGCCGCAGTCGCTGAAGTATAGATTCCTTGCGGGTGAGCTAGATATGCACCCAGTCATTATCTCAGCAGGCTTGACTGGAGAGCAAGAATATCGTCTGATGGAGGTTCTTGAAAGAAACCGCAAGGCGATAGGATGGAGTATAGCTGATCTCCAGGGGATTAGTCCGGCTCTGTGCTCCCACCACATCTATCTTGAGGAGGATGTTAGGCCTTCGTGTGAGTTCCAGCGATGGTTGAACCCGAATCTTCAAGATGTGGTCATGAAAGAATTATCGAAGTGATGGAGCGCCGATTTTATCTACCCCATCTCCGACTCCAAGTGGGTTAGTCCATTACATGTGGTACCCAAGAAGACGGGTATCACTACAGTTGTGAGTGAGTCTGGAGAGGAGATCGCTACCCGAGTACCCACTTCTTGGAGGGTCTGTGTGGACTACAGATGATTGAATCCGACCACCAAGAAGGATCATTTCCCACTGCCATTCATTGATCAGATTATCGAAAGGCTGGCTGGGAAGAGTCACTACTGTTTCCTTGACGGGTACTCTGGTTATAATCAAGTGGCCATTGCGCTCGAAGACCAGGAGAAAACGACATTCACCTGTCCGTTTGGGACTTATGCTTTCAGACGGATGCCCTTTGGTTTATTTAATGCCCCCGCAACATTCCAAAGGTGCATGTTGTCCATTTTCTCGGACATGGTGGGTGACTGTTTAGAGGTCTTCATGGATAACTTCTTGGTTTATGGTGATGGGTTTGATGCTTGTCTTGACTGCCTAAACCGTGTGCTTCAGCGCTGCATCGAGGTCAACCTTGTCTTATTTTGAGAGAAGAGTCACTTCATGGTGACTCAAGGGATGGTCCTTAGCCATATCATCTCCAACAGGGGCATGGAGGTCGATCCAGCCAAGGTGGATATCATTAGAAAACTCAATCCACCGTCCAATCTGCGTCAATTGCGGTCTTTTCTGGGGCATGTCGGTTTTTACTGACGGTTCATTCAGGACTTCAGTCGTATTGCCCGACCGCTTACTGATTTGCTGACAAAAGACACCAAGTTCATTATAGATGATAAGTGTCTTGCGTCCTTTGAGACTCTCAAGAGTATGGTTGTCACGGCTCCTGTCCTTCAGCCACCCGATTGGTCTCTCCCATTCGAGATCATGACAGATGCTTCTGATTTTGCCGTAGGGGCTGTGCTTGGACAGAGGAGGGATGGATTGTCGTTTGCCATTCACTACGCCAGCCGGACTTTGGATGCCGCTCAGCGGAATTATATTTTGACAGAGAAGGAGATACTGGCCGTATTCTTTGCTTTGGATAAGTATCGATCATATATTCTCGGATCTAGAGTGACTATCTTTACCGATCACACCGCCATCCGGTACCTAATGGCCAAGAAGGATGCCAAAGCATGCCTTACCAGGTGGATCCTTCTACTCCAGGAGTTTGATATTGAGATTAAGGATAAGCCTGGAGTTAAGAATGTGGTGGAGGATCACCTCTCCCGCTTAGAGAACCTTGAGGAATCTGAGCCCAGCGCACCTATTACAAAGACGTTTCCAGATGAGGCGATCTTGGCTATCACCTCTCTCCCATGGTACGCCGACATTGTGAACTATCTTGTTGCCAAGACGGTTCCACAAGGTTGGCCCAGGCAGAAACTCGAGACCTTCCTGGCGAAGGCCAAGTTTTATCATTGGGAGGATCCCGTCCTTTATCATGAAGGAGGGGACAACATCTGGAGGAGGTGCATTCCTCAAGAAGAGCAGCATAGCGTCCTCACATACTGCCACAAGCTTGAGGCAGGAGCACATCATTCTGGGAGACGGACGTCACAGAAGGTGCTCCAATCCGGCCTTTGGTGTCTTCAAGAATTCAGATGAGTTCATGAAGAGATGTACTGACTGTCAGAAGATGGGTACTTGCGGATAGAGAGATATGATGCCCATGCAGGCCATTCACTTTTGTGAGGTTTTTGACGCATGGGGTATCGATTTCATGGGCCCATTTCCTAAGAGTCAGGGGTTTGAGCACATTTTTGCTCGATGTGGATTATGTCAGCCGATGGGTTGAGGCCATCCCCGCTCGAGCCGCAGATGCTAAGACAGTGTGTCGATTTTTGAGGAAAAATATCATTTCACGGTTCGGGGTACCTAGAGTCTTGATTTCAGACGGGGGGTCTCACTTTATCAATGACAAGGGTAGGGCCCTTTCAGACGAGTTCGACATTGACCATCGTGTTGCCATGCCGTATCACCCTCAGACTAATGGTCTTGCCGAAGTATCGACTAGGGAGATCAAGATTATCTTACAGAAGGTTGTCCGCCTAGACCGAAAGAATTGGTCACAGCTTTTGGACTCGGTCTTGTGGGCCTATCGGACGCCCTTCAAAAATCCATTAGGGACATCTCCCTTTCATCTCGTCTATGGAAAGCCGCGCCATCTATTAGTGAAAATCAAGCACAAGTCACTCTAGGCAGTCACTGAGTTATTATTGGATCTCGAGAGTATAAGAGAACAGAGGAAAGCAGAGTTGGCAGCCATGGAGGAGTTGAGAGATACAATCTTTTCTAGCAGCCTACAGTATAAGGAGAAAGTGAAGACATGGCACGATTCTCATATCAGCCATAAATAGTTTGAGCCAGATCAACGCACATGGTTGTTTGATTCCAGGCTGAAATTATTTCCAAGGAAATTACAGAGCAAATGGAAAGGTCCGTATGTGGTCAGGAAGGTACATGACAATGGTAGCGTTGATATATCCGAGCCGTCATCTTCATCCACCTTCCGTGTTAATGGTCAGCGCCTGAAGCTATATCTAGATCATGATCCGCCGACCGTTGATGTTGCCCCCATTCTTCTGGTATGAGATGTGTTCTTTGGCTCATATCATTTGCATCTCATGCATGGTGATCACTTCCATCTTCCACTGTATAGATCCATCTGTCCATATCATTCTTTCATCTGTTGATATCTTTTCTTCTTTTCTTCTTTTCTTCTTTTCCTTTTCTATTCTCTATATCAAAAAGGTGCCGCCCTTGTAGACAGTTATCCATACTTAGGACGTACTTTGTCCTAAGTATAGGGGGAGTGTGCACCCCGAGTTGATTCTATTCTTTTCGATCCTCTCCATTGTCTCCTCTTCTTGTCTATACTTAGGGATATCTTACCCTAAGTATAGGGGGAGACAATCTGAGTACAATCTGTTCATTCCCACCCTTGACCCTCCCTACGTTATGTACAGTCTGCTATACTTAGGATTATTTAATCCTAAGTATAGGGGGGACGGTCAACTTCTCATTCGTTTATTCATTTGTTCATTCACTTATTTATTTATTCTTTAGGCTTATCTATACTTAGTACGAGTTACGTCTTCTCTTTTCTCTCCGATCTATGAGGACATAGCTCAAGCTAAGTATAGGGGGGTTGTATATACTAGGTATATACTTTAGCCATAACTCATACTTTTGTATTTTCTTAATAATATGGCTAATGATTCTTTAAAATTCGTTAAAAACCCTAATAAAAAGATGTTGATTATTCCTCAAATTCTTTTTGTATTTACTGATTAATAAATCAAGCGAAAATGTTTTTTTTGCAAAATATTTGAAAAATAGTTTGAAAATCCTTGTGAAAAATCTTTTGAAAACTATTTTGAAAACGTATTGTTACATGTTTTTAACCTTTGTAAAAACATTTTTGTTTGTAAAGTTTATTTGAAATAAAAATGTTTGAAAATGATTTGTAAATGGTTTGAAAAATGGTTGCAAAAATATTTTGAAAAATTATCTATACTGTTTGAAAACCTTTGCAAAACTATTTTCAAATATGCGTACATGTTTGTAAAATTGTTTGTAGAAATTATCTTGGACTATAGTTTTCAAATGGTTTGAAAAAATTGTGTCAAAGAAGTTTGAGGAATATATACATCACACTAAAATCCATTATATACATATGTATAAAATTGATCACTTAGCCTTGTAAATTCTTAAAAATCCACTTCTTGTAAATATAAGAAGCATGCCCATGTAAATATTTTGTACCTAGTTTTTAGCCAAAACGTTCTGTTTTCAAAAACCCCAAAAACATTTGCAAAATTAAAATCCAAAAGCATTTGAAAAATCTCTTTGAAAAATACAAAAAATGCATATGCATCATCATATTTTCAAAAACCATAAAAAGTTCAAAAATCTTTGAAAATTGCATCACAAAAATACTTTTTGCATTCTGCATATCATTCGCATAGCATGAGCATTTTTGGATTGAGTTTGATAGTTAACAAGTCTAAATAAAATCTGGAGATTGGAGCTTGATTGGACCTTAAAATCTACCTAATAACAGGAACCTTATAGGAACTGGGTTTGAGGTACTTCAGGTCTAGTTGACTTAATTCTTTGGGGATCACTGGACTTGGTTCAATGGATTCTTGACTGCCTAAGTAGAGTATTTCGGAGCACACACACGACTCTTGTTGATAATGACCTAACTTGGACACCTGCACCTTTCACATGGCTCAACTCAGTTGGAGTGATGAGGGGATTGGATTTGCCGGTATGAGATGCACACAAGTGGAAACACTTATCCTCCTCTAGGGAGGGAAGTGCACCCCAACCCGTCCAGTGATGAGGAAGTCTAAAGATAGGAGAGTGTGGGTTGCAATAAAGCTTCAAAAGAGGGATAGTCTACTGGCTCAAGAGGAAAAACCCCTTATGTAAATGCTGCTGTGAATAGTATTTTTTAAAAAAATGGTCAGGCCTGTACAAAAATAAATGCCTGCAAAGTATGTACATATGTTGTAAAGCCAATAAGAAAGCTTGAGTTCCAAAGTCAAATATGTGAGCATGCAGCTGGATGACTTGACTACACTGGTCTTGCATCCCAGGATAGGTAGCTACACTGGCTACCGTCCATTCTTCTCTTCACCCCCTCCTCTTGAGCTGGTTGCCACTTGAACTTAGAAGGGAATACCCCGCTCCTCGAGGATGGAGTTATTGTATTAGGGAATCATTGGGTTGTCATACTGGAGAAGTCAGTCTCTTTGTCATTCTAATGGGGGAGAGCCACCATCACTTACACTGTACGAGTCAGATTCATAGTCGTAAGGGTTTGCGTATGAGTTGAAATATTTCTGACCTGGCTATTGAGGAGACTTGGGCAGAGTTCTGGGATTCTTAGGGACTGTTGGATTTCAAACTCGGTTCTCATCAAGGTTTTGCCCGCACTAAAATTCCAAAGGTCTGACTTAAGCTCCAAAATCTGATTTTGTGAAGGCAAGTTTGATAATTAAATTTAATCCACCTTCTTCTTTTTCTTTTCTTTGTTTTTCTTTTCTGCACTTATTGCATAAGTGTTTGTTAGGGACTAGCAAAGATAAAGTATAGGGGGATGATGAATCCACATTTCATTATCTTTATTCTATCATTTTGGCCTCAAAAACCCTAGCAAATGTGTGTAAATACCCTTAATTCCAGCATCTTAACATTCATGCATGTGCATGTAAATAGTGTATAAAATACTATATTTAAAGCCAAAATTATAGAATAAATAAAAGAAAAGAAAAAGAATAAGTTGTAAATATTTTATGACCTGAAACCCCGAGACCTAGGCATCTCGATGAATAGGTCGACAAGGAATAAAGTAGGGGGAGATAAGGGTCAAGAACAATAAAGATTTAATTCATTCTTTATTCATTTTGGGACCTATTTTTGGTTCCACTTTTTATACCTCAAATAAAGAAACTTTGTACATGAAAGTTGTAGATAATTAAATAAAGAAAAATACAAAATTTATTTCACTGAAAAATAATGTACAGCTAAAAAGTTATGGTCTGAATAAAAATCCAGAATCCTAACTTCCCAGAACTGTATCTCACAGATAAAAACCCAATGCATCAAACTCACCTTTAATTGTATATAATTTAAAATAAGCTATTTAATGGCGGTGGTTTCACATTTGGCGGAGCTACGGTTTGAAAGTTGAGGTTTGGACCCCTATTGTATACTTGTACATATTAAAATAATCTTTTTTATTAATTATCCATTATTTTTACCATTTTATATTTTTATAATTTTGTAGATAGTGTTTATAATACTTATGTACATTAAAACTAGAATAAAAACATAAAAGAAACATAAAATAAAATACCTGTATATATATAAGACATAGGTATAATACCTATACTTATACATGTTTAATTAATACTTATATTTTTAAGTGTATAAAATACTTCAGAAAAATAAAATAAAAATATTTTTAAGTGTATAAAAATACTTTACAACTTTATAAAATAATAAACAAAAATAAATAAATTAAAATCACAAAATAAAATAAAATATTATAATATATAGATGTATATACCTATATAGCCTATAAAAGGAGGCCTATATTTTTAAACCCCTAAAAAATAAATAAATATCTCCATAAAATAATTTATAAAATAACAACTATTTTTTTATTTAATAACCTAAAATTAATAAAATCATTTACTATTTTAAATCGATTTTACAAGGTATTTTCCAGGGATTTTTCCTGGTTGGTCCACGTGGACCAACCAGGTGCCGGTCCGAGTTCACCTCGGTCAACTGGTCGTTCCCCCCTGTGCACCTTGTCAGACCTCGTTTAGGCCTCGTCTTCTCGATTTTTCCGAGTTCAATGCTTGCACTATTTCATGTTGCAACCTAAACAACTTTTATTCCTCGATACACCCTCTTTCACGCTGTAAGCTATCCTAGGGCCGAGGAGCGGCGATTCTTGCCATCTCCCTCGATCTTTGGAGCATCTGAGCAATATTGTCAAACCCTACTTAAAGGACCTCCGACTTTCGAGCCAAGTTTGAACCCCTCTTCCATAGGTTTAGCTCCCTCCTTTGTGCCCAATCTAGAGAAGAAGGTGACAGCTTCTTCCTCCGACCTTCGGGTGGGTCGAGCGACGCTTGAGGTGGCTCCAGTCACCTCCACCATCTCGCCGGTGTTGAGGTACCTCCCTCTGGCTCCGGACATCGAGGCAACCCTATTCCCTTCTCGTTTTCCTTTTATTTCCATTGCATTTTCTTCCCCGTAGTACTAGGATTAATATCCCTCAAAAACCTTCGTGTTTCATCCATTCAATCACTCCATCGATTGACTCTCGGAGTGCTCCTCCGGCCGAGCTCCTTCACGCCGTTCCACGCACCATCTCCACCTCTGCGGGGTCCAGGCACTTTGCCCTGGACCCTCTCATGTCTTTTTGCAGGTCAAAGCTCGTTGACTCGAGTCTGGGGGCAGTTTTGCACCTCGTCGGAGTTCCGTGGAGCTCCCCAGCTCCGCCGCCATCCCTCACAAGCCTCGATCGTCGCTGAGGCCTTTTGAAGCTCACAAGAGATAGCGCCGACCATCAGGAGTCTCCAGCCCCTTTTGAAGCCCAAAAGTTCGCTGGAGGATAGAGCTAGAGCTCGGAGAAAGTCGCCTCGCCGGCACTCCTCCTATGTTCTTGCTCCCACCTCCGGAGCCATTGGATCGAGGCCCGAGCTCCAGGTGGATCTTGACCGTTAGATCATCCCTCGCTCCGCACCGTCAGATCCGTGGGGATCTTCTAATCCAGGCCGTCAGAGCGAAGCATCATTGTTGAATGAGGGCGTGACGCATGGCAAGTGGATCGTCCTCGACCGTCGGATCGCGCACGAGGCCTTAAGCATGGGTATTTTGCATCTCAACCCTCGCCCATTTTTGTATTTATTTTTAGTCCATGAACTTTTCTCTGTGGTGTAAAAATATTTGTAATATTTGCATCTAGGACCCTTAACTTTGGTTAATTACATTTAGGTCTAGTCCACGTCACCTCACGTGATCTGTGCACGTGGGGTGGTGGTGATTTTGCACTTGACCCCCCAAGACTTTGTTTATTTAGCTTTAGTCCATGAACTTTTATATCACGTGTAATATTTTTGGGTATATTGCATATCAACCCCTGGGAGTTTTGTATTTTGCAATCAGGTCCTTCCCAGGCACGTGCTAGTCACGCGCTGGGGTGGGGTATTTTGCAGGTGTGCCTTTGCGGCTTTGAATATTTGTATTTGGTCCTGGAAAGTAATTTATTAGTTATATATTTTGCGTGAAAATTGCACTTTGGCACCTGTACTTCCTGTTATTTTCACGTATACCCCTACCAGGCCTTGTGTTTTTATATGCTTTCTCTATTTATTTTGTGCATCATTTTAACTCAAACAATTACCAAAAAAATACCATAGGCTCTTGTTTGTTTGCTCATTCACGACATATTTTTATTTTTTAGTTTTATTGCATTTTAGTATTTATTAAAAATAAAAAACATGCATTTTCAACACTGTTTGCATTAGAAAATCCAAAAAAATTAGTAAAACTTTTTGAAAAATTCCAAAAAAGTATATTTTATGTATTTCAGTATCTTTCAGCTTCAGACCAAAAATCATTAAAAATTTCAAAAAAAAACCTTAAAAATAAGAAAACCCTAAAAATCTTCATAAAAATCTTAAAAATTCAAGAAAAATCCTAAAAATGAAACTCAGGTTCTGTAGTTTCCTTATTTTATTGCCTTTATTTTAAAATTAATTTGAGGAATTTTGGACTCTGATTTATATTTTTCATCCTCATTTTAATTCCAACCAGCAACTTTGTTCATTGTTTACTAGTATTTTTTGACTTTAAAAAATACCAAAAAAATTCATAAAAATCTAGAAAGGTCACAAAAACATTATAAAATTATAAAAGACCAAAAATATTTTATTTTATAAATTTTAGTTATTTTTATTTATTTTTATAAATACCTTAACTCTCTTTTTCCTTATTTTGTATATATACTTCATTTTATCTTTTTAAAGAAAAAGAAAATATAAAATCAGAAAATAAAAAATCAAAATATAAAAAAAATACAAAATTAAAAATTAAATAAAAAAATTAATTAAAAATTTAAAACCCACAAAAAATTTTGCACACTTGTAGACTCTTGATTACTCGTGACATTTTGTGCGTCATTGCCCGATCTATCTTGTTTCTCCCTGAGTTCGGCACTCTACATACTTACACTATACACATTTCTTGTAGAGTTAAAATAGATTT
Organism: Ottelia alismoides; assembly: GCA_037367405.1. Lineage (NCBI taxonomy): Eukaryota > Viridiplantae > Streptophyta > Magnoliopsida > Alismatales > Hydrocharitaceae > Ottelia > Ottelia alismoides. The sequence continues at coordinate 1,719,877 of JAZKJV010000640.1, read as the reverse complement.
GACTCCACATTTATTTCTCATTGCTTGATTTAATATATTGTGGGTTCATTGTTGATTAATATAGGTTTTGTGAGCGGTCGCCGTAGCGACATTGTGGTCCCGCCTTGTGTGGACTATTTAGACCCTTGCCAAACCCGTGTTATCAGTGCTCTCAGGTATAAGCGATGGAGAACTTATCCTCACCATGCACATGTTAGATGGAGTTGTTGATATTGCAACACGTCATGAGCACAATCACCTACTTGAGGAAGTTGTAATACGGTCGTTCATTAATTTCGTTGTAGTGTGCCTTCACTATCCCAAAAGTACGTTCGACGTACAATCGAAGCTGATAGTGATAATGATTTTATAGCTCATGCAGGTTAGCATACACCTAACCCCTCTTAGCTCTGAATTGTGGGAGGTACGCAATCACCCCATGGTGAGGGGTCAAGAAGGTATCTATTTTTGCGTGGTTGTAATCAAAAAGAATTTTCCATCCCACTGGTACTCTAAATCCCCCCTAATCGAGGGCCTACCTCAGTACCTTCATGTCTCCGACAGATCCCTCCCAACCAGCCTCTACATACATGAATCTGTACTACTCCACACATGCCATGACATTCTGTGAAATGAGATGGCATCTGCTTCTAAACTTTTGGACATTATTAGCTGACACGTTAGCGAGGATGAGGGTATCATCTATGGCCCCAATGACATCTTGAAACATACACACACACACACACAGAGAGAATCAAGCTACACACTGAAAAGAAGAAGATATGGCGACCATTTCCAAAATAGACCATATTGGACTTGTAAGTATAGATAGAATTTATTGTTCAGCTAGACCACATCTTGGATGGGGCTAGAAGTCTATGGTATGTGAATGAAATCATCCCTAAGGGAGACAATGTGTGTGAGTACATCGTTGAGATGCTTTGAAATCGTGTCTCTAGCGTGTTGTAAATGCTCGCAGAGGACACGGTTCTTTGCGTTGTCACCAAGGTAGTACAATAGAATGCAAAGATATTCCTCTGCCTTCATGTATCTAGAGTCCCTAAGAACTACACGTTCCTTAAGATAATTAAATAGCCTTGTAATAGTCTCAGAATACATGTGAAATATCACATACGATCTCTGGACATGACCGCTGAGCATATCTCTAATCCAGATGTTGCCTGTCTGCATCACTGTGTGCTTAGGCACATGGGGAATGTATCCTGCATTGCATTATGTGTGCTCCTCTTCTTTCTCTAGTAATGCATGCATTTATATCATGTTAAGCATCACCAAATTGGCCCTCATCACTATTATGATTTCCATCTCCTGGGATTTTAGCAAAGCAATGTATTTGATAAATTGATTTGATATCTTAATCAAAACCCAAGTTGATATTTTGAAAATTTCTTATAGAAAAAACGTATTAAGTGGAATTACAACACCAACGACATATAAGACACAAGAGTCTGCTAAGTAAAAATAACAAGCATTCATGAAACCATGTAGAATGGATGGGGAAGGGCAACAACCTCACTAAGGATTGTTGAGGTGGACGACCACTCATGCAATAAGTTTTGTCGGTATAGTCTTTGCACAGTTGAATATGACCCTCTCGTACTAAACTCGTAGACTATGGGCAAGCCTGATGTCGCCGTCAAGGGAAAGTAACAACACCTTGACTTCATCGAGGATCTCCTCCACTCCAGCATGGGGTCCTTCAACAGAAGATTCCTAATTTGTCCAGACTGCAGTTCGAGCATTTGCTCGGTTAGTCGAACCACATCTTTGGACTCGTAAGCCCTTAATGACCGTTAATGCAATAAAAGTTATTGTTTTATCATGTACATCTGAATTGAATGTTGTGAATGCACTTAAATATTAAGGTTTATTTGTACAATTATGGTTATGTATCGTGTCCATAGTGAATACCATGCAGTTGAGAGGACACAACTAATATTAACATGTGATATTCAATAAAGATATCTAGTCTGAGAAAGAGATGACAATATTTCTCTAAAGACTAATTCCTGACCGAGTTCTTGATGCAGGTCCTCTGCATGAATAGATATTCAGAAGTGTTGGAATAATCAAGTCAAAGAGTTGACTTGATGACGTCGAGATAAACTAAGACCTAAATCGTAATCATCATGATCAGGCACACATCCTTTGACTGAAGACAGATATACGTCTATATGCTTGAGTGTGCACATTTGACAGACCAATAGGTTGGTGACCTACCGAAGGTCCATATACCGATGAGTGGGTACACATATGAAGGCATATGAGAAGTATGATCTCTCAAAGTAATAATACAAGTTCATAGTTGATGCACCGGGAGCCAGAGCTCACCCATGAGAAAATTTGGGGTCATAATAAATTCCATGTATGGCCGTCTTATGAATCTCCATTTCATCACCTTTATTCTATCATTTTGGCCTTACTAGCTAAATGCATGTAAATAATATTATTTTGTACAAATTAACATTCATTAGTTATTCCATTTATTGTATATAACATATAGTTTTTAATGCCAAAATTATAGAATAAAGATAAGAAAAGAAAAGAAAAAGAATAAAATACCAAAGTTATTTTATGACCCTAAACCCCGAGACCTAGGCATCTATCTTGATGACTGGGTCGACAAGGAATAAAAAGTACAGGAGATAAGGGCTAATAAATCAACAAAGATCCTATTTTTTTATTAATCAATAATTCATTTTTGGGATATATTTTATTTTTTATTATTTATACCTCAAATAAAAAACTTTGTACATAAAAGTTGTAGATAATAATATATAGAAAAAAAAACAAAATTGAGTTTACACAAAATTAATCTATAGTGTACATTTTACACTCAAAATAAAAAGCCAAAACCCAAACTTCCTAGACCTGTATCTTCTCCATACGAACTCAAAATGTACTAAAATCACTTTAATTGTATATAACTTTTAATAAGCTATTTAATGAAGGCTGTTTCATTTGATTTGGAGTTAAGAAGAAAAAGTTAGGTTTTGGACCCTAGTGTACAATATACTCAAATAAAATATTCATTTTATTTATTCTGTATAAATTTCATAATTTTATTTTTTATAATTTTGTTAATATTATCTATAATATGTACATATTTATAATAGAATAAAACCATAAAAAACACAGTAAAATAAAATAGTATACAAAATACATAGATGAAATACATATACTTATATAATATATACCTCTATTTATTTAAGTGTGCAAATAACATCAGAAAAATATAACAAAAATATATTTATGTGTATAAAAATATATTATAAATATATAAATTAAGAAAATTAAATAATAAAATATAAATATAAAATATAAATATAAAATAAAAATAAAATGTACATAATATAGGAAAATATACCTATAAATAAACCCTAAAAAGTAACCTATAATAAAACAACTTATAAAAATCAATAAAAATCATATTAAAATACTATAGAAAATAATAGACATTTTTTTATTTTATATCGTAAATTAAATTAATTCATTTACTAATTATTAATGATTTTACAAATATTTTTGGGTCTTCTTTTTCCTGGTTGGTCCACGTGGACCAACCAGATTGCACCACCAGTTGACTACGCTCAACTCCTCTGACTAGCCCTTAGGTCTATCAGAACCTCATTTTGACCCGTCTTTCTCCCCTTTTCCCCATTTCTTCGATAACTTTTTATCCTTGATCTACCCGCTATCACACACCCTTGATGCCTCGAGGATTGCTTCGTTGAATCGAGCGCCTTGCCTTGATCTTCCCCACAGTTCACCAGCCTATACATAAGCACCCTCCTCCTTCCTTTTTGATTTTGAATCTTCTTGCTCCAATTTTTCTCCGCCTTTTGTGCTTCATGGCTTGAGCTCGGTGATAGGAAGCTCGCTTAGCTCTTGTTTGGATCGAGGAAGTGGTGTAGGGGCGATCTCCACCATCTCCAGCGGTGCTCCATCGTGAGATCCCCACCTCGTGGTTCTGACCATTTGAAGTATGATTTCTTTGCTTTATTAGATATCTTGTAGATGTAGTTTAATTCCCCATCATTGGATTAGGTTTCTATTACTTGTATTAGCTTAGAATCGAACATTCGTAGTTCGTCGGAGCTCAACTTTGACGAACCCTTCACCGTTCCTCCACCTTGTTTTCCGACCCGCCAACCACCTCATCTTCTTCCCCAACGCTTCTGCTATGCCCTGATCCACTCCATTCCATCTGATCCTTCTTGGATCAGGATTACGACACTCTACGTCCTCCCTTCGTCAGAGCAGACGCCACACCACCCCATTTCACAACCATTCCACCTGTAACGAGTCGAGTCAGTTTTCCCTCAACCCAACGACCTTTTTGTGCATGTATTGGGAGCGAAAAGGCCAACAGGAGGAGCTTTTGGATTTGAAGGAGGGTCCCAGATTACCTGAGTTCTTCCGACCTTCTGGGACTCCTGTGATGTTCCTTGAAGCCTTTTGAGACATCCAGCTGATGAATAGCGCTTTGGGGTACTGATTGAGCATCAGAGCATCCCAGTTGAGCACTGGAGAGCGACGAATTGAGGAGAAGAAGTTCATCGACCCTACTGTTCTTCCTTGTTCTTCAAGAAGAGCAGTGGTCGTTGGACCTCATCTCCTCCCTAGATTGAAGGATGTTCATTGGTTCTCGCCTCCACCCAACCGTCAGATCAGGAGTGAGATCTTATAGTGAGCGTCAATCATCGAAGCATCATCGTGCATCCTCAGCACAATACGTGGATAAGTGGGTGAATCTCGCCTATTGGATCGCGTGCTTAGTGGGGGTATTTTGTACTTTCATCCCCCTATTTTTGTATTTTATTATTCAGTACTTAAACATTCATCTGCCATTATAATAGTTCTATAATATTTGCATCGGAACCTCTGTATTTTATGAATATTGTTTCTGGGTCCATGCCAAGTCACCTCACGTGCCGTCCCACGTGAGGTGGCCATTTCGCAACGAACCCCTCACGGGTTTTGTAATTTCATTTTGGTTTGTAAACTTTAAATATTAATTATAATATTTTGGGTATTTTATAGAAACAACCTTATATTTATTTTTATTGCAAAATTACCATTGCTAGTTCATTATTTTTTTTGCTTATATTTCATTTATTAAAAATATCATTCATGCTCAAAAAATCATGAAAAAATAGAGTTAAGTGCACTCTTGCATACACATTCATGCCCTATTTTTATTTTTTCATTTTAGGTATTTTTTCTATTTATTAAAAAATCAAAAGAGCACGTTTTTATCCTTGTTTGAATTTAAAATTATCAAAAAATATAAAACCTTTTGAAAAATTCCAAAAAAATATATTTTGTTTATTTTAGTATATTGTATTGCCTGACCAGGAATCCCTAAAAGTAGAAAAAGACTAAAAATTTAAAAGCTCAAAATCTAGTAAAAAAACAATAAAAATCACCAAAAACTTTGAAAATATTTATTTTGTCTCCAAATTTTCTTTATATTATTATTTATATATTAAAGTTGACTCAGAGAAATTTGATACTTTTTACTATTTTTAATCTTCAAATCAATTCAACCTATTTATTTAAAACCTATTTTGGTTTATTTTTGACTTTAATAATATAAAAATTAGTAAAAATATCTTAAAAAACAACAAAAATAATAGAAAATTATATAAAATCCAAAAACAAATTATTTTTATTTGAATTTATATTTGTATTACTCTATATTGTATGTGTAGTTATATATATTCTTATATTAGTTAATTAAAAAGAAAAAGAAATTAAAAATTAGAAAATATAAACAGAAAATAGAAATTACAAAATTAAAAACAATTTAAAAAATAAAAAATGTAAATTAAAAAATAAAATTAAAAACCCACACCAAAAAGACAATAATTAGACAAGAAGAAGGAACACAACTTTTGCACATTTATTTGCACAATCTACCATTTGTTGCCTATGTTCGACACTCTACACATACTTAGACCTATACACAAATTTGTAGAGTTATAATAAATTTTAACTCCACAATTCTTATTTGCATTGCTATATTTTATTTGTGGGGTAGTTTTTGAATTACTTAGGGTTTTGTGAGCGGTCGCCTCAACGATAGTGTAGTTCTCGCCTTGTGTAGACTACATTAGACCATCACCAAGTCCGAGTTTTCACGGTCTTGTTTATGAAAGAAAATACTAGTTGGAGATATTAATATATGCTTTTGGAAAATATATGATCAATATTTTTGTCCAATTATCGAATGAGAAATCTATTGATTTGTTCTAAAGAAGACATAAAGTAGGATTTGAACTTCAGATATATCAACGTCTTCCAATATGAAGGATGAATGAGTATTGAGAATATTGAGGGCTAAATCTAAAATCTTAATAGATCATCTAACATGACATTCCATTATGAGGGAATGATAAAACTGGATGGATTTTAGTTGCTCCATTTATTAGCTTAATGGTATGAGAGTTAATTTGATTAAGTCTCATCTCATTTGAATCCATTGTCCAATTCCAATTTTAATATCCAAATGTTGAAAACATAAATGGTGATGGAAATGAGAATAATTACACTCCTCGAGCTCATTTCTAAGCTCCAAAGGTTTTACTATGATTAGAAATGATCAAGGAAGCTAGATTCAGCTCACCGAAGCATTCTCCAGCTCATGAAGAGTTTGGTGCATTTCGTTGAGCTCATTTAAAGCGTGAATTATTTCAGCTCGAGCTCAACATTTGTAAAGGATACATTTTGCTAAAAAATGTATAAACTTTGAAATTCGGTAGCTATCCAAATTTCAAGTCACTATACATGGATAGCATGATCTCCTCGACATTATCTCCATGTATCTGCATTTGTATCTCACGGATCCTAATTGGATTATGACTTACTATGTGATGTCAATATTATGACAATAATTATTATTTTCATGCTCAATTTTCTATAAGAGAATTTTTGTGAATATGATTCACAAAGATAATTTATTAAGTAATATGAATAATGATTTATAATAATTAATACTTATATGAAGCATATAATTATTTCAAGGTACACATGTGAATATAATTCACATTAGTGTTTAAATGTAAATTAGATTTACATTTTTATTTGGATTTATTAATATGATTCATAAGCTATGTGCATGGTCAACACACACCTACATCGCCTATGACTTTGGTTAGGATGGTGTAAGAGAACAAGTCACACTGGCTGGTGGAAGCATACAACTTAAATTCGCACGACCGAACAATTACCGAATCAAAAGCATGGTAATCAATGAGCATATAAAAAAAGACTCCATAAAATCCAATTCAAACTAAGAGTTCCAACATTACATCAGTATGGTTGTAAAAGATCAATAATTAAAACAATAACATTTCCTTGGTTCCAGAGGGATACATATATCATTTATGTTCATGTAGTAAATGGTACCATACCAAACATCTTGATGAATCCGTTGCATGATCCCATTTGCATGATGGTCATTGTTCTGCATCTGAAATAGATAAACACAATTTTGCATGAGCCTAATGCCCATTATGCATCGGGGTCCATTGATGAATCTGTGATTCGCCACTCAAACATTTTTCAAAAAATTTGTAATATATGCATAATTTTTTGACAAAAATATTTACAAGATTTTTACACACAAAAAACCTTTTTACAAACATTTGTACAAAAATAATTTTTAAGAAAAACTATTTACAAACATGTATGTACAAGAAAGAATGCAAGAAAAAATTTTAAAATTTTTGTAATTTTAAGTTATAAGGTTTTTAGCCATTTTATTTATTAACACACTCTCACAGAGTATGAGTTATGGCTAAAGTATATATACACACCCCCTATACTTAGCTCGAACGATGTCCTTAAAGTGATCAAAGAGCGATGAAAGGAAGACATAACTCGTGTTGAGTATTGGGAAGTGAAAAGAAGGCCATACTACAACGATGAATAAAAGAATGCAATGAATAGAGGTTGGTGATCCCCCTATACTTAGGATCAAGTAGTCTTAAGTATAGAAGTCTGTATACAAGGGGAAAATCGAGGGTTAGATTGTACAGGGTCTTCCTCCCCTATACATAGGGAAAAATATCCCTAAGTATAGGCAACAAAATAGAGGTAGCAAGAATTAAAAGAATAATTACAAATCTGACACCCCCTATACTTAGGGTAAAGTACACCCTAAGTGTAACATAATCAGAAGATGAAGATGGGATGTTATACAAAAGAATGTGTTATATGGACAACTGGACAACTACGGAGAGAGAAGTGATAATCAGGCATGAGATGCAAATGATGTGAGTCAAAGACCATATCTCACGTAAAATGAATAGGGGCAACATCAACAATCAACGGATCATGATCTAGATAAGGCTTCTGTCATTGACTGTTAACTCGAAAGGTGGATTTGGATGACATCTCGGATATATAAATGCTTCCATTGTCATGCACCTTTCAGACCAAGTATGGTCCCTTCCATTTGCTCTGCAACTTCTCTGGAAATAATCTCAACCTGGCATCGAATAACCATACTTGCTAGTTTGGCTCAAACAGTTTATGGCTGATATAAGAATCATGTCATATCTTTACTCTCTCCTTGTATTGTAGGCTACTCGAAAAGGTTGTGTCTCTAAGCTCCTCCAGAGTTGCCAACTCTGCTTTCCTCTAATCTCCTATACTCTTTGGATCCAATAATAACTATGTGACTGCCCACAGTGGCTTATGCTTTATTTCCACAGGTAAATGGCATGGCTTGCCATAAATGAGACGAAAGGGAGATGTACCCAAAGGTGTCTTGAAGGAAGTATGATATGCCAATAAGATCAAGTCTAAAAGCTGTGACCAATCCTTTTGGTCTGGGCAAACAACCTTCTGCAGAATAGTCTTGATCTCCCTGTTCGATACTTCAGCAAGACCATTGGTCTGAGGGTGATATGGAGTGGCAACTCACTGGTCTATGCTGAACTCGTTAGCAAGGACCTTTACCTTGTTGTTGATAAAGTGAGTCCCCCTGTTTGATATCAGCACTCTAGGAACCCCGAACCATGAAATGATATTCCTCCTAAAAAATTGGCAAACAGTCTTAGCATCTGCGGTTCGGGCGGGGATGGCCTCAACCCAATGACTCACATAATCCACAGCCAACAGAATGCACTCGAATCCCTGGCTCTTAGGGAATGGACCCATGAAATCGATGCGCCATGCATCAAAAACCTCGCAGAAGTGAATGGGATGCATCGACATCATATCACGCTGTCCACAGGTGCCCATCCTCTGACAATTAGTACACCTCTTCACGAATTCATCAGAATCCTTGAAGAGGGTAGGCCACCATAGGCCGAATTAGAGCACTTTTTGTGCTATCCTCCACCTAGAATGATGTCCTCCTACCTCAAGCTTGTGGCAGTATATGAGGACGTTGTGGTGCTCCTCCTGAGGAATGCACCGACGCCAGATGCTATCCCCTCCTTCATGATAAAGGATGGGATCCTCCCAATGGTACTATTTGTCCTTCGCAAGAAAAGACTCAAGTCGCTTCCTGAGCCAACCTTGTGGAGCTTTCTTGGCGACAAGATAGTTCACAATGTTGGCATACCATGGAAGCGAGGTGATATCAAGGATTGCCTCATCTGGGATGGTCTCTGTAATAGGTTCCATCTGCTCTGATTCGAAGGTTCTCTAATCGGGAGAGGTGATCCATCACCACATTCTTGACTCCAGGCTTATTCTTAATCTTAATGTCAAACTCCTGGAGTAGAAGGATTCATCTGGTCAATCTGGCTTTGGCATCCTTCTTTGTCATGAGGTACCTGATGGCTGTGTGATCTGTAAAAATCATCATTTTGGATCCAAGAATATAAGATCTGAACTTATCTAAAGCAAAGACTACAGCTAGCATCTCCTTCTCTGTGACAGTATAGTTCCGTTGGGCGGCATCGAAAGTACGTCTAGCATAGTAAATGGCATAAGGCAATCCATCCCTCCTCTATCCTAGCACATCCCATATGACAAAACCAGAAGCATCCGTCACGATCTCGAATGGGAGAGACCAATCAGTTGGCTGAAGGACAGGAGCCTCGACAACTAATCCTTTGAGAGTCTTGATTGACGCTAGACACTTATCATCTACAATGAACTCGGTGTCTTTCGTCAACAGATCAGTAAGCGGCCGGGCAATACGACTGAGATCCTGAATGAATCATCGGTAGAAACTGACATGCCCAGAAAAGACTGCAACTATTGCAGATTGGACAAAGGATTGAGTTTCCTTATGATATCCACCTTGGTCGGATCAACCTCCATGCCCCTGTTGGATATGATATGGCCAAGCACCGCCCCCTGAGTCACCATGAAGTAATTCTTCTCCCAGGATAAAACAAGATGGACCTCAATACAAAGCTGAAGTACGCGGTCTAGGCAGTCAAGACAAGCATCGAACCCATCGCCCTAGACCAATAAATCATCCATGAAGACCTCTAAGAAATCACCCACCATTTCCAAAAAGATGGACAACATGTACCTTTGGAATATCGTCGGGGTGTTACATAGACCAAAAGGGCTTTTATCTGAAAGTGTATGTCCCAAATGAACAGGTGAATGTCGTTTTGTTCGGGTCTCCAGGCACTATGGCCACCTGGTTATAGCCAGAGTACCCGTCAAGAAAGCAATAGTAACTCTTCCATGTTAGCCTCTCGATAATCTGATCAATAAATGGCAGCGGGAAATGATCCTTCTTGGTGGCCTGATTCAATCGTCTATAGTCCACACAAACCCTCTAAGAAGTGGGTACCCGAGTAGCTATCTCCTCTCTAGACTCACTCACAACTGTAGTGATGCTCGTCTTCTTGGGCACCACATGCAATGGACTAACCGACTTCGAGTCAGTGATGGGGTAGATAAAATCAATGCTTCACCATTTCGATATCTCTTTCATAACCACATCTCGAAGGTTCAGGTTCAGCCATTGCTGGAACTCGCGTGAGGGCTTCGTGCCCTCTTCGAGATAAATATAGTGGGAGTACAGGGCCGGACTTATCCTCTGGAGATCAACTACTCTCCATCCAATCGCCTTATGGTTTCTTTCAAGAACCTTCATCAAACGAGATTCTTGCTCTCCAGTCAAATCTGCTAAGATAAAGATTGGGTACATCTCAAGCTCTCCCGCTAGAAATCTGTACTTCATTGACTGTGGTAAGGTCTTCAACTCTGGGCAACTGGAAGCTGGCAAATTTTGCTTCTAAAAAGTCTGAGTACAAGTAACCAAATATGCATGGGAGAACTCTCGCTGATTGAGAAAATCTAGCGGAGACGGCCATGCAGGTGTGTCTTTAATCTGTGCTGGCTCAATCTCCACCCTAGCTGTCAACTCTGTAGGAATTAGACATGGCAAATAATCATCAAACTCAGACCAATCAATGTTTGAATCCAAGGGATCTGAATTAGAATCACATGAAATATACTCTGCCTCGCTATCCTATCCGCGATCATTAGCCTCAAATGTGTCCTCTGCCAAGAGTCTGCTATCCGAACTCTCGTCTGCCATAATCTGTAAATCATTTGCATATGTAGCTATGACAAGGGCCCGTGCTGTTGGGTCTGACCATACAACTTCATCATCTGTAATCACAAAATTGCACTCCTGGTGGACATCTCGCTCTACATCTGTCATCTACTCTACGCCGCTAGACTGCTCGGAGCAAGCTAAATCTCATGCTCTAGTCTCTTCGATCATCTCTATTTGTATACTCTTGCCCTCGACATGAAAGTATAACTTCCCTCTATCATGATCAGACATTGCCTTAGCTGTGGCCAAGAATGGGCGTCCTAGTATGATGGGGGTATCTATCATAGATTCTGGGATCTTCATGTCCAATACAAAAAAGTCCATAGGGAGGCCCTTATTGTGATGACCACATCCTTCAATAACCCCTTCAGCCTCTTGACAGATCTATCAACAAATTGAAGGACTGTCCTGCTCTGTCGAAGAGGGCCAAACTCGAATCGGTCGAGTAAGGCTACCGGAAGAAGGTTGATAGAAGAGTCAATGTCTAATAGAGTCCTATCGAATCACTGCTCATGAATATGGCATCTGACATATGGAGCACCTGCATCTGGCCTCTTGGCTGGCAATCGATTCTGGATGGCGAAGCATGTGGCATGAGTAAGCACATGGATCTCTGCATTGTGATTCCTCCTCTTCCTGCGGATGGTAGTCTTCTCTCTCAAGTTTTTCTGGAAGATGGGGATGTGCTCAAGTGCCTCCTGTAGAGTCAGCTGGATCTGGAATCTGTCAATCATCTACTGGTTGAACTCTAGCTGGTGTTTGTTTTTGGGAATTTCTGTTTTATTCCCCTTTGTTAAGCAGAGTGCTTGAGGGAAGGGGATGGTTGGGCCCTCCTCAGATAGAGGGCTAGGAATAGGCTCCTGAGTAGGTGAAGGGATCGAATCCATACCAATATCATCATTTAACACATACGGACTCGAAGAAGATGCAAGAATCTTTCCTTTATTCATATTTTTGGTCTGTTCTATTTTTCCATTTTTTTTGTTTTTCCATAATTATCCTGGGATACAACAAAAGGAAACACAATTGAAGTAGAAATGGTGGCATCAGCACCACCCATGGAATCTGTCTTTACGGCATCAGAATTGTGCTCTAGCTCAGCATCTGGAAGATTGGTGGCATCAGTACCACCAGCTGCATCTGAAGATATGATGGCCTCAGTACCGTCGGTTGGATCATCATCCTTGGTGGCGTCAGCACCATCGCCATCAACATCATAAGCGACATCATCATCCCTATCCTCCTCGTCTGGCGCCCCTAGATCTCCATGTGGTCGTCGCTCAGATGAAGCACCACCGGTTGGCATCCTACCTCTCCCAAGTGTCACAAAATCCGCATCAAATATGTAGGAAGAAATATCACCAAAGGAATCACTAGGCGTGGTAGTCTATGTGAACTGTACCTGCTCAGACTTTCTCTACAGATTGTTCGGGTTTGGTTCAATCTGAGCTGGTATGCGGCTTTTCCCTTGATTATTTCCCTCATCTCTTGTTGGAACTCGTCCATTTCTTGTCAGAAGGATGCCGGCTGATTTGAGAGTAGGCCGACGAGATCATCATGGGTTGGGTTCTCATAGAGTGGTCCATGAGAATCGGATGGGTTACCTCACTGGAAATGGGGCTGATTCTGTTGGTACTGGTGAGGGGGAGGCTGAGAATATTACTGAGGATATTGTTACTGCCTCCACTACTATCCCTTATGGTAGGGACGAGAACCCTGCTGCTAATGCTATGATGGCTGGGACTCTGGGAGTACTTGGGCTACTGCTGCTGCTGCTGGCTGATCTGTCCACCCTGATATGGAGGCTGCTGCTGGGACGAGGTGCCTCTGGTAGACCACCTGAATCTGGGGTGATCACGATGTATCCCAGGCTGTTGTCGGTCATACCAAATCCTATTGACTTCCATCAATGGATCCTGCTCGAAAGGGGAAGGGGGAAGAACTTCCGGGGGCTGATCCGGCTGATATACCACCATCTAAGTGTCCTGAGGTGGTGGTGGCTGGGAGTAATGTTGTTGCAGCTGAACCAGGTCTGCCTGAATGTGATGCACCTGGCGGTACTGGCAGATGGTTGGAAAGAGATGTTGTTGTTGTGATCAGCCCGTGACCTGAGATGGGGATGAGGAGCCGTTTGTACCTCTTGGAGACACATGATCTGGGTCTTCAGGTCACTAAGCGCCTGTGTCAACTGATCTATCTGCTTGAGGCCTTATCACTGCTTCTTCTCTATAATCTCGATGCGGTCCAGCTTCTCATTGATAATCCCCATGTCAGCTGCTGATGAGTCTGCATGTGCTGCTGCTGATGATGAAGTAGAAGGGCCTGCATCCACTCATGTTATCCTTTGATAGGACACAACATGTGGGAATGGCTTCCCATGTATGTAGACCCAAGTCTGGGACATCACCATGTAGTTTTCTACCACCTCCTCGTAGATGGCCCAGACTTGGTACTCATCCTTGGCGAAATAGGACCCCCCACATGAGGCATTTACAAGCCCCTGAGCTCCAGTGTCAGCCCACAAAAGAAGCTCCGTACTAAGTTGGGCTTAGAAATCTCGTGATGTAGACACCAGTCGATGAGCTGTCTGAAACGATCCCAAGCTTCGTGAAACTGCTCATTTGGGATCATGGTGAAATTATTGATCATCACTCTAGTTGTGTTGGTCCATAAGAGTGGATAGTACTTGTTCAAGTACTCGGTCCGGAGCTGCTCCCAGGTGGTGACGTACCTCCCTATATGTTTCAGCCAATAGGATGCTCTATCAACCAATGAGAAAGGGAAGGCCGTCATCTTGATCGTGTCCTCGTCCACGAATCTATCGTGGACAGTACTGCAGATCATCTCGAACTCCTGGAGATGAAAGGTGCGGCTCCTTGGTGGTAAGCCCATGGAATCTGGGCAAAAGCTGAATGGTCTGAGGTGGAGCTCAAAATTGCCCAGGATCTCCGGGGGCTGAATCCATCGATGAGTGAGAGTTGCACTAGGGTTGTGCAACTGCCTCATCGTACGTGGTGGTCTCTTCTCTTGCTAATCGTCTGATCGTCCGTCTCCTCCTCCAGTTGCGGGTATCTCTCCACCGGCTAGTCCATGCGGATCTCCTCTGTCGGCTCTCATCTCTGTAATCTCTCATCACACCTCTACCATAAATGCTCCCTGGTCTCTGATCTATCTTTGCATGGTCTCCAGGGAGGCTAGAAGCGTGTTGTTGATGGCACAATGATCAAGAACGTACGTGGAACCAGAGGGCTGCTCATCAGTGCGTCCCTCACTATTGTTCATCTCTGGGGTCTCTGCAAAGGCAAAAGACCCCAACTCAGGTGCCGTCAAATGAACATAAATATGTGTTGGCCTCTGCTCAGGCACCTCAAGACTGGTGGTAGAAGGGTGGTCAAAGGGGAATAGGGTGTTAGCGAACTCAGGTTTGAGAGCAAGTTTGGGCTCTCTGAATTTACCCTAGGTGAGTGGAAAGGAGTGCTCGAGAGCGGTGCTATCATAGGAAGCCTAAGGGACTTCCTTCCCATCGTTCTGATGTAGGGATTATGACGATGAGATCTAGAATGCAAACAGGATCAACAATTAAACCCCCAATTCACCTACGCAACACTAAGCTGATGACCATGAAAGCTCGATCGTTAATCTTGTCCAATTTGTTTAGGTGATAAATGAGTCTATCAGAGCGATTAAGCGAGCTGTTGGGAACCCGATGCTCCCAAGAGATTGGTCCAATCCCACGATTACGTTTTCCCAACCAATATGGGTACGGACCGTTTACTGGATACACGATCTGCCCAATCTGCTAAGGAAGTCCTGGACCTAATACCGGCTACCCGGTGCAATCCTCACTGGAGAACAACCAACCGCAAAACCGGTAGTCTGAAAGGAGTTCAGGTATGGCTCGAGCCTAGTGTGCGTATCACTCTCTCGCCACAAACAAACCAATCAATGCGGGGGCGACTCTCCCAAAAACAAGAGATTTTATACTGAAGTGTATTTTCGGGTCCAATTTGCATTAGCAGACCCAATTTTATTGTTTTTACTTTTTTAGGTATTTTTCAAATAAAAACAATGCCTAACAAATTTTTTGTTTTCCTTTGGTTATTTTGAGTCCAAAAACTGGAGGAGGAAGTTGAAAAAGTCGATGCGCGATCGAACATTATGATGCATGCAGAGATAGAAATGCATACCTATCTCCAGTACTCTACATGTAGGGTGATCCACACATAAATTTAAAGACTGAAAATAAACTAACTATATGATGCACGAAGGCCTTAGACTAGTAATTTCTAATGATCATGAAGAACAACAATTAACTGATCAGAGAGAGGTCTAAGTACGGTCTCGGATGTCGATCGGTGTCCGCCACAACGGATCCTGCACACGCTGTATAGGACCTCTAACAACATGTGACTTCTCATTCGATCAAGTTAGCTTTCTATTAATTATTTTTAGCTAGGTCTAATTACGATCTATAGGAACAAGCAAGCAATTAGGTGTTGGGCCTTAGCTATTTAAGTCATAATCACCAAAAATCCTAAGCCTAGGGGCCAAAACTTCGTGAATCAAATAGAAAGTAAGGCAATAAAATCAAAACTCAACAAAAGTTGCGGTGAGGTCCTCCGAGCACACTGGTTCTCGACGAAACAGACCCCGAAAATATCTAAGTGTCCAAGAGTGAGTCCAAGTCAACAATTATGACAATAATAATATTCTGTTGTAAAATAAACTATCTTTCTAATAAAACTAGGTCCTCCTGCTCTTCAGCTACTCCTCAGGCACTATCACCTCCAACAGAAAGCTGAATCGTCCCTCGGGCGGTTCTTCGCACTAAAAGAGAAACAGAGAGAATGTCAGAAACAGTTTTATCAAATAAATACCAAGATTAGAAAAAATAAAGAAACGACTACGAAGCCATGCTCCCCGGCAACGATGCCATTCTGATGAGCGGCTCGACGACTCAGGTTAAGTAAACAAATAATTAAGGTTGTTAGAACCCGAACCACCAAGCTCGATCAATCAAGAAGAAGAAAAACCACTCAAGCAAATAAAACATTCAAGCAAAATGTAAGCGGTCTTGCTATTATTTTTACCTGGTAAAGCAGCCAGGGTCGAACACAAGGATCGAGAAATGTATGAAGTAGTCAAAAGTCAGAAAATGAAATAAAACCTTTTTGGTGGTTTTTTATTTTGCAAATTTTTATATTTTTAATATAGAAACAAAAGCAACAAGTAAAGAAACAAAGCACACACAATCTTTTTGAATTTTTATTTAAGACTAAAAATGCTCAAAAATTAAGATAAAAATATTTTTAGGATTTTAAAATTTTAAAGTGTTTTTGGTATTTTTCTGGGGTTTTGCTAATGTTTTTTTAATTTTATAAAAAAATTAAACAATGATAAAAACCACAAACAATGCACAATCAGGATTAAATTGCAATTTAAAATTGCATCAAATGCCCTAAAATCCTGAAGACAATTTTACGATAAAATAGAGATAAAATGCAACAAGTAGGAATTAAAATGATTTTCTTTTTATTTTTTTGGAATTTTTTTATGATTTTTATAAGTTTTTAGATTTTTTGTAATTTTTATGTTTTTAAGAGGAATTTTCAAATGAAATTGCTACTGTAAACAAAACACATGAAAACACTTGAGACGATATTTTGTGGAATTTTTAAATAATTTTCCGATTTTTTATGGATTTTCTAAAATAGACAGGACACTTTTTATGGGTTTTTTATTTTTCAAAAATAATAAAGGTAGTGAAATCAATCCATAAAAATCATCAAAAATACTACGTGTCAACAGGAGCCAACAATAATTTTTAGAGAATTTTTGGGATTGATTTGGTATCTATTTAATCAAATAAAAGACATGCAGCTTACAGGGACCTACTTGCAAATAAAGTAAAGCTAGGGGCCAAACAATAACATAGATAAGAAGCACAGGGCCTAAATTGCAACATAACCACACAATCACACACGCTATACGTGCGCCAGGCTCACATTGGTATACTTGCAAATGTCAGAAACTTTTCATTCATTCCATAACATCCATAAAGTACAGGGCATATAAGGCAAATAACCCAGAAAGGCACGTGGGACTGCTTGTGAGTTTGAGTAAACAGGACTAAAGTGCAAATATGAAAAAGCAAGAGGTTCAAATTGTAATTTTTCCAAAATAAAAAGAACTACGACAAATATTTACAGGACTAAATGGAAAACACAAAACAAAGGGCGCCGATGTGATGTTTACCCCTTATTAAGAAGCTATCCAACGGTCAAGAAAGCTCCCCTTTTGGATGGACGATCTGGATTAGAGAATACCCCTTCGACAATGAACGGCGGTGGAACGATCCTCAGATGGATCTGACAGTCCAGGCTTCCCAAAGCGTGAATGGCAGAGATGAGAACTGGGGGAAGCCTGGACCAGACGGTTAGGAAGATGCCTGGAAGAACCGATGAAGAACTCACCTCCGACGAGTTTCGATCAGCCAATACACGCGGCAAAAGCGTCCTCCGAATCTACTCTGATGAGGAAATGCCACCGACGATTCTCCACGGCTGATGGGATGCTCGGGAAGGTCCAAGATCAAGGAGAATTCCCTGGAGAGGCGTGGGGTCCTAGAGCTTCTATGTTGTGCCTATTCGACCAACAGATGAGGCATTCTTGTGCTCTTCCTTACAGGAGTGTGGATAAGCTCGGAGATGAAGCTTCGTCTAAGGGTTAGGGCACAAGTGATATTGATAACAGAGGAAGGGTGGATGAACCAGGTCTCCGGTGGGTGGGGGAGTCGACCTGCTACTTGATTCCAACCCGGTGGTTGGAATCAAGAGGGAGATTGTGGAGCTTGATGTAGAAATGAAGGATAGTCACATGAGGGAGGACAAGAATCGGAATGAGGAGGCGAACGGGGAGTGTTGCGGTCGTCAGAGTAAAGACACTGTGCGAGCTAATGAAGGATTTGGACTGGAAATGGAAGTGAATAGAGTACCTACGGGTAAATGTATTCGCCTGGGGTGATGGACGGGGTGCACGACTGTAAAACCCCAAAGGATTTGTCCCACACCGTGGAATACAAAATTCCCGGGTGGGATAAATAGTGAAGGAGGTTACTACTTAATAACCCGGCTTAAGCATTTTGGGGGTGGTTAATCGGATCCGTATGGGCCCGATTCCAAGAGGTTGTCAGGGCCAGTAATGTTCCGCTAACGGACCGGGGACCTAATCCCGGGACGTTACAAATGGTATCAGAGCCGAACACCCTCTGACAGTGGAAAAGGGCTACCCGAGAGGTGGAGCCGCCCCTACAAAGAGGTTGGAGGAAATGGCTACCCAGAGCGTGAAGCTGCCACTGTCACTGGGAATAAGCGATGGGCCATGTCGCAACGAGGACGTTGCGAATTTAAGTGGGGGAGGTTGTAAAACCCCAAAGGATTTGTCCCACACCGTGGAATACAAAATTCCCGGGTGGGATAAATAGTGAAGGAGGTTACTACTTAATAACCCGGCTTAAGCATTTTGGGGGTGGTTAATCGGGTCCGTATGGACCCGATCCCAAGAGGTTGTTAGGGCCAGTAATGTTCCGCTAACGGACCGGGGACCTAAGCCCGAGACGTTACAACGACGGTGATAGCCTCAATGGAATGGCGCGACCAGAGGCTGAAAATCCTCACGGCATAGCTGAGATGAACTTGCCAGACCCGGGGGCTACAATGCTTTAAATGCTCCTCTCTCCCTCTCCCTCTCCCTCTCATGCTGTCACTCTGAAAAGGGCAAGGCGGATGCAAAGGAGGTGGTGAAGCAGCCGGATGTGGTGGAAACGTTGAGGGTCTACAATGATTTTATAGGGTTCTAGGTCAAGGAAGATCATGGGAGAGCCTGCGAACCGAGGCGCAGATCTTCATGGGAAAAGTCGGGTGTAGATTAGGGAGTTGTGCCCATTAGTCGGGGCTTGAAATCAGAGGGGAAGGGGAGATGGTCGAGTTCGGAAAATTTGGTGAATATCAATGCAAAATCTGATTCGGGCCAAAAGGAGGAGGAGGGGACCAGTTAACCGGAGTCCACAGAGCTGACATTGACCAATCAGAAGCGGTAGGAGAAAAGGACAAGA
The DNA here is from genome assembly GCA_037367405.1 of Ottelia alismoides. NCBI lineage: Eukaryota > Viridiplantae > Streptophyta > Magnoliopsida > Alismatales > Hydrocharitaceae > Ottelia > Ottelia alismoides. The sequence continues at coordinate 1,700,219 of JAZKJV010000640.1, read as the reverse complement.
TTAAAAGCAAAAGGACAAAACATAAGAGAAAATAAATATAATTAAATTAAATTAATAAATGAATTTGAATTTAAAAATGTATAAAATGAAAAATATTTATTATTTTTCAAAGTATTTTTCTATGTTTTTTAATTATTTTTATGTAAAACAAATTAGTGTATATAAAATATATAGTATTATATACATGTATACTATACCTATGTATTATATAGAAATATTTTTATTTTATTATTTTTATACGAAAATCTTTATTTTATATTTTATTTATTTACAACATAATTTTAAGAATATAAAATAATTTTTATTTGATTTTTATAAATTATTTGATGGTATAAAATAAATGATGAATGTAAGATATACATCTGTATTTTGTACAATGATTGGAAATTTTTATTTATATTTATTTTTTTGATTTTTATTTTATTTTAATATTACTTCTAGAAATATATAAAAGGGAGTAAAAATACTAATATAATTTTATTTTTTTCAAAAGTACAAATATAGGTAATGTGCACAACACCAAGTGAACCCTATCTCTCTCTACTTATTTTATTTTGCGATCAGGTCAAGGCTTGACCTTCTCTTGGGGTTTGAGTCACTCTGTATTTATTCTAAATACTCCCTCCTTTTTATTTTCCTTTATTCTTTTATTTTTGTAAAAAAAGGCATGCTAAATATGCAATATTAACTCAAGCATGCAATTTTCTAAGTGATTGTTTTTACAAGTATTTACATGATGCTTTGCCAAGATAAACATCTAAAATAAAAGAATAAAGAGTGAGAATCAAGGATTCATCAAATAGCCAGACTATAAAACACTTATTATTATTCTTATGTCACCAAATGATTAGGATATCATCTACATTTAGCACAATGAACACAATGGCACTCCCACTAAGCTTTACACAGTTTATCAAGATTCTATCTAGAATCATAACTTTTATAATTTCATCAAATCTAATGTTCCAGCTACAAGAAACATATCTAAGTCCATAGATGGAGTTTCTTAAGCTTGCATACCTTGCTTTCCTCAACTATGAAGCCCTGGGGCTACTTCATATTAATATCCTCAGAGGGTATTCATAGAGGAATGAAATATTGACTTCCATCTTGTGGATCTCAAGTCAAGTTGTGTAGCTAGAGTTATCAATAATCTGATGTGTTTAAGCATGGTCACAGGAGATCAAGTCCCATCGAAAGCGATGTCTTCTCTTCATGTGTATCTTGTGGATACGAACCATGCTTTAAAGGTTTATACCTTCTCATTAGGTTCCCTCTTTCTCTTGAAGATCCATTTACACCTAACATGTTTTACCCTTATAGGTGGATCCTGGAGGGTCCATATACAACAATTGTATATGAAGTCTACTTTAGACTTTACTGCTAACATTCATCTTTCCATGTCATAATCTTCAGAAGCTTCATCATATGAAGTAAGATCATTGTCAGACTTAACTGACACATGGAATCCATCCTCAATGTAATTTGAAGAGGTATGAGTGTTTCATCTTTAATTGTCCTTTTAGTTTCCGATTTCGAGAGCCTCATTATCTTCTCAAGATTAAATGAGGTCCTTCACTTCATTTTCATCTTGATTCTCAAGAAAGTCATCCTCTAAGAATCACATTCTCAGATATGAAATCTTTTAAGATTTTCAAGGTCATAAAGTAGGTATCCAATACCATCCTTTATATTCCTATTGAAGTAGCACTCTTTGGTGCTAGATTCCAACTTACTTGCATGGAACTTTATTAAGGATATATATTGTAGTCTCTACTACATATATAGCATGAAAGTAAGAGATAATTTTGCTAAGATTCATCATCAAATCATGTCACACATGTTCTAATTGCATCCCCCTTGAGTTTAGGTGTATCATGAGGAGTGAGATAGGAATGATATTCATATCTCCATAAGGTATTCTTTGAATTCATTTAACAGGTACAAGCTACCTAGGTTAGATAAAATTCATTTCATCTTCCTTCAAACTTTGGTTCAAAACCAAAATTGTGAATTATTTGAAAAATTCAAAGTTTCTAAGTTGAAGGGAAGAAATCTCATATAACAAATTATCATTTATTGATATCACATATCATTAATATTTATTACGATATAGATCATCCACATACATCAATATGTATGAGATCTTGTATACCTTGGTATCTTACACCATTCCTTGGGAAGGGTGTTTTGGGTATTTTTACTTTGAATACAATATTCACAAGTAAGATTATTAATCTTTAGAAAATCTAAAGTTCAATCTTACAAGTCTATCGATCATATTAATAGACATATGTCCAAGATTCGATGCCATATCATTGTCAAATGATCTTCATCCTCTTATTAATCTTTAAAGGTTTAATTTTCACAATTAGAAATATTAATGAACCATTCATTAGTTTTCTACTTTTAGTAGAGTCCTCTGAATGTTATCTTACTATCTGAAATATATCCATCATAACTCATTATGATAGGTCTATTCCAAAATTCATGCTCATTTCCAATATTTAGAAATAAACAATGAGTGTATTCTAATATCTAGGTACAAAGATATTCTTTAAGACTAAGGGCTCTCCCATTGAAAATATGAAGTTTGTCTATCCAATAGAGATTGCTGCAATAATTACATCAATATCCATGCGATGACTACTAAACCTTAAGATCAAATGTTCTAATCTTCTAAAACATATGCAACCAATTGCAAGTGTTATTAGAAGAATGAGATACAATTATTAGACTTTGATCTTATCTAATAATTAAGTCAATTTCAATGATGATATGTAGATGTATAATTATTTCAATGCACTAACCAAGACCTTCTCTAAGGATCCTAGATAGACTTGATAGTCATACTACCATTACAGTATTGGCATTCATCCAATTTGGATGTCATACGGAAGTCACAGAAGTATAGTCAGCCTTTTGACTTCCTTCTTACTTGGGTTAGACCCGTGCTTCCACTGTGCTCCCTTTTACCTATAAACAACCATTGCTTAAGACAAAGGATCTCTTATGTTGAATTCAAAAGATTTCAATGGAAGAGTACTTTGACATTTATACATGCTTCATTCAATTCATACAATATGAATTTATGAAGCTTCATGAATGACTAGAGTGTAGATGATAGAATGATGACACTCATCGTATCTACATCCACCTTAACTCTTAAAGACTTTCGGTTCAGGCAGATACTCAAACATTATGAGTACATCATCTCTTATCGATCCACCATTCTACATAATGCAGAGAACCATGTCATTCATAATTAAATGTCAAGAACATATATGTTAGCCAAAACAATTTCTTAGATTTTATAAGGATTATTTGACAATTATGATCATCATCGACATGATACTTCCAAAGCACACTCGATGATAGATCAAGACTATAGAGACATACAAACCCTAGCTCATAGTCCTATTGCCTATTCAATTATTATTACTCATTCTTATGAGGAAACTTACATATTGCAACAACATACATTATGTGTCCAACTGCAAATACAATATCTTGATCTTGGATCCAATCCATGATATTTTACTGATCATTATTGAGTGTAGTATTGAGTGGGTTTAATGAGTATTATCTGAAATAATATAATTTGCATTAATATATACAAATATATATTATTACTTTGATTTAGTATCTTTTATATCAAAGTTGTCTTACCTTGTCAATACTGAAAGTTCATTCCCTTATTCTCTTTCTATGTAAGAGATATACTTACCATTATATCTCAAACAAGATTTAGGATCTCCTTTCTTATCTTTCTTACATCCCAATAATACGAGAAACTTCAACTCAGATAAAAAGAAGCGGGAACACATTGTGCCTTACAAATACAATTTTCATTCCCAATTCGGTCTTTAACACCCGGTCCCACCACACCTAAGATGATGTTGACCCATCGTTAATTGAACCAACTGTTAACAAGAATAGCACTCGCTATGCGCAATCCAATATCTTTCCAATAAAATGAGGACTCGATATTAGGGTCACTACGCATACGACCTTTCTCTTTCAAGAATCAAAGAACCTGATCCAGATGCACGTGTATGCAAGAGTTGCCACTTCAGATAGGATTCTCCTACATACAATCTCTGGCAACGGAACCCTTCACCTTGACGGAAGACCATGGATGTCACTTATGTGATCCCCCATATCATGTTCAAATTCTAATTAATTATTATGAATGATATTCACATAACTAATTCTTCCAAGGGAAATACTACTCTATTTATAATAGAGAGATTAATTTTAATTGGATCTAATTAAATTTAATCATATTAAATCAACTATGAATCCAATCAATCAACCAACGAATAATTTTTAGTTGTTACATTATAGATTGTATAATCTTAAAATATGTATTATTCGAATTTTACTAATTAGAAATATACATCATGATAGCTTCAAGCTCTATCCTTTCCTTACCCAATGTCATGTCCAGTACCAACAGGGGTGGGACAGACCGCTCATGGAGCAACCTGCTACCCCAACGCTCCCCGAGTAGACACCATATCTGCCTCAAGTTAGGATAATACAATTTGGTCATTTTGTATTTGAAATGATAATCGATCTTTCAACCGATATTTATCAAAAGCTTTTTTAATTAATATTATAAGAAGATTTGCTAAACAAATCCCCAATTCTATTCAAGCATCAATGTTTGTTGGAAGGTTCATGTAACCAATTGTGATCAAGATCAATTATCTTATTAATTTTGGTTAAGGTATTGTCATTCAAGGAATTTATCATCATATTTAAATATTTCACAAATATTCATCAATGATTATTTCAAGAAATTAACTATTAATTTCTATTAATTTAATTGAATGACAATCACAAGGTTCATGATCAAGTATGTAATTTCCAGCACTGATCCATACTTACTAAAATTAGCATAACTCGATCAAATAAAATCCAAATTAAGCAAATAAATTTCTTTTATTTGCCAATTCGGTATATAACAGAATCCAAGCGATAATCATGCATTTTTAGGTGTTTTAAAATCGTAATTAACTCTTTAATTACGTCAAGATTCGTCATCCCCTAAACAATGGATACATGTTCACTAAAAGATCTTAACTTGAGCAAACGGATTCCAAATCATGCAAACTTAAGTCTCACAGTTTACTTATTTAATGGAAAACATAATCCAAGTAGTAAACTTACATTTTAAGGCACTAAAACTGGGCGAAAAAATGCATTAAATTGGGTTGCGTGAATAAAATACGATGAAACTTCACACAACTTAAAATGCTCATGTCATCTTAGGTTTATGGATCATATCCAAAACCTCTGACCTATGGATCTGATATTACTTGAAGTATATGGAAAAATCCTTAAGTACATCATGGAAGCGTGAGGATCACATCGTATGAGATCGGGAGCGACTAGTCGTACTAGTCGCTCGAGGCAGCGAAATTTAAAAAATTTTAAAACGATGAAACCACAAGATCTAAGAACACTTCTCGGATCGTTTCATCTAAATCACAAATAAGTATTAGGTTTACCTCTTGAAGCGTGGTTGCGATCGAGTCTCTAAAAGAAGAGACCTCATGTCTCAAGTCGGATCTGATGGAGGAGACGCTTGCGAGCGCGTTGATGAGATGTGCGCTCCACACTATCCATGTTAATGATCCAAGTGGTGAATCTCCTGATCTCGTTTCATGAGATCTGATGTCTTCTTCACGAGTGGGGTGCATCAAAGGAGACGGAGATCCACAACTAGTCGTTCCGGCAGCATTATGGTGATGCGATGACTATGATGACTCTCTCTAGAGCTCCATGGTGGATGCCCATAATGAGAGAGAGTTGGCATGTAGACAGAGAGAGAGAGGGAGAGAGAATTTTTCCAATGTGTAAAGAATAGCTCGGGGTACCTCTTCTTATATAGTATTTTGGGAGTTCATGGATCCCAATCCAAGTGCACACAAATCCAATGGATGAGAATGATTTGTGTTTCTTCCAATGGCCATGATATTGCTGTAAAAACACAACAACAATTAATCTAGTTTAATTTAATATATATTGAATAATAAATATAAATTAATTTCAATTAAATCAATTGTTCTTGGGGATAATTGGGAAGGAGATAATCATCCAACCACAACAAGGGGGATAGCCACCTATTCCAATTAGGAGTTGGTGGTCATCTACCACCTTTGTTGGTGGATGCTAATCTCCTTCCAATGAGATTACATAATCTCATTCCAACATTATCTCACAATAATAATTCACAATTATCTTGTGAACATTGCAATCATGCCATTGGAAATTTGTAACTCACATTCACAACCCAAAATAAAATGAAGATTATTTTTTAAATTAATAATCTAATGTGAATCCAATTCATATCAATAATTAATCAACAAATATAAAATATAATAGGCTCTCTCTAATATTATAAATCACATTTACAATATATATATATATATATGATTTATATGGATATTGCTATCCACATTATTCATATCCATGATAATTAAATCACATTTTAATCATCTAGGATCTCCATTCTCATGTGCCAAAATAATGTTAATCACATTCATTTTATTCGCATCTTTGATAATTAAGTTACATTTAATTCTTTTAGATAACTCTCCTTATAATATGAATCAAATTCAAATTATTCATGCTAACTAAATCACATTTCATTATCAATTTTCTCAATGCTCGGATACATATATCAACAGTGAAATTATCCTTGAACTCTTTCAAGGATAATACGCTTTATCTACGGATACTTGGAGATAAGGATGGGGTGATTATATGTTCCATGTATAGTGACTTGGATATTGAGATCACATCTCAAATCCAGATCTCGGGGACCTCCCAAAATGTTTGATTAAACCAAAGTCGTAGATTCAATCTTCTAATTGTATCTGAATCACATTCAGATCAATGTCCAACATTTGGATTAAGATCATATCACTCTCTATGAGAGGAGTCACTAAAATCCAGACATTTTTCATCACTCCCTCAGAATGGAAGCGTCTTGGTTATACAATCATTTTTTATCACATCACCCTAAGGTATTCCTAATACCTACCAGAAGACCTAGAATAAACAGTAAGTTTTAGATCTATTTAGACTGTCTCCTTCAGGTTTTTATCATTAAGTTTCTCATTCAATCAATGGGAGTTAGTATCGATCATATACTTTTCCAAAAGCATATATCATAGCCAGGTATGGATCATATATTTTCCAAAAGCATATATCAAACCTAGAAATCCAGTCAAGCTTCCAAAGCAAGACGACCATGCACATAATTTGATTCCCAATATCTCACGAGTGAGCTCATGTCTTCTAGTTCAGTAAATGAACCTATATGATCCCTTTGGGAGATTGTATTACTCATATACTCTTGTATGCATACTAGTGTACCGGTGTATAGACCTTGATTAGGTCATCAACCTAGTGGTCTACCAAATGTGCATACTCAAACATATAGTAACACATCTGTCTCCGGTCAAAGGATGTGTGCTTATATCGTGACAGCATACGACAAAGGTCTTTGGTTATCTCAATCTCATCAAGTCGACTCTTTGACCTAACTTATCTAACACCTCCAAATATCTATTCATATGTAGAGGACCTGCAACAAGAGGTCAGTTAGATATCGACCTTTAGAGAAAGGATTTCCATCTCCTACTCGGGCTGGAGATCACATCTTAATAATCATTTGACGGTGCTTAATGAGTCCTCAATCTAACTCTTTAGATTTTCATCCAAGCACCAACCTCTATGACTCAACAATTGAATCAACAGTTGTATTATCATTAAGATGGTCATGGTACATAACCCTAATTGTACTAAGGGACCTATTATACAAATTAATTATTCTTCATTTCAAATATGGGAATGATATTTGTAATAACATTTATTGCATAATGGCTCGTCGTGGGCTCGCATGTCCAACTATCTCCCACTAGCCCAAAGAGCCATTAATGGGCTAATCTTTAAGCCGACACTCATGTGACAATCATAGGCTATTTAGAAAAAAATAGCTAGGTAAGCTGATCAGTCACTATGTTCCCGAGAGACTGTGCCAAGTCCTTTTACAATACTTGCATATCCCCAGTAACAGTGATCGCATCCAATGCGAATATTGCATCTTATGCAACCAATATTCAATCTTGTTAATTATAATGACTTTAACACTACAATTCAATAATCATTATAACTAGTATGTAATTTTTATTATCCTTGTCAGAATGCCCTTATTCCAGAGATCTCTATCTCCTAAGGCTAAGGCCCATTCTTAAGTCTTATAGGGCATATGCAATTAAGACCTTTTAGATCACTATCTATCAAGTCTTAAGTTCTTGAAGATATTGTTATTACTGCAACTAAGTATTTTATCTCCACAGTCGGATTAGTGATAGCTTACTACTCCCACGGCATGGCAGACATCTGACTTTTGCACATATCTATCATACACCAGGCTTCTCAAAACTGATGCACAAGGGCAAGTAGTTTTAGCATTCACTTCCTTAACTCCTTGAGGTGCTATCACTTCAGATAGGTTGGTACCATATTTTAAGGGAAAGAAGCCTTCCTTTGAGTTTTCCCAAAAATTGAATATGTCCAAGGTGCATTACTAATGTGATAGTTCTAATACCCTTTTTTCTTTAACTTTGAACATTTTCATAACAAAGATCAAAGAGGTATCCATGAGATCATATCTCAAGATATGGAATATCCAGACTATAAACAATTATTATTATCCTTATATCATTCCAATCGATTAGGATATCATCTACATTTAGCACAATGAACACGATGGTGCTCCCACTAAGCTTCTCACGGTTCATCAAGATTCTATCTAAAATCATAACATTTATAATTTCATCAAATCTAATGTTCCAACTACAAGATGCTTATTTGAGTCAGATGGAGTTTCTTAAGCTTGCACACCTTGCCTTCCTCAACTATGAAGCCCTGGGGCTACTTCATATTAGTATCCTCAGAGAGGTATTCATAGAGGAATGCAATATTGACTTCCATCTTGTAGATGTCAAAGTCAAGTTTTGTCGCTATAGTTAGCAATAATTTGATGTGTTTAAGCATGGTCACAGGAGAGAAAGTCTCATCGAAAGCGATGTCTTCTCTTCGTGTGTATCATGTGGATACAAACCGTGCTTTGAAGGTCTATACCTTCTCATCAGGTTCCCTCTTTCTCTTGAAGATCCATTTACACCTAACAGGTTTTACCCTTATAGGTGGATCCTCGACGGTCCATATACAACAGTTGCATATGAAGTCTACTTTAGACTTTACTGCTAACGTCCCTCTTTCCATGTCATGATCTTCAGAAGCTTCATCATATGAAGTAATATCATCGCCAGACTTAACCGACACATTGAATCCATCCTAAAAGTAATTTGAAAAGGTATGAGTATTTCATCTTTAGTTGTCCTTTTAGTTTCCGATTTTAGGAGCATCATTATCTTCTCAAGATTAAATGAGTTCCTTCACTTCATTTTCATCTTGATTCTCAAGAAAGTCGACCTCTAAAAATCACATTCTCAGATATGAAATCTTTTAAGAATCTCAAGGTCATAAAGTAGGTATCCAATACCATCCTTTATATTCATAATGAAGTAGCACTCTCTAGTGCTAGATTGCATCTTACTTGCATGGAACTTTATTAAGGATATATATTGTAGTCTCTACTACATATATACCAGGAAATTAAGAGATAATTATGATAAGATTCATCATTGATCAAATCATATAAGACATGATCTAATTGCATCTCCCTTTAGTTTAGGTGTATCAGGAGGAGTGAGATAGGAATGACATTCATATCTCCATAAGGTATTCTTTGAATTCATTTTATAGGTACAAGCTACCTAGGTTAGATCAAATTCATCTCTTTTTCCTTCAAACTCTGGTTCTATACCAAAATTGTGAAATCTTTGAACATTTCAAATGTTTCTAAGTTGAAGGGAAGAAATCTCATATCACAAATAATCATTAATTGATATCACATATTATTAATATTTATTATGATATAGATCATCCACATACATCAATATGTATGAGATCTTGAATACCTTGGCATCTTACATCATTCCTAGAGAAGGGTGTTTTGGATATTTTTACTTCGAATACAATATTCACAAGTATGAAAGATTTTGAATCTTCAGACAATCTAAAGTAAAATATCTTACGAGTCTGTTGATCATATCAATAGACATATATCCAAGACTCGATTCCAGATCATTGTCGATTGTTCTTCATTCTCTTATTGATCTTTAAAGGTTTAATTTTTAGTATTAGAAATATTAATGAACAACTCATTAATTTTCTAATATTACTGAAGTCCTCCGGATGTTGGATTACTATCTGAAATATATCTATCATAACTTATTATGACAGGTCTATTCCAGAATTCATGCTTATTTACAACATTTACAAATAAAAAATGAGTGTATTCTAATATTTAGTTATAGAGACATTCTCTAAGACTAAAGGCTCTCCCACATAAAATATGAAGTTTTTCTATCCAACAGAGATTATTGCAATAATTGCATCAATATCCTTGTGGATGACTATTAAACCTTAAGATCAAAATTTTCTAATCTTCTAAAACATATGCAACCACATGCAAGTGTTATTAGAAGAATGACATACAATTATTAGACTTTGATCTTATCTAATAAGTAAATCAATTTTAATGATGATATGTAGATGTATAATTATTCCAATGCACTATCCAAGTCCTTCTCTAAGGATCCTAGATAGACTTGATAGTCATACGATCATTACATCAGCTCATTGCAGTAATGGCATTCATCCAACTCTTTGGATGTCATATAAAAGTCATAGAAGTATAGTCAACCTTTTGACTTTCCTTCTTACTTGGGTTAGACCCATGCTTCCACTGTGCTCCCTTTATCTATAAACAACCATTGCTTTAGACAAAAGATCTCATATGTTGAATTAAAAAGATTTCAATATAAGAGTACTTCAACATTTATACGTTCTTCATTCAATTCATACAATATGAATATTATGGAGCTTCATGAATGACTAGAGTATAGGTAGCAGAATGATGACACTCGTTGATCTGCATCCATATTAACTCTTAAAGAGTTTTGGTTTAGGCGGGTACTCAAACATTTTGAGTACATCATCCCTTATCGAGCCACCATTCTACATAATGCAGACAACCATGTCATTCATGATTAAATATCGAGAGCATATATGTTAGCCAAAACATCTTCTTAGATTTTATAAGGATTATTTGACAATAATGATCATCATCGACATAATACTTCCAAAGCACACTCGATGAGAGATCAAGACAATAGAGACATACAAACCCTATGTTGTTATCCTATTGTCTATTTAATTGTCATTCCTCATTCTTATGAGGAAACTTGCATATTGCAATGACATACATTATGTATCCAACTGCAAATACAATATCTTGATCATGGATCCAATCCATGATATTTTACTGGTCATTTTTTAGTATAGTATTGAGTGGGTTTAATGAGAATTATCTGAAATAAGATAATTTGCATTAATATATAAAAATATTTTTTTACTTTGATTTAGGATCTTTTATATCAAAGTAGTCTTAGCTTATCAAAAGTAAAAGTTCATTCCCTTGTTCACTTTCAATGTAAGAGATTAACTTACCATTATATCTCAAGCAAGATCTGGGATCTCCTTTCTTATCTTTGTTGCATCCCAATAATATGAGAAATTGCAACTCGGATAAAAAGAAGCGGAAGCACATTCCACCTTGCAAGTACAACTTGAATTCCCAATTTGGTCTTTAACACCTAGGCCCACCACCCCTAAGGTGATGTTGACCCATCGTTAATTGAATCAACTGCCAACAATAATAGCACTTGCTATGTTCAATCCATTATCGCCCCAATAATATGAGGACCTGATATTAGGGCCACTACGCATACGGTCTTGCTCTTTAAAGAATCAAAGAACCCGATCCAGATGCACTTGTATGGAGAAGTTGTCACTTCAGACATGCGTGTCCTACATATAATCTCTGGCAACAGAACCCTTCACCTTGACAGAAGACCATGGATGTCACTTATGTGATCTCCTATATCATGTTCAAATTCTAATTAATTATTATGAATCATATTCACATAACTAATTCTTCCATGGGAAACACTACTCTATTCATAATAGAGAGTTTAATTTTAATTGTATCTAATTCATTTAATCATATTAAATCAACTATGAATCCAATCAATGAACCAACGAAATAATTTTTAATTGTTACTTGAAGGATGGTATAATCTCAAAATACGTATTATTTGAATTTTAATAATTAGAAAAATTCATCATGATCACTTCAAGCATTATCCTTTCCTTACCCGATGTTATGGCATGTACCCACGGGAGTGGGACAGATCGCTCACAGAGCAACCTGCTACCCCAACACTCCCCGACTAGACACCATATCCACCACAACCAGGATAATATGATTTGGTCACTTTGTATTTGAGATGATAATTGGTATTTCAACCAAATTTATACTATATAATATTTATCAAAACCTTTTTTGATTAGTACTATAAGAAGATTTGCTAAACAAATCCCTAATTCTATTCAAGTATCAATGTTTGTTGGAAGGTTCATGTAACCAATTGTGATCAAGATGAATTACCTTATCATTTTTGGTTAAGACATTGTCATTCAAGGAAATAATCATCATATTTAAATATTTCACAAATATTTACCAATAATTATTTCAGGAAATTAATTATTTATTTCTATTAAATTAATTGAATGACAATCACAAGGTTCATGATCAAGTATGCAATTTCCAGCAGTGACCCATACTTACTAAAATTGGCATAACTCGATTAAATAAAATCCAAATTAAGCAAGTAAATATAATTTATTTGCCAATTTGATTTATAACAGAATCAAAATGGTAATCAAGCAATTCTATGTGTTTTAAAACCGTAATAAACTATTTAATTACATCAAGATTCGCCATCACCGAAACAGTGGATACATGTTCACTAAAAAGATCATAACTTGAGCATACAGATTCCAAATCACGCAAGCTTAAGTCCCATGGTTTACTTATTTAATGGAGAAGAAAATCCAAGTGATAAATTATGATTTAAGGCACTTACACAGGGCAAACAAATGCACTAAACCGGGTTGCGTGAATAAAATGCGATGAAACTTCACAAAACTTAAAATGCCCGTATCATCTTAGGTTTATGGATCATATCCAAAATCTCTGACCTATGGCTCTGATACCACTTGAAGGATATGGAAATATCCTTAAGTGCATCAGAGAAGCGTGAGGATCACATCACATGCGATCAGGAGCGACTAGTCATAGTAGTTGCTTGAGGCAGCAGAATTTAAAATTTTTTGAAATGATGAGACCATATTATCCAAGAACACTTCTTGGATCATTTCATCTAAACCACAAACAAGTATTAGGTTTACCTCTTGAAGCGTGGTTTCCACCGAGTCACTAAACGTAGAGACCTCCTGTCTCAAGTTTGATTTGATGGAGGAGACGGTTGCGAGCGTGTTGATGAAACGCGTTCTCCACGCAATCCTTGTTAATGATCCAAGAGATGAATCTCCTAATCTCATCTCATGAGATCCGACGTCTTATTCATGAGCGGGGTGCACCGAAGGAGACAGAGATCCACGAGTAGTCGTTGTGGCAGCATAACGATGATGCGACGACTATGGTGATTATCTCTAAGGCTCCATGGTGGATGCCCACAGTGAGAGAGAGAGTGTTGGCGTGTAGAGAGAGAGAGAGAGAGGGAGAGAGCATTTTTTCATTGTGTAAAGAAGAGCTAGGGGTGCCTCTTCTTATATAGTATTTTAGGAGTCCATGGATCCCAATCCATGTGCACATAAATCCAATGGATGAGATTGATTTGTGTTTCTTCCAATAGTCATGATATTGTTGTAAAAACGCAACAATAATTAATTAAATTAAATTAAATGTATATTGAATAATAAATATAAATTAATTTCAATTAAATCAATTATCCTTGGAGAAAATTGGGAAGGAGATAATCATTCAACCACAACAAGGGGGACGGCCACCTACTCCAATTAGGAGTAGGTGGTCATCCACCACCTTTGTTGGTGGATGCTAATCTCCTTCTAATGAGATTCCATTATCTCAGTCCAATATTATCTCACAATAATAATTCACAATTATCTTGTGAACATTGCAATCATGCCATTTGAAGATTGTAAATCACATTCACAACCCAAAATAAAATGGAAATTATTTTTTAATTAATTATCTAATGTGAATCCAATTCACATCAATAATTAATCAACAAATATACATTACAATAAGCTCTCTTTAATAATTTAAATCACGTTTACAATATATATGATTGATATGGATAGTTTTATCCACAATATTCATATCCATGATAATTAAATCACATTTTAATCATCTTGGATCTCCATTGTCATGTGCCCAAATAATATGAATCACATTCACATTATTCACATCTTTGATAATTAAATCACATTTAATTATCTTAGATAACTCTCCTTATAATATGAATCAAATTCATATTATTTATGATAATTAAATCACATTTAATTATAAATTTTCTCAATGCTCGGATACATATATCAACAGTGAAATGATCCTTGAACTCTTTCAAGGATAATGTGCTTTCTCCGCGGATAATTGGAGATAAGGACATGGCGATTGTACGTTCCACGTATAGTGACTTGGATAATCTTCTAATTGTATCAGAATCACCTTCAGATCAATGTCCAACATTTGGACTGAGATCATATCACTCTCTATGAGAGGAGTCACTAAAATCCAGACATGTTTCATCACTCCCTCGGAATGGAAGTGTCATGGTTATACAGTCGTTTATGATCACATCACCCTCAGGTATTCCTAATACATGTACATCCTGCATACCGGAAGACCTAGAATAAACCCGAAGTTTTATATCTATTTAGATTGTCTCCTTCAGGGTTTTATTATTAAGTTTCTCATTAAATCATTAGGAATTGATATCGATCATATACTTTCCAAAAGCATATGTCATACCCAGGTATTGATCATATACTTTTCAAAAGCATATATCAAACCTACAAATTCAGTCAAGATTCCAAAGCCAGACAACCATGCACAGAATTTGATTCTCAATATCTCATGAGCGAGCTCATGTCTTCCAGTTCTGTAAATGAACCTGTATGATCCCTTTGAGAGATTGTATTACTCATATGCCCTTGTATGCACACCAGCACGTCGGTATATAGACCTTTATTAGGTCATCAACCTATTGGTCTGCTAAATGTACATACTCAAACATATAGTAATACGACACAGGTCTTTGGTTATCTCGATGTCATCAAGTCAACACTTTGACCTAACTTATCTAACACCTCCGAATCTCTATTCCTATGCAGAGGTCTTGCATCAAGAGGTGGGTTAGATATAAACCTTTAGAGAAAGGATTGCCATATCCTACTCAGGTTGTAGATCGTCTCTTAACAATCATGTGACGATGCTTGATGAGTCCTCAATCTAACTCTTTACTTATTCATCCAACCACCGGCCTCTATGATTCAAAAATTGAATCAACAGTTGTATGATCATTAAGATGGCCATGGTACATAATCCTAATTGTACCAAGGGACCTATTATGCAATTAATTATTCTTCATTTCAGATTAGGGAATGATATTTGCAATAACATTTATTGCATAATGGCTTGTCGTGGGCTTGCATGTCCAACAGTTGAAACATGAAGAAAGATATTGAATAGCTTCACATAGAAATGTTAGTTATGAATCCATGTCATTAGATTATTAGATAATCTAAACCTATGATAATAGATGTTGGAAAAAATATAAAATATTGTAAATAATTAAATATCTAAGTTATATTTGTGAGCATGGAAGTAATCATGATGCCCTCATAAGAAGCAATTTAACTCCGCAATCCTTTTTTGTGATAATCTAAAGTCACTGTAAATTTTGGAAATATTTAGACTATGAAAATGTTGTGACGGGCATAAACTCACCATTACTTATTTTTTCATATTTTATTATGTAATGTATTTTTTCACCTTAATTGGAGAACAACATTTGCACATTATATATATCAACCTAGCATTTTTCTAGTGATGGTAAATATTTAATGAAAGTTCAATAATGTACCAACTTAAAGCAATATTAAAAAAATGATAAGATAAAGAAATTTAAGGCATGGACTCATAAAGAGTCACATGGATGACCGCAAAGGGTCGTGTTAGCCCAAGGGGCAATGCTGCAAGGGACGTATGGTTGCAAGGAACCAGAGAGGAAAAAGTTAAGTCCTCTACAGTTGTAGCCACACTGTCATGTCATGCCATAGACCGCAAATGCCAGCTGTTGAAAAACTATAACAAGATACGTACATGAAAGTTATGCGAATAAATGATTTGTAAAGCTAAACCGTTACAAGTGTGCAAGGAAATGGTTTATAAAGATAAAAAAATACACGTTATGAAAGATATGATATATCAAGGTAAACCACAACATGTTACGTAAGAAAATGATTTAGTTAAAGATAAACCAGTACATGTTATGCAAGAAAATAGTTTAATTAAAGATAAAAAGGTATATGTTATGAAAGAAAATGGTTTAAATAAAGATAAACCATTATATGTTACACAAGGAATGGTTTAATTAATAATAAATCATCATATGTTCTAAGAGAAATGATTTAAGCTTAATAAACTATCACAAGTCCTGCAAAAACTCTTCAAGGAGTTAACATGAATGTGAGATCTAAATGATAAAGGAGACAAGTACATGTTATGAATTTCATGAAATATACCCCTTATGATGAAAAATGATGGCTATGTATTTTTACGTATATTGTTCATGCATATTCATATTTATGAAAGAAACCAATATGCAACTTGTTAGGCAATGACTTAGATGTGCATGGGACATCTAGGCACGCAATGGTATTTTCCATTGGTACTCAAGTACATGAAATGTAACGAGTTAAAAGACAGTTAGAAGTCCAATGCATGGAACCTGATTTATGAATCTCAGATTCATTACTCTAAAAATGATGAATTAAGCTCAAATCCCTAAAATTCATTGGCATTTCTTCATTTATTCTACATAATTAGCATTCACGCATGTATTGAAAATAATTGTATTTTATCACTCATTATTGCACAAAATAACAAGTCAAAAATCTCATCCAAAATGACCTGTAAAATAGCTAACTCCAAATGACCTAAAACACCTCCACTATGTACATATTACAAACAAGAATAAATGAGAAATACAAAAAAATCACTAACTGGATTAAGTGGACCAAAAACCCAAATCCCTAGTTGTAGGATTCTTGGACTAAAACCTCGATATCTTCCTCATCCAGTGCTTGATTTGATACGACTCACTTTTGAACTAATACACATTCAATTACCTTCAAAACAAGACCGAGTTCAAGTAAATCAGAAAGTTAGGTTTTGGGCCTCTTTTGTACATTTTGTATTTTAGCGGTTTTTGATTTAATATTTTATGTATGTAAGCAATTATTTTTTTTATTTTATTTAATTTTCATTATTTTCTTTGATAAAAGTTTTATAAAATGCGCAAAAATTCAAATCCAAAATGAGCTTGAAATCAAAGAAACTAACTGAGTCTGAGTCTTCACTAACCGTCTGTACAAAAGTTATCGTTTTCACATTTTATTTTATTTCTTCTTTTTGTTATTAATAAAAATCAAAAAATATAATAATGTGTAAATATTTATCTTTGATTTTATCATATATTTTTCGAATTTTTATTTGGTTTAAAAATAACAAAAAATAGAAAACCCAAAAATCAAGGTATTCTATGTACTTGAGATGCCCCAAAAATATCACTTTGCACAAATGATCGATTTTGATTTTGGTCTCTTTACTAAAGTTGTAGATATCATCGAGATAAGCAACTTTCGTGAAGAAAATTTTTGATCCAAGGTCATTTACTATGTTTTACGTATTTACTATTGTATTTATTTTTCGATTTTTGTGGGGCTGGCACGTTGCCGCTCCTAGATCACCACATGTCACCCATTTTTGGAGGTATTTAAATTTGTTTTTATAAAAAATAAAAAATAATTAAAATGTGCCACGTGGCAGTACTAGGGTCATCCGATCTCAATCGATCGGATGACACTTGTGCGCCATCCCCTTCCTCTGATCCTCCCCTCACTTTCCCAATTGGGAGGCAGCGCTGCCCCGTGATTCTCGCCCTACCGCCCAGCCACCTTCCATCTACGGCCCTACCGATCACCTTCGCGGATCTCGCCGCTCCTCCATCAAATCCCATCTCTGATTGATCCCTTCAATCACCCAATCCTCATCATATCTCATCCCTGTTTTACTTCCTCGTCCGACCGCCATCTCCCCTCTATTTAATGAACGCCACTGCCCCCTCTCGTTCTCATCCACCGACTGCACCATAGATAAGGGAAGGCGGTGGGGACAGCTCCTGCTTGTCTGTATCTCTAGCAAGATCCAGCCTCCCCAGCGATCGTTGGAGCGCGGCACTTCTCCGCCGATACTGCCTCTTGCTCCGGCTTTTGGGTCATTGGGCCAATGACATTCGTCCCCCAGCTACGATATCCGCCCACGATGCATCCCGCGCCATCGTTCTCCATCTACACCTATCCATTCCACTGCCTTAACTTCGCCGCCAACGACCCCAATGCTTCCGACAATCAATGCCAACGCTCGCCTCCAATGCCAGACAAGCGCTCATCGGTCGTGCTTTGTCATCAGCAACTGGGGGATCCCGCACCTCATCGTGCATTAGCTCTGCCGCGATGTCACCTATCGACGCTCCTCTCAGTCAAGACCCCTCTAGCCTGCCACCTTTGCTTCATCAACCACGAAGTCACCTCCTCTGATGACCACCGGTCGTGTGTCGGCCATCACCCGTCTCCGTGCCTCAACCATCGTCATCCGCCATTGCATATAGACACCACGCTCCGCCGCATCTGCCTTCCTTCGCCGACTACACCATAGATAAGGGAAGGCGGTTGTGACAACATGGAAGTAATCACGGTACCCTCATAAGAATCAATTTAACTTCGCAGTCCTTGTTTGTGATGTTCTAAGGTCATTGTAAATTTTGAAAATATTTAGACTATTAAAATGTTGTGACATGCATAAACTAGCCATTACTTATTTTCATATTTTATTATGTAATGTGTTTTTCACCTTAATTGGAGAACAACATTTGCACATTATATATATCCACCGAGTATTTTTCTAGTTATGATAAATAATTAATGAAAGTTAAATAATGTACCAACTTAAAGAAATATGAAAAAAAGGATAAGATAAATAAATTTAAGGCACATATTCGTAAAGAGTCACATGGACGACCGCAGGGGGTCGTGTTAGCCCAGGGGGCAGCACCGCAAGGGGCATATGGTAGCAAGGATCAGAGAGGCAAAAGATAAGTCCTCTACATTTGTAGCTACATTGTTATGTCATGCTATGGACTGCAAGTGCCAGCGATTGAAAATGTATAATAAGATATGTACATGTAAGTTATGCAAATAAATGGTTTGTAATGGTAAACCATTACAAGTATGCAAGAAAATGATTTATAAAGATAAATCATTACAAGTTATGAAAGAAATAGTTTATCAAGGTAAACCATTATATGTTACGTAAAGATAAACCAGTACATGTTATGTAGGAAAATGGTTTAATTAAAGATAAATTGATACATGTTATGAAAGAAAATGGTTTAATTAAATATAAACCATTATAAAATAGACAAGAAATGGTTTGATTAAAGATAAATCATCATATGTTATGAGAGAAATGGTCTAAGATTAATAAATCATCACAAGTCCTATAAAAACTATTTAAGAGGTTAACATGAATGAGTAATCTAAATGATAAAGGAGATAGGTACATGTTATGAATTTCATGAAACATACCCATATGATAAAAAATGATGGCTATATATTTTTACGTATATTTCTCATGCATAATCGTATTTATGAAAGAAACAAATATGCAACTTGTTAGGGAACGACTTAGACGTGCATGAGACATCTAGGCACACAATGATATTTTCTATAGATACTCAAGTACATGAAATGTAACAGGTTAAAAGACAATTATAATTCCCATGCATGGATGAAGAGCCGCGTACTACCCTTGTTAATTCCATCAAATTAATGATTAGAATTAAGGTCTTGTCGTTTGTTGTAGCCATGAAATACAGACTAATCAAAAATAACTGCACAAATCGATGAATCATCGAATGAATTAACGCACGGTTTTATGTTTGTTTAGCATGGGCAAGCTCCAGGGTCGACTCAAGGAGGCAACTGTCTCCTTAAATAAATTTTAAGTGAATCTCAGAGGTCGGATTTTCAGAAGATATTTTTGGTATTTTTAAACAATTTTTATGCAAAGAAAGACAATGCAATTTTCAGGCTAGTTTACAAGTTATATCAGAAAAATAGTTAAACTAAGTCCAAAAATTATGAAACTTGGCCAGAATGTGGAATGCAAAGAAATTAAGCTACACTAATTCTTTGGATTTTTCTGATACTATATGATTTACTATGAATTAAATATGAATGCAAGGTGATTTTTGCCTAATTAATTTTAATAAATATCAAATCACCTTATTTCTAGATATAAATTATCCAAAATAGATCTAAGTATGAAGAATCGAGGAAAATTAATAAACCTAAATTTCTATGTGAATTGGACCTATTAAAAATTAATTAAGGAAATCACAAAATGATTTATTCAGGCCTCAGGATGCGTGCAAATGAATTGATTTTTTGGGCACAATGTAATCTCAATTATCCTAAGTCTAATGTGAATTTTTGGTGATTTTTGGAGCAACAAAGAATTTACTACAAATTAAAAGGCATAAGTGGGCAAAATATAGCAAATTTCACCAATTAATTAATAATAAAATCCATTGATGTCACAAAAATAAGACAAGTGTCACATATGAAAGAGGACAAGTTAAAAATGCAATTTTTAGACTTGAAAAATGATGTCAAATGAATACCTAAAAATGCGTGCAAAGACAGGGGCCTAATTGCAATTACAGAAAATAAATTACTGGAATTTAAACATGCTGGCAGGGACGTAAATGCAATTACCTATAATGAGGGGGACATGTATGCAAAATTCCCATAAAACATGTGCACCTCACGTGGTGCTCCTAGTAGGGACTGGAATGTAATTATCAAAACTTCCAGGGGACTCGGTGCAAAATGTCCAGACCGCACGTGACAGACACGTGAGGTCCCTGGCTCGGGTAAAGTCAGAGGTTCGGATGGAGGCTCGGAGGCGCTGCAAGCTCGGAAGTGGCTCGGACTAGCTTCGGGGGCTCCGAGCCTAATGGTTGGGGAGGAGGCTCGGAGGAGGCGATGTGGCGTGATCTAGACCGTTAGATAGATGAGATCTAACGGCTGCTAATGGCTGGCACGTGGAGCGTCTGGATCCGTTAGATCGAATGAAGATCCAACGGTCAGGAAGATGGCTCCTGAGATGAAGGCGTGGACGAACGACAACCGTTAGATCAGGATCGATCCAATGGCCTCTGGAGCGCGGGGGAAGTGGTGACGTGGTGAGCTGCAGAGTGTGGGATCCTCCTGATCCACCGGTGATAGTTGATGGAACGTGGGTCTCTCAGAACCGTCCGATCAAGGGGATTGGATGGCTACTGGGCTTCGTGCTCAAATGGTCTGCCGCCTCATGTGGCGGAGGTGGCTGTGCTCTGGTGAAGCGGCCCTAACTCCGCCTCCTCCTCCCATCGTCGGTGAAGGTCGTGGAGGACTTCTGAGCAGCTGGGAAGGGTCGTCGAGGCGCGACGAAGCATTCGGGGGTCTCGGTTGAGGCTGGGGCGGTCTAGAGAGTGGCGACGATGAAGGTCGAGGGAGCTCCGATGAGGCATCCAGCCAATCAAAGATAGAGTACCTGCAGGGGTTAGCTTGATAGTCGAGGTGTGCGAAGTGCTTGTGGGTTGAACGGGAGTGCGGAGGGAGGCCTGGAGTGGCGTGAGGATGGTCCGGTGGTGCTGCTCTGCCAAGGTGGCGGAGCTCTCATCGGTATGAGGTGTGGTGTGTCGTCTGAGAAGACGGATATGGGCGCAAAGATGCCAGCTCCGAGGTGGAGCTCGGAGGATGGTCAGAAGAAGGTGAAGATGCGCGAAGGAGGAGAATAAACTTCAAGAAGAAGAAGGAAAATGAAGAAGAAGATCAGGGGGAAGATGGAGGTTGCTACCTGGGGAATGGAGCTCGGATCTGGGCTCTTGGTTGTCGCTCGAAGGCCGGTAGTAGACCCGAGCTCGTGCAGCTCACGGAGGAAGCTGCAGCACGACGGAGTTGGTCGTGGATCTCGCCGGAGGGATGTAGCTGTCGTCGCTCAACTTCTTACAGAATTGCTGCCACCAATAGGAAGGTAGGAGCTAGGGGAATCTCTCCATAGTGGCGGATGGGGTCGAAAGTCGACGAGGATGGAGTATTTATAGGTGGAAGGTGATGGCGTAGATGACGAAGGGCGAAGTTGGTGGAGGTCATGGGGCAACGTGGGGGGAGTTCATGGTGATTGAGGGGGTCGACGAGGATGAGGCAAGTGTCGGCTGCAAGGTGGAGGTGTTGGAGGCCGGAGAGGGTGGCCGGAGTGGTTCCCAAAATAGGAAGGGGGTGGCTCGCACGAAAGGTGGGCGACGTGGGGTGCGGGCCTTGCGGGAGGTAGAAGACGACATCTTGACCGTTGGATCGAGCGATCCAACGGTCAGGAGAAGGGCGTGAATGGATGGCTAGGATTAGATCAGAGGGGCGAGATCGAAGGGTTATGATGGAGCCACGTCGAGGGAGTAGGTAAAGGCGCTGGAGTGCAGCTGTGATGATGCCTGTGGTTTTGATCGAAAGGTAGAGGTTAAAGGCGAGATGGATGGTGGAGATTAAGAGAGAAAGACGACCATCAAACGGTAGAGGAGGAGGGACGTGTGGCGGCCTGTGGGAGGGGCGCTCTAAGACGACCCAGATTGAATCTGGGCTTGATCGGAGGGTCAAGATGCATTGTAAAAATGGAAGGCCCGGATTGAGAGAGAGATGAAGAGATCGGACGGTGGGGAATGGAGGGTGTGTGGCGCAATCAGAGGGCGCCACATGGCCTGCTCTGAATGTCTGAGAAAGAATAAGGTTTTAGAGAGAGAAGGAGGCCAAATTTGGAAAAATCCAAAACATAAAAATTGTAGATCTCGATGAGATCTACAAGTTTTATGTTGACCAAAAACGGAGATGAGGTCAAATAAGATATAAAAATACAAGGGTACAAATATACATACCTATAATACATAAAAGGGGCCCAAAAATCCAAGTTTTGCACACGAGCTCCGATTTGAATGAAATTGGTATCATTTTAAAGGTCTCTGAATGTGTACTGATCTGAAAGTGAATGGACCTAGATCAGAGGTTGTATGAGGTAGATGTTGGCATTATAAGGTATGGGGTCTCCAACTGGGTTTGGGATTTTTATTGGATATTTTTACAAGCTAGGAATTTTTGCCTTTTCCTTATATTATTAATTAGTAATATACATAGTATAGGGTCAATTGTATTGTATTTTGGAGGTGATATAAAATACATGTAATTAGGTGAATATTGGTGAATATTTTACAAGTGACATAGCCTTTCATATTTAATGCAAATATGGATGCTAAAATGCATGTATTATGTATGCATGCCTGAATGCTAACTATGCAAGATAAAGGGAAATATGAAGCTAAATACTCGGGGACAAGACTATAGATGACAAGATTTTTTTGAGATAGTGATCTCAAAATCTTATCTTCAAAAACTTAAGACTTTATAGATGGAGATCTAAAAGGTCTTAACTGTAGATGCCTTAGGAGATAGAGATCTCCATGAATAAATGTATTCTAATAAGGATTATGGAAATACTGGTTATAATAATTATGGAGCAATGGTGTCAAGGACACTATAACTGCTTTGACTAGATTGAGTATTGGTTGCATAAGATGCAACATTCATATTAGATGTGAGCACTGTTACTGGGGATATGCAAGTGCTGTAAAAGGACGTGGCATAGTCTCGCGGGAACAGAGTGATTGATCAGCTTACCTAGCTATTTTCTAAATAGCCTATGATTGTCACATGAGTGTGGGTTTAAATGATTAGCCCATTAATGGCTCTTTGGGATAGTGGGAGATTGTTGGACATGCTAGCCCACGACGAGCCATTATGCAATAAATGTTATTGCGAATATCATTCCCTAATCTGAAATGAAGAATAACTAATTTGCATAATAGGTCCCTTAGTACAATTAGGGTTATGTACCATGGCCATCTTGATGATCATACAGCTGTTGATTTAATTATTGAATCATAGAGGCTGGTGCTTGGATGAATATCTAAAGAGTTAGATTGAGGACTCATCAAGTACCGTCAAATGATTATTAAGAGATGATCTCCAGCCTGAGTAGGAGATGGCAATCCTTTCTTACATAGGCTTATATCTGACCTACCTCTTGATGCAGGTCCTCTACATGGGAATAGAGATTCGGAGATGTCAGATTAGTTAGGTCAAAGAGTTGACTTAACGAGATCGAGATAACCAAAGTCCTATGTCATATGCTGTCACGATACAGGTACACATCCTAAGACCAGAGACAGATGTGTTACTATATGTCTGAGTATGTACATTTGGCAGACCAATAGGTTGATGACCTAACCAAGATCTATACACCGGTGTGCATATAAGGGCATATGAGTAATACGATCTCTCAAAGGGATCATACATGTTTGATAACCGCCCCACACCCTATGTTAATTCGGTCAGATTAATGTCCGAATTAATTTTAAGTGTTCGTTGCAGTCGGATACGAGAGGGAATATCAAAAACCACTTAAATTAGATTCGAGTTAATTTCAAGCGGCATATTTTTTTACTTGGTGAAGTCCAAGGTCGAACTCAGGGAGGCATCTGTCTCCTCAGGTGAATTTCTAGCAAAGTCCAAATGTTGGATTTTCGAGGAATTATTTTTTTTGTTCTTTTTTATTTTCTATGCAGGACACATGCAACAATCAGGACGATTCAAAGTTAAATCAATTAAGGTATCAAATGAAGTCCAAAAATTATAAAATTGGCGAGATGATGAACTATGATGAAATTAAGATACCCTAATTTATTTGGAATTTTTCGACATTAGATGAATTTACTGTGAATTAAAAATGCAGGCAGGGTGATTTTCACTAATTTATTTTTAATAAATATCAAATCATACAATTTTAAGGAAATAAAATTACCCTAGATAGATCTAATGATAAGGAATCTAGGAAAATTGTCAAACCTTAATTTTACTGTGAAATGAACCTACTAAAATTAAACTAAGGAAATTACTAAAGAATTTATTTAGGCCTCGATATGTGTGCAAATGACATGACATTTTTATGCAAGTTTGAGTTAACTATCCTAGAGCTACTATGCTTTTTTGAGAATTTTTAGAGTTATAGGAAATTAATTATTAATTAAAAGGTCTAACTGGGCAAAATATCACAGAAATCAACCAATTAATCAATTTAAAAATCTACTGCAATTACAAAAATGGGACAAGTGTCACAACAGATAGAGGACAAGTTACTCAACAATATGCAATTTTTAGAATTTCAAAATGATGGAAAATGACACCTAGGGATGCGTGCAAAGATAGGGGTGTATTTGCAATACAGAAAATAAAATTACATAAAAAGAAACATGCTGACAGGGACTTAAATGCAATTACCTATAATGCTGGGGGGTGGTATGCAATTTCTCCACTGGGTAAGTGCTCCTCACGTGGGGCTGCTTCACAGGGACCTTTTTGCAATTTTGGAAAGTTCCCAGGGCCTCTGTTCAAATTACCCAGGCCGCACGTGCTCCTCACGTTGGGGGCCTAGGCTCGGGCGGCGTCGGAGGCTTGGGGATTGGCTCGGGGGCTTTTGGAGGTCTGGAGTAAGGCTCGGCGTAGCCTCGGATGGTCCAAGCCTAGGGTCGGGGATGAGGCTCGGACTCGTCGACGTGGCTGGCTGCGGACCTTTGGATTAGGATCAATCCAAAGGCTGTCGGGGCTGAAGCGTGGCATGATCACGACCGTGCGATCTTGGTGAAGATCGACGGTCGTTGTTGGCTCCAGCTGATGTCGACATGGATGATCAACAACCATTAGATCGAAGCTGATCCAACGGTGGTCGATGCTCGCTGAAGATGGTGATGTGGCTGGCTACAGACCGCTGGATCCAGATGATCGATCCAACGGCTGTCTGACGTGGGCGACGTGGCGTACTCTTGAGCGTGGGATCAAGGATGATCCTACGGTCGTCTGCAGCTCCAGATGACGGGTGACGTGGACGACTCTGGACCGTTCGATCAAGATGATCGAACAACCGCTGGACCTTCTCCCTCAACGGTCCTCCGCCACCTGCAGAGGAGTTGGCGGGACTCCGACAAGGCGGCCTTGGCTCCGCCCGTCCCTCCAGGTGTCGGTGAAGCTCTCCAGGGACTCGAAGATATCCTAGAAGAAGCGCGACAGTGCGACGAGAGCTCTGGTGGTCTCAGGAGCTGGAGAGGGGCGTCGGAGCTCCATGGCGGCGAAGCTCAAAAGGAGCTCTGGTGAACTTCCGGTCAATGAACTGGGGGTACCTGCAGGAGTTAGGGGGAATAGCCGAAGCACGAGCGGGCGTTCGTGGAGGTGTGAGATGCGAGTGGGAGGCCTAGTCAATGTGAATGAATGTCCAACGATGGTGCTCCGCCCAAGTGGCGGAGCTGGAGATGATGGAAGGTGTAATGCATCGTCGGAGGGTGTGAAGGGTACCGCGAAGGTTGGAGCTCCGTCGCGGAGCTCGGTGAGGTGAGAGCGAGGCGAGAAGATCACGGTGAACGACGAATAAAAAGGGAGAAATCGAAGGAAAATTTGAAACTAAGATTAAACGAAGGTGGAGGAGGTTACCCTGGGATTTGGAGCTCGGATTGAAGCTCCAGGTCTTCGCTCGAGGGATCGGTAAGGTCCCGAGCTCAAGCAGCTACTCGGAGGAGGGCTGCGACACGGCGGTGGCGCCGCGGATCTCGCCGGAGAAGAACTGGGTCGTCGCTCGAAGAGGCACTCGATTGCTGTCACCAAAAGATCGCTCTGAGCTCAAGGAACTTCCCTCGGGTGGTGGATAGCCGTGACGGTGGCTGTAGGTGGAGGATTTATAGGATGGAAGTGGCGGCAGTGCTGGTGATGAGGCGAGGTTTAGGGGCGTCATGGAGCGACTCTGGTGGTTGTAGTGGGGAGTGAGGTAGCTGGCGACGATGAGGGACGAGTGGGGAAGGTCGTGGGAGAGTTGGTGGTCGGCGAGGGTGGCTGAGGTGTTGCCGAAAATAGAAAGGGGCAACCCCTCCCGCAAGGCGGAGATCGTGGGAGAGAGGGGTGTCAGAGGTAGGAGACAAGGCCCTGGCCGTTGGATCTTGTGATCCAACGGCCCAGATCACAGCGCAAAGGAACGTCTAGGATTAGATCAAGGCGAGGTGATCTGAGTGTCAGGAGGCCACCACGTGGAACGATGGGGGCGAAGAGCGAGCGAATGGTGGAGATGAGATGAAGGGCTTCGATCGGGTGGTTAGAATTAGAGCGTCACTGGATGGTGCAGATCGAAGGGCTGAAGGCGAGATCTGATGGCGCATAATGTGCCACGTGGCGCGCTGTGGGAGAGGCGCGCGCGGGCGGTTAAGATGGGAAGGGGGAATTGATCTGACGGTGGAGGTTAAAGGTATACGTGGAGGTCAAGTGGCCGTTGGATCAAGAATTATATCCAACGGCTGAGAGGCGCGGCGGCTAGGGCAAGGGGAGCGGGCCGCGTGGCGCAACCAGATGGCGCCACGTGGCCAGCTCTGATTGTCTGAAAAGAAAAATATGTGTAGAGAGAGGAGGAGGCCGAATTTGGAAAAACTCAAAACATGACAGTTGTAGACCTTGATGAGATCTACAAGTTTCATGTTGACCAAAGATGGAGATGAGGTCAAATAGGATACAAAAATATAGGGATACAAATATACATATACATAGTATACATAGAGGCCCAAAAACCCAACTTTTTCATACGAGCTCCAAATTGGATGAAATTAGTCTCATTTTAAAGGTCTTTTAATGTGCATTATTCTAAAAGTGAGTAGACCTATTTTGGAGTTGGTATGAGGGATCTATGGGCATTTTATGGTCCAAGGGCCTTAGGGCTTTATTGGTGCTTTTACAAAGGGGATTCCTGGCTTTCTTCCTTATATTATTAACTAAGGTATACATAGTATAAGGGAGAGCTTATTTTTATGAGTGGACATTTTACAAATGATGTTGGCTTCTTATTTAATGCAAATTGAGTGCTAAAATGCATGTTTTATGTATGCATGTATGAATGCTATTTATGCATTATAAAGGGAAATATGCATCAATTTACTCGGGGACAATGCCTTATTTTTAACTTTTAGAGTGATGAATCACAGATTCATCAACCCCCTATACTTAAACCTTGCTCGTACCCGAGCAACTAAATGAAATGCAAGAGTGAAATGATTTTGGGTTCCATACCAAGGTCATGAACAAAAGTTAAAAATGGAGCTTGACTCGACCTTTGGATTAATTGTGTGGCGGAACCTTATTGGGACCTGAACTTAAGACCTAACAGACTTCAAGTTCCACAAGCCTTCTATTCAAGACTCCTCAATATTCAGGTCAGAACAAATCCTCAAATGCAAATTTCTGATGACTATGATTCTTACTTGTACTGTGTAAGTGGATTGTAACTCTCCACATCAGAAATGACTCAGAACCAACCTCCTCTAACAAGGTAACTCAATAACCCGGTCCAGTAACTCTTTCCTCGAGGAGCGGGGTATTCCCTTCTAAGTTCAAGTGCGACCAACTCAAGAGGAGGGGATAGAGAAAAGAACGGACGGTAGCCAGTGTAGCTACCTATCCCGGGATCCTGACCAGTGTAGCCAAGTCATCCAGCTGTGTTTCTTTGCTAATATACAGACTCCGACATGTATTTTATTTTCACTTGGGCCTGTCTGATTTTTTTGGAGTTTTTGCATTTTTTTTACTCATACAATGTGCATCATGTACATCAGGAGTTTTTCCTCTTGAGTCAGTAGACTATCCCTCTTTTGAAGCATTATTGCAACCCACAACATCCCGTCCTTAGATGTCAACACCACCAGACTAGGTTGAGATGCACTACCCTCCCTAGAGGAGGGCAGATGTTTCCACCCGTGTGCTACCCCAAGCTAAAGGATTCTATCTCCTCACCACCTCATCAATGAAGAGCTACGTGCATAGTGCTTGTCCAAGTTAGGTCATTATCTAAAAGAATCCTGCGTATGCACGAGATATTCTACTTAGATTAATCAAGATGACATGTGAACATAGACTTGCAGACTCAAAGAATTAAGTCACTTGACCTGAGAAATCTTAACTCCAGATCCTATAAGGTTCCTCTAAAATTAGGTGGATTAAGGTCAAATCAAGTCCATCCTCAATATCTACTCATAACTTGGTTCAGAACCCACTAGCTTTCCACCTTGCATATGCAAGATATGCAGATGAGATGCAGATGTCATGCTATGAAGATGAATGAAAATGCAAGACTCTTTTTCTTTTCTTTTCAGATGTAGAGATGATATGCAAGAGTAAATAAGAAGCCTATTTTTTATTGGTATACCTCCTATTTTACAACAATTTACAAGAGGTTTGTAAGTATTATACAAGTATATACATTTTTTTTCAATTTTTACCCACCCGTAATTATTGCAAAATATATACAAAACTACGCGAAAATACGCGAAAGTACGAGCTATGGGTAAAGTATATATGTAATATATACACGCCCCCTATACTTAGCGTGTGCTATGTCCTCAGAGCACGAAGAGCGAGGAAAAAGACATAGCTCGTGCTAAGCGTAAGAGAGCAAAGAGAAATGAAAATGTATAGAAATCGACCGACCCCCCTATACTTAGGCTCTGGCAGCCTAAGTGTAGAAGAAAGTCAAAAAGTAGGGCGGACGAGGTCAAGAAGAGAAGTGGATGAATATACAATGCGGGCATCGGTCCCCCCTATACTTAGGCTCATGTCAGCCTAAGTATAGGATGGAAGTGAGTATGAGGACCAATGTAATCTGGAGAATGTACAGAGAGCCGACTCAAGTGACTCCTCCCCCTATACTTAGGATCTGGTCATCCTAAGTATAGTCCAAGATAGTGATCTAATGAGGAGGGGATGGGTTACTAGAGTCGCGTGGGAGAGAGGATATGATGTACAAGAATGATGATATATACAGATGAGTCGGTCTGAATCTTTCAAGATGCTGCTGATGGCTGGAGCTCACTACTGCAAGGTCTCATACGCGGCTCGAAGTGTATCTGCTGAATCTGTCTCGTGCATGAATACAATCTCCTCAACATAGACTAACTGCTCATTGGATTCGATGAAGTGCTTCAACAGTTGTCCATTCACTAGGAATGTCGGTGCGTCATCTACAAGATCTGAGATCTCGACACATCCACTATCATGCACCGTGCGGACGACAAATGGGCCTGTCCACTTGGACTTCAACTTGCCTTGGAATATCTTCAGCCTAGCATTAAACAACCATACCTTCTGTCCAGGAACAAAGGTCTTTTGTCTGATATATCTATCATGCCAACGCTTCACCTTGTCCTTGTACACCAAACTGTTGTCATATGCATGGTTTCTGACTTCCATAAGCTCATTCAGATCCAATTCTCTCTGCTTCTGCCCAAGGTGTGTGTTCCAGTTGACCTTCTTAATTGCCCATTTTGATTTATGCACTAACTCTGCGGGCAAATGGCACGGCTTTCCGAATACCATTCGGAATGGGGAGGTTCCTAACGGTGTCTTGTAAGCTGTCCGATACGCCCAGAGGACTTGATCCAGGATCTGAGACCAGTCCTTCCTATCCGGGCGGACAAGCTTTTGCAATATGGTTTTCACCTCCCTATTTGACACCTCGGCCATACCATTGGTTTGTGGGTGGTAAGGGCTAGCGACACGGTGTTCAATGCCGTAGTCCTTCAGGAGTTTCTTCACCTCCCGATTCACAAAGTGGCTACCCCCGTCAGATATCATCATTTTGGGGATCCCGAACCTAGAGATTATGTGTTCTCTGATGAATTTACAGACAGTCCTGCTGTTTGCGGCTCGGGTCGGGATAGCCTCCACCCATCTGGATAGATAATCAACCGCAAGAAGGATATATTCGAACCCGTGGCTAACAGGGAATGAGCCCATGAAATCGATGCCCCAGGCGTCAAAGACATCACAAATGATGGCATGCTGCATAGGCATCTCATCCTTGGAACCGACGGTTCCTCCCATTCTCTGACATACTGGACATGACTTCGCGAAGGCGGTGGCATCACGAAACAGAGTCGGCCAGTAAAAGCCACAATGAAGTACCTTCCATGCGGTCCTCTTCCCGGAGTGGTGTCCTCCTGCCTCCAAGCTGTGGCATAAAGAAAGGACACTATGGTATTCCTCCTGAGGAATACACCGTCTCCAGACACAATCCGATCCTTCGAAGAAAAGGATCGGATCCTCCCAATGGTAATGTCTAGTGTCTGACTTCAGTCGATCAATTTGGCTCTTGGGCCAATCGTCGGGAACTTTCTTGGAGACAAGATAATTCACGAGATTGGCGTACCATGGGAGTGAGTCGACAACAAAAATCGACTCGTCAGGGAATGAGTCTCGAATAGGTGAATCCTCGGAAGTATTAAGATCTTCGAGACGAGAAAGATGATCAGCTACTACATTCTTCTTTCCAAGTTTATCACGGATGTCCAAATCAAACTCCTAGATAAGTAAAATCCACCGAAGAAGACGCGCCTTCGCATCCTTCTTCTCCATCAAATATCGTAGTGCCGTGTGGTCAGTGAATACAATTACCTTGGATCCAATTAAGTGAGATTTGAACTTGTCCAAGGTAAACACTACCGCAAGCATTTCCTTTTCCGTAACTGTATAGTTATGCTGAGCGGTGTCAAGCACTTTGCTTGCGTAGTGAATTGCGAACGGGACACCATCTCTTCTCTGTCCTAACACAGCCCCCACAGTATGGTCTGAGGCATCCGTCATGATCTCAAAAGGTAGAGACCAATCTGGGGCTTGTAGGATGGGTGCGTCCATTATCATTCCTTGTAGTAGCTTAAAGGCCTCAAGACATTTGTGATCAACAATGAACTCCATGTCTTTGCCTAGAAGCTCAGTTAGCGGTCGGGTAATCTTAGAAAAATCCTTAATGAATCTCCGATAAAATCCAACATGCCCAAGGAACGACCGCAACTGTTTGACATTGGTTGGTGGCTGGAGTCGTCTGATCACATCCACCTTGGCAGGGTCAACCTCCATTCCTCTCTTGGAGATGACGTGCCCCAACACAATGCCCTTCGTCACCATGAAGTGACTTTTCTCCCAAGAGAGCACCAGATTAACCTCACAACATCTTTTGAGGACTCGGTCCAGATTCCTAAGACAGGAATCGAAGGAATCGCCGTGGACCGAGAAGTCATCCATGAAGACTTCCAAGAATTTGCCGACCATTTCAGCGAATACAACAATCATGCACCTTTGGAAAGTACCTGGAGCATTGCATAACCCAAAGGGCATGCGCCTGAAAGCATAAGTACCAAAGGGGCATGTGAATGTGGTCTTTTCCTGGTCCTCCGGAGCTATGGCTACTTGATTGTAGCCCGAGAACCCATCTAAGAAGCAGAAGAACTCTTTCCTTGTTAGTCTCTCTAAGATCTGATCAATGAACAGTAGGGGGAAATGATCCTTCTTCGTCGCGGCATTCAGGCGTCTGTAATCCACACAGACACGCCACGACGTGGGCACTCGCGTCACGATCTCCTCTCCGTCCTCGTTGGTGGTCGTCTGAATTCCCGACTTTTTCGTGATAACATGGATTGGGGCCACCCACTTAGAGTCGGAGATTGGGTAAATGAAACCCGTGTTGCACCATTTTTCTATCTCCTTCTTCACGAACTCTCGTAAATTTGGATTCAAACAACGTTGGAATTCACGAGAAGGTTTGGCATCATTCTCCAAGTAGATATGGTGGAACACAGAGCGGGATTTATCCCATGGAGATCGGAAATGCTCCAGCCTATCGCCTTGAGGTTTTTCTCCAGGATCTCTAGCAAGCGAGATTCCTGCTCCTCGGTCAATCGCGAACTGATGATGACCGGAAATTTCTTGTCCTGATCCGCAAGGAAGGCGTATTTTAAAGTTGTGGGTAAAGGTTTGAGCTCAGGAATAGTGTGATCATCTAAGAAGTCTGGCTCAATCTGATCTGGCTCGGTGTTGGAAGTGGCTGGATCTTTCTCTGTGATTGTTGTCACCAAGTTATTTGGCTCAGGAGTCGGATCGTCAAAAGTCTCCATGCAATCGGCAAAAGCCTCGTCCGACTCGTCATCCTCATCTTCCGATTGTCCTAAAGAGGGAAGGACTGACAGGCCCAACTAGGCCTCTAAGTCATCGAAGATGTAAGGCGATGCAGGTTCTGAGTTGTACTCGTTCCTGAAGACCTCGCAAACTGACTCATGCACTGGATCATCTTCAAAGGAGATGTACGCATCGGTGCTGGCTGGGTTCTGTCTCCATGGCCCAACTGTTTCTACATGATCGCAGTCTGCTTCGGTAGAAGAGTACTCGGTGCTGGATTCTGAATCCGATCTCTGCCATCTTGTCTGCTTCATTTCGAGTTCCTCATCTCCGCCTGGAGTTTGGAACTGGATCTTCCCGATCTTATAATCAAACAAGGCCCCTGCTGTTTTGAGGAAGGGCCTGCCTAAGATGATCTGGGAGTCTCCCAATTACGAGGGGTTTCCATGTCCAGGACAGTGAAGTCCACCATGTATTCCTGCCCCTCGACTTTAATCACAATATTCCTCAATTCTCCTTGGAACCTCTTGGTTGATTTATCAACAAACTGCAGAAGGGCTCTAGATTTCCTAAGAGGTCTGAGATTAAGCCTCTCATAGAGGGTTGTAGGAATCAGATTGATTGAGGAACCATTGTCTAGGAGAGTGCGTGCAAACGCGATGTCATCAACATGACTCACTACATAGTGTGCACCCATTCTCTTCGTTTCCTTGGAAACGAGTTCTTTATTGCACATGTCGTGGCTACTGATAGAACGTGTTTCTCAACACAGCTTTTGGTTTTCATGCTAACCCTAGTAGGTGTGCATCTCACCTAAAGATATTTTTGGAATGCAGGGGTCATCTCCACGTACTTGTCAAAAGGGATTGTGACCTTGATGTGTTTATTGCAGAACTCTGCCATCTCAGGGTCATCTTTTTGATTTTTTTTTAGTTTTCTTCTTTCCACCCTTGAGAGCTCTGGGGAAAGGGATTATTGACTCCAACTCATGTTCGGAAACTGAAAGGTTCTCATTAAGATCAGGAACTGAGTTCTTTACATGACTCGGACTCTTTGACAGACTCTGACTCTGACTGAAAAGAAAATGTTGTGGAGAAACCGGTGATGCTTCTTCCGCGATTGTTGGACGATCCTCCTCAGATGGAGGTGCGGGCTCCTCATCGGTTCTATCGGACTCTACGCTGACGCGGGACTGCTGCTTCGAGGACTCAGATGTCCTCTTCTTCTGCCGGTGATGGTGGTGGTGGTGCTGCTCCTCTTCTTCTTCCAAGTTCTCCTCAGGTAGAGACTTGGCGGCTCCTTCCTTCGTTGCTCGCGCCCGATCAGGTATGGTCACGGTCCTTCCACTCCTGAGGGACATATGATTTACATTATCATATGAAAGGATCTCATGTTCAGATAAATATCTATCTGAATAATATACCTGATCACGAGGTCGGTTCTGGCCATGGATTATGTTGTTCGGGTTGGCCTGAACCTGTGTGGGAATTGGGGTCTTTGGCGCCATCTGTTGGTCCTGGGTACGAGAGACACAATTAGTATCAGTTCTCATATACAGATAATCGTTCTGCATCTGTTGGACCCTATCAGACAGGGTCTGGATCGCCAAGGTGAGGGACTCCAATTCGGTGGGCTGGGCTGACTGATTCGCGGACGAGGTTCTATACTGGCCCTGCTGGCCATGTCGATACTGCTGTTGATGGTGGGACGGTGCTGGGCCCTGCTGATATGTGCGCTGCTGCTGCTGGTGCTGCTGAGGCTGGTACCCTTATTCTGGCCTGGACTGAAAGCGCGGTGCGGGGACGGAGCTGGTTCCTTGGTAAGCTAGGGAAGGTCGGTGAGGCTGACCGTTCCCCATCCCCGACTGTCTACTGACGGGGTCACGGCTGTACCACAACCTGTTGATCTCGAACACCTGCGGAGGCTCCTCGTATCCGGTCTCTGCTTGTGGGGGTGCATGCTGGTCCTGCTGGGTGTAAGTCTGATCCTCCACCCAGCCACTCTGGGGCCCCGGTGCCTGTTCCTGTACAAGATGGACTCGATGTACAGGTGCTGGAGGTGCAGAAGGGGCATGTAGCTTCATCTTAGCTACCTTCTTGGTGAGTTCCTCCACTTGCTTTGGTAGACGCGAGAGAGACTCAAGGTCAGTGACCCTCTTGTGGATCTGCTCGACCATGGTTAACTTGTCAGCAATCATCCCCATGTTGGGGATGAGGTCCTCGGTCAGATCCGCTACAGTCCTTCGGGTTGTCTCGTTGGATAGGATTGAGGGAGACAACGTATAGGCCCTGGTGGCCTGCGACCTGCTGGTTTCCGCCATCTGCTCCAGGATCTTCCATACAGCGTGCTCATTCTTGTTCAGATAGCTTCCTCCATAGGCGGCACTGACTAACCCCTGCATCTCCGGGGTTAGACCACAAAACAAGGTCTGGACTAAGATCGCCTTAGAAATGCCATGGCAGGGGCATTTCTGCACTAAGTCATTGAGCATATCCCAAGCATCATGGAAAGGTTCACTGAGTCCTTGAGAGAAGCTGGCGATCTTCGTTCTCATTTGGTTAGTTCTACTGAGAGGGTAGAACTTTTTCAGAAAGAGGTCCTTGAACTGCATCCAGGTTGTACAGATCACCCCTAGGTTCTTCAGCCAATGTGTTGCCTTATCTCTTAAGGAAAATGGGGTGGCCTTCAGTCTAATGTAATCTTGGCCAACATTGGGATGACTAAGATTGTTGCAAACCAGCTCAAAGTCACGGAGGAAGGTATACAGCTCTTCATTGGTATTCCCGTTGAACTTTGGTAGCAGACTAAGGAAGTAGGGCTTCAGCTCAAATGCTTCGGCGGGAATTGCTGGTGCCAACCAATTCTGTATTTCGTTCTCCGCCGGGTTGTAGGCATCAACCATTGGTCGGTCGATTCCTCCTACTACTATGATCTGTCCCATCCGAGCTGTGAGATCTGCATTTCTTTGTTCGGCTTCAGCAAGGCGATTGAGAATTTGACGCAATTGATCCTCATCCGGTGGTGGCTGCTTAGGCGGCATTTTGTCCTCTAGTCCTGGGTATGAAATAAGATCGGTGTCAGAGGACAAATCAAGGAAGGGATTACCGAGGCGATGGTCTTCCTCGGTAAGCTCGAAGGAGAGGAAAGGGTTGGTTTGAGAGTAACCACTCTGAGTATGAGGGAACCAAGACTCAAGAGGGTCATGAGTCCTTGGTGGTCCAAGGTGCACTTGGGCCGATGAAGATAAGTTACGTGGGGGACTCATAGAGAGATCGGTGAATAAAGAGTCGAGATCTCCCCAGTCACTCATCTTGATATGGCGAGAAGAAGATAGGATTTTACTCCTACCTGAAGCAAACAAATCAATCCAAAACCCTGGGTTCACACTCAACACAGTGAAGGACTCGAAATCGAGTCCAATTAATCTTGTAGTTTTTAAGTTTGATTTTCAAGCAAGATAGCAAGGATTACGCGGCCTATAGGGAAGTCGGCTCAGAGCCGGATGCGTCTTCCCTGTTTAACCAGTCGCCTAAGATACCACCGGTCCTTCCTTTCTTCGCTCCTATCCCAAGTCGATGGATTCAAAGACCACACCCCTATCTACCTGCAAGCAGGCGGAGGCTGATAAGGCCGGAACTTCACCCCGGGGGGTTACTGGCAACTTGTCGCAAAGTACTGCAATTTCGCCCCTATCTACCTGAGACAGGCGGAGGCTACTTGGTACTAGTCAGTGAATATGAAATTATTCGACTTGTGATATTTGCTAGGATTAGTCAGAACGTGATATGGAAGGCGGGGATTCGGGCTCTTCCTTAAGGTGTTCACACACACTCAAGTACCCTCACTCAGCCTGAAAACAAGGTCGGGGATTAATCTCTCGCAAATAATTTTCCAATTTTATTGATTTTTTTGGTCAATAGTGTTTAGCAGTCCCGGTTTTAAGTTAGGTTCTCACTGAATTAATCTAACCACACAACACGCCTATCGACCAGTCCCAATTTCTTTTTTAATTTAAATGTGAAAAATCAGAGGGGGAAATCCAGAAAAGCCAATGCAAAATAAAAACAATGATGCAATGCTGAGTTCAGGAGACTTACAGTGATCCCTTCGCTTCTATTTTTTATGTAGGATGCAAAACAGAATTGAAATCTTTTTAATCTAGATGCAAATGCAAGCGATGAAAGCCACTCCTAGACAAGCAGTTCTATTAGCATGAAGAATAGGTTGATTTGGCTAAGTTCTGCGGTCTAAGTACGTCTTTTAAGTGAGTTGTGTGGTCCTAGAAATTACGAGCACAAGCAATTCCTAGATTGACTCGGGGAGCTGCTAGTGCAAGCTAAATTACATTCACCCACACAGCACACGGGGACACAGTTTCACTATATTTACACGCGCGAGAACCCAAACAGGAACCGCTGGAAATGATGCGAAAAAAAGAAATAAAGAAAAATGAAAATTACAAAGCCTCTCTATTCACTCAATAAATTTAAATGCTAGATCCTCGAAGCGTCCTCGACTCCTCGTGTTCCTCGCACAAAAAAAGATTGAGGTCAGAGAGTGACACAGAAAACAAAATAAAAAGAAATAAAAGAGAGAGAAAATAATCACAAGAAAACCGGGGGTCAGACTACCCGGGGAGAGAAAATCAAACAATCAGGATTTCACTAAAAATTAACCTAAGCCGTGCCTCCCCGGTAATGGCGCCATTTAAATAACCGCCCTGCACCCTATGTTAATTCGGTCAGATTAATGTCCAAATTAATTTTAAGTGTTCATTGCAGTCGGATACGAGAGGGAATATCAAAAACCACTTAAATTAGATTCGAGTTAATTTCAAGCGGTAGATTTTTTTACTTGGTGAAGTCCAAGGTCGAACTCAGGGAGGCATCTGTCTCCTCAGGTGAATTTCTAGCAAAGTCCAAATGTTGGATTTTCAAGGAATTATTTTTTTTGTTCTTTTTTATTTTCTATGCAATACACATGCAACAATCAGGCCGATTCAAAGTTAAATCAATTAAGGTATCAAATGAAGTCCAAAAATTATAAAAATTGGCCAGTTCTCCTTCTCCTCGATTGTCTCTCTTGGACCTCCTCTGGAGCTGCTGAGATGGTCAGAAGAATGCTCGGGGGCTTCCACAGCTGCTAGACACCTCCGATACGGCCGGGGACCACCGATGTTTTTGGAATTTTTCAACATTAAATGAATTTACTGTGAATTAAAAATGCAGGCAGGGTGATTTTCACTAATTTATTTTTAATAAATATCAAATCACAAAATTTTAAGGAAATAAAATTACCCTAGATAGATCTAATGATAAGGAATCTAGGAAAATTGTCAAACCTTAATTTTACTATGAAATGAACCTATTAAAATTACACTAAGGAAATCACTAAAGAACTTATTTAGGCCTCGATATGTAGGCAAAAGACATGCAATTTTTATGCAAGGTTGTGTTAACTATCCTATAACTACTTTGATTTTTTGAGAATTTTTGGAGTTACAAAAAACTAATTATTAATTAAAAGGTCTAACTGGGCAAAATATCACAGAAATCAACCAATTAATTAATTCAAAAATCTACTGCAACTACAAAAATGGGAGAAGTGTCACAACATATAGAGGACAAGTTACTCAACAATATGCAATTTTTAGAATTTCAAAATGATGCAAAATGACACCTAAGGATGCGTGCAAAGACAGGGGTGTATTTGCAATACAGAAAATAAAATTACATAAAAAGAAACATGCTGACAGGGACTTAAATGCAATTACCTATAATGCTGGGGGGTGGTATGCAATTTATCCACTTGGCACGTGCTCCTCACGTGGGGCTACTTCACAGGGACCTTTTTGCAATTTTGGAAAGTTCCCAGGGCCTCTGTGTAAATTACCCAGGCCGCACGTGCTCCTCACGTGGGGGGGGCCTAGGCTCGGGCGGCGTCGGAGGCTCGAGGATTGACTCAGGGGCTCCTGGAGGTCTGGAGTCAGGCTCGGCGTAGCCTCGGATGGTCCGAGCCTAGGGTCGGGGATGAGGCTCGGACTCGTCGACGTGGCTGGCTGCGGACCTTTGGATTAGGATCAATCCAAAGGCTGTCGGGGCTGACGCGTGGCGTGATCACAACCATGCGATCTTGGTGAAGATCGACGGTCGCTGTTGGCTCCAGCTGGTGTCGACGTGGATGATCACTAACCGTTAGATCGAAGCTGATCCAACGGTGGTCGATGCTCGCTGAAGATGGTGACGTGGCTGGCTAGAGACCACTGGATCCCGATGATCGATCCAACGACTGTCTGATGTGGGAGACGTGGCGTACTCTTGAGCGTGGGATCAAGGATGATCCTACAGTCGTCTGCTGCTCCAGATGACGGGTGACGTGGACGGCTCTGGACCGTTCGATCAAGATGATCGAACGGCCGCTGGACCTTCTCCCTCAACGGTCCTCCGCCACCTACGGAGGAGTTGGCGGGACTCCGGCGAGGCGGCCTTGGCTCCGCCCGTCCCTCCAGGTGTCGGTGAAGCTCTTCGGGGACTCGGAGATATCCCAGAAGAAGCGCGGCGGTGCGGCGAGAGCTCTGGTGGTCTCAGGAGCTGGAGAGGGGCGTCGGAGCTCTGTGGTGGCGAAGCTCAAAAGGAGCTCTTGTGAACTTCCGGCCAATAAACTGGGGGTACCTGCAGGAGTTAGGGGGAATAGCCGAAGCATGAGTGGGCATTCATGGAGGTGTGAGATGCGAGTGGGAGGCCTAGTCGATGTGAATGAATGTCCGGCGATGGTGCTCCGCCCAAGTGGAAGAGCTGGAGCTGATGGAAGGTGTAATGCATCGTCGGAGGGTGTGAAGGGTACCGCAAAGGTTGGAGCTCCGTCGCGGAGCTCGGCGAGGTGAGAGCGAGGCGAGAAGATCACGGTGAACGACGAATAAAAAGTGAGAAATCGAAGGAAAATTTGAAACGAAGATTAAATGAAGGTGGAGGAGGTTACCTAGGATTTGGAGCTCGGATTGAAGCTCCGGGTCTTCGCTCGAGGGATTGGTAAGGTCTCGAGCTCAAGCAGCTACTCGGAGGAGGGCTGCGACACGTCGGTGGCGCCGCGGATCTCGCCGGAGAAGAACCCGGTCGTCGCTCGAAGAGGCACTCGATTGCTGTCACCAAAAGATCGCTCTGAGCTCAAGGAACCTCCCTCGGGTGGCGGATAGCCGTGACGGTGGTTGTAGGTGGAGGATGAAGGATATGGTGAGATCCTCAAGCGCATCACGGAAGCGTGAGCGTCGTATCGGATATGACGAAGAACGACTAGTCGTACTAGTTGTTCGGTGCAGCGGAATTTTAAAAAATTTATTCGATGAAACCACATGATCCAAGAACCATTCTAGGATCGTTTCATCTATAACACAGCAAGTATAATGCAATACCTCTTGAAGCGTGGTTGATCGAGTCTCTAAGAGAAGATACCTCCTGTCTCAAGTCCGATCGTCGGAGAGATCACTTGCGAGCGCGGGGATAAACCGCGGTGTCCTCACAATCCAAGAAGTTGATCCAAGCGCGGTTGCTCCTGATCTCGTTGCACGAGATCAAACGTCTCCTTCGCGGGCGAAGCACTCGAAGTAGACGGAGAACCGCAGAGCGTCGAAGCGGTAGCACGACGAGGGCGACGACGTTTCTCTCCACCAAGGTGGACGGCCACCAAGAGGAAGAGGGAGAGAGGGTTGTCGAGTATGAGAGAAAGAGAGAGAGAGTTTTTCTACAATAGCATGTGTAAAAGAGAGAGCCAAGAATGCCTCTCTATTTATAGGGTTTTGGGATCCATGGATCTCAATCCATGTGTCACATAAAATCAATGGTTGAGATCGATTTATGTCAATTCAATGGTCAAGATTGTTGTTGGTAAAAACCAACAACTTGTGATTTAATTTGATAAAAATATATTTGATAAATCAAATAAATATTAATACCAAATCTAAATCAATCAAATAAGGAGAGAGAAGGCAAAGGAGATGATCTCCTTATTTGGAAGAGGGGACGGCCACCAATTCCCAAAGGGAATTGAGTGCCGCCCCCCTCATTCCTAATGAGGAGTGCAATCTCATGATCCCCATGAGATTGCACATCTCCTTAATTTTCTCTCTACTTATTTTCCAACAACAATTTGTTGGTATTTTAATTCACCAAAATAATTCTCAAGAAATTTTGGGAATATTGCAATCTTGACATTGGAATATTGTGAATCAAATTCACAACCCAAAACAAAATGTAATTTACATTTTCAATTAATTAAACAATGTGTATCCAATACACATTAATAATTAATCTACTAATATAAATTATATTTAACTCTCTCTAATACATTATAAATCACATTTATAATATATTAGGGAAATTGGATATTACTATCCACATTATTCTTATCCATAATAACTAAATCACATTTAATTATATTGGATAATATCTCATACATCATGATAATTAAATCACATTTAATTATCAACTTCTCTTTGCTTAGATCTCATGGAATTGTTCTCAAACCATTTAAGAACAATGCTATTTCTCCTCAGATACTTGGAGATAAGGACAGGGCGATTGTATTGTTCCACGTATAGTGACTTGGATATTGAGATCACATCTCAAATCCAGATCCCATGGACCTCTCATAGATGCTTGATTAAATCAAGACCGTAAACCTAATCTTCTCATTGCATCTGAATCTCATTCAGATCAATGTCCAGTAAATGGACTAAGATTAGGTTACTTCTCTGATGAGAGGAGTCACTAAAATCCAGACCTGTTTCATCACTCCCTCGGAATGGAAGCGTCATGGTTATACAATCGTTTATGATCAAATCACCCTTCAGGTATTCCCAATACCTGCACATCCTGCATACTGGAAGACTCATGATCATCATGAAGATAAAGATCACTTTTACAATGCCATCTTCATAGTCTGATTATTAAGTTTCTCAATCTTGGTCCTTGGGATATGGTACAGATCATATGCTTTCACAAAGTATATATCTTACCTTCAAATTCATATCATGCTTCTAAAGCATGATGACCATGCATGGAATTTGGTCAATCCCAATACCTCATGAGTGAGCTCATGTCTCCCGGTTCACAAGTGAACCTGTATGATCCCTTTGAGAGATCATATTACTCATATGCCCTTACATGCACACCAGCTCGCCTGTGTATAGACCTTGATTAGGTCATCAACCTATTGGTCTGCCAAATGTACATGCTCAGACATATAGTAATATATCTGTCTCTGGTCAGAGGATGTTTGCCTGTGATGTGACAGTATTCATCATAGGTCTTTGGTTATCTCGATCTCGTTAATTCAACTCATTGACTCAACTAATCTGATACCTCCGAATCAATATTCCTATGCAGAGGACCTGCATCAAGAGGTCGATCAGATATCAGTCTAATGAGATGGGATTGCCATCTCCCACTCAGACTGGAGATCACTACTTGTTAATCATTGATGATGCTTGATGAGTCCTCTATCTAACTCCTTAGATATTCATCCAAGCATCAGCCTCTATGATTCAATCATTGAATCAACAGTTGTATGATTATCAAGTTGGCCATGGTACATAACCCTTATTGTACAGAGGGACCTTATAGTGCATTCATTCATTCAATACCAGAAAGGGAGTGAAACAAAATCAATAACTTTTATTGATAAATCATTTCTTACAATAACATTTATTGTAGGAATGGTTCGCCTCGGGCTCACATTGCTAACAATCTCCCACTAGCCCTCAGAACCATTCAGGAACAAGCCTTAAACCCATACTCATTACATGCTGGTCAAAAACCTTCTGTGTCAGAGGTTTGGTAAGAGGATCAGCAACGTTGTCGGCGGAGGCCACCTTGGTGATGATGATGTCACCACGCTTTTGAATCTCCCGAATGATGTGGTATTTCCTTTCTACGTGCTTGCTCTTCTGATGCCATCCGGGTTCCTTTGCCTGGGCAATGGCTCCCG
Organism: Ottelia alismoides; assembly: GCA_037367405.1. Taxonomy (NCBI): domain Eukaryota; kingdom Viridiplantae; phylum Streptophyta; class Magnoliopsida; order Alismatales; family Hydrocharitaceae; genus Ottelia; species Ottelia alismoides. Next base: position 1,656,743 of record JAZKJV010000640.1, on the reverse strand, counting down.
TGTTATCACAGAGTAGCGGGATGGGAGTATCAGAGGAAACTACGCCAAGCTCCTGGACGAACTTGCGCAACTACACCGCCTCCTTTGCAGCATCCGATGCGGCAATGTATTCGGCTTCTGTTGTTGAATCTACCGTAGTGTCCTGCTTCTTGCTTCTCCAGCTCACAGCACCACCGTTCAACAGGAACACAAACCCTGATGTCGACTTTCGATCATCAATATCTGATTGGAAGTCAGAATCTGTATATCCCAAGACTTGAAGATCACCATCTCCATAGACCAAGATGTAATCTTGCATCCGTCTTAGATATTTGAATATGTTCTTTACTGCATTCCAGTGTTGTTCTCCATAGAAGTATTGGTAACGACTTACCACTCCCACTGCATGGCAGATATCTGGCCAAGTACACATCATGGCATACATTAAGCTTCCTACAGCTGATGCATAAGGACATCCAGCCATGGCCTTCTTTTCCTCGACAGTTTGAGGAGCCATTCCTTTAGATAGGTGGATACCATGTCTTAAGGGTAGGAATCCTTTCTTGGAACTATCCATACGGAATCGTTCAAGAATCTTCTTAATATATCCTTGTTGTGACAATCCCAATATCCTCTTCTCTCGGTTTCTGAACAGCTTCAGACCCAAGATGTAAGAGGCTTCTCCAAGATCTTTCATCTCAAAGGTATGGGACAACCAAATCTTCACACTGGTCATCATCCCTGTATCATTCCCAATGATAAGGATGTCATCTACATAAAGCACGATGAACACAATGGCGCTCCCACTAAGCTTCTTGTACACACAAGGTTCATCAGGATTCTGTACAAAATCATAACTCTTTATGGTTTTGTCAAATCTGATGTTCCAACTACGAGAAGCTTGCTTGAGCCCGTAGATGGATTTCTTCAGCTTGCATACTTTGCCATCCTCAGTCATGAAGCCCTGGGCTGCTCCATGTAGATATCCTCCTCGAGGTATCCATTGAGGAAAGTCGTCTTGACGTCCATCTGCCAGAAGTCGTAGTCAAGATATGCAGCTATAGCTAGCAATGCCCTGATGGATTTAAGCATAGCCACAGGAGAGAATGTCTCATCGTAGTCGATGCCTTCTCTCTGTGTGTAGCCCTTGGCTACAAGCCGTGCCTTGAAAGTCTCTACTTTCCCATCAGGTCCCCTCTTTCTCTTGAAGATCCATTTGCACCCAATGGGTTTTACCCCCTTAGGTGGATCCTCTAGGGTCCATACACCATTCTTATGCATGGAGTCAATTTCTGACTTCATTGCTAGCATCCATCTATCCATGTCATGATCCGCGAGTGCTTCATCAAATGAAGTAGGATCAATGTCAGTTTCACCTGACACATGGAATCCATACCTTTCAGGTGGTGCAACCACCCTCGAACTCTTTCGAAGAGGTATAGGTGTTTCATCTTTATTTGTCTCTTCAGTTTCTGGTTCAGGAAGCTCAGAGTCCTCAGGGGACTCAATGAGTTCCTCTACTTCACTTTTGTCCTGACATTTAAGGAAATCATCCTCCAGAAATTTCACATCTCTAGAGACAAAAACCTTTTGGGTCTCAGGGTCATAAAGTTGGTATCCAATACCATCTTTAACATACCCAATGAAGTAGCACTCACGAGAGCGAGATTCTAGCTTACTTGCATCCACATTCTTTGCATGGACCAAGCAACCCCAAACCCTCAAGTTTGGTTCCATACCAGAGCTCATGAGGAGTCTTAGGTACAGATTTGCTAGGAATCTTATTCAGGATATATATTGCAGTCTCTACTGCATATCCCCAGAAACTAAGTGGTAAATGTGCTTTACTCATCATTGAACGAACCATATCCATGATGGTTCTGTTGCGTCTTTCAGCAATACCATTAAGTTGGGGAGTTCCAGGAGGAGTGAGATTGGAAATAATTCCATTCTCTTTAAGGTATTCCTTAAATTCATCTGATAGGTACTCGCCACCTCGATCAGATCGAATTCGTTTAATCTTCCTATTGGTTTGGTTCTCAACCAAAACCTTGAACTCTTTGAACTTTTCAAAGGTTTCAGACTTATGACGCAATAAGAAGATACACCAGTATCGCGAATGGTCATCAATAAATGTCAAAATAATATCGATATTCATTTCGAGTCGCGGTACTGAAGGGACCGCATACATCAGTTTGTATTAGGTCTATAATACCTTCACATCTTGTAACCTTGTTACGGAAAGGCATCCTAGTCATTTTACCTCGAATACAATGTTCACAGGTAGGTAAAGGATGAACCTGTAGAAAATCCAAAGGTCCATCCTTTATCAATCTATTGATCCTATCAACAGATAAATGACCAAGCCTTTATGCCAAATCATGTTTGAATGATTTATATTACTCCTGGATCTTTTAGGGTTTTTATTAGTGGTTGTAACATTCATGACATGCTCATTAATGCACAATTCATAGAGTCCTCCAGAAGTCAAAATACCCTCTGCAATAAATTTATCATAATGATTTATGACTAATTTATTACAAAATAGGAATGAATATCCACTTCTAACTAGCTTAGATACAGATATCAAATTCCTTCTGACTTCAGGTACATAAAGACACTCTTTAAGTACTAGGACTCTTCCACTAGATAACGATAGTCTGCAGGTCCCGACGGCGACTGTTGCAACACTTGCATCAGATCCCATCTGGATGACTATCTCCCCTTCTTCAAGCTGTCTAGTTTCCTGAAACAAATGCAACAAATTGCATACATGAACAGAAGCACCAGAATCAACTACCCAACTTCCTTCTCGTCCAACGAGAAAGCTGGTTTCAATGATAAAAGTAGATTTCATACCTGCTGGGGCTTTACCTTTGTCGATCTACTTCAGGTAATCTGGGCAATTACGCTTCCAATGCCCCGGCTTCTTGCAGTGGTGACAGACGTCGGTTTTCTTCGACGCCATTAAAGTGGATGCATTGGAAGATGAGGCAACACTTTGTCCCTTCTTCTTTCTCTTCTGGGCCGGGCCCTTCCGAGAACCTTGCTTCCGACCGCGCTTCCCTTTGACCTGTGCAACCATTGCAGTGCCAGTGGGACCATCTTTCTTCATTACGTCTTCTGCAGACTTTAACGCAGCAAGAAGCCCAGCATTTGTCAGTTCCAGCTTATTCATGTGGAATGAAACCACAAAGTTATTGAAAGATTTGGGCAATGACAGCAGAATGAAATCAGATTGCATGTCTGCATCCATCGTCGCCCCCAGAGTCTCAAGCTCCGACAAGTACCCAAACATTTTGAGTACATGCTCGCAGACCGAGGTCCCTTCCTGCATCTTGTAGCGAACGAGTTCTTTCATAACATTGTACCGCTGGGTGCGGTTAATGTCACCAAACATATCCATTAGATTCTGCATGATATCCTGGCAAGTACTCATCTCCACATGTTGCTTCTGAAGAACATTGGAGAGAGAACCCAAGATATAGCACCTAGCCAAGACATGATCTTCATCATACTTGTCATTATATGCTTTGTCTTCCTTAGATTTAGGGTTTTCAAGTTTGTTTTCAGAGAGCACATAACTGATGCGCTCTGCCGAAAGCACAAGCTCCAAATTACGGATCCAATCCGAATGATTTGGTCCGGTCAATTGGTTGACCTCCAGAAGCCTGCTCAGTAGGTTCATGGCCTTCATTTTCTGAAATTGAGAATGCACTATATTAGAACATATAATCATATATTCAATTTAATTTTATTTGATTAAGGCATTTTAAATCAAATTAGTCTTGCTATGTTAACTATGAAAGTTTATTCCCTTATTCACTTTCAAAGTAGGAGATATACTTACCGATATATCTCAAGCAAGAACTGGGATCTCCTCTTTATCTTTGTCATATCCCAATAATATGAGAACCTATGACTCAAATAAAGAGAAGCGGGAACACATTCCGCCTTGCAAGTCCAACTTGCATTTCCCAATTCGATCTTTAATACCCGAGCCCACCACCCCTAAGGTGATGTTGACTCGTCATTTATTGAACCAACCGTCAACAGGAATACAACTCGCTATGCGCAATCCAATATCGCCCCAATAATATGAGGACCCGATATTGGGGTCACTACGCATACGTCCTTACTCTTTCGAGAAGCGACGAGCCCGATCCAAACGGATCATATGTGGGAGCTGTCACTTCGGACAGGCGTCTCCCACATATAATATTTGGCGACGAAACCCTTCGCCTTGACGGGAGACCATGGATGTCACTTATGTGATCCTCCATCTCTTATTCAAATTTAATTAATTACTATGAATCTCATTCATATAATTAATTCTTCCAAGGGAATTATTAGCTCTAATCATATTAGAGTATTTTCAATTGGATATAATTAACTTAATCATATTAAATTAATTATCAATCCAATTCAATCAATCAAACTTAATTTTATGCTTGAATATATATATATATGATATTATTCTCAAAGTACGTATTAATTCGTATTTTAATAATTAGAAAAATACATCATAATCCCTCGGACATTATCCCGGCCCTACCCGCTGTCATGGCCAGTACTGACGGGAGTGGGGCGGACCACATACGTTGCAACCCGCTGACCAGCGATCCCCGACTAGACACCATATCCACCTCGGGAAAGGATAATGCCAAATTGATTATTTGTACTTGAGATGATCATCGGTTCTTCAACCGAAATTATACCATATAGTAATCAAAACAATTTTGATTTTAAGGAAATTTGCTAGGCAAATTCCCAAGTCCTATTCAAGCAAGAAGTTTGATGATTGTAATTCCAATTAAGGTTTAGATCAAATCTAATCAACTAATTGGTTGGGGCCAAGTCAATTAGGCAAATAATCATGTTTCAATATTTCACAAATATTTTTCAAGATTATTTCACGAAATTAACAATTAATTTCACTAATTGACAATCACTTGGTTCTAGATTAGGAAAGCAATTTCAGCAGTGACCCCTACTTACTAAAATTGGCATATCTCAATCATATTAAATCCAAATTGAGCAAAGTCAATTTCTAAAGTTTTCTAATTTGATTTAGGACAGAACCTAAGTGATGTTTCACGCATTTCGAGGCAAGTCTAAACAGTAATTAACATTTTAATCACGTTCAGATTCACAGTTCCCGCAACAGTGCATACATATTCATTAAAACGACCATATCTCGAGCATACGAAATCCGATTTACGCAAACTCAGATCCTATGGTTTTCTTATTTAATGGGGAACATAATCCAAGTATAAAATTCGTGTTTAAACAATTTAAACAGTGCCTAATTTATTTACTAAACAGATCTGCGAAATCAAATGCGATGAAAACTTTCGCGACCTTAGCGAACCCAAGTCGTCCTTGGTTAACGAATCACTATTCGAAACCGTCGACCTAAGGCTCTGATACCACTTGAAGGATATGGTGAGATCCTCAAGCGCATCACGGAAGCGTGAGCGTCGTATCGGATACGACGAAGAACGACTAGTCGTACTAGTTGTTCGGTGCAGCGGAATTTTAAAAAAATTATTCGATGAAACCACATGATCCAAGAACCATTCTCGGATCGTTTCATCTATAACCACAGCAAGTATAATGCAATACCTCTTGAAGCGTGGTTGATCGAGTCTCTAAGAGAAGAGACCTCCTGTCTCAAGTCCGATCGTCGGAGAGATCGCTTGCGAGCGCGGGGATGAACCGCGGTGTCCTCGCAATCCAAGAAGTTGATCCAAGCGCGGTTGCTCCTGATCTCGTCGCACGAGATCAAACGTCTCCTTCGCGGGCGAAGCACTCGAAGTAGACGGAGAACCGCAGAGCGTCGAAGCGGTAGCACGAAGGCGAGGGCGACGACGTTTCTCTCCACCAAGGTGGACGGCCACCAAGAGGAAGAGGGAGAGAGGGCTGTCGAGTATGAGAGAAAGAGAGAGAGAGAGTTTTGCTACAATAGCATGTGTAAAAGAGAGAGCCAAGAATGCCTCTCTATCTATAGGGTTTTGGGATCCATGGATCTCAATCCATGTATCACATAAAATCAATGGTTGAGATTGTTTTATGTCAATTCAATGGTCAAGATTGTTGTTGGTAAAAACCAACAACTTGTGATTTAATTTGATAAAAATATATTTGATAAATCAAATAAATATTAATACCAAATCTAAATCAATCAAATAAGGAGAGAGAAGGCAAAGGAGATGATCTCCTTATTTGGAAGAGGGGACGGCCACCAATTCCCGAAGGGAATTGAGTGCCGCCCCCCTCATTCCTAATGAGGAGTGCAATCTCATGATCCCCATGAGATTGCACATCTCCTTAATTTTCTCTCTACTTATTTTCCAACAACAATTTGTTGGTATTTTAATTCACCAAAATAATTCTCAATTAATTTTGGGAATATTGCAATCTTGACATTGGAATATTGTGAATCAAATTCACAACCCAAAACAAAATGTAATTTACATTTTCAATTAATTAAACAATGTGTATCCAATACACATTAATAATTAATCTACTAATATAAATTATATTTAACTCTCTCTAATACATTATAAATCACATTTATAATATATTAGGAATAATTGGATATTACTATCCACATTATTCTTATCCATAATAATTAAATCACATTTAATTATATTGGATAATATCTCATACATCATGATAATTAAATCACATTTAATTATCAACTTCTCTTTGCTTAGATCTCATGGAATTGTTCTCAAACCATTTAAGAACAATGCTATTTCTCCTCAGATACTTGGAGATAAGGACAGGGCGATTGTATTGTTCCACGTATAGTGACTTGGATATTGAGATCACATCTCAAATCCAGATCCCATGGACCTCTCATAGATGCTTGATTAAATCAAGACCGTAAACCTAATCTTCTCATTGCATCTGAATCTCATTCAGATCAATGTCCAGTAAATGGACTAAGATTAGGTTACTTCTCTGATGAGAGGAGTCACTAAAATCCAGACCTGTTTCATCACTCCCTCGGAATGGAAGCGTCATGGTTATACAATCGTTTATGATCAAATCACCCTTCAGGTATTCCCAATACCTGCACATCCTGCATACTGGAAGACTCATGATCATCATGAAGATAAAGATCACTTTTACACTGTCATCTTCATAGTCTGATCATTAAGTTTCTCAATCTTGGTCCTTGGGATATGGTACAGATCATATGCTTTCACAAAGCATATATCTTACCTTCAAATTCATATCATGCTTCTAAAGCATGATGACCATGCATGGAATTTGGTCAATCCCAATACCTCATGAGTGAGCTCATGTCTCCCGGTTCACAAGTGAACCTGTATGATCCCTTTGAGAGATCATATTACTCATATGCCCTTACATGCACTCCAGCTCGCCGGTGTATATACCTTGATTAGGTCATCAACCTATTGGTCTGCCAAATGTACATGCTCAGACATATAGTAATATATCTGTCTCTGGTCAGATGATGTTTGCCTGTGATGTGACAGTATTCATCATAGGTCTTTGGTTATCTCGATCTCGTTAAGTCAACTCATTGACTCAACTAATCTGATACCTCCGAATCAATATTCCTATGCAGAGGACCTGCATCAAGAGGTCGATCAGATATCAGTCTAATGAGATGGGATTGCCATCTCCCACTCAGACTGGAGATCACTACTTGTTAATCATTGATGATGCTTGATGAGTCCTCTATCTAACTCCTTAGATATTCATCCAAGCATCAGCCTCTATGATTCAATCATTGAATCAACAGCTGTATGATTATCAAGTTGGCCATGGTACATAACCCTTATTGTATAGAGGGACCTTATAGTGCATTCATTCATTCAATATCAGAAAGGGAGTGAAACAAAATCAATAACTTTTATTGATAAATCATTTATTACAATAACATTTATTGTAGGAATGGTTCGCCTCGGGCTCACATTGCTAACAGAGGATTTATAGGATGGAGGTGGCGGCAGTGCTGGTGACGAGACGAGGTTTAGGGGCGTCATGGAGTGACTCTGGTGGTCGTAGTGGGGAGTGAGGTAGCTGGAGAGGATGAGGGACGAGTGGGGAAGGTCGTGGGAGAGTTGGTGGTCAGCGAGGGTGGCTGAGGTGTTGCCAAAAATAGAAAGGGGCAACCCCTCCTGCAAGGCGGAGATCGTGGGAGAGAGGGGTGCCAGAGGTAGGAGACAAGGCCCTGGCCGTTGGATCTTGTGATCCAACGGCCCATATCAAAGCACGAAGGAACGTCTAGGATTAGATCAAGGCGAGGTGATCTGAGCATTAGGAGGCCATCACGTTGCGCGATGGGGGCGAAGCGCGAGCGAACTGTGGAGATGAGATGAAGGGCTTCGATCGGGTGGTTAGAATTAGAGCATCACTGAACGGTGCAGATCGAAGGGCTGAAGGCGAGATCTGATGGCGCATAATGCGCCACATGGCACGCTGTGGGAGAGGTGCGCACGGGCGATTAAGATGAGAAGGGGGAATTGATCTGACGGTGGAGGTTAAAGGTATACGTAGAGGTCAAGTGGCCGTTGGATCAAGAAGTATATCCAACGGCTGAGAGGCGTGGAGGCTAGGGCAAGGGGAGCGGGCCGCGTGGCGCAACCAGATGGCGCCACACGGCCAGCTGTGATTGTTTAAAAAGAAAAATATGTGTAGAGAGAGGAGGAGGCCGAATTTGGAAAAACTCAAAACATGAAAGTTGTAGATCTTGATGAGGTCTACAAGTTTCATGTTGACCAAAGACGGAGATGAGGTCAAATAGGATACAAAAATATAGGGATACAAATATACATATACATAGTATACGTAGAGGCCCAAAAACCCAACTTTTTCATACGAGCTCCAAATTGGATGAATAGTCTCATTTTAAAGGTCTTTTAATGTGCATTATTCTGAAAGTGAGTAGACCTATTTTGGAGTTGGTATGAGGGATCTATGGGCATTTTATGGTCCAAGGGCCTTAGGGCTTTATTGGTGCTTTTACAAAGGGGAAGCCTGGCTTTCTTTCTTATATTATTAACTAAGGAGTACATAGTATAAGGGAGAGCTTATTTTTATGAGTGGACATTTTACAAATGATGTTGGCTTCTTATTTAATGCAAATTGAGTGCTAAAATGCATGTTTTATGTATGCATGTATGAATGCTATTTATGCATTATAAAGGGAAATATACATCTATTTACTCGGGGACAAGGATCTATTTTTAACTTTTAGATTAACATTTTTTTCAATGGCTTGATTGATATTTTCCAAAAGATAATTTGGAATTATTTTTTGTGAAAATTATTTTGACAAGAGTTATAGGAGATGTCATGAGATAATGAGATCTCATGATATATCAATGAGATTGACTAAGTCCCCTCTAATAAGAGAGGACGACTACAACTCCTCTAGAGGAGTAGAGTAGCCGTCCTCCCTTTTTAGGAGAGTACCATAGTCTTCTCATTATCCTATCTCTAGTCAAAAGTGATTTAATTTGAGATTGATTATATTGATTTATCAATGATAATTAATTTGAATTAAATCACTTGTTGTTGTGTTTTACCAACAACAATCCTAGCCGTTGGAAGGGACACAATCAATCTCATCCGTTGATTGTATGTTGTCCATGGATTGGGATCCATGGACTCCCAAAACCCTATATAAGAATAGGCTTGCCTTGCTCTTCGACTTACACTGACTCGACAGAGTCTCTCTTCTTTCTCTCTCATTCTCACGTGCCCTCTTCCCCTCTCTCTTGGGTGGCCATCCACCATCCTCCAGAAGGAAGAAGGCTCCATCGTCGTCTCGCGTTGCTTCAACGACTCTTGGCGTTCCATCTTCTTCGGTGCTACTCGCTCGTGAAGAAGATACACGATCTCGTGCGACGAGATCAGGAGTTCCTTTTCTTGGACAACTACTTCGATTGCGAGATCACCGCGTCTCATCCCTGCGCTCGCAAGCGTCTCCTTCGAAGGTCGGACTTGAGACAGGAGGTCTCTTTGTTTAGAGACTTGATCACAACCATGCTTCAAGAGGTAATCCTATTACTTGTTTGTGGTTTGGACGAAACGATCCGAGAAGTGTTCTTGGATCATGTGGTCTCGTCACATAGAAAATTTTTAATTTCCGCGGCATCGAACAACTAGTGCGACTAGTCGCTCCCGATCGCATTCGATGCGATCATCACGCTTCCGTGATGCGCTTGAGGATTTTCCCCATGTCCTTCAAAAATTACTAAAAATCCCTTAAAAGTGACCAAAAATAGAGAAAAATATTAAAAACACAAAAACCATTTTAATTTTTGAAATACAAATATATTTACATATATTTAAAACCATGTATATACTATACATACTTTATAATATTTATATACTACATATTATTATAACTTACAATGATATTATATTTTAAACTTTCAAAAAAGGAATGTTCCTTATATATATTTATTATATTCCTTGTATATTATTTCTTATATCTATAATATCATTATTATATATATTATATTATAAAACAAAAAATAGACTAAAAAATTACAAAATTAAAAAGACATTAAATTTGAAAATTTTAAATAATGTGAAAAATAAAACATTAAAAATCCATAAAAATAAATATAATTAAAAACACATAAAAATAGAAAAAGTAGAAAATACACAAAAATAATTATTATTAGTTCTTAATTGATAATAATCATAACTCTCCTCAGTTTGCTCTCAGTGGTGGTTCGGCCCTACACTTGCTGACTTTACACACACTTTTGTAGGGTGTAATAAATTTCACCCCTCACAAGTAGGTTTTATTTCATATATCATGGGTTGATTTTTGACCTATTTGATTGAATTGAGCACCGAGTGCCATGAGAGCAGTTGCTACAACGATTATCAGATCCAACTTGTCGGACACCGCATGCCCTCCAAGATTGGACGTTTGGTCCTTCCACTTTTTCGAGTAATCACCACCCTATCCCTCTTTACATCAGTTGAATGAAATTGTTGCATTAATAAAACTCTCTCTCCATAACCTTGGTGGAGATCGTGATTGTCGTTGTAGTCCCATTGTGCTGTTGTACTAATCGCTCGAGGAACTCGACCTTCTTTGGTGCCTCTTGCTCGTGAAGAAGACAATAGATTTCGTGCGATGAAATTAGAATTTTCTTTGCTTGAATCGTTGCTCAAGATTGCAGGAAGTTCGCGACTCATCATCACATGTGTTTAAGTCAAGAGGCTTCTTACTTTAAGAGCTTTGAGGATCACAACCACGATTCAAGAGGTAAGCCTAAAGTTGTGTGATCTTGATTAAATAACATGGGAAAGGTTCTCGTGCCATGTAGTTTCATCTTAAATTTTTTTGTTTTTCCATTACCATGCCAACTAGTACGACTAGTTTACCTAGATCAGATTTGATCCGATCTCAACGCTTCCGTGATGCACGTGGCTTACACCTTGCCTTCATACCTACCTTTCGATTAAGAAGGAGCACCAGTTATAACAACCGCCGTCCGATTGAGAAGCACTATAACCACAGTGTCCATATTGGATAGAATCTCACACATCCGATCGAGTGAATTGGTATGAGATCTCAACCATCCATCACTTAAGTGAAGCGTGCTCCACCGTCCATCTCACTACACATGACCTCAGGCGATCTTCAAGGGTATTTACACTTTATGCTATTTAAGTGTGATAACTTTTGTATTAATTACATGTTTGAACAATGAATACCCATATTTACATTTTGGTCCAGTCCAACTCACCTCACATGCAATCCCACGTGAGGTGCCCTTTTGGGATTGTTTACAGTTTTGATCATGCAGTTCATAGAATTTATTATTGTAGGAAAATTTTTATCTAATTGCAAATAGGTCCTTGCCAGGAGGTGTATGACGTTTTATTGGATATTTTTTGTGTTGGACCCCTGAACTTATTTTCACATGTTACACACTACATGAAAACTCTCTAGCAATTGCTAATAGGTCCCAATTTTGTTGAATTAATTATCTTGCTTGTTTTTGTTATTATTTGCTTCTAGTTATCCAAGAATCATAGGAAAATTAAACTAAGTGTTTAGAACCTTGATCTATCACATATATTTTTCATTTGGTATCTAACTTGATTTTCCTATTTTTAAAAATACAAAAACCTTATCATTTTCCCTATTTTGACTTATCAAATCCAAAAATTAAAATATATAAAATTATGTTAGTTACTTTATATCTTATTTTATCAGATATCCAAAAATCATTAAAAAATATAAAACAAAAATTTTAAAAATCTAAAAACCCTAATCAAGTTTCTGAAAATCATGTACCTTGTTTTGATTATTTTATCACTTTAAAAATCTATAAAAAATAAAAAAAAACAAATCCACTAAAAATAGAGAAAAAATTCAAGAAACAAAAATACTTTATTTTATTTATTTTGACTTTGTTTGATTATTTTGAAAATCCAAAAGGCATTTTATCTCTCTCTCCTATATTCTATATTAGTACTTACTTTGTTTTAAAAATTAAAAGGGTCTTAAACATTAGAAAATTAAAAACAACTAAAAAAACTAAAAATCATAAAACACATATAAAAAAATAAAACATTTAAAAATCATAAAAACGAGAATATAATTAAAATCCCACAAAAATATAAAAAATCAAACAAAAAGACATAAAAATAAGTAAGACTAAAACAAAAAATTCTTATTAATTAGAAATAATTAATAGAAATAACACATATACCCTATTTGCTCCTAGTGTTCGTCACTCTTCCATACTTGCACTATACACATGTTTTGAAGAGTATAATAAATTTTGACACACATATATTTTGTTTCACATATCTATTTGTGGGTTGATTGTTGTTTGAGAAGTGATCGACCGCAACAACAATTGGATGTTCTATTCTCTTGTTAGGACACTGGCCTGATCCACCGCTCAAAGAAATGGTATTGTTTTTGGGGAGCAACAATTGAGTAGATTAGGTTTACTTATCTATTTATCTACCTTGCTTGATTTATTTTATTTTCAGTACTTTATTTCTTTTTTTTATATATTTACATAACTTGTTCTTATATATCTTGTGTTTGACTTCATTACGAGGGCTCACATAGTGAGAGAAGATGTCTTAGGAAGTCCACTGCACTTGAGCGTGGCGGAGGCTGACCATTCAACCTAGCCAATGGGAGAGAGCCACACAAAAGGACCGAGAGCTGTAGAGCAACATTAGTTTACTTAGATTGTATTCACATAGTGAGAGAGAGAGAGTTAAATTATTTGAATTGTAATAAGCAAACTTAGACTTGGACACTTAGTCTATATCTGGGTTTGTTTCTCCAAGTGTCAGTGCACTTGGGGGGGTTTTACTGATTTTTCATGTTTTGTCGATCTTTTCTTTTATTCCTCCTTTTTTTTTGTTTAACTTTGTTTCTTGTGATTTGTTCTTTTCAACTTTAATTTTCATTTACATCTTCTTTGATTGAGCCCTTAGCTTTTGATTGCTTGGTACTTATGTCCAAAGCCTAATCTATATCATGTTCCCATAGTCTTTATTACACTTGGACTTAAACCAAATAAAAACATTCTTCATGTTAATAGCAATTCCTGACATTGGGTGATTTCATCAACTGCATTGGATATAGATTAGTTTCAATTTGTGCACATATCACTTTGAATATAGAGTGCTAGAGCAAGGTACGCATTTCTATCTTTGCATGCATTCATAGTTTTCTCGCACATTGGCTTTTCTGAATTCCTCCCCCATTTTTATTGGACTTAAGATAAAAGAAAATAGGAAAATTCATTAGGCATTGCATGAAAAATACTCAAAAAAGTGAAAACTAAAAAAAATAAATGGGTTTATTAAGAAAACTTTGACCTAATTAAAATTAGTTGATGGACTTCATTGTATTAGGTTCATAAAGCCCTCATTGATTTGATGTACCTTCTAGAGGTGAGGCACAACCCTAGGATCTAGAGCCCGAATCCCAGCATGGATACTGCCGTGATTATTGCCTCGGTCTGCGAAGTACTATTACTTCTATTGGTACATGGCTGAGTAGGGCCAAGTCCGCTTGCAAATTTGGTCTAAAGTACTAAGCATAGGGGTACTGCGACGACGGGACCTTTTCTCATCGTTCCACATCCAAGTACCCTTCGAGGGAAGTATTTGATTTGCTATATCAACTAACTTTTTCCCACTTTTTTGGCTGAGAAATGTGCCCAGATACGATATCAAGGATCCTTCAAAAAGTATAGGCTACTGGTTACAAAGGAAATGGGAAGTACATGACACTTGTCCAATAGTACTCACTCTCCTTGAAGAATATGGAATAATCCTCAAGCGCATCACGGAAGCGTGAGCATCGTATGAATACGACGAAGAACGACTAGTCGTACTAGTAGTTCTATGCAGTGGAATTTAAAAAAATTTCATGCGATGAAACCATATGATCCAAGAACAATTCTCGGATCGTTTCATATATAACCACAACAAGTATAAAGAAATACCTCTTGAAGCATGGTTGATCGAGTCTCTATGAAAAAAGACCTCCTATCTCAAGTCCGATCGACGGAGAAGAAGCTTGCGAGCGTGGGGATGAGTTGCGTGATCCTCGCAATTCAACGAGTTGATCCACGCACGGGGAACTCCTGATCTCGTCGTACGAGATCGAACATCTTCTTCGTGAGCGTAGCACTCCAAGAAGATGGAGAACCGAAGAACGTCGAAGCAGCCGCACGGTGGAGAGGGCGTCGACGGCTATACTCCTCTAGGGATTGGTGGACGACCACCAAGGAGAGAGGAGAGTTGTTGGCGTGTAGAAGAAAGAGAGAGAGAGAGATGTGCTTCAAAAGCATAGCCTTAGAGAGCATGGTATGCCTCTCTATTTATAGGGTTTCAGGATCCATGGATCTCAATCCATGGGACATATAAAATCAATGGATGATATTTATTTATGTCTAATCCAATGGTCAAGATTGGTATAAACCATCAACTTATGATTTAATTTAGGTCAAATATATTTGACAAATCAAATATACATCAATCCTAAAATTAAACCAATCAAATAAGGAGACAATCAACATGGAGATTACATCTCCCATGTTAACATGGTGGACGACCACCAATTCCATATAGGACTTGGTCACCGTCCACATGATTCCATGTGGAGGCAATCTCATGAGATTTCATGAGATTGCATATCTCCATGGAAATGTCCATTATTTAATCCAACAACTTTTGTTGTGATTTATTCTCCAAAAATAATTCATAATTAATTATGAGAATATTGCAATCTTGCCATTGGAAATTTGTGAATCACATTGACAACCCACAACAAAATATAATTTACATTTTCAATTAATTACACAATGTTTATCCAATACACATTAATAATTAATTAATAAATATAAATTATAATTAGCTCTCTCTAATACATTATAAATCACATTTATAATATGTTATGAATAATTGGATATTTCTATCCACATTATTCTTATCCACAATAATAATATCACATTTAATTGTATTGGATAATTTCCATGTATCCAATACACATTAATAATTAATTGACAAATATAAATTATAATTAGCTCTCTCTAATACATTATAAATCACATTTATAATATATTATGAATAATTGGATATCGCTATCCACATTATTCTTATCCACAATAATTAAATCACACTTAATTATATTGGATAATTTCCACACACATTAAGATAATTAAATCACATTTAATTATCAATTTATTAATGTTTAGATCGATGAAATTATTCTTGAACCCTTTCAAGAATAATGTGATATCTATCCACATTATTCTTATCCACAATAATTAAATCACATTTAATTATATTAGATAATTTCCATGTATCCAATACACATTAATAATTAATTGACAAATATAAATTATAATTAGATCTCTCTAATACATTATAAATCACATTTATAATATATTATGAATATTTAGATATTGCTATCCACAATAATTAAACCACATTTAATTATATTGGATAATTTCCACACACATTAAGATAATTAAATCACATTTAATTATCAATTTCTTAATGATTAGATCTATGGAATTATTCTTGAACCCTTTCAAGAATAATGCGATTTCTTCGCAGATACTTAGAGATAAGGACAGGGCGATTGTATTGTTCCACGTATAGTCACTTGGAGATTGAGATCACATCTCAAATCCAGATCCCATGGACTCCCATAGATGCTTGATTAAATCAAGGCCGTAAACCTAATCTTCTCATTGCATCTGAATCTCATTCAGATCAATGTCCAATACATGGACTAAGATTAGGTCACTTCTCTACTGAGAGGAGTCACTAAAATCCAGACCTGTTTCATCACTCCCTTGGAATGGAAGTGTCATGGTTATACAATCGTTTATGATCACATCACCCTCAGGGATTCCCAATACCTGTACATCCTTCATACTGGAAGACCTATGATCATCCTGAAGATATAGATCACTTTTACACTATCATCTTCAGGGTTTGATCACTAAGTTTCTCATTCTTGGTCATTGGGATTTTGGTATAGATCATATGCTTTCGCGAAGCATATATCTTACCTTCAAATTCATGTCATGCTTCCAAAGCATGCCGACCATGCATGGAATTTGATCAGTCCCAATATCCCGTGATTGAGATCATGTCTCCCAGTTCACAGGTGAACCTGTATGATCCTTTTGAGAGATCGTATTACTCATATGTCCTTACATGCACACCAGCTCGTCGATGTATAGACCTTGGTTAGGTCATCAACCTATTGGTTTGCCAAATGTACATACTCAGACATATAGCAACACATCTATCTCTGGTCAGAGGATGCATGCCTATGTTGTGACAGCATTCGACATAGGTCTTTGGCTATCTCGATCTCGTCAAGTCAACCCATAGACTCAACTAATCTGACGCCTCTGAATCACTATTCCCATGCATAGAACATGCATCAAGAGGTCAGCCAGATATCAGCCTAATGAGCAAGGATTGCCATCTCCTACTCAGGCTGGAGATAATCACTTAACAATCATTTGATGATGCTTGATGAGTCCTCTATCTAACTCCTTAGATATTCATCCAAGCATCAACCTCTATGATTCAATCAATGAATCAACAGCTGTATGATTATTAAGTTAGTCATGGTAGATATCCCTTATTGTACAGAGGGACCTTATAGTTCATTCATTCAATCAATCTCAGAAAAGGGAGTGAAACATAATCAATATCTTTTATTGATAAATCATTTATTACGATAACATTTATTGCAGGAATGGTTCGCCTCGGTCTCACATTGCTAACAATCTCTCACTTGCCCTCAGAACCATTCAGGAACAATCCTTAAACCCATACTCATTACATGCTGGTCGAAAACCTTCTGTGTCAGAGATTTGGTAAGAGGATCAGCAACGTTGTCAGCAGAGGCTACATTGATGATAATGATATCACCACACTTTTGAATCTCCCGAATGATGTGGTATTTCCTTTCCATGTTCTTGCTCTTCTGATGCCATCTGGGTTCCTTTGCCTGGGCAATGGCTCTCGTGTTATTGCAGAGTAGCGGGATGGGTGTATCATAGGAAACTACGCCAAGATCCAGGATGAAGTTGCGCAACCACACCGCCTCCTTTGCAGCATCCGATGCGGCAATGTACTCGGCTTCTGTTGTTGAATCTGCTGTAGTATCCTGCTTCTTGCTTCTCCAGCTCATAGCACCACCATTCAACATGAATACAAAGCCCGATGTCGACTTTCGATCATCAATATCCGATTGGAAGTCAGAATCTATATATCCCAAGACTTGGAGATCACCATCTCCATAGACCAGGATGTAATCTTGCGTCCGTCTTAGATATTTGAATATGTTCTTTACTGCATTCCAGTGTTGTTCTCCATAGCAGGATTGGTAATGACTTACCACTCCCACTACATGGTAGATATCTGGCCTAGTACACATCATGGCATACTTAAGCTTCCTACAACTGATGCATAAGGGCATCCAGCCATGGCTTTCTTTTCCTCAACAGTTTGAGGAGCCATTCCTTTAGACAGGTGGATACCACGTCTTAAGGGTAGGAATCCTTTCTTGGAACTATCCATATGGAATCATTCAAGAATCTTCTTAATGTATCCATGTTGTGATAATCCCAAAATCCTCTTTTCTCAGTTTCTGAACAACTTCAGGCCTAAGATGTAATAGACTTCTCCAAGATCTTTCATCTCAAAGGTATGGGATAGCCAAATCTTTACACTGGTCATCATCCCTGCATCATTCCCAATGATAATGATGTCATCTACGTAAAGCACGATGAACACAATGGCGCTCCCACTATGCTTCTTGTACACACAAGGTTCAACAGAATTCTGCACAAAATAATAACTCTTTGTGGTTTCGTCAAATCTGATGTTCCAGCTACGAGAAGCTTGTTAGAGCCCATAGATGGATTTCTTCAGCTTGCATACTTTGTCATCCTCAGTTATGAAGCCCTGGGGCTGCTCCATATAGATATCCTCCTCGAGGTATCCATTGAGGAAAGCCGTCTTGACATCCATTTGCCAGATGTCATAGTCAAGATTTGCAGCTATAGCTAGCAGTGTCCTGATGGATTTAAGCATAGACACAGGAGAGAATGTCTCATCGTAGTCGATGCCTTCTCTCTATGTGTAGCCCTTGGCTATGAGCCATGCCTTGAAAGTCTCTACTTTCCCATCAGGTCTCCTCTTTCTCTTGAAGATCCATTTACACCCAATGGGTTTTACCCCTTTAGGTAGATCCTCTAGGGTCCATACACCATTCTTATGCATGGAGTCAATTTCTGACTTCATTGCTAGCATCCATCTATCCATGTCATGATCCGCGAGTGCTTCATTGAATGAAGAAGGATCATTGTCAGTTTCACCTGACACATGGAATCCATACCTTTCAGGCGGTGCAACCACCCTCAAACTCCTTCGAAGAGGTATGGGTGTTTCATCTTTATTTATCTCTTCAGTTTCTGGTTCAGGAAGCGTAGAATCCTCAACGGATTCAATGAGTTCCTCTACTTCATTTTTGTCTCGACTTTTAAGAAAATCATTCTCCAGAAATTTCACATCTCTAGAAACAAAAACCTTTTGGATCTCAGGGTCATAGAGTTGGTATCCAATACCATATCTAACATACCCAATGAAGTAACACTCACGAGAGCGAGATTCTAGCTTACTTGCGTCCACATTCTTCGCATGGATCAAGCAACCCCAAACCCTCAAGTGATTAACACTAGGTTTGGTTCCATACCCGAGCTCAAGAGGAGTCTTAGGTATAGATTTGCTACGAATCTTATTCAGGATATATATTACAATCTCTGTTGCATATCCCCAGAAACTAAGTGGTAAATGTGCTTTGCTCATCATTGAACGGACCATATTCATGATGGTCCTGTTGCGTCTTTCAGCAACACCATTAAGTTGGGGAGTTCCAGGAGGAGTGAGATTGGAGACAGTTCCATTCTCCTTAAGATATTCCTTGAATTCATCTGAGAGGTACTCGCCACCTCGATTAGATCGAATCCGTTTAATCTTCCTATCGGTTTGGTTCTCAACCAAAGCCTTGAATTCTTTGAACTTTTCAAAGGTTTCAGATTTATGATGTAATAGGAAGACAAACCCGTATCGTGAATGGTCATCGATAAATGTCAAATAATATCGATATCCATTTTGAGTCGCGGTATTGAAGGGACCACATACATCGGTATGTATTAGGTCAATAATACCTTCACATCTTGTAACCTTGTTACAAAAAGGCATCCTGGTCATTTTATCTTGAATGCAATGTTTGCATGTAGGCAAAGGTTGAACCTTTAGAAAATCTAAAGGTCCATCCTTTATCAATGTATTGATCTTATCAACAGATAAATAACTAAGCTTTTGATGCCAAATCTCATTCGAAAGATTTTCATCCTCCCTAGATCTTTTAAGATTTTTATTGGTGGTTGTAACATTCATAATACATTTATAAATTCATAATTCATAGAGTCCACCAGAAGTTAAAATACCATCCGCAATATATTTATCATAACGATTTATGACTAATTTTTTACAGAATAGGAATGAATATACACTTCTAACTAAATTAGATACAGATATCAAATTCCTTCTGACTTCGGGTACATAAAGACACTCTTTAAGTACTAGGACTCTACCACTAGATAATGATAGTCTACAGGTCCCGACGGCGACTGCTGCAACACTTGCATCAGATCCCATCTGGATGACTATCTCCCCTTCTTCCAGATTTCTAGTTTCCTGAAACAAATGCAACAAATTACATACATGAACAGAAGCACCAGAATCAACAACCCAACTTCCTTCTCGTCTAACGAGAAAACTAGTTTCAATGATAAA
Source organism: Ottelia alismoides (assembly GCA_037367405.1). Classification (NCBI taxonomy): domain Eukaryota; kingdom Viridiplantae; phylum Streptophyta; class Magnoliopsida; order Alismatales; family Hydrocharitaceae; genus Ottelia; species Ottelia alismoides. Next base: position 1,636,379 of record JAZKJV010000640.1, on the reverse strand, counting down.
AGTAGATTTCATACCTGTTGGGGCTTTACCTTTATCGACCGACTTCAGGTATTCCGGGCAGTTACACCTCCAGTGCCCTGGCTTCTTGCAATGGTGACAAACGTCGGTTTTCTTCGATGCTATCGGTGTGGATGACTTGGAAGATGAGCCAACACCTTGACCCTTCTTCTTTCTCTTCTGGGTCGGGCCCTTCCGAGAACCTTGCTTCTGACCGTGCCTCCCTCTAACTTGTGCAACCATTGCACTGCCAGCGGGACCATCTTTCTTCATTACATCTTCCGTAGACTTTATTGCAGCAAGAAGTCCAGCATTCGTCAATTCCAGTTTGTTCATGTGGAATGAAACCACAAAGTTATTGAAATACTTGGGCAAAGACAACAGAATGAAATCAGATTGCATGTCTGCATCCATGGTTGCCCCTAGAGTTTCCAGCTCCGACAAGTACCCAAACATTTTGATTACATGTTCACGAACCGAAATTCCTTCTTGCATCTTGCAGCGAACGAGTTCTTTTACAACGTTGTATCGCTGGGTGCGGTTAATGTCACCAAACATATCTTTTAGATTCGGCATAATTTCCTGGCATGTGCTCATCTCCACATGTTGCTTCTGAAGAACATTGGAGAGAGAACACATGATATAGCATCTAGCCAAGACATGATCTTCATCATACTTATCATTGTATATCTTCTCTTCCTTCGATTTAGCGCTTTCATGCTTGTCTTCTGAGAGCACATAACTTATGCGCTCAACGGAGAGAACAAGCTCCAAATTACGGATCCAATCCAAGTAATTTGGTCCGGTCAACTGGTTGACCTCCAGAAGCCTGCTTAGTGGGTTCATGGACTTCATTTTCTGAAATTAAGAATGCACTATATAAGAACATATAATCATACATTTAATTTATGATATTTTATTAAGGCATTTTAAATCAAATTAGTCTTGCTCTGTCAACTATGAAAGTTTATTCCCTTAATCACTTTCAAAGTAAGAGATATACTTACCGCTATATCTCAAGCAAGAACTGTGATCTCCTCTTTATCTTTGTCACATCCCAATAATATGAGAATCTGCAACTCCAATAAAGAGAAGCGGGAACACATTCCGCCTTGCAAGTCCAACTTGCATTTCCCAATTCGGTCTTTAACACCCGGGACCACAACCCCTAAGGTGATGTTGACCCGTCGTTAATTGAACCAACCGTCAACAGGAATAGTACTCACTATGCACAATCCAATATCGCCCCAATAATATGAGGATCCGATATTGGGGTCACTACGCATACGACCTTACTCTTTCGAGAAGCAAAGAGCCCGATCCAGATGAGCTTGCATATAGGAGGTGTCATTTCGTACACGCGTCTCCTATATGCAATCCCTGGCGACAGAAACCCTTCGCCTTGACGGGAGACCATGGATGTCACTTATGTGATCCTCCACCTCTTATTCAAATTTTAATCAATTATCATGAATCATATTCATATAATTTATTCTTCCAAGGAAAATAATAACTCTATTCACAATAGAGTGTTTCAATTGGACATAACTAATTCAATCATATTAAATTAATTATCAACCCAATTCAATCAACAAACTTGATTGTTTTTACTTGAATATATATGGTATTATATTAAAATACATATTAATTAGAATTTTAATAATTATAAAAATACATCATGCTCTCTAAGGCATCATTCGTTCCCTACCCGCTATCATGGCTAGTACCGACGGGAGTGGGACGGACCGCAATCGGTGTGACCCGCTACCCCAACGATCCCCGACTAGACGCCATATCTACCTCGAGAAAATATAATGCCGAGTCAATCACTTTGTACTTGAGATGATCATCGATTCTTCAACCAAAATTATACCATATAGTAATAATCAAATAATTTTTGATTATAAGGAAATTTGCTAGACAAATTCCCAATCCTATTCAAGCAAGCAGTTTGATGATTGTGTTTCCAATTATGATCTAGATCAAATCTAATCAATTTATTGGTTGAGGCCAAGTCAATTAAGAAAATAATCATCATTAAATATTTCTCAAATATATTCCATAATTATTTCATGAAATTAGCGATTAATTTCACTAATTGACAATCACATGGTTCTTGATTAGGACTGTAATTTCAGCAGTGACCCCTACTTACTAAAATTAACATATCTCAATCAATTTAAATCCAAATTAGACAAAATCAATTTTTAAAGATTGATAATTTGATTTAGGATAGAACCTAATTGATATTCCATGCATTTAGAGGCAGATAAAAACAGTAATTAACTCATTAATCATGTTAAGATTTGCAGTTCCCGCAACAGTGAATACATGTTCATTAAAACAACCATATCTCGAGCGAACGGAATCCAAATTACGTAAACACAGATCCTGTGGTTTCCTTATTTATCGGGCAATAAAATCCAAGTGATTAGTTCGTGATTAAACATTTTAAACAGGACCGAATTTATTCACTAAACAGATGTGCAAAAATTAAATGCGACAAAAACTTTCGCGACCTTAACGAACCCAAGTTGTCCTAGGTTTGCGAATCGTATCCAAAACCTTCGACCTAAGACTCTGATACCACTTGAAGGATATGTAATAATCCTCAAGCGCATCATGGAAGTGTGAGCGTCGTATCGAATACGACGAAACAACTAGTCGTACTAATTGTTCTATGCAGCGGAATTTAAAATTTTTCATGCGACGAAACCACATGATCGAAGAACGATTCCCAGATCGTTTCATCTACCACAAAAAATATAAAGAAATACCTCTTGAAGCGTAGTTTATCGAGTCTCTACGAAAAGAGACCTCCTGTCTCAAGTCCGATCGTCAGAGAAGAAGCTTGCGAGTGCGGGGATGAGTCGCGTGATCCTCACAATCCAACGAGTTGATCCAAGCACGGGGAACTCCTGATCTCGTCGTACGAGATCGAACGTCTTCTTTGCGAGCATAGCAACCCAAGAATATGGAGAACCGAAGAACGTCGAAGTGGCGGTGCGGTGGCCAGGGCATCGACGGCTATACTCCTCTAGGGTTTGGTGGACGACCACCAAGGAGAGAGGAAGATGTTGGCGTGTAGAAGAAAGAGAGAGAGAGAGATGTGCTTCAAAAGCATAGCCTTAGAGAGCATGGTATGCCTCTCTATTTATAGGGTTTTAGGATCCATGGATCTCAATCCATGGGATATATAAAATCAATGGATGAGATTGATTTATGTCTAATCCAATGGTCAAGATTGTTGTTGGTAAAAACCAACAACTTATGATTTAATTTAGATCAAATATATTTGACAAATCAAATATACATCAATCCTAAAATTAATCCAATCAAATAAGAAGACAATCAACATGGAGATTACATCTCCCATGTTAACATGGAGGACGACCACCAATTCCATATAGGACTTGGTCGCCGTCCACATGTTTCCATGTGGAGGCAATCTCCTGAGATTTCACGAGATATCATATCTCCATGGAAATCTCCATTATTTAATCCAACAACTTTTGTTGTGATTTATTTTCCAAAAATAATTCATAATTAATTTTGAGAATATTGCACTCTTACCATTGGAAATTTGTGAATCACATTCACAACCCAAAACAAAATATAATTTACCATTTTCAATTAATTACACAATGTGTATCCAATACACATTAATAATTAATTAACAAATATAAATTATAATTAGCTCTCTCTAATACATTATAAATCACATTTATAATATATTATGAATAATTGGATATTGCTATCCACATTATTCTTATCCACAATAATTAAATTACATTTAATTATATTGGATAATTTCCACACATATTAAGACAATTAAATCACATTTATAATATATTATCTTTTCGATTTTAATTGGTGATAAATCAATCTTGGAAAAAAAATTTAGCGAGCTGAAATTTCGGATTTGGGCTCTATCCTTAAGTGTCATCTCTCGCTCACTCAGAAAAGTAAAATCATCCAAGGTCGGGGTTGCTTCCCGCAAAAATTATTGATTTTATGGGTTATTAAGATCGGCTATAATTAGCAGTCCCAATTTTTAATGAGGTGATCACTGAAAAATTAGATGAGCACAAATACACGTCTACCGTCCAGTCCCAATTTCCTTTTAAAATTATGTGATAAAACAAGGGGGAGGAGTTCGGGAAAAGCCGATGCACGCGAAAAACAATGATGTATGCTCAGTTAGAAGACTTACAGTGCCTCCTCGCACTCTCCATGTGAGATGCAATACAGAATTGAAAATTTTATCTATATGAAATGCAAACCAATTAAAAACCGCACCTAAGTAAAAAGTTCTATTAGCGGGGAAGAATTGAGTTAAATTTGGCTAAGTTGAACGATCTATGTGCGTCTTGATTAATGTGAAGTGTGGCTAAAGATCCTATGAGCACAATCAAAAAATAAAAAAAGCTCTGAGAGCTGTATGTGCAGTTCTATCCTAATCGTCACTCAAGTCGGGCCCCATCCTCACCGGAGAGTGAAACAGGCCACGACACACCACAAATAGAGTTTAATATCTTTTTTACACACGTGAGAGTCCAAACGGACACCGCTATAAATGAGCAGAAATGGAAATTTGCAGAAATTTAAAACCTAGACTCTACGCTCTCTCACGACTTGACTCAATCTTAAATTAATTGCGGTCTCTTCGGATGTCGGTGAAGATGTGTCGGTTTCTTGAAAAACCGCTCCACGTGCGTCGGGTACCTCGCAAGAAAAATAAGAGAGAGAATGTCAGAGAGTGACTTAAAAAAATAAAATAAGAAAATAAATGCTGGAAGAAAAATTATGGGATTTACAATGAAAGATTTGGGGGTCAGACTACCTGAATTTGGAAAACCGAACAAAAATTTTCAAAACATAAAACTAAGCCGTTTGCCTCCCCGGCAACAACGCCATCTGACGGGTCCGAAAATCACCGGGTTAAAAGGTTGTTTTTATGTTCGAGTGTAAAAATAATAAATTTTGTTCGGTGTAGGCGGCGATCGGAAACAGTCAAGAAATAACCACAAATTTTTAATCAATTTTAATCAAGTGGTTTTTATGTTTATTTTACTTGGGCAAGTCCCAAGGTCGATCACAAGAAGGCAAAGGAACAACCTAGAGATATGTCTATCTAATTTCGTGCTTGGTTTTCAAGGCGGTCTTTTTTTGGAATTTTTAATGCAAATGAGGGATGCAAAATGCAAATTCAGCCTATTTTAGGGACAAAAATGTAAACTTCGATCAAACAATGTCCGAAAAAATACGAAACTTGGCTGAGGTGATAATTATGACAAAATTAGTGTACTATAATTTTTTTGGAATTTTCTGATGCGATATGATTTTTTTATGAATTTTTAAATGCAAACAAAATGATTTTCAATATTAAATTATAATAAATATTAAACCTTCTTATTTTCGAGAGATAAAATTATTTAAGATCTATCATTAGGTAATGGATCTTAGAAAAATCCTAGACGTCAAAAATGTGGGGTTTAATAACTATTAAAAATTAAATAGTGAAATATGCAAAATGATTTTTACAGAGTAAATTATGCTTGCAAATGCAAAGATTTTTGGGCATAATGTCAAGCAAAATAATCTCTACAATATGTGATTTTTCGGGGATTTTTAGAGCATAGGTTAATCAATTACAAAATTTAGAGCACAAACTGGTAAACTTCACAATTTTCCACAGAAAAATTGATTATTAACTAACCATTAATCAGAAAAATATCCACAGCATATCAAAATGTAGAGAATTAAAAGATGAACAAAGTGCTATTTTTTAAATAAATAAAATGATGGAAAACAGAGGTCTAAACTGAACGAGGAATGCAGAGGTACATATGTAAATAAAATAAACAAAATATAAAAAGAATGAAATGCGGGGGGCCTAATTGCAATTACCTAAGAAACTGGGGGCGAACTGCAAATCAACCAAGGGGGCACGTGCGGAGCACGTGCCCTCTGGATCTTGGGCGTAGCGGCAAATAATGGAACCTCCTGGGGGTCTCATGTAAATTTCCCACGGTCACGTGCGTAGCATGTGACCTGGGTGACGTACGCTGACGTTCCCCCGAAGCACGTGCCGTGCACGTGCTTGGGGGTCTCGGGTTTCACACTGACGCCATCTGACGAGTCCGTAAACGTCAGGTTAAGAATGTGTTTTTAATTGTCCGTGAGTTAAAATAATTAATGTGTCGTTGTAGGCGGCGATCGGAAACAGTCAAGAAATAACCACAAATTCTTAATCATATTCAATCAAGTGGTTTTTATGTTTATTTTACTTGGGCAAGTCCCAAGGTCGATCACAAGGAGGCAAAGGAACAACCTAGATTAATGTCTATCCAATTTCGTGTTCGGTTTTCAAGGCGGTCTTTTTTTAGAATTTTTAGTGCAATAAAGGGATGCAAAATGCAAATTCGGTCTATTTTAGGGACTAAAATGTAAACTTTGATCAAACAATGTCCGAAAAATACGAAACTTGGCCGAGATGATAATTGTGACAAAATTAGTGCACTGTAATTTTTTTGGAATTTTTTGATGCAATATGATTTTTTTATGAATTTTTAAATGCAAACAGAATGATTTTCAATATTTAATTATAATAAATATTAAACCTACTTATTTTCGAGAGATAAAATTGTCTAAGATCTATCACTAGGCGATAGATCTCAGAAAAATCCTAAACCTCGAAAATATGGAGTTTAATATCTATTAAAAATTAAACAATGAAATATGCAAAATGATTTTTACAGGACAAAATATGCGTGCAAATGCAAAGATTTTTGGGCACAATGTTAATCAAAATAATCTCTACAATATGTGATTTCTTGGAAATTTTTAGAGCAACAGTGAATCAATGGCAAATTTAAGAGCACAGATTGGGTAAAATATACCAATTTCCATAAAATAATTATTTATTAATTGACCACTGTTCACAAAAATACCCACAGCATGTCAAAATGTAGAGAATTATATGAAGAACACAGTGCTATTTTTAAATAAATAAAATGATGTAGAGAATAGGTCTAAAGTTACGGGGTAACACAGGGGTATAAATGCAAACAGCAATAAATAAAATAAAATAACTATAAAATATGCAGTGGGGGACCTAATGTTATTTACCTAGATTATGGGGGGCGTAAGCGCAAATTACCCAGAGGAGCACGTGCATGGCACGTGCCCTCTGGATGCGGGACTTGGCACGCAAATATGGAAAGAGGCTGGGGCTGCTTGCAATTTGCCCAAGGGGGCACGTGCAATGCACGTGACTCCCTGGATCTTCTGGCGAAATGGGGAGAGCCCAGGGTGTCGATGCAAGTTCCCCCAGACTCACGTGCGGAGCGCGTGAGTGGGGGCCTCGGGCTTCGAGCCCGGCGGCGAGGCGGCTGAGGAGAACCGGGGAAGATGGTGCGCGACGGGGGCTCGCGCGGCTGATGGCGAGAGTTCACGGGCTGAAGAGCTTCAGGCGATGTTGGCGTTGTGCGTTGCTGACGAAGCGGTGGTGGCGATGAAGCTCTGGAGTTTGCGGCGGTGGTTTTGTCGGTGAAGCACGATGGAAGAGAAGTCGGTGACGATCGGCTGGAGCCGCTCCTGGGGGCGTCGGAGTCGTAGTTGTTGGCAATGAAGTTGTCGTAGCGGCTGGAGTTGATGAAGACAGCGGAAAAGAGGGTGAACTCGGTGAAGTTGCTACAGGTGGCGGAGGAGAACGGCGAAGGCGTGGGCTCGACGAGAGGCTCGGAGCGGGAGCAGTGATGGCGGAGAGAGGCCGCGCTACGACGAGGGGTTGTGGGCACCCTCGGACCTCGACGGCGAGGCTTCGGCGGAGCTGTCACCTCCGTTGAAGCACCCAGCGACGGATGGGTTGAACTGGGGGCGGCGACGCGCTATATATAGGAGAGAAGGTGACGAGGCCGGCGCGAGGATAACGAAGGGGGTGGCGGTTGCGCGGTTAGTTGAAGGCCGCGATTTGCGGCGGAGGTCAACGCGGGGATGCGGCCGGTTGATGGCGACGGTCGTTGCGGAAGATGCGGAGGGGGCGGTGCGCCCGCGAAATCAGGGGCGGAGGTTACGGGGCAGGCCGTTGGGAGGTAGACGACGCACCGCGGCCGTTCGATCGGTTGCAAATCGAACGACCGTGGAAGGGCCACGTGGCGATAGCAGTGAGAGGGGGCGGGCGCGCACGTGCAGTGCGCGTGCGGGGGTGGCACGTGCGTTGCACGTGCGTGGTTTTAATTTTTTTTTATAAAAAATGAAATGTAAAAGGGCTAAAAATCAATGACACGTGGTGGCCTCTAGGGCTGCCACGTGTCAGCTCTAGAAAAATCCGAAAATAAAAGATTTGTAAAATCGATAAAAAATAGTAAATGACCTCGGATCGAAAAAGTTCCTTCACGAAAAATGCTCGTCTCGACGAGATCTACAACTTTCATGAAGACATCAAAGCCAAAATCGGTCAAATGTAAAAAAAGTGAATTTTTGGGGTATCCCATGTACATAGAATACCTTGATTTTTGGGTTTTAATAATTTTTTTGTCATTTTTAAACACGATAAAAATCCGGAAAAATATAGAGAAATCAAAGATAAATAAAAGACACCTAGTTCTAATTTTTTTGGATTTTTATAAATTAAGAAAATTTATGCATGAAATACAAGGTCAAAAGCTGCGAAAATATACAATGTACAAAAGAGGCCCAAAACCCAACTTTCACATACGAGCTCCGATTCACTTGAGCTTGGTCTTGTTTTGAAGGTAATTGAATGTGCATTAGTTCAAAAGTGAGTAGGATCCAATCGGACACTGGATGGGGAAGATATGGGGCTTTTAGTCCGAAAATCCTAAAACTAGGGTTTGGGTTTTTGGTCCACTTAACGGGGTTAGTGATTTTTTTGTATTTTTCCTCTATTCTTGTTAGTGATGTGCATACAGTGGAGGTGGTTTTGTGGCATTCGGAGTAAGCATGGAGGAGTTAAAAATCGGGGAAGTTAGGCTATTTACAGGTCATTTTTGGCTTGGATTTTTGGCTTCTTATTTTATGCAGAAATTAAAGCTAAAATGCAATTCTTATGAAATCATGCATAAATGCTAATTATGTTAAATAAATGCAGAAATGCAGTTGATTTTGAGGAACTTGAGCTTAATTAATGAGACTTAGAGTGGTGAATCCGAGATTCATCATAGAGCATTCCTCCGAGCAAGAGCTTTCACCCCCCAGGTCGAGTTGCGCATGGAGACCCCCAGAGCAACTTAGTACACCTTCGCCGGAGCCATTCTAGGTTGTAGCCACCTTCCCAGAGATCTGATCGGTGGATGCTCCGTCCGCCACCGCCATCCAACGCGGAGGAGCGTCATGAGTCTAGCTCCTCCTTCTGATCGATCATCGGACGCCCAGAGTACCCCCAGTCCTCCGGCGAACCTCGCCAGGGAGGAGTTCTTCCAGGACCTTCTCTAGCCGTCGGATCTCGCCTCCACCCCCAGTTAGCATCTGGACCACCCATCGTCTCCTCCTGTCAGGCCATTAGATCTGATATCTAACGGCCTCGCACGCCCCACGTTCGTCATCTTGTGAGAGTCGTTGGATGCGCCAGCCGTCAGCGTCATCACCGCACGTCGCTAGCCACTCACTGCCCGCCACCTGTCACCCACGTGAGTCGCACGCCCAGCCTGGGTAAATTGCTCCTTTTTCTGTGCAGTTCTTTTATGTTTTTATTTAGTCTGTAAAATAAATAGTATATTGTTGTCTATTTGCACTTTGGCCCATGCTATTTTTATTATTTGCATTTTAGTTCTCCTTGTATGGTTGCACGTGCATAGTCACGTGTTTTTCTGGATATTTGCATGTATGCCCTCAAGTTTTATAAGATGTTATGAAATGTAGTTTTAGTTTCTTTATTTACATCCATACCTTGTGTGTGGTTTTTTTCAGGCATGTGCTAAATTCGTGGAGAAATTGAAGTAGGCCCCTTAGACTTTTTACGTATGTTCTGAATTAGTCCCAGGAATTTATTTTCTTTGCAACTAGGTCCCTATGTGTTGTATGGTTTTGATTGGTTGAAATAATTAGCAAATCTCGCCTAAATTTCGTGAAATTTGGATACATTGCTCCTGCCACGTTGTAAAAATTTCTTTGAAATTTTGGGCCCATTTTATTTTCCTTTGATATTTTTAAAAATTGAAAAACTTAAAAATTTGCTTCTGTTTAAATTAAAAAATCAACCAAAAATATTAAAAACCCCTTTCAAAAATACAAAAAAATCTACTATGTGTTTGTTTTGTTGTGTTTTTAATTCAGTACAATTTTTGTTGCATTTGGATTTATAAAAACCCTAAAAATTGAAAAAACACTAAAAACTTAAAAAATCATTAGAAATTTGGGAAAAAATAAAAAAAAATGCAATTTCAGTTTCTTTAGTTAGCTTTTTATTTCTACTTTACAATAAAATTGTTGCTGGAATTTTATAGGCTATTTAGATATTTTCAAATAGCCTTTAGATTATGGTTGCACAATAGCTTTTATTTTTACACTTGTTTCATTTTTATAAAATTAACTAAAAATCAAAAAAATCTTATAAAAGTACCAAAAATACTTGAATATTTACAAAACCCAAAAATATTTTTATTTTAATTTTCTACTGTTGGTTTGTGCCTTTTTGATTTCCTTTATTCATTTCCTTAGCTTTAAAAATCACAAAAAAAAATAAAACTAAAAATCCACCAAAAATATTATATTTCTTTTATTTTTGATTCTCGACTACTTCGTAGCCCATGCATTCCGTGCTCCTTGTGTTCGGCCCTTGTAGCTATACCACGTAAAATAAAATAGCGAGACCGCTATTTATTTGACTTGTTTGATTATTTTCATTTGGTGGTCTTTCTTTTCCTTGTTGATTGAGCTTCGTAGTATGGGTCGCAATGACCCTTATTTACACCTTAACCCGGATCACGATCGGCTCACTCATCAGAATGGCGCCGTTGCCGGGGAGCACGGCTTAGTAGTCGGTTTTCATTTTGTGGCTTTTCATTCTTTTTCGGCTTTTTCGGCTTTTCTTTTTCTTTTATTTTCTTTTATTTTCTTTTTATTTGTTTTCTTTTTTTGTTTTTGTTTGTTTTTATTTCTTTTATTTTATTTGTTTTTATTTTTATTTGTGCATTTATTTATCATATTATTTTATTTCATTATTATAATAATCTATAGGCTGACTCATCTCTTGTTTGATTTTCTTGCAAGGGCCCTACGATCGAGGGCGGCTTTCTTTGGGAAGCCGATGCACCCGCGGGATTCGGAGGTGGCTCTTTTCAGCATAGAGCTGCAAGAGAGCACGAGAGAGGAGAGCACGAGTGAGGGGAGAGAAGTTTAGTTTAGCTTAGTTTCCTTTTCAGCCACTTTATTATTATAATAATAAAGGGACAGCTAAGAGACACTCTCAGAAACTTGGTGATTTTCGGGGTATGTTTCACCGGACACCGGTGTACTCGGGGGACCTCATCGTAGTTTTCGTCAGTTTTTTATTTTTATCACCTTTTTATTTTTATTTGGTTTCTCGAGGATTTAGCCTTAGCTTAGGAATTTTCATTGCTTTGTGACGTAATTAATTAGGGCCCAACCTTAATAATCTTGCATGTTGCTATAGACCGAATAATTGGACCTTAATTAATTCATTAATAAGAAGCTAACATGGTCACTAGAGGGGTCACGTGCCGCTAGAGGCCATATACAGCATTGGAAGGATCCATTGTGGCAGACATCGATCGACATCAGAGACCGGACCCCGACCCCTCCCATTGAACAGTTAGCTATTGTGCTTCACGTGTAGAAATTCCTGCAAAGCCGATTTCCTCGCTGCATCATTTAGATTACTTTAATTTCTATCTTTAAATTTATGCGCTGATCATTTTGCATGTAGAGTGATAGCAGCAGGTACGCATCCCTTACTCAACATGCATCATCGTTTTTAGTCGTGCATCGGCTTTTTCGTATTCTCCCCCCGTTTTTGGACTTAATAAAAATCAGGAGAACCGAAAAAAACATTAGGCGTTGTTTGCTTTTGAAAAGACCTAAAAAAATCTAAACCATAAATTTGGGACTGTTTAAGCAAACTTGACCTTAAAATACACTTCACCAAAAAAATTTTGTATTGGGAAAGCAATCCCCTCATTGTATGGTTTGGATGGGCGAGAGAGTGATGCGCACACTAGGCTAGAGCCATATCTGACCCTTCTTCGGACTTCTGGTTTGTAGCTAGTCGTTTCCAGTGAGGATCGCTACGGTCTCCGATAAAGTGGGCCGCGATATCCTTAACAGAGCGAGCCGATCGGGTAGCCCGTAAACGGTCTGCGGCTTGTACTGGCTGGGAAAGATCTACCTTGGGATTGGGACAGTCTCCTGGGGGAATTGGATTCCCAATAGCTCGCTTAATCGCTCTGATAGACTGTCTTATCACCTAAATAAAAATGATAAGATAAAAGACCGAACCTTCACGGTCATCAGCTCTGCGTGCATAGGTGAATTGGGGGTTTTGCTTGACTGATCCTGTTTGCTATTCAAATCTCATCTGCCTTACTTGCCAAATCGATATGATGGGTCAGAGGTCCCTTAGGTAGCCTTTGTCTGCACCACTTTCGAGCACTCTGGCCCGCTCATCTAGGTTGGTTCGCGAGAGCCGAGACCCGCTCTTTGAAGCTGAGATTGATTCCACCCTATTCCCTCTTGACCACCCATCTACTACTAGTCATGAGGTGCCAGTGCCTAATCAAAGAGAGCAGCAGCCGGTTGATTTATTGACATTTGAGTTTGGGTCTTTTGCCTTTGCAAAGACCATGGCCAGCAGCGAGGACCGCACTGATGGCCCCAGAGAAAAGCAGAGATATGTACAGGACCAGGGTGCAATCAACAACACCCTGTTAGCCTCCCTTGAGACGATGCAGAGATAGATTCGAGATCAGGAGGCTTTCATAGTTGATATGCATTGGGAGATGGAGCAGATGCGAGTAGATCGAGAGCAGCGCATACCCGGTGGAGGAGACATTCCAGAGGAGCCTGTACAGCCAACCCAGCCAGTAGCAGCACGCACGATGAGAGAGTTGCACAACCCTGGTGCAACTCTGACACACAGATGGATTGTTCTCCTGGCTATTGCGGGAGACTTCAAGTTCCCGCCTCAGACTATTTAGATCCTTCATCTCTTCCACGGACTTGCCACTGAGGAGCCACACCTTCATCTCCAGGAGTTCGAGATGATCTGCAGCACTATCCACAATCACAGCGTGGATGAGGACACCATCAAGATGATGGCTTTCCCCCTTCTCCCTCATCAATAGAGCAGCCAACTGGCTGAAGCATCTCAGGAGATTCGTGACTACATGGGAACAACTCCGGAATGAGTATCCCAACAAGTATCATACACTCGGTTGGACCAATGCAGCTAGGGCCCTGATCAGCCATTTCTCCATGCTCCCCAATGAGCAGTTTATGAGGCATGGGATCACTTCAGGGAGCTCACAGACCGGTGCCCACATCACGACATTTCGAAGCCCAACCTTGTTCAGAGCTTTTTCTGCGGGCTTACACCGGAGCTGCAAGGGTTAATGAATGCATCTTGTGGGGGCTTGTACTTTGCCAAGGATGAGGATCAGATATGGGACATCTATGAGGAGATGGCTGAGAACTATACAGTGATGTCCCAGACCCGGTAATACACTCAGGGGAAGCCCCAGCCACAAGCTGTGTCTTATTAGAGGATAGCACGGGTTGATGCTGGTCCTTCTACTTCATCAGCGGCGACAGCACAGGTAGAGTCGACAGCCGCTGACATGGGTATCATCAGCGAGAAGCTGGACCGGATCGAGTTTATTGAGAAGAAGCAGTGTCAGGGCATGTCACAGATAGATCAGATGGCACAGACGCTGAGTGACCTGAAGACCCAGATCATGTGTCTCCAGGAGGCACAGACAGCTTCTCAGCCCTGTCTCAGGTCACGGGCAGACCTAGACAGTAGCAGCAGCAGCAGCAGCTTGACCCAACCTTCCGCCCACTACCGACAGGTCCACCATGTTCAGGAGGAGCCATACCAGCCGCAGCAATAGCAGTATGTCTAGTCACCACCATCTCAGGACAGCCAGATGGTGGTGTATCAGCCGGACCAGCCCCTGGTAGTACTCCCCCCACCCACTTATAAGCAGGAGCCGTTGATGGATGTCAATGAAATATGGTATGACCGACCCCAGCCTGGGATCCGACGAGACAATCCTGGATTTCGTTGGACAACCAGAGGTACCAGTTCCCAGCAGCAGCCTCCAGTTCAGGGTGGCCAGTATGGCTAGCAGCGAGAGCATCACCAGCAGCCCCAGTTCCCACCACACCAGCAGCAGCCACGCCAATCCTATCAGCAGCATGGTCCTCGTCCCTACCAGCAGGGACAGTCTTGGAGGCAGCCTCAGCAATATCAGTCTCAGCTCCCTTATCTCTCTCACCAGCAGTAGCAACCTCACTACTAGAGAGGCCACCCGTCAGGTTCTTATGGGCCCGCCTATGAGAACCCCGCATTAGACGACCTAGACCGTATCATCTCCGAGCAGCAGGATACTTTCCGACGGGAGATGGATGAGTTCAGACAGGAGATGAGAGAGATTGTGAAGGGGAAGGCCGTCATTCCTACCCAGATCAAGCCCAATCCGAACAACCTCAAGAGGAAGTCTGAGTAGGTAGAGTTTACAGAGGTTACCGCTCCTAGTGATTCCCTTGGTTATGTTACTGCATACATGTTTGATGCTAACTTTGTTACACTTAGGAGAGGTAGGATGCCAGCCGGCGGCGCCTCGTCTGAGTGACGACCCCATGCAGCTTCAGGAGTGCCAAACGAGGAGGAGAGCGGTGATGATGTCGCTCGAGATCATGATGATGATGATGGTGTTGATGCCACCAAGGACGTTGATCCAGATGACAGTACTGAGGCCGTCACTTCACCAGATGGAGGAGGTGGTACTGATGCCACTAGAGTTGTTGAGCCAGAGCGCGGTACTGATGTCGCGGGTGGTGCTGAGGCCACCAGTTCTTCTCCTGTTGCATATCATGTTATTGATGAATTTCAGGACCATTATGTGAATAAAGGAAAGAGTTTATCATTTGCGAATCCATCTGTGTTGATTGATGATTTATGTATGGATTCTACTTTGCCACAGTAGCATAAACCAGATCCTAGTCCTTCATCTGAGAAGGACCCAGCCGTCCCCTTTCCCCAAGCACTCCGCTTGGCTAAGGGGACTAAAAAAATCCAAAACGATCACACCAGCTAGAGTTCAGCCAGCAGATGATGGACAGATTTCACATACAGCTGACTCTACAGGAGGCCTTGGAGCACATCCCTCTCTTCCAGAGGAACCTCAGAGACAGGACTACCATTCGCAGGAAGAGGAGGAACCACCAGTCAGAGATCCATGTGCTCACTCGCGCCACTTGCTTCACCATCCAGAATCGTCTGCCAGCCTAGAGACCAGAAGCAGGAGCCCCTTATGTCAAATGCCACATACATGAGCAGAGGTTCGATCGAACTCTATTAGATAGCGGTTCTTCAATCAACCTACTTCTGGTTGCCTTACTCGACCTATTAGAGTTTGGCCCTCTACGACATAGCAGGACGGTCCTTCAGTTTGTCGATCGATCTGTCAAGAGGCCGAAGGGGTTGCTGAAGGATGTTTTCATCACGATTCAGGGCCTGAAATTCCCCGTGGACTTCGCTGTGTTTGACATGGAGATCCCTAAGTCCGTGACCGATACTCCCATCATTTTAGGACACCCGATCTTGGCCACAACCAAGGCAGTGCCCGATCATGATAGCGAGAAGGTATACTTTCACGTCGAGGGCGAGAGTATACAAATAGAGATGATCGAGGAGACTAGAGTCAGAGATTCAGCTTGCTCAGAGCCGCCTTCAGATTCAGAGCAGATGATAGAGGCAGAGAGAGACATCCACCAGGATTGTGATTTTGTGATCACAGACGATGAGGAAGTTTGGGTAGACCCGGTTTCACGAGACATCCTCTCACCTTCAGAGCCTGCTGATGCACAGATTCTAGTAGAGGAGAGCTTGGAGATCACATTCCCAGTACATGTACATTTCAGGCAGCAGAGCCGGTCCCCGATCGCGAGGCAGTTTATTCTTCAGATTCAGATTCAGATCCCTCAGAGTCAGACATAGATTAGGTAGAGTTTGATGATTTGATACCGTGTCTGACATCCACAGAGCCAGCAGCCTGGGAGGAGATTGATTCCATGAAGAACAGAGATACACCAGCTGAGCAGTCTTCACCAGATGTTGATTTTCAGCAAGAGTTCTCATTCTCCCATGCAGATTTTGTTGCATTCACTCGGACATTTTAGAGGCCAGATCCGCCAGCACCTAGTTGTCCAAAGCTGAATCCCTTACCGTCATCGCTGAAGTATAGGTTCCTTGCAGGTGAGCATGAGATGCACTCAGTCATTATCTTAGAGGATTTGACTGGAGAGCAAGAATCCCGTCTGATGGGGGTTCTTGAAAAGAACCGCAAGGCGATAGGATGGAGTGTAGCCGATCTCCAGGGGACAAGTCCAGCCCTGTGCTCCTACCATATCTATCTCGAAGAGGACGTGAAGTCGTCGCGTGAGTTCCAGCGACGGCTAAACCCGAACCTTCGAGAGGTTGTCATGAAGGAGATCTCGAAATGGTGGAGTGCCGATTTTATCTACCCGATCTCCGACTCCAAGTGGGTCAGTCCATTGCATGTGGTGCCCAAGAAGACGGGCATCACCACAGTTGTTAGTGAGTCTGAAGAGGAGATCGCTACCCGGGTACCCACTTCTTAGATCGTCTGTGTGGACTACATACGATTGAACCAAGCCACCAAGAAGGATCATTTCCCGCTGCCTTTTATTGATCAGATTATAGAGAGGCTAGCTGGGAAGAGTCATTACTGTTTCTTGGGCGGGTACTCCAGTTACAATCAGGTGGCCATTGCGCCCAAAGACCAAGACAAGACTACATTCACCTTTCCCTTTGGGACATATGCTTTCAGATGGATGCCCGTTGGACTATGTAACGCCTCGGTGACATTCCAAAGGTGCATGTTATCCATCTTTTCGGACATGGTGGGTGAGTGCTTGGAGGTCTTCATGGATGACTTTTTGGTCTATGGTGATGGGTTTGATGCTTGTCTTGAGTGCCTAGATCGCATCCTCCAGCGATGCAATTAGGTCCATCTTGTGCTTTCATAGGAGAAGAGTCAGTTCATGGTGACTCAAGGGACGGTACTTGTCCATATCATCTCCAACAGGGGCATGGAGGTTGATCCGACCCATGTGGATATCATTAGATAACTCAGACCACCGTCCAACTTGCAACAGTTACGGTCTTTTCTGGGGCATGTCGGTTTCCACCGATGATTTATTCATGATTTCAGTAGGATTGCCTGGCCGTTGACTGATTTGCTGACGAAAGACACCGAGTTCATTGTGGATGATAAGTGTCTAGCGTCATTTGAGACTCTCAAGAGTCTAGTTGTAGAGGCTCCTGTCCTCCAGCCCTCTGATTGGTCTCTCCCATTCGAGATCATGACGAATGCCTTCGATTTTGTCGTAGGGGTCATGCTGGGACAAAGGAGGGATGGAGTACCTTTTGCCATACACTACACTAGCTGGACTTTGGATGCCACTCAGCGGAACTACACCATCACTGAGAAGGAGATGCTAGCTGTAGTGTTCGGCCTAGATAAGTTCAGATCGTATATCATTGGATCTAAGGTGACCATTTACACAGATTACACCGCCATCAGGCACCTCATGGCAAAGAAGGATGCCAAAGCTAGATTGACCAGATGGATCCTTCTACTCTAGGAGTTTGACATAGAGATTAAGGATAAGCCTGGAGTCAAGAATGTGGTGGCGGACCATCTCTCCTGATTAGAGAATCTTGAGGATTCTGAGCAGATTGAGCCTATTTCAGAGACCTTCCTAGATGAAGCGATCCTTGCTATTGCCTCTCCCCCGTGGTACGCCAACATTGTGAATTTTCTTGTTGCCAAGAAAGTTCCACAAGGTTGGTCCAGGCAGTGACTTGAGACCTTCCTCATGAAGGCCAAGTTCTACCATTGGGAGGATCCCGTCCTTTATCATGAAGGAGGGGATAGCGTCTGGTGTCGGTGCATTCCTCAGGAGGAGCACCATAGCGTCCTCACATACTGCCACAAGCTTGAGGCAGGAGGACATCACTCTTGGAGGAGAACGACACAGAAAGTGCTCCAATTCGGCCTATGGTGGCCTACCCTCTTCAAGGATTCTGATGAGTTCGTGAAGAGGCGTACTGACTGTCAGAGGATGGGCACTTGTGGACAACGTGATATGATGCAGATGCAGCCCATTCACTTCTGTGAGGTTTTTGATGCATGGGGTATCGATTTCATGGGTCCATTCCCTAAGAGTCAGGGATTTGAGTACATTCTATTGGCTATGGATTATGTTAGTCGTTGGGTTGAGGCCATCCTTGCCCGAACCGCAGATGCTAGGACTGTATGCTGATTTTTGAGGAAGAATATTATTTCACGGTTCGGGGTGCCTAGAGTATTGATATCTGACGGGGGGTCTCATTTCGTCAACGACAAGGTAAAGGCCGTTGCTAGCGAGTTCAGCATATACCATTGAGTAGCCACACCGTATCATCCTCATACCAATGGTCTTGCTGAAGTGTCGAACAGGGAGATCAAGACTATTCTGCAGAAGGTCGTCTGCCCTGACCAAAAGGATTGGTCACAGCTTTTGGACTCGGTCTTGTGGGCATATAGGACGTCCTTCAAGACGCCTTTGGGTACATCTCCCTTTCGCCTCATTTATGGAAAGCCCTGCCATTTACCTGTTGAACTGAGACATAGGTCACTTTGGGTAGTCACAGATATACTTCTAGATCCAGTGAGTGTAGGAGATCAGAGGAGGGCAGAGTTGGCAGCCCTGGAGGAGCTTTGAGATGCAGCCTTCTCGAGCAGCCTACAGTATAAGGAGAGAGTGAAGGAGTGGCATGATTCTCATATCAGCCACAAGCAGTTTGAGCAAGGACAGAGAGTATGGTTGTTCGATGCCAGACTTCGTTTATTTCCAGGGAAGTTGCAGAGCAAATAGAAGGAACCCTATCTGGTCCGAAAGGTATACGACAACGGAAGCATCGACATATCCGAGTTGTCATCTGAGTCTACCTTTCATGTTAACGAGCAGCGGCTCAAACCATATCTAGATCATGAGCCGATGGGCGTTGACGTTGCCCCTATTCATTTCACGTGAGATGTGGTCTCTTGACTCACATCTATTGCATCTCACGCCTGATTATCACTGTTCTCCCACCTTGTATAGATCCAGATGTCCATATCACACTATTCTTCAGTCCAACACCCCATTTGCATCTTTGATTATGCTATACTTAGGGTGCACTTTACCCTAAGTATAGGGGGGTATGAGACTTTTGATTTTCTTTTGATTCTTTTCTATCTCTTTTTTGTTGCCTATACTTAGGGATATTTCACCCTAGGTATAGGGGAGGTAGACCCTGTACATTCTTCCACTCGGATTTCCCTTTGTGTGCAGTCTTCTATACTTAGGATTACTTGATCCTAAGTATAGGGGGAAACCCCTAGATTTCTTTCCATTCTATTCTTTCATTCGTCTTTGCAGTATAGGTTTTCTTTTCACTTCCCTATACTAAGCATGAGTTATGTCTTCTTCATCGCTCTTGATTCACTCTGAGGACATCGTTCGAGCTAAATATAGGGGGTGTCGTATATATTCCATATATACTTTAGCCATAACTCGTACTTTGTGTGAGTGTGTTAATAAATAAAATGGCTAAAATCTTTAAAATCCATAAAAATTAAAAAATTTTCTTGTACATAGAATTCTTTATTGCACATACATAGCTATTTAAAAAGTTACTTTTGTAAAAATGTATTGTGTAAAGGTTTTGTAAATATTTTCATATCAAAATTATGTATATAGTACAAAATTTTTGTAAAATGTTTGAAAAACAAAAAGTTTGCAAAAATCCTTTGTAAATGTGTAAATATTTTGCAAAACTTCTGCATTCATGCATACATCCATGTTTTCAAACATTTTACAAAAAATTTGCATATTTTAAAAAATTTTAAAAAATGCATTTTTGTAAATACTTGTACATTTTTTCTCGAACCATAGTTGACATTTAAACTAACCTAGAATTAAATTAAAAAATGGAGCTTGGTTAAAATCTTAATCCACCTAATTCTAAGAGGAATCTTATAGGGCTTAGGTTTGAGACTTTTCGTGTCCATGGTTACTTAATTCTTTGAGTCCACTAGGATATGATCATATGTCATCTTGATGAGCCTAAGTAGAACACTTAACAACACACGCATGACTCTCACAGACAATGGCTTTACTTGGACCGGCACTTTTCACCTAGCTCTCTATGGATGAGGTGGTGAGAAGCAGTCTTCTTTGACTTGGGGTAGCATATGAAGGTAGTACTTCTACGCAGAACCTCTCTTCTTCTTATAGTAAAGGAAGTGTGTCTCAACTTGGTCTAGTAGCAGTGAGGTCTAAAGACAGGAGTTGTGGGTTGCAATATGCTTCAAAAGAGGGATAGTCTACTGGCTCAAGAGAAAAAACTCCTTATGTATATATGATGCACCATGTAGATATGTTGTACATATGCACATCACAAAAATTGTGCAAAAAGAAATGAACTCCCAAAAAGTAGTGGGTCTGATAGAAAATAAAATACCCACCGGAGTGTATATAGTCAAATAAAGCAAAGCTTATGTTACCCATGCCCATCTCATGAAGCTTGCAGTAGGGAGACTTAGCTACACTGGTTGAGCTCCCAAGTATACATGGCTACACTGGCCATGGTCCATTCTCTTCTTCCTCCTCTTCTTGAGCTGGTTGAACTTGAACTTAGAACGGAATACCCCGCTCCTCGAGGAAAGAGATGCTAGACTAGGGTATTAGAGTTACCTTGTTGAGGGGGGTTGTCACTTTGCTAATTCTGAGGTGGAGAGCTATATCTCACTTACACAGTACAAAAAAAGATTCATGGTCATCAGAGTTTGTGTATGTAGACTTTTTCTGATCTAGATTGTTGAGGAGTCTTGACTATAGATTAGTGGAACTTAGAGGCTGTTAAGTTTCAAACCTTAGTCCAAATAAGGTTCCAACAAATTAATAATCCAAAGATCTGACTGAGCTCCATACTTCAATTTAATGAAGACAAGTTTAATAATCAACAGTGATTCACCTTCTTTTTCTTTTTCTTTTTTTTCTTTTCTTTTCTCTTTTTCATTTCTTTTTCAAATAAGTGTTTTCTAAGGGACTAGCAAAAATAAAGTATAGGGGGGTGATGAATACTCGTTCATCACTGTTTATTCTTTTATTTTACCTAATTATCTTGGAAAAATACCATGTAGATAGCTGCAAATACAATAAGTTACCAATAAGCATGCTTTATGTAAATATCAATAATTAGCATGTATTTATGCAAAAATAAAAGAATAAAGAATAAAGAAAAAGAAGGAAATATTTAGAATAAATATTGAGTTACATAATCCCAAGAGAGGGCCCAATATGGGCCTGATCACCAAATAAAATAAGTAGAGAGAGATAGGGCCACTTGATATGGTGTATATACCTTCTTACTTGTATATATTTTACTTTAATAATAAATAAATAAATAAAAATGAATTTCTGACCCCTTGTATATATTTCTATAAATAAAATAAAAATGAGAAAAAAAATAAAATTAAAATAAAAATCAAATAATTTCTATCTCCACCTTGTACATACCATGTATATATGTATCACATTTCTATTTATTCCACTCTTGTAAATACACAATAAAAATCAAATAAAAATTATTTTATACTCTAAATTTTATGTTGTAAATAAATAACATATAAAACTAGAGTATTTTACAAAAATAAGAAAATAAAAATAGAAATATAAAATACATTGGTATTTTATACCTTATATAATATAATATAATGTATATACCTTAATATATTTTAAAAAAAAAATAAATAAAAATCATTAAAAAAGAGGTTGAAAATAAATAAACATTTTTCATTTTGTAAATATTTTCAAATAATATCATTTTCATTTTTTATTTAATTTCCAAATCTTTTCTATTTTCAATTTTCTGATTAGTCTAGGAGGGTTTGTTGACCCGGTCAACTCCCCCTCCCGGACCAGTCAGTGCCCGGAACCGATTTTGCGCCCGATTTCTCCCAATTTCTCAGAAAGGATCTGAGGCTCTTTCGCCCTGATTTCTTAACCCGATCTTTCCCCTTGGATCCATGACCCTCGCGGATCCCTAGGGAAGGTCAGATCTACCTTGGTTCGTGTGCCCGTGCTCGTTCTTCCTCGCCTCCTAGGATTGCATTTATAAGGTCTTCATTCCTCGCCCCAGCTCCTCAGCTCACACTGCAAGACCTCTTTCTACCCTAAAGATCCCTTGGGGACAGCTCTTGGAAGCAACTTTGGTTGCCGGAGAGAAAGGTTGTAGCCGACGATCAAAGCATGTTGCCGGAGTGTCACCGCGTTTGAGCTTCCCCGCCTGCCGCAGCATGGTCGAGGCGACGACCTCCATCGACACATCCCCCTGGAGCTCCAGGATTGATCTTGGACCATCAGGTATACTTCTCGTCGACCGTAGTTCCATTTATTTTTGAATCTTTCATCGGGCATCTACCAGCTCCGACCCTATGGTCGGAGCTCCATCGATCAACCTTAGCCACTCCGATAGACTCCTCGTTCCACCATCATACTTCCCCCGCACCCTGATCACCCTAGACTTGGCTTAGATCTCCAAGATTAGGATCGAAGTTCCTCCCCCACCTCGCTGGAACTTCAAAGCCCATCCCACCATCGCTTCCCTTAATTTTTAGTTAAATAACCATCGCCGGAGCATTCCTCCGAGCCAAAGCTTTCACCATGTAGGTCGAGTCGCGCGTGGAGACCCCCATAGCACCTCAGCACACCTTCGTCGGAGCCATTCCAGGTCACAGCCACCTTCCCGAAGATCTGACTGGTGGATGCTCCATCCGCCACCACCACCCGACGCGGAGGAGCGCCGCGAGTCAAGATCCTCCTCCTGATCGATCAACTGACGACCGAAGTACCCCCAGTCCTCCGGCGAACCTTGCCAGGGAGGAGTTCTGATAACACGAGATAAATTAAGGTTCGTATTAATCCACAAGGCGGATCAATAGTCGATGCAGTGACCGCTCAATAAATCCCAATATTAGCAGCAATTAACCCACAATAAAGAATAAGTCAATCGAGTCCCAAAAATGTGAATTAAAATTTATTAACTCTACCATAATGATGCACAGTTCGTAAGTATGTAGAGGTCGAACCACAGAGAGCAAAAACATGTAGCCTACAATTATTCATATATAAGCTAGTCATGTATGCACACAATTCTTTTTGTGGGGTTTTAATTTTATATTTTTTTATTTGATTTTTGGTTTTATAATTTTTATTTGATGTTTTAATTTTAAGTTTTTTTCTTTTATATTTTTTGTTTTTATATTTCTTTTTGAAATAAGATATAAAGCCATATAGAATATATAATAAAAGAGAGATAAGAGAGAAATGAAAATAAGGAAAAATACTCAAAATACAGTAAATAAAATATTTATGTGATTTTTATATTTTTTCTAATGTTTTTGTGATTTTTCTATATTTTTCCTAATATTTTTGGTATTTTTAAAGTCAAAAATACTGAAAATAGTGAAACAAATTGATGGCTGAAATTAAAATGAGGATGAAAAATATCAAATATTCAAAAATTCTTCAAATTAATTTTAAAACAAAGATAATAAAATACAGAAAATTCAAAAACATCCATTGCATTTTTATGATTTTTCTATGATTTTTAATATTTTTATGAAGGTTTTGGGGTTTTCTAATTTTTAAGAGTTTTGTTTTACATTTTTTAGTGATTTTTGGATAGAAGATCAAACACATTAAAAGACACAAAATATATTTTTTGGGATTTTTTTAAGAAGTTTTTATATTTTTTTAGGATTTTATAATGCAAACATTAGCAAAAATGCATGTTTTTGAATTTTTATAAATATGAAAATGCAATAAAATGCAAAATAAAAAAAACATGATAATACAATGCAATAGGAACCTATGGTATTTTTTGGTGATTTTTAAAATTTTATAGATGCATGCAATAAATCAGGAAAGCAAAAAGAAAATTCCAACACTGGCAGGGGAATTTTTGTAAATAAAATAAAGTCCAGGGGGTTCTGTGCAAATATACCAAAACTTTTGAATGTTAACATGAAGTTTCAGGACCAAATACACATTTCAAAACCCGTCAGGGGGCCATTGCAATTTTACCTATCACGTGGGACTACACGTGACTCACACGTACAGGGACCAAAACACAATTTCAGGAACTACAGGGGTCTGAATGCAAATTCCACAAAAATATAACACTAAATTTTATTAAATGGACCTTTATGAAATACAAATACATGCAGGGGTTCCAGTGCAATTTTTCCAAACTCACGTGGGACCGCACGTGAGCTGATGTGGATTGGACCTAAATATAAATACAAGAAACTTAGGGGTCTTTTTACAAAATATCCACTTTATTTTAAACGTTACACGATATTTACTGGACTAAACAATAAATACAAAAAGGCAGGGGCAAAAGGTGTAAACTACCCCTCTTAGGCACAGGCGGACGATGATGATGCAACCACTTATCCACGTGGCATCGATTCAACGCTCGATATCGGTTCGCAGTCGGACATACGAAATTAGATCTCCTGCTGAGATCTGGCGGCTCTGGTGCTTGGCATCCGACGGCTGCTGCTACGCGTGGGATCTCCATCTTGATCAAACGGTGATGGAGCAAGGTGGAAGAACAGGGACAAAGCTCGCACGTAGCGAGCTTAGATCATTAATGGTCGGCGCCTCCGGCCTCCTCCGTCGCCTCCGATGGTCTCTACACATGCCTGGAAGGTCCCCGCGTCTACTGATGGTCTCCGCTTGGCTCCTGGAGGTCCCAATCGATCAGGCGAGCTCGAGGAAGGGGAGGACCTCCAGGAACCTCTTCTCAGGTTCAATCAAGCCCGAGAGGGCTCCGTTTGGTTCCTAACCTGCACAGAAAGAATACGCGGCTCGAGGGCTTCACCCTCGACCTGGGGTTTGAATCTTTTACGCAAAAAAATGAAGAGCGGCGGCAAGGTTCCGGCGAGCGGCGGAGATGAACCTCGATTCGCGAAGCCACGTGGGCTCCAGTTGATCTGGGGTGTGAGGGAGATGGAGAATGCTATAAGGAACGATATGGGGGCGGTACGAGGGTCGGAAAGTCACTGGATTGTTCGGGAGTCATCACCGGAGCGGAGCTCCACCGAACTACGACTCGACCGATTCACGGCGATTTACTTAGCTAAAAACTAAACTAAATGCGGGAAATAAATACTCGAATCGAAATCTACCTAATAAAGCAATAAAAGGGGCTCTAATACCTGGTGGGAACAAGGGAGCGTGGCATCACCGGAGCTCCGCCGTGGGTGCAGCTCCCACCTCCTCCGACCGATTCAAGGTGCCAAGAGGTCCCTCCTATCACAAGGAAGCTCCCATGACCGAATACGAGGAAGGGAGAAGGGTAGAATTGACCAAATTTGCGAAGGAGGGGGAGCGGGTTTATTTATAAGCATTTCTGACCACCCTTATTAACCTGCGATTATCAATCGATCAGATGTATGTACAAGCGATCTACGATGTTGGCGTGTATGTACAAGGTGCCAGGAACAATTCTTGTGGAGGAAGCGAGTTCGATCGATGGACCAGACACCCACGAAAAATGCAAGAAAATCGGGGATTCAACAGGTCTGACGACTCAGAGCAGCATATGGGACAGTTGACCAGAGGTCAATGAAGGCCGCGCGCGGATTGGTCCACGTTGGCCGCTAAAGAACAAAACAGAGGGTTTTATTCGAAAATAATTAATTTAAAATAGTAAATGATTTTATTATTTTTCGAGTATAAAATAAAAAATGTTTATTATTTTATATAGTATTTTAATATGATTTTTATTTATTTTTTTGGCTTTATTTATTAGTAATTAATTTTTATGAGTGTGTTTATAGGTATATTTTCCTATGTTTTGTGTATTTTTATTTTTATTTTGCATATTTTATTTTATTATTTCATTTTATTATTTTATATATTTATAACTTATTTTTGTGAGTTTAAATATATTTTTATTTGATTTTTATGAGTTTATTTGCACATTGAAATAAATAGGTATAAGAATTGTATAGCTATAGGTGTTTTGCCTATGTTTTGTATACTTCTTTTTATTTTAATGTATTTTAATGAGTTTTATTTTTGTTTTTGTATTTTTAGTGGAATATATATATGATATTGACAATATTCTAAAAATATGAAAGAATAAAATAATTAAAGAATATAGTTCCATTTTATTTATATACATAGGTATTTCATCTATGGTTTGGCATAGTTTTATTTTATTCTTTTTTTTCTTTTAAGTTTAATTCTAATTTTAATGTACAACTATGTTATATATAATGTTTACAAAATTATAAAAATATGAGTTTGTAAAAATAATAAGTAATGAATAAATTGAATATTTTAATCAGTATTATGTATAATAGGGGCCCAAAACCTATCTTTTGCACAATAACTCCAAAAAATATAAAACCACCACCATTTAGTAGCTCGTGAAAAGTTATATACAATTAGAGTGATTTTGCTATATTTTGAGTTTTTATTTGGAAGATATGGGTCTGTGAAGTTGGGTTTTTGGCTTTTTATTCTGGGTATAAAATGTACACTGTATATTATTTTTGGACAAACTCAATTTTGTATTTTTATTTACATTATTATCCACAACTTTTATGTACAAAATTTCTTTATTGGATGAATAAAGACTTATATATAAAATAGGTGTAAAAAATGCATAAATCAAGAATGAATAAATAAGGTGTTAGTTGTATTTTTGGCCCTTATCTCCCCCTACGTTATTCCTTGTCGACCAATTCCAATTCTTGACTTGGTCTCGGGGTTAGGGTCATAAAATATTTGCAATATTATATTATTTTTTCTTTTCTTCTCTTTATTCTATAATTTTGGCATTGAAACCCTTATTTTATGTACAATAAATACAATAAATAATGAATGCTATTATAGGCAAATTAATGTTATTTACATGCATTGGCTAGGGTTTTCAAGGCCAAAATGATAGAATAAAGGTGATGAAATGGAGATTCATCACCCCCCTATATTTGCCTTTGCTAGTCCCTAGCAAATACTTATGCAATAAATATAGAAAAGAACAAAGAATAAGAAGAAAAGAAAAGGAATATTGAAAAAGATAGAGTGAATAGGATTGCTTTCAGTGCAATATCTGTCCTTACAAAATCAGAATTTGGAGCTGTTGTTAGACCTTGAGTGTGGATGTGTGTAGAACCTGGTCAGGAACCAACTTTAAAACACAACAGCCTTCGAGAGTCACAGAACTCGGTTCAACCCACCTCATTAGCCTGGTCAGAACTGGCCTACATCATACGCAAACTCTTATGACTATGAAGCTGACTTGTACAGTGTAAGTGATAGTGGCTCTCCCCAATTGAAATGACAAAGGAACTAACTTCTCCAGAATGACAACCCAATGATTCCCCAATCTAGCCCTCTGTCGTCGAGGAGCGGGGTATTCCCTTCTAAGTTGAAGTGGCATCCGACTCAAGAGGAGTAGGGGAAATAGAGAATGGATGGTAACCAGTGTAGATACCTATCATGAGATGCAAGACCAGTGTAGTCAAGTCATCCAGCTGCAGTCTCACATGGTATAACTTTGATGCTCAAGCTTGATTATTTTCTATACAACACATATACATACTCCGGCAGGCATTTTTATTTTTATTTTCAATCCTGTCAACTTTTTTGGAGTTTTTTTTAAATACTATTCACAACAGCATTTACATAAGGACTTTTTCCTCTTGAGCCAGAAGACTATCCCTCTTTTGAAGCTTTATTGTAACCCACGCTCTCCTGTCATTTGACTTCATTAAAACTGGACCAGGTTGGGGTGCACTTCCCTCCCTAGATGAGGACGAATGTTTCCACCCGTGTGCATCTCAGACTGGCAAATCCAACTCCCTCACCACTTCAACTGAGTTGAGCCAAGTGAAAGGTGCAAGTGTCCAAGTTAGGTCACCATCGACAAGAATCATGCGTGTGTCTCGAAAAGTTCTATTTAGTCAGTTGAGATGGCTTGAACCCAGCCCTGATTTCTCAAAGAATTAAGTCTGAATAGACCTGAAGTACCTTAAAACTAGTTACCATAAGGTTCCAGTGCAGTTAGGTGCGGTAAGGTCCAACCAAGCTCCAATTTTAGACTTTATTTGATTGGTTCAATCATCAAACTCACTCAAAAAGAATATGAATGATATGCACATGCTATGCACAATGAATGATGCAATTTTTCACAAAGAATTTAAAAATTAAAGAATCTTTTTACACAAAGAATTTTTGGAAATAAAAATCTTTGCACACAAAAAGTATGTACAACTATTTACACGGGCGTGCCGCTTTATTTTACAAGATTTAAGAATTTTAAAGATTTACAAGTGTTAACCTGTGTGTTCTAGGTACATATATGTATACAATTGATAAAGACTTTTTATTTAACGACTTTATAGATATGTCCATTTTTTTTATTTATTTGAAAACATTTTCAAAACTATAATACACAATAATTTTTGCAAGCATTTACAAACATTTGAAAGCCATTTTGCAAAGATTTGTCGCACTATGTATATACATTTTCCACAATAGTTTTTACAAACATTTTCCAAACCGTTTGCACATAGGTTTTCAAATCCTTTATTTCACACAAAGAAGAGAATTTTACAAACTAAGCGAGTTTACACAGGTTGAAAAAATTTCACAGAAAGTTTTCCAAACAGTTGACACCATTTTTCAAATCATTTTGCAAAGATATTTAACCTGATTTATTGATCAGTATATACAAAGAGAAACTACATTTTATGTACAAAATGGTTTAGGCTCTTATAAGTTTTATTTGGAATTATTGCTTGTTTTTGCATGAGAAATTTTGTGTATACTCCTCAGACTTATTTGAGAATCATTTTCAAAAGATTTTGAAGACTATAGTCCCAAATATTTTTACAAACATGTGCATGCATTTGAAAATCATTTTGCAAGGGTTTTTCGAACAGTATAGGTAGATTTTTCAAAATAATTTTACAACCATTTTTCCAACCATTTGTAAACCGCTTTTCAAACATTTTTATTTCACTCAAAGAAAATAAATTTTGCAAACAAAACTATTTACAAAGGTTGAACACTTTTTACAAAATATTTTTCAAACAATTTTCAAAAGATTTCTTCACAAGGAGAACATTTTGCACAAAGCGCTTTTCCCGATTTATTAATCAGTACAGATAAAAAGAGTCTGAGGAGCTCACAATCATCTTTTATTATCATAATAAAAATACTTTTAACATTACTTTTAGCTCCATGTAGTATTTTTATTTACAGTACAAGTTATGGCTTATAGTATATACATAGTATATACGACCCTCCTATACTTAGCTTGAGCTATGTCTTCAAAGATCTGAGAGGAAAGAGAAGACATAACTCATACTGAGTATAGAAAAGTCTAACGAATGAATAAATAAATAAATATAGGAAAGAATGAACGAATGAGAAGTTGACCGCCCCCCTATACTTAGGATCAAATAATCCTAAGTATAGCAGGTTGTACACAAAGCAGGGAGGGTCAAGGGTGGGAATAAACAGATCGTACTCAGATTGCCTCCCCCTATACTTAGGGTAAGATATTCCTAAGTATAGACAAGAAGAGGAGATAATAGAGAGGATGCAGAATAGAGAAACTCGGGGTGCACACCCCCCTATACTTAGGATAAAGTGCGTCCTAAGTATAGAAGACTGTCAACAAGGGGCGACACCCTTTTTTTGATAGAAAAAGAAGATAGAAAAGGACAAGAAGAAAAGAAGAAAAGAAGAAAAGAAGAAATCAGATGAGTAGTTTTTGAGGTGCGGCATCTGAATCTTCTGATACTGACAATGTGGTGGATATCTCATCAAAGCATAGAAGCTGGATGGAGTCAACAACGACCAAGAACGTATCAGGCTTGAGGTAAGGCTTCAGGAGTTGACCGTTGACAACGAATGTTTGTGCATCAGAAGACAATTCTGATATGGTAATACTTACATTGGCACGCACTTCACGAACTCGGAATGGCCTTGTCCATTTACTCTTTAATTTTCCCAAGAAGATCCGTAACTTTGCATCAAATAACCACACCTTCTGTCCAACTTCAAAGGACTTTCGTCGGATGTGCCGGTCATGCCAGCGTTTCACCTTTTCCTTGTACATCAATGTGTTATTGTATGCATAGTCTCGGAACTCCAAGAGTCTGTTCAGATCATCTTTTCTTTTCTGACCACTTTTCTGGGAGTCCAAATTGCACATGTTAATTGCCCATAAAGACTTGTGAATTAATTCGACAAGCAGATGACACGGCTTCCCATATACAAGGCGATAGGGAGATATGCCCAAGGGAGACTTGTAGGCAGTTTTGTAAGCCTAGAGGACTAAGTCCAAGAGTTGAGACCAGTTCTTTCTGTTTGACCTTACATGTTTCTGAAGGATCGTCTTGATTTCTCTGTTCGACAATTCGGCCATGCCATTGGTCTGAGGATGATAAGGGGATGTGACACGATGGTCGATGTCGTACTCCTTCGTTAATTTCTTGACCTCTTTGTCAATGAAATGGCTACCCCCATCTGATATGAGAATCATCGGAACCCCGAACCGCTTGATGTTATCTCTCAAGAATCGGCACACTATCCGGCTGTCAGCGGCTTGAGCGGGAATAGCTTCAACCCAACGACTTACGTAATCTATGGCAAGAAGGATGTGCTCAAAACCCTGACTGTTAGGGAAATGCCCCATAAAATCAATGCCCCATGCATCAAAAACATCTGTTATCTGAATGATCTTTAGAGGCATCAAATCTTTTGCAGTGAGTGTACCCTTCAATCTCTGACAGTCAATGCATCGTTTGACAAATATTGCTACATCCTTGAATGATGTGGGCCACCAGAAGCCACACTGAAATACTTTAGCTGCCATACGGTCTCCAGAGTAATGTCCACCAGATTCGAGCGAGTGACAGTGCTCGAGGACACTATAATGCTCCTCCTGAGGTATGTACCTGCGCCAAATGCAATCCGCTCCTTCCCTGAATAAGAGAGGATCTTCCCATTGATAAAAAGGGATGGTCGACATGAATTTATTCTTTTGTTTTTTCGTCCAATCCGATGGTATTACCCCCGAGATGAGGTAATTGACTATATCAGCATACCAAGGGAGGGAATCTACTGCTAAAATTGACTCATCTGGAAAGGTTTCTATGATATTTGCATTGTTCAGGGGAGGCTCTTGCTGCTCAATTCTGGAGACATGGTCTGCTACCACATTCTGAACTACAGGATTGTCCTTGATTTCCAAATCAAATTCCTGGAGGAGAAGGATCCATCTAATCAGTCTAGGTTTGGCGTCCTTCTTCTGCTGTAGGTACCGAATAGCAGAGTGGTCTGTAAAAATTGTAACTTTTGATCCAAGCAAAAAAAGATATGAACTTTTCCAGGGCAAAAACAGCAGCCAGCAACTCTTTTTCAGTCACAGTGTAATTTCTTTGCGCCTCATCTAATGTTTTGCTGGTGTAGTGAATGGCATACGGCGCTTTTTCTTTTCTTTGTCCCAGAACAGCCCCGACTGCAAAGTCTGACGCATCAGTCATGATCTCCAAAGGGAGAGACCAATCCGGCGGCTGTAGGACTGGAGCTTAAGTGATAAGCTCCTTCAGTTGATTGAAAGCAAGGAGAACCTGGTGATTGACATTGAACTCAGTTTCCTTACATAAAAGCTCTGTTAGAGGTAGGGCGATGCGACTAAAATCCTTGATGAATCATCTGTAAAATCCCACATGCCCTAGGAATGACCTTACATTTTTAACTGACTGAGTTGTCTCTAGATTGGCAATAACATCCACCTTTGCCGGGTCGAATTCCATGCCACTTTTGGAAACGACATGACTCAGCACAATTCCTTCGGTGACCATGAAGTGGCTCTTTTCCCATGAAAGCACTAAATTGACTTCATGACATTTCTGAACCACTCTGTCTAGGTGCCCAAGACAAGAATCAAAACTGTCACCATAGACTGAGAAGTCATCCATGAACACCTCGAGAAAATTGCCTACCATCTTGGCGAAAACTGCTAGCATGCATCTCTGGAATGTCGCAGGTGCATTGCATAATCCAAACGGCATTCTCCTGAAGGCTTAGGTGCCGAACGGGCAAGTAAAGGTAGTCTTCTCTTGATCTTCGGGAGCGATTGCCACCTGGTTGTACCCGGAATACCCATCCAAAAAGCAGAAGAACTCCTTCCCTGCTAGTCTTTCCAAAACTTGATCAATGAATGGCAAGGGAAGTGGTCCTTCTTAGTTGCTGCATTAAGACGGCGGTAGTCAACACACACCCGCTAGGATGTTGGTACCCGAGTGGATATTTCCTCTCCTTTGTCATTGGTAACCACGGTAAGCCCTGATTTCTTTGGAACTATATGCAGTGGGCTCACCATTTTGAATCAGAGATGGGATAGATGAAGCCTGTGTTACACCATTTCGTGATCTCTTTCATGACGACGTCCCGAAGGTTTGTATTCAACCTTCTTTGGAATTTGCGGGACAGCTTGACATCTTCTTCCAGATAAATGTGGTGTGAACACAAAGCTGGATTTATCCCACGGAGATCTGATACGCACCAACCAAGTGCCTTGTGGTTCCTTTCTAGAACCTCGAGAAGTCGAGATTCCTGATTCGATTTCAGCCTGCTGCTGATGATGACCGGATACATGTGTTCTTCACCCACAAGAAAGGCATACTTCAGTCCTACAGGAAGTGGCTTGAGTTCTGTTCCTGATCTGTCCAATATGTTGGTCACTTCAGACACTATACTGGTGATGGGATATACTTCATTGATGGAGCTACCTTCCTCAGTATTCTGTTGAGATCCTGATGATGTGCCAAACAGTTCTGTACTAGGCTCATTGTGTTCAGGCTAGAGTGAATTCTCAAAAACACATAGTTGTGCCAGCATCTGAGAGTCTGTCTCCCAAGAATTATCGGAGCATAGGTCAACTGTGCTTTCCAAGTCCTCCTCGAGAGTGAGGATTTCTCAGATCCATGAATCATTCAATGAAAGTGATGAGTCCCTGATCTCTGCAATAAAGTCACAATTTGCTTCTGATACTTCATGGCTCTCATCAGTCGTGGCGTTCTGCTCTCTGATCATGTCTATAGTGATCTGCTTGCTGTCTGAGAGGAAAGTGATCTTGTTGTACACGTAGTCAACCACGGCACCTGAGGTACGCAAGAATGGTCGGCCAAAGATGATAGGGGCCTGGAGTAAGGGTGTGGGTGAGTCCATATCGAGGAACACGAAATCAACAGGGAATTGCATCTCCCGCACCTTCACCACAACGTCTTCTATCAGACCTTTAGGTCGCTTGGTGGATCGTTCAGCGAACTGAAGGATCATTTGTGTTGGCTTGAGCAGACCTAGCCCAAATTCTTACATTAGGGATGAGGGCAAAAGGTTGATAGAAGATCCGCTGTCAAGGAGAGTATGCTCGAAGACCTGATCAAATATCTCACAGCTGATAAGAGGCACTCCTTTGTCTTGTTTCTTCTGAGGGAGATTGCTGATAGCTGCGACAGTGGCCATGGAAAGCATGTGCCTCTCGAACTGATTGCGTTTGTTCTTGCGTACTGGGCGACGCTTGCTGGTACATGCTTCTTTCAAACTTTTCTTCACAACTGGCATATATTCCATGGCTTTCAATAAGGGAATCTCAACGGTTAAGTTATCTATTATTTCCACAACTCCAAGATCAGACAATGCACTTTTTTTTGCAATTTTTTTGGATTTTTCTATTGCATTAGGAAAAGGAATATTTACATCACTGCTAGGCAGAGTAGAGTTCTTATTTACATTAGAACTATCGCCCATAAATTGTTGTAAATCTGGACTAGGAGTACAAGCTGGGTCTTGAGATAATGGTACAGATGGGCGAGCAAAAAGTAGGGCGTCTGCTCCGTCGGCTGGTGAGGGATCGGCTGCAACTGGCTGCTCCTTCGAGGCTGGCGCAGCTTTGCTTCGGCTGCAAAATTCTTTTTGTTCTTTTTGGTTTTGCTGATTTTTTTGTAGTTTTTGTTGATGATGATGATGGTGTTGCATGACGGCTGGAATGGATCCTCCTTCTTCTTCCTCACACGTCCCTGTAGTTGGCACGGCTGATGCAGAAGATGACGATTCACCTGGTTCTTTATTCTCCCCATTCTTGATAGCAGGCGGAGGTAAGGCCCTACCGCTCCTGAGAGTGATAGCATTAGAACAAACAATATTATCATTTTCTAACTCTACAAACGTAGACAGGACATCACATTCTACCTGCTCTTTCTTTTTAAAGCTATTGGGGTTGGCCTCGACCTGAGCTGGGATAGTGGTCTTGGTGGCGGTCAGATCATCGAGTCTCTTGGTCATATCTGCTCTAGCCCTTTGACGAGTTGGGCCAAGAAATCCATGGTCGGGTTCACAGGATTTTCCTCAGTAGATTCAGCGTGCAGACCACGTTGTTGATGCATGTGTTGGTGTTGAGGTTGTTGTTGGTGGTGTTGGGGTGGTGCAGGAAGTTGAAGCTGCTGGTAAGAGGAAGGGGGATATTGTTGGTACTGTTGAGGTGGAGCGGTTGCATACTGATGGAAAGGTTGTGATTGGCGGTACTGTGGCTACTGATAATGTTGATTCTGCCTCCATTGATTTGCATATGAGGGAGGTTGATGGTACTGTGGCGGCGGCTGTGAGGACTACCCAAATCGACCACCCTGAGGTTGGTGGTACTGTCGGTTGGCTGGTAGCTGACCCTGAGGTTGTCCCATGGGACGGGTCGGATGTGCTTCATTGCTCCAAACCCCATTGACTTCTTGAATAAGGGGTGGTGGTGGGAAGACCGGATCGGATCATGTTACAAACTCTGGTTGGTACATAACCATCTGTTGCTGCGGCTGGCCCTGGTCGGGTGCCTGCACATAGTACACGTGCTGGACTGTCAGTGGCTACTGGCTCGGCTGAGGCTGATGTGGCGGTGGTAGATCGTCCTTCTTCTCGGTTGGAGCTTCTGATGGTGCTGCCGACTGGACAGAGTTGATGGTGCCCACTAGCAGTTCTAGTTATTTGGTGATCTGATCTAGTTTGTCAAGATTTTGAGTCCTCTTCTTGACCACAGCAAGTTTTTCTAAGTCCTGTGATCGTTTCTCGATGATATCAACCTTCGAGAGATGGCCCTCGATGATGATGAGGTTGGATCTCTCATCTCTCTCCGCCTCGCAGGACGCTGCAATGTGCACTTGTTTCTAGAGGATCTGGGGCTGCTTTTGGTATGCTTTTGATGAAGAGAGGGCGGCCTCTCCTTCAGCCATTTCTTCGAATATCTGCCAGACTACGTCTTCATCTTTGTTGAAGTGTGAACCCCCACATGCTGCATCAACAAGCCTTTGGCTTTCGATGTTCAGTCCCCCAAAGAAATGTTGGACCAGGCTGGTCTTCGAAATCTCGTGATGAGGGCATTTCTCCTGCAGATCTGTAAATCATTCCCACGCTTCATGGATAGATTCATGGGCTCCCTGAGAGAAGTTGTTGATTTGTGCTCGCATCTGGTTGAGCCAACCGAGAGGGTAAAACTTGTGCAGGAAAGCTGACTTCAGTTCCTCCCATGTTGTCACAACCTTCCCTAGATGGTTGACCCAATAAAGGGCCTTGTCTTGCAGGCTGAAAGGGAATGCCATCATTTTGACAATGTCCAATGGGACGTTGGGGTAGTGAGTAGTACGGCAGATGCGTAAGAACTGCTACAGGTTGATGTACGGCTCTTCACTGGTGTTTCCATGGAAAGATGGAAGAAGAGCAAGGAACTAGGGCTTCATCTCAAAGTGAGCATGCACCGGTGGAATGAGGATCCACTCGGTCATTTGGTTGTCTCCAGGATTATAGGTCTCCTTCAGTGTAGGTTTGGGTCTCCCTTGTTCTGGCTCTTCCTCGTCATCCGGAGGATTACCACCTCCTCGTCGTCCTCCTTCTCCGTCAGGTCTGTTCATTACATCATTCAGCATCCCCTGGAAAGCAGTCTGTGCTAGGGCATGCTCTGTCAGCTGCTATTGGATAGCTTGGATGGATGCCAACAGTTGTACATTAACCTGATTCTGATCAGGCATCTATCCTTGCTCTATCTGGGGTGGTTGCTGACCCTTGCCCTTTCCTTGAGGAGCCATGTCAGGGTTTGAGTCTGAAGAAGTGAATTCTGGAATAGAATCCATGGCTTGGTTTGTCTTCTATCTGCAGAATGAGAGAATCCTAATCAGACCACTTGCAATATTATTCAGCTGTCATGATGGATCTGGAATCAAGGTCAATCCCAGCGTGTCATGAATGGAAAAAGATATGGACTGTGGTCGACTTCCATTCACAACAGTGAAAGTGGGACAAAAGTGATCCTGGTTTATTGGGTGGTCAAAAAAAAGGTAGAAGATGAGGAGTCTAGTGATCGATCCGCAAAGTCAGGGTCAGGTTCTCGGGAATCGCCTCGAATTTATTGGCAAAGTTGAGTCTATGGAATCGATGTGGTTGTCAGCGGGATCCTGACGGAAACCATCCATAGATCGACTTCGCGAAGCACAAGGAGGATTGTATGTTGGAAGAAGGATACGATGGTCAACGAGGAATAAAAAAAGAGTGTAAAACAGTAGAAAGGATCGACTGAGCGGGGGTCAAAGGAGAATGATACAACAAAATTTGCGCAAAGGCGCGGGACTTAATCTTTGAACCTTAATCTAGATCCATACAAACACAATACAAAATCGGGTTCACCAACTCACGTCATGTGGAACCATGAAGGTTCGGCTACTTATTATCTTTTCAGTTTTAGAGTTGTTATTTCAGGCATATCTTTTAACAAGTCCTTAGCACACTAACCCTATAGGAGAGAGAGTACTGCCAGAAAAGAATCACGTACTTGTCCTCCTCCTTTGTAACATGTAGTCTGTACTTTTTGAGGTCCTTTTAACCCTTCCTAGATCCCTACTCAACCAAATAAATAGAGAGAGGTAGGCGAAACCGATACTTCGGTTCTCGCTCGGTACAGAATCACCCGTGAGCGTGCAAGAACCTACTCGGATGCAGAACCTGATGAGACAGACCCCCACGTGAAGGTGTGGCCTATGCTCAGTACTTCAGACCATGTCGATGTTCCACACAAGGCGGGAACACCATCGCTGACAAGGCCCTACTCAGTCACGTAACGATAGAAGCACCATACTTCAGAAATCCAGGCAAGACACAAGGCAGTTGCAGACTGGGATTTTGGCTCTATTCCTTTTGGGATGTGCCTCGCTCATAGGAGTGGGGTTTTGGTCTCCCTCCTAAGGTAGTTGAAAACAATGAGGGCTTTATGAACCCGGTACAATGATAGTCCATTACAAATTTTAATTAAGGTCAAAGTTTAATTTAGCAGTCCCCTTGTTTTAGATTTTCGGGTTTTCACTTTTTTGAGTCTGTTTATACCAACTTTTTTGTAGATTCTCATTTATGTCCTAGTGCTCAAATCAAAGGGAGATAGCGGAAAAGCCGTGCAAGTTGGTTCCATGATGGAAATCTCACCATTGAATTGAATGATGCATGCTGAGTTAGAGGACTTACAGTGCATCCCAGCTCTCTCCATGTGGTATGCAAAACAGAATTTTTAAACCTAACTACATGACGGTGTGCAAGCGAAAAAGCACCCTAAACATTAGTTGCTATTAATCGTGAAGAACTAATTAATTAAGTTTGACTAAATCCATATTTAAGAGACTATAGGAATAAGCAATCTTATTAATGTGAGACCTAGCTACCGAGTCAAGCAACCTAAGTCTAGGGGCTCCATGCACACAAAATAAAATAAAGAAAAGGCGGAAAGCTCAAAACGCCAGGAAACAAAGAAAAGAAAGCGGGAAAACACGAAAAAAGACGCGATGAGGCCCCCAGGTGAACAGACACCCGGGCACTAGACCTCGTTGTGAAGAGTAGAGTCCATATTATTACATGCCAAAATTCTCTCTCCTCATAAAATTACATTTCTTAAACTATCTAAGCCTACTTCTTGCTTCCTTGGTGCTTGCTCCAGCTGGTCAAATAGGTGTGACCCTCCTTCATGCATGGCTACACCAGTCCCCTAGAAGACCGTCCTCGCATGGCGGACCCTAGCATCAAAGTTGCAAGAAAAAGGGTATTAGAAAATATCACAGATATAAACAAAGGCAATAAATATTTACAAGCAATTCAAGAATATTAGCAAACGATCATGCCAATATTTACAACATGACAAACTAAAGTAAGTACGCTCATTACTCCCCGACAACGTCTCCATCTGATACAGGGAGGGTCGTATTACTCACAAGGCGGATCAATAGTCGCATGCGGTGACCCCAATAAATCCCAATATTAGCAGCAATTAACCCCACTAAAGAAAAGTCAATCGAGTTACAGGAGTACCAAAAATGTGAACTAAAATTTATTAACTCTACCATAATGATGCATAATGTGTAAGTATGTAGAGGTCGAACCACAGAGAGCAAAAACAGGTAGCCTACAATTATTCATATACAAGCTAGTCATATATACACACAAGTCTTTTTGTGGGTTTTTAATTTTATATTTTTTATTAGATTTTTTGTTTTATAATTTTTATTTGATGTTTTATTTTTAAGTTATTTTTGTTTTATATTTTATGTTTTTATATTTTCTTTTTGAAATAAGATATAAAGCCATATAGAATATATAATAAAAGAGAGATAAGACATAGATGAAATAGGGAAAATACTCAAAATATAGTAAATAAAATATTTATGTGATTTTTATATTTTTCTAATGTTTTTGTGATTTTTCTATATTTTTCCCATTCTATATTTTCCCAATTTTTTTGGTATTTTTAAAGTCAAAAATACTGAAAACAGTGAAACAAATTGCTGGCCGAAATTAAAATGAGGATGAAAAAGATCAAATAGTGTCAAAAAATTCCTCAAATTAATTTATGACAAAGATAATAACATACATAAAATTCGGAAACAGACATTGCATTTTTATGATTCTTCTGGGATTTTTAATATTTTTATGAAGGTTTTTGGGGTTTTCTTTTTTTTGGAGTTTTGTTTTATATTTTTTAGTGATTTTGGGAGTAGAAGATCAAACACACTAAAAGACATAAAATATATTTTTTTGGGAATTTTTCAAGAAGTTTTTATATTGTTTTTAGATTTTATAATGCAAACAATAGCAAAAATGCATGTTTTTGAATTTTTATAAATATAAAAATGCAATAAAAATACCAAATAAAAATATGACGTGATAATACAATTAAACAGGAACCTGTGGTATTTTTTTGGTGATTTTGGAATTTTATAGATGTATTCAATAAATAGGGAAAGCAAAAAGAAAATTCCAACACTTACAGGGTATTTTTGCAAATAAAATAAAGTCTAGGGGGTTTTTGGCAACTATATCCAAAACTTTTAAACGTTAACATGAAGTTTCATGACCAAATACACATTTCAAACCCTGCCGGGGGGCATTGTAATTTTACCTATCACGTGGGACTACATGTGACTCACACGCACAGGGACCAAAATGCAATTTCAGGAAGTATAGGGGTTTGCGTGCAAATTCCCACAAAAATATAACACTGTAAATTTTATTTAATGGACCCTTTAGAAAAACATATACATACAGGGGTTCCAGTGCAATTTTTCAAACCCACGTGGGACCGCACATGAGCTAGCGTGGATTGGACCTAAATATAAATACAAGAAATCTAGGAATCTTTTTTCAAAATATCCACTTTATTTTAAATTGTTACAAAATATTTACTGAACTAAACAATAAATACAAACTGGCAGGGACTAAAGGTGTAATTTACCCCTCTTAGGCGTGGGCGGACGGTGATGATGCAGCCACTTATCCACGTGACGTCCATTCAACGCTCGATACCGGTTCAAGGTCGGACGCACGAGATTAGATCTCCTGCTGAGATCTGATGGCTCTGGTGCTTGGCATCCGACGGCTGTTGCTACGCTTGGGATCTCCATCTTGATCGGACGGTGATGGAGCAAGGTAGAAAAACAGGGACGAAGCTCGCGCACGGCGAGCTTAGATCGTGAATGGTTGTCACCTCCAGCCTCCTCCGTCGCCTCCGATGGTCTCTAAACGTGCCTGAAAGGTCCCCGCGTCTACTGATGGTCTCCGCTTGGCTCCTGGAGGTCCCAATCGATCAGGCAAGCTCGAGGAAGGGGAGGACCTTCATGAACTTCTTCTCAGGTTCAATCAAGCTCGAGAGGGCTCCGTTTGGTACCTAACCTGCACAGAAAGAATACGTGGCTCGAGGGCTTTACCCTCGACCTAGGGTTTGAAGCTTTTGCGCAAAAGAATGAAGAGGGGCGATGAGGTTCCGATGAGCGGCGGAGATGAACCTCGATTCGAGAAGCCACGTGGGCTCTGGTTGATCTGGGGCGTGAGGGAGATGGAGAATGCGATAAGGAACGATATGGTGGCGCTACGAGGGTCGGAAAGTCACTGAAACGTTCGGGAGTCGTCGCCGGAGCGGAGCTCCGACGAACTATGACTCGACTAATTCACGACGATTTACTTAGCAAAAAACTAAACTAAATGTGAGAAAGAAATACTGGAATTGAAATCTACCTAATAAAGCAATAAAAGGGGCTCTAATACCTTGTGGGAACCAGGGAGCGTGGCGTCACTAGAGCTCTGTCGTGGGTGCAGCTCCCACCTCCTCCGACCGATTCAAGGCGCTAAGAGGTCCCTCCTGTCACAAGGAAGCTCCTAGGACTGAATTCGAGGAAGGGAGAAGGGTAGAATTGACCAAATTTGCGAAGGAGGGGGAGCAGGTTTATTTATAATCATTTCTGGGGACCCTTATTAACCGGCGACTATCAATCGATCAAGTGTATGTACAAGCGATCTACGATGTTGGCGTGTATGTACAAGGTGCCAGGAACAATTCTTGTGGAGGAAGCGAGTTTGATCGATGGACGAGACGCCCACGAAAAATGCAAGAAAATCGGGGATTCAACAGGTCTGACGAATCAGAGTAACAGATGGGATAGTTGACCAGAGGTCAATGAAGGTCGCGCGCGGATTGGTCCACGTTGGCCGCTAAAGGACAAAACAGAGGGTTTTATTCGAAAATAATTAATTTAAAATATTAAATGATTTTATTGTTTTTTGAGTATAAAATAAAACATGTTTATTTTTTTATGCAGTATTTTAA
Organism: Ottelia alismoides; assembly: GCA_037367405.1. Classification (NCBI taxonomy): domain Eukaryota; kingdom Viridiplantae; phylum Streptophyta; class Magnoliopsida; order Alismatales; family Hydrocharitaceae; genus Ottelia; species Ottelia alismoides. Next base: position 1,594,855 of record JAZKJV010000640.1, on the reverse strand, counting down.
TATTATTTTTATTTCTTTTTTTGGCTTTATTTATTAGTAATTAAATTTTATGAGTGTATTTATAGGTATATTTACTTATGTTTTGTGTATTTTTATTTTAATTTTGTATATTTTATTTTGTTATTTTATTTTCTTATTTTATATATTTATAACTTATTTTTGTGAGTTTAAATATATTTCTATTTGATTTTTATGAGTTTATTTGCACATTGAAATAAATAGGTATATGAATTGTATATGTATAGGTATAGGTGTTTTGCCTATGTTTTGTATACTTCTTTTTATTTTAATGTATTTTAATGAGTTTTATTTTTGTTTTGTATTTTTAATAGAATATATATGATATTGACAATATTTAAAAATATGAAAGAATAAAATATTTAAAGAATATAGTTCCCTTTTATTTATATACATAGGTATTTCATCTATGGTTTGGCATAGTTTTATTTTATTTTTTTTTTTATTTTAGGTTTAAATATAATTTTAATGTACATTTATGTTATAAATATTGTTTACAAAATTATAAAAATATGAATTTGTAAAAATAATAAGTAATGAATAAATTGAATATTTTAATCGATATTATGTACAATAGGGGCCCAAAACCTATCTTTTGCACAGTAACTCCAAAAAATATAAAACCACCACCATTTAATAGCTCATGAAAAGTTATATACAATTAGAGGTGATTTCACTATGTTTTGAGTTTTTGTTTGGAAGATATGGGTCTGTGAAGTTTGGTTTCTGGCTTTTTATTCTGGGTATAAAATGTACACTGTATATTATTTTTGGACAAACTCAATTTTGTATTTTTATTTACATTATTATCTACAACTTTTATGTAAAAAAATCTTTATTTGATGAATAAAGACTTAGATACAAAATAGGTGTCAAAAATGCATAAATCAAGAATGAATAAATAAGGTGTTAGTTGTATTTTTGGCCCTTATCTCCCCCTACTTTATTCCTTGTCGACCAATTCTAATTCTTGACTTGGTCTCGGGGTTAGGGTCAAAAAATATTTGCAATATTTTATTCCTTTTTCTTTTCTTCTCTTTATTTTATAATTTTGGCATAAAAAACCTTATTTTATGTATAAAAAATACAATAAATAATGAATGCTATTATAGGCAAATTAATGTTATTTTCATGCATTGGCTAGGGTTTTCAAGGCCAAAATGATAGAATAAAGGTGATGAAATGGAGATTCATCAAGTTCTTCCAGGACTTTCTGTAGCCATCGGATCTCGCCTCCTCCCTAGTTAGCATCTGGACCGTCCAGTGTATGCTCCTGTCAGGCCGTTAGATCTAATATCTAACGGCCTCGTACGCCCCACGTTCGTCATCTTGTCTGAGCCGTTGGATGCGCCAGCCGTCAGCGTCATCGTGCGCCAGCCACTCACTGCCCGCCACCTGTCACCCACGTGAGCCGCACACCCAACCTGGGTAAATTGCTCCTTTTTCACCGCAGTTCTTTTATATTTTTTTTAGTCTATAAAAAAAATAGTATACTATGGTCTATTTGCACTTTGGCCCCTATTGTTTTTATTATTTGCATTTTAGTCCTCCTTGTATGGTTTCATGTGCATCATCACGTGTTTTTCTAGATATTTGCATGTATGCCCTCGGGTTTTCTAGGATGTTATGAAATGAAGTTTTAGTTTCTTTATTTACATCCATACCCCTGTATGTGGTTTCTTTCGGACATGTGCTAAATTCGTAGAGAAATTGCAGTAGGCCCCTTGGAATTTTTACGTGTGTTCTGAATTAGTCCAGGAATTTATTTCTTTTAACTAGGGTCCCTATGTGATGTATGGTTTTAATTGGTTGAAATAATTAGCAAATCTCGCCGAAATTCGTGAAATTTGGATACATGGCTCCTGCCATGTTGTAAAAATTTCTGTGAATTTTTGGGCCCACTTTGTTTTCATTTGATATTTTTAAAAATTCAAAGACTTAAAAATTTGCTTCTGTCTAAAATGAAAAATCAACTAAAAATATTAAAAACCCTCTCAAATCCAAAAAGTTATTGTGTGTTTGTTTTGTTGTGTTTTTAATTCTGTACAATTTTGTTGTATTTGGATTTATAAAAACCCTAAAAATTGAAAAACACTAAAAAACTTAGAAAAATCATTAAAAATTCAGAAAAATAAAAAAAATGCAATTTCAATTTTTTTAGTTAGCTTTTTATTTCAAATTTACAATAAAATTGTTGCTGGAATTTTATAGGCTATTTGGATATTTTTAAATATCCTTTAGATTCTGGCTGCACAGTAGCTTTTATTTTTACACTTGTTTCATTTTTATAAAATTAACTAAAAATCAGAAAAATCTAAGAAAAATATCAAAAACACTTGAATATTTGCAAAACCCAAAAACATTTTTATTTTAATTTTTTGGTCTGTTTTGAGGTGTTAAATATTTGTTGGTTTGCACCTTTTTGATTTCCTTTATTCATTTTCTTAACTTTATAAATCATAAAATTTTTTAAAAAAACTAAAAATCCACCAAAAAAATATTTTATTTCTTTTTTTTTAATTCTCGACTACTTCGTAGCCCATGCATTCCGTGCTCCTTGTGTTCGACCTTGGTAGTTATACTGAGTAAAATAAAATAGCGAGACCGCTACTTATTTGACTTGTTTGATTATTTTCATTTGGTGGTCTTTCTTTTTCTTGTTGATTGAGCTTCGTGGTGCGGGTCGCAATGACCCTTATTTACACCTTAACTCAGATCACAGTTTGCTCGTCATCAACATTGTTTTGTGTTTTGATTGATTGACTTGAGTGGTTCTCGATTTTTCATGTTGATTGTGCCTGTGATCCAGGTCGCAACGACCCTTGATTATTTGATTCCCTAACCCATATTGCTCGGACACGTCATCAGTCCTCTATCATCTCAGGTGACAACCCTTCTTCTCTCTTTTTCTTTTTCCTCTATTTCATCCATTTCCCATGTTTCTTGCTTCTTTCTTCCATCTATGATTCAATCACCGTCACCACAGCCTTCAACATCATCCACCATCCGTCGTGCCCACTTCTACCTGCACAGAGTCGCGTGCGGTCTCCTCCACCTTCAGTCGACGCCCCTGTTGCTCGACTCCATCTACTGGCCGCCCATCCTCCGTTGCAAGCAACCCCGCGCACTAGAAGCAGGCGCCTCCAGCCATCCACTACTTGTGTGCAGGCCTTCCTCGACCCACGCTCCGCCACTGATGACCCCCACCGCATCCCGCACCGCCTGCGACTCCAGGAGGACACCCGCCTTTTGCCTCTCCTGCTCTGCCACTTCACCAGGGGAGCACTGTCGATGCCTCGGGCCTCGCAACCTTCATCCTCAACCCCACCTCATGTGCAAGGCACGTGAGCGGTGGGGATTTACAACCGCCTCCCTTGGAGTTCCACCAATCAGCCGCAAGCCCCCTTCTGTTGTGCTCACGTGCTGTGCATGTGAGTCTTGGCAAAATTTCAGCTGAGCCCTTAAGATTTTGGAAATCACACGCACGACCTCTTCAACTGAAGTCACATGCAAGGCATGCGTTGGCCTGGAAAAAATGCAATAAAGTCTCTCACTGTATAGGTAATTATATCTAGGTCCCTCCATTGCATTTTATTTTATTTTATTTTACAAACAGATCCTCTATTTATCTGTAATTTTGAACTACTTTTTGCATATTTTTATTATTTAAAAATAACATTCTATTCTACAATTAATTCTCTATATTGTGATAATTTTATTCTATTTGGTTAATTAATAATAATTGTTCTCGTGAAAATTTGCATATTTTGCCCAATCTGCGCTTAGAAATTCGTATTAAATTAACCATAGCTCCAAAAATTGTCAAAAATTTATGATAGTAGAATTAATTGTTAACATTGTGTCCAAAAAGAATTGCATTTGCATGCATATTTTGCTCTACAAAAATCATTTTGTGTGTTTCACTAGTTATTTTTAATAGGTATTAAATTCAACATTTTTAGGGTTTAGGATTTTTATGAGATATATTACCTAGTTTTATATCTTACATATTTTAATTTCCTGAAAATAAGTAAATTTTAATATTTAATATAATTAATTATTGAAAATATCATTGTCGGCATTCATTTAATCATTGAATATTCATATTGCATCCAAAAATTCCAATAAATCGTAGTAGTCTAATTTCATCATATTTAACATTCTAGTCAAGTTTGAGGAATTTTGGAATTCATTTGATCAAAATTTGTAATTTAGCCCCTGAACTTTACCATAATTGCATTTCATTTATTATTTGCATAAAAAATATAAAAAAACACTTCTTTGAAAACCTAAATTCTAGATCTACTATAAATCATCCTAAGGAGACAGTTGCCTCCCTGAGTTTGTCCTTGGACTTTCCAAGTAAAAAAAGTTGATCGCTCACATTAATTGACACATTAATTAAGAAGTGGTTATTTTGATTAACCCTTAATTGCCCGACCTACAACAAATTCAGACATTAATTTTGACAAACTAATAAGGTAATTTTGTAGTTCTTCAATGTCATACAAGGTCCTTGTCCATGAGACTCTCCTCTAGACCTAATCCTCAACACTTAGGGATAAGTCTTTTCTTGCATTCAATCACCGTCTCCTTAGTTTGTCGGACTTGAAAGTGTATATGACATGCCAGAAAATGGAGGACATATGATTGTGTATTTTCTTTTCTCCCTCACATTGGAACAAGGGTCCTCTCGAGTACCTTATTACTCAACACATGTATATTTTTGATTTGTTGATCAATGTGTCCGCCTAGAGAGCTCAGAGTCATCTGCACTTGTTTTCCTGGGAGTATACCAGGGTTTGCCTCTTTTAAGTATCTAAGATACCTTCGATACGACTTGTATCACTATATGATGCGACGTGAAGCGGCTGGGAGGCATAGGCAGAAGGTGGAAGACATAGTCCTGGCTGTCGGATCTTGTGATCCAACGACCCAGATGAGGGCGTTGGCGGTTAAACCATATTTGATCATACGATCATATCAAACGGATGAGAGAAGGGCCGTTATAGATGGTGATGTTTGAAGCATGGTGTATTATCTGATGGTGGGAGATGAAGGTGTGACTTGGAGGGTGATCAACCTTTGAATTAGGAGGCATCTGATGGCTGAGATGCAGGCGTGAGGGTGTGGCTTAGATTGCATCAGAGTGGAAGATCCAAGGGTTGTGGAATGAGCGGGAAGAGATGGTAGAGATGAAGGCATGAGGAGGAGATCAGACATCCAAAGAAGAGGTCGGTTGGAGAAAAGAGAAGGGGCCATATCGGTGACCTAGAGGGTGCCATGTGGCCCAATCAAATTATTCGGAAAATAAGAAAATAAAAAAATATAAAATAAATAATAGGAGGTAAAATTAGCGAAAATTTAAAACATGAAAGTTGGAGATCTCGATGAGATTTACATGTTTTATTTGATCAAAAAGTCAGTGAGATAAAAAAATAAATAAATATTTTTGGTAAGTATTTTTAGTAGATAAAACATTTAATTGCTTTAAGTTTTTTATACTTTTAATTTCCTTTTAAAGCCAAAATAAATATCTACAATAATTACTCTAATTTTTAGAGGGTTTTTATTAGGAAATAAAATAAAAAAATAAAGAAAAATAAAGAAAATAAAAGAGTTAATTTATAGACAATAATTAGGATTAATTATGAGAATATAGTTTATTTATAATGATGTAGAACTAATGAAGATTTGCAATGAAGTTCTTGTATTTTGAGGATAATAATTGAGTATAGAAATGATAAATCAGAGATTCATCAGTATGAGTCAAGAATTTTCAGATTTCATGAAAGATCCAAAAAATATTATAAATAGGGAAGAACAACAACATCAGATGTTCCCGAATCATTTGAAATATGAAAGTTATTGAAAATAAAGTATACACTCAAACGTGGTATATATTGTCTTTTGTTCTTTGTACCCAGATGCAATCCGAATCATCTGAATGATGCCATTATACCATTTAAAGGGAGGTTAAATTTCACACATTTGGGAAATGTGGACTAAGTGAATCTAATTCGTAAAATAAGGTGTTTATCGTATGAGCACTGATGTAATCATATAACAAAAATTGATCGTGCATGCAAAATCACATGATAGTGGAAACAATTTCAGCATTGTTTCACAATATCACAAGAATATAAAAGAATATATTTCATGTGTGAGTCTCTAAAATACGAGACATCTAGGATCAAGTCTGATCCAATGAATGCTTGCACTTGTAGGCTTGATGATAAGTCAGAATGCTTCCCACAAACTTGAGACGTCTTCTCTACCAAGTTGTCCACACAAAATGCGATCTATAGAGATCTCTATCTCTTGATACGTCTTGATAAATTGAGTCATTCTACTCTTACATGAAGCATGCAAAAGAATGTGTATCTTCTTACAGCAAGGGTTATGTACCATGGCCAACTTGATAATCATACAGCTATTGATTCATTAATTGAATCATAGAGGCTGATGCTTGGATGACTATCTAAGGAGTTAGATAGAGGACTCATCAAGCATCATCAATGATTGTGAAGTAGTGATCTCCAGCCTGAGTAGGAGATGGCAATCCTATCTCATTAGGCTGATATCTGACCTACCTCTTGATGCAGGTCCTCTGCATGGGAATTGTGATTCGGAGGTATTAGAGTAGTTGAGTCAATGGGTTGACTTAACGAGATCGAGATAACCAAAGACCTATAATGAATACTATCACATCATAGGAAAACATCCTCTGACCAGAGACAGATGTATTGTTATATGTCTGAGTGTGTACATTTGGCAGACCATTAGGTTGATGACCTAACCAAGGTCTATACACCGGTGAGTTGGTGTGCATGTAAGGGCATATGAGTAATACGATCTCTCAAAGGGATCATACAGGTTCACTTGCGAACCGGGAGACATGAGCTCACTCATGAGGTATTGGGACTGATCAAATTCCATGCATGGTCATCATGCTTTAGAAGCATGATATGAATTTGAAGGTAAGATATATGCTTTGTGGAAACATATGATCTATACCATATCCCAAGGACCAAGATTGAGAAACTTAGTGATCATATCATGAAGATGACAGTGTAAAAGTATCTATATCTTCAGGATGATCATGAGTCTTCCAGTATGCAGGATGTACATGTATTAGGAATATGTGAGGGTGATTTGATCATAAACGATTGTATAACCATGATGCTTCCATTCCGAGGGAGTGATGACACAGGTCTGGATTTTAGTGACTCCTCTCATTAGAGAAGTGACCTAATCTTAGTCCATGTACTGGACATTGATCTGAATGAGATTCAGATGCAATGAGAAGATTAGGTTTACGGTCTTGATTTAATCAAGCATCTATGAGAGGTCCATGGGATCTGGATTTGAGATGTGATCTCAATACTTAAGTCACTATACGTGGAACAATACAATCGCCCTGTCCTTATCTCCAAGTATCTGAGGAGAGATAGCATTGTTCTTGAATGGTTCAAGAATAATTCCATAAGATCTAAGCATTGAGAAATTGATAATTAAATGTGATTTAATTATCATGATGTATGAGGAATTATCCAATATAATTAAATGTGATTTAATTATTATAGATAAGAATAATGTGGATAGTAATATCCAATTATTCATAATATATTATAAATGTGATTTATAATGGATTAAAAAGAGATAATTATAATTTATATTTGTAGATTAATTATTAATGTGTATTGGATACACATTGTCTAATTAATTAAGAATGTAAATTATATTTTGTTTTGGGTTGTGAATGTGATTCACAATTTTCCAATGTCAAGATTGCAATATTCTCAAAATTAATTGAGAATTATTTTTGGTGAATAAAATCCCAACAAATAGTTGTTGGAAATAAATAAGGGAGAAAATCAAGGAGGCATGCAATCTCATGGAAATCCATGAGATTGCCTCCTTTAGGAAAGAGGTGGGCGGCACCCAATTCCTATATGGAATGGGTGGCCGTCCCCCCTTAATGTACATGGAGATGTAATCTCCATGTATATTCTCTCCTTATTTATTTATGTGATTTTAGTATTGATTTATATTTGATTTTGTCAAATATATTTTAATCTAAAGTTGTTGGCTTTTTCCAACAACAATCTTGACCATTGGATTGACATAAATCAATCTCATCCATTGATTTTATATGTCCCATGGATTGAGATCCATGGATCCCAAAACCCTATAAATAGAGAGGCATACCTTGTTCTCTATTACATGCTATTGGTAGCACATATCTCTCTCTCTCTCTCTCTCTCTCTCTCTCTCTCTCTCTCTCTTTCTCCTCTTACACGCCAACCCTCTCTCTCCCTCTTCTTGGTGGTCGTCCACCATACCCTAGAGGAGAGACCCGTCGACGCCTACGCCACCGCACTGCCGCTTCGACGCTCTGCAGTTCTCCATCTACTTGGAGTGCTTCGCTCACGAAGGCGACGTTCGATCTCGTGCGACGAGATCAGGAGCAACCGTGCTTGGATCAACTTGTTGGATTGCGAGGACAACGCAACTCATCCCAGCGCTCGCAAGCCGTTACTTCGACGATCGGACTTGAGACAGGAGGTCTCTTTTCTTAGAGACTCGATCAACCACGCTTCAAGAGGTATTGCATTATACTTGTTGTGGTTATATATGAAACGATCCGAGAATCGTTCTTGGATCATGTGGTTTCATTGCATGAAAAATTTTAAATTCCGCTGCACCTAACAACTAGTACGACTAGTCGTTCTCCGTCGTATCCGATACGACGATCATGCTTCCATGATGCGCTTGAGGATTTCTCCATATCCTTCAAGTGGTATCAGAGCCTTAGGTCAATGGTTTCGAATATGATTCGCTAACCGAGGACGACTTGGGTTCGTTAAGGTCGCGAAAGTTTTTTATCGCATTTGATTCCGCAGATCTGTTTTAGTAAATAATTTCGGCCATGTTTAAAATGTTTAAGCAAGAATTATTTACTAGGATTTTGTTCCCATTAAATAAGGAAACCATAGGATCTGAGTTTGCGTAAATCGGATTTCATATTCTCGAGATATGGTTGTTTTAATGAACATGTATGCACTGTTGCGGGAACTGTAGATCTGAACGTGATTAAAATGTTAATTACTGTTTAGACTTGCCTCGAAATGCGTGAAGCATCACTTGGGTTCTGTCCTAAATCAAATTACCAATCCATGAAAATTTCTTTTGTCTAATTTGGATTTAATATGATTGAGATATGCTAATTTTAGTAAGTAGGGGTCACTGCTGAATTTACAGTCCTAATCAAGAACCATGTGATTGTCAATTAATGAAATTAATTGTTAATTTCGAGAAATAATTATGGAAAATATTTGAGAAATATTGTAATATGATTATTTCCTTAATTGACTTGGCCTCAACCAATTAGTTGATTAGATTTGATCTAGATCATAATTGGAAACACAATCATCAAACTCCTTGCTTGAATAGGATTGGGAATTTGTCTAGCAAATTTCCTTATAATCAAAATTATTTTTTATTACTATATGGTATAATTTTGGTTGAAGAACCGATGATCATCTCAAGTACAAATTGATCTATTTGGCATTATCCTTTCCCGAAGCGGATATGGTGACTAGTCGGAGATCGCTGGGGTAGCGGGTTGCAACGTATGTGGTCCGTCCGACTCTCGCCTGCACTGGCCATGACAGCGGGTAGGGCCGGGATAATGCCGAAGAAATCAAGTTGTATTTTTAATTATTAAAATACAAATTAATACGTACTTTGAGAATTATACCATATATATTCAAGTATAACAATCAAGTTTGATTGATTGAATTGGATTGATAATTAATTTAATATGATTGAATTAATTATGTCCAATTAAAATACTCTAATATGATTAGAGTTGATAATTCCCTTGGAAGAATTGATTATATGAATGTGATTCATAGTAATTAATTAAATTTGAATAAGAGGTGGAGGATCACATGAGTGACATCCATGGTCTCCCGTCAAGGGGAAGGGTTTCGTCGCCAGATATTATATGTGGGAGATGCCTGTCCGAAGTGACAGCTCCTGCATATGATCCATTTGGATTGGGCTCGTCGCTTCTCGAAAGAGTAAGGACGTATGCGTAGTGACCCCGATATCAGGTCCTCATATTATTGGGGCGATATTGGATTGCGCATAGCGAGTTGTATTCCTATTGACGGTTGATTCAATTAATGACGGGTCAACATCACCTTAGGGGTGGTGGGCCCTGGTATTAAAGACCGAATTGGGAAATGCAAGTTGGACTTGCAAGGCGGGATGTGTTCCCTCTTCTCTTTATTGAAGTCATAGGTTCTCATATTATTGGGATATGACAAAGATAAAGAGGAGATCCCAGTTCTTGCTTGAGATATATCGGTAAGTATATCTCCTACTTTGAAAGTGAAGAAGGGAATAAACTTTAATAGTTGACATAGCAAGACTAATTTGATTTAAAATGCCTTGATCAAATAAAATTAAATTGAGTATATAATTATATATTCTAATATAGTGCATTCTCAATTTCAGAAAATGAAGTCCATGAACCCACTGAGCAGGCTTCTGGAGGTCAACCAATTGACCGGACCAAATTACTCGGATTGGATCCGTAATTTGGAGCTTGTACTCTTGGCGGACCACATCAGTTATGTGCTCTCTGAAGACAAGCATGAAAACCCTAAATCTAAGGAAGAAAAAGCATTCAATGACAAGTATGATGAAGATCATATCTTGGCTAGATGCTACATCTTGGGTTCTCTCTCCAATGTTCTTCAGAAACAACATGTGGAGATGAGTACTTACCAAGAAATCATGCAGAACCTAAAAGATATGTTTGGTGACATTAACCGCACCCAGCGGTACAATGTTATGAAAGAACTCGTTCGCTGCAAGATGCAGTAAGGGACTTCAGTTCGTGAACATGTACTCAAAATGGTTGGGTACTTATTGGAGCTGGAGACTATGGGGGCAACCATGGATGCAAACATGCAATCCGATTTCATTCTGTTGTCATTACCCAAGTCTTTCAATAACTTTGTGGTGTCATTCCACATGAATAAGCTGGAACTGACAAATGCCGGGCTTCTTACTGCATTAAAGTCTGCAGAAGATGTGATGAAGAAAGATGGTCCCGCTGGAAGTGCAATGGTTGCACATGTCAGAGGGAAGCACGGTCGGAAGCATGGTTCTCGGAAGGGCCCGGCCCAGAAGAGAAAGAAGAAGGGACAAAGTGTTGGCTCATCTTCCAATGCATCCACTCTAATGGCGTCAAAGAAAACCGACGTCTGTCACCACTGCACAAAGCTGGGGCACTGGAGGCGTAATTGCCCGGATTACCTGAAGTCGGTCGACAAAGGTAAAGCCCCAGCAGGTATGAAATCTACTTTTATCATTGAAATCAGCTTTCTCGTTGGATGAGAAGGAAGTTGGGTTGTTGATTCTGGTGCTTCTATTCATGTATGCAATTTGTTGCATTTGTTTCAGGAAACTAGAAAACTTGAAGAAGGGGAGATAGTCATCCATATGGGATCTGATGCAAGTGTTGCAGCAGTCGCCGTCGGGACTTGTCGGCTGTCATTATCTAGTGGTAGAATCCTAGTACTTAAAGAGTGTCTTTATGTACCTGAAGTCAGGAGGAATTTGATATCTGTATCTAAGCTAGTTAGAAGTAGATACTCATTCATGTTCTATAATAAGTTAGTCATAAATCATTATGATAAATATATTGCAGATGGTATTTTGACTTCTGGTGGACTCTATGAATTGTGCATTAATGAGCATGCCATGAATGTTACAACCACTAATAAAAACCCTAAAAGATCCAGGAATAATATAAATCATTCAAACATGACTTGGCATCAAAGGCTTGGTCATTTATCTATTGATAGGATCAATAGATTGATAAAGGATGGACCTCTAGATTTTCTACAGGTTCAGTCTTTACCTACCTGTGAACATTGTATTTGAGGTAAAATGACTAGGATGCCTTTCCGTAACAAGGTTACTAGATGCGAAGTATTATTGACTTAATACATACCGATGTATGTGGTCCCTTCAGTGTCGCGACTCGAAATGGTTATCGATATTATTTGACGTTTATTGATGACCGTTCGTGATATGGGTTTGTCTTCCTGTTACGTCATAAATCTGAAACCTTTAAAAAGTTCAAAGAATTCAAGGCTTTGGTTGAGAACCAAACCGATAGGAAGATTAAACGTATTCGATCTGATCGAGGTGGCGAGTACCTCTCAGATGAATTCAAGGAATACCTTAAAGAGAATGGAATTGTCTCCAATCTCACTACTCCTGGAACTCCCCAACTTAATGGTGTTGCTGAAAGACGCAACAGGACTATCAAGGATATGGTCCGTTCAATGATGAGTAAAGCACATTTACCACTTAGTTTCTGGGCATATGCAGTAGAGACTGCAATATATATCCTGAATAAGATTCCCAGCAAATCTATACCTAAGACTCCTCATGAGCTCTGGAATGGACCAAACCTTGTGTCAGTGACTTGAGGGTTTGGGATTGCTTGGTTCATGTGAAGAACGTGGACGCAAGTAAGCTGGAAACTCGCACTCGTGAGTGTTACTTCATTGGGTATGTTAGAGATGGTATTGGATACCAACTCTATGACCCTGAGACCCAAAAGGTTTTTGTCTCTAGAGATGTGAAACTTCTGGAGGATGATTTCCTTAAAGGTCAAGACAAAAGTGAAGTAGAGGAACTCATAGAATCCCTTGAGAATTCTGAGCTTCCTAGACCAGAAACTGAAGAGATAAATAAAGATGAAACACCCATACCTCTTCGAAGGAGTTCAAGGGTGGTTGTACCACCTAAAAGGTATGGATTCCATGTGTCAAGTGAAACTGACAATGATCCTACTTCATTTGATGAAGCACTCGAGGATCATGACATGGATAGATGGATACTAGCAATGAAGTCAGAAATTGACTCCATGCATAAGAATGGTGTATGGACCCTAGAGGATCCACCTAAAGGTGTAAAACCCATTGGGTGCAAATGGATCTTCAAGAGAAAGAGGGGACCTTATGGGAAAGTAGAGACTTTCAAGGCACGGCTCGTAGCCAAGGGCTACACACATAGAGAAGGCATCGACTACGATGAGACATGCTCTCCTGTGGCTATGCTTAAATCCATCAGGACATTGCTAGCTATAGCTGCATATCTTGACTACGACATATGGCAGATGGACGTCAAGACGGCTTTCCTCAATGGATACCTCGAGGACGATATCTATATGGAGCAGCCACAGGGCTTCATAGCTGAGGATGGCAAAGTATGCAAGCTGAAGAAATCCATCTATGGGCTCAAGAAAGCTTCTCGTAGCTGGAACATCAGATTTGACGAAACCGTAAAGAGTTATGATTTTGTGCGGAATCCTGATGAACCTTGTGTATACAAGAAGCTTAGTGGGAGCGCCATTGTGTTCATCGTGCTTTATGTAGATGACATCCTTATCATTGGGAATGATACAGGGATGATGACCAGTGTGAAGATTTGGCTATCCCATACCTTTGAGATGAAAGATCTTGGAGAAGCCTCTTACATCTTGGGTCTGAAGTTGTTCAGAAACCGAGAGAAGAGGATATTGGGATTGTCACAACATGGATACATTAAGAAGATTCTTGAACGATTCTGTATGGATAGTTCCAAGAAAGGATTCCTACCCTTAAGACTTGGTATCCACCTATCTAAAGGAATGGCTCCTCAAACTGTTGAGGAAAAGAAAGCCATGGCTGGATGCCCTTATGCATCAGCTGTAGGAAGCTTAATGTATGCCATGATGTGTACTAGGCCAGATATCTGCCATGCAATGGGAGTGGTAAGTCGTTACCAATCCTGCTATGGAGAACAACACTGGAATGCAGTAAAGAACATATCTAAGACGGACGCAAGATTACATCTTGATCTGTGGAGATGGTGATCTCCAAGTCTTGGGATATACATATTCTGACTTCCAATAGGATATTGATGATCGAAAGTCGACATCAGGGTTTGTGTTCCTGTTGAATGGTTGTGCTGTGAGCTGGAGAAGCAAGAAGCAGGACACTACAGCTGATTCAACAATAGAAGCCGAATACATTGTCGCATCGGATGCTGCAAAGGAGGCGGTGTGGTTGCGCAAGTTTGTGCTGGAGCTTGGCGTAGTTTCCTCTGATACTCCCATCCCGCTACTCTGTGATAATACGGAAGCCATTGCCTAGTCAAAGGAACCCAGATGGCATCAGAAGAGCAAGCACGTAAAAGAAAATACCACATCATTCGAGAGATTCAAAAGCGTGGTGACATCATCATCACCAAGGTGGCCTCTGCCGACAACATTGCTGATCCTCTTACCAAACCTCTGACATAGAAGGTTTTCGACCAGCATGTAATGAGTATGGGTTTAAGGATTGTTCCTGAATGGTTCTGAGGGCTAGTGGGAGATTGTTAGCAATGTGAGCCCGAGGCGAACCATTCCTACAATAAATGTTATTGTAATAAATGATTTATCAATAAAAGTTATTGGTTATGTTTCACTCCCTTTCTGATATTGAATGAATGAATGCACTACAAGGTCCCTCTGTACAATAAGGGTTATGTACCATGGCCAACTTGATAATCATACAGTCGTTGATTCATTAATTGAATCATAGAGGCTGATGCTTGGATGAATATCTAAGGAGTTAGATAGAGGACTCATCAAGCATCATCAATGATTGTCAAGTAGTGATCTCCAGACTGAGTAGGAGATGGCAATCCTATCTCATTAGGTTGATACCTGACCTACCTCTTGATGCAGGTCCTCTGCATGGGAATTGTGATTCGGAGGTATCAGAGTAGTTGAGTCAATGGGTTGACTAAACGAGATCGAGATAACCAAAGACCTATAATGAATACTGTCACATCATAGGCAAACATCCTCTGACCAGAGACAGATGTATTGCTGTATGTCTGAGTGTGTACATTTGGAAGACCATTAGGTTGATGACCTAACCAAGGTCTATACACCGGCGAGCTGGTGTGCATGTAAGGGCATATGAGTAATACGATCTCTCAAAGGGATCATATAGGTTCACTTGTGAACTGGGAGACTTGAGCTCACTCATGAGGTATTGGGACTGATCAAATTCCATGCATGGTCATCATGCTTTAGAAGCATGATATGAATTTGAATGTAAGATATATGCTTTGTGAAAACATATGATCTGTACCATATCCCAAGGACCAAGATTGAGAAACTTAGTGATCATATCATGAAGATGACAGTGTAAAAGTGATCTTTATCTTCAGGATGATCAGAGTCTTCTAGTATGCAGGATGTATAGGTATTAGGATCACCTGAGGGTGATTTGATCATAAACGATTGTATAACCATGACGCTTCCATTCCGAGGGAGTGATGACACAGGTCTGGATTTTAGTGACTCCTCTCATTAAAGAAGTGACCTAATCTTAGTCCATGTACTAGACATTGATCTGAATGAGATTCAGATGCAATGAGAAGATTAGGTTTACGGTCTTGATTTAATCAAGCATCTATGAGAGGTCCATGGGATCTGGATTTGAGATGTGATCTCAATATCCAAGTCACTATACGTGGAACAATACAATCGCCCTGTCCATATCTCCAAGTATCTGAGGAGAGATAGCATTGTTCTTGAATTGTTCAAGAATAATTCCATAAGATCTAAGCATTGAGAAATTGATAATTAAATGTGATTTAATTATCATGATGTATGAGGAATTATCCAATATAATTAAATGTGATTTAATTATTATGGATAAGAATAATATGGATAGTAATATCCAAATATTCATAATATATTACAAATGTGATTTATAATGTATTAGAGAGAGCTAATTATAATTTATATTTGTAGATTAATTATTAATGTGTATTGGATACACATTGTCTAATTAATTGAAAATGTAAATTATATTTTGTTTTGGGTTGTGAATGTGATTCACAATTTTCCAATGTCAAGATTGCAATATTCCCACAATTAATTGAGAATTATTTTTGGTGAATAAAATTCCAACAAGTAGTTGTTAGAAATAAATAAGAGAGAAAATCAAGGAGGCATGCAATCTCATGGAAATCTATGAGATTGCCTCCTTTAGGAAAGAGGTGGGCGGCACCCAATTCCTATATGGAATGGGTGGTCGTCCCCCCTTAATGTACATGGAGATGTAATCTCCATGTATATTCTCTCCTTATTTATTTATGTAATTTTAGGATTGATTTATATTTGATTTTGTCAAATATATTTTAATCTAAAGTTGTTGGCTTTTTCCAACAACAATCTTGACCATTGGATTGACATAAATCAATCTCATCCATTGATTTTATATGTCCCATGGAATGAGATCCATGCATCCCAAAACCCTATAAATAGAGAGGCATACCTTGTTCTCTATTACATGCTATTGATAGCACATCTCTCTCTCTCTTCTCCTCTTACACGCCAACCCTCTCTCTCCCTCTTCTTGGTGGACGTCCAGCTTACCCTAGAGGAGAGACCCGTCGACGCCTACGCCACCGCGTTGCCGCTTCGACGCTCTGCGATTCTCGGTCTACTTGGAGTGATTCGCTCACGAAGGAGACGTTTGATCTCGTGCGGAGAGATCTGGAGCAACCGTGCTTGGATCAACTTGTTGGATTGTGCGGACAACGTGACTCATCCCCGCGCTCGCAAGTCGTTACTCCGACGATCGGACTTGAGACAGGAGGTCTCTTTTCTTAGAGACTCGATCAACCACGCTTCAAGAGGTATTGCATTATACTTGTTGTGGTTATAGATGAAACGATCCGAGAATCATTCTTGGATCATGTGGTTTCATCGCTTGAAAAATTTTAAATTTCGTTGCACCGAACAACTTGTACGACTAATCGTTCTCCGTCGTATCCGATACGACGATCACGCTTCCATCATGCGCTTGAGGATTTCTCCATATCCTTTACAAAAATGTTTTATGATCATTGAATTAATAATATCTTGTATTTAAGAGATATTTGACAACTAGCTAGTTCCACATTGATGAAGATGTGATTCATCACTTTAAAAGCTGAAAATTGGTCTATGTTCCCAAGTAATTAATTGCATTTGGATATTTACACTGCATATTTATCACTCATGCATGTGTAAATAATATCCATATTTTATCATTCATAATTGCATTAATAAGAAGCCAAAAGTTGTGTATATTAATCACATGTATATTCACAAAATGTCCCATATTTTTGTATACTAACTCCAATAAAATCAACTCCTTTGTGTACATAGCGGTCGGGATATGAGGAGAGTATATACAGGTGGATGTCGGTTCCCCCTATACTTAGACTGTGGTCAGCCTAAGTATAGAAGAAGGGTGGAAGTGAAGTGATCAGGAGAAGGAGAAGGATGGTATATACAGATGGCATCGGTCCCCCCTATACTTAGGCCTTGGCCTAAGTAGAGGAAGAAGCTGTACATGGAGACCGATGTGGTTGGGAGGGAGGGTGGGTAGCCGATGATTAAGGCGGTTTTCGGCTGATCTTTTTGTGATCCTGTGATGGGATATCAGTATAACGGGACGGAGATGAAGCATATGATTTCCAACTATGATCAATGTCATCCTCAGAAAAATCATGATGGATAATAGATGAAGTGTTTGAGTTAGATGAAAGATATCCATCATCAGAGTTATCCTCGGAGGAATAGTATTCGAAAGTGGACATACTCCAAATATTCTAGTCTTTTTGTTTCTTCAATTGTTTTCTCAGAATTCGTTCCTTCTTGGGATCAAGTGGTTTGTCCTCGGATGAATACTCAGAAGTACCGGTCTCAGTCAGCTCATAAGAAATAATTCTAGTGTATTTGAAGAGGGCAGGAGCATCAGCTTTGGACGAATAGTAGTTAGGAATGAGAGTTGTCCAACGAGAATTGAATTTTGGATCCTTGCGAAGATATGGCTTTAGAGCTACCGAACAGACTTCACTCATGTAGATTACCTTTTCCGGACTTGATGAGGGATCATCAGTTGATTCCTCTTCCGAAAGGTCAAAGGTAATTCTCTTTTTATTTCTTCTTGAAGATGTCAGTTCACTTGAGTATCCAAATGAATATCCATTAGAGTTCTTCTCCTTAGTCGGTTTACATTTTGTTTATTTATTCTTGGTATTCTGAATGTTGGTACACTCTCGATTTTGGATTATTTGGTCCAAGTATTCAGAGAATGTTTCTCCATAGTGCAACCATGCATATGTTTCAGGATCGTAGTAGAAGGATTTGTCTATTTTGAGATCCGTGGGAACTGAAATAATGGGGAGAGTCTCTGTATGTTCATTCTCAATTGATTTGGCATTGGAGCATTCCTGCATCAAGTTGATGTGATCCATGTAGTCAGAATAGGTTGACCCAGGGTGTGCCCATGCATAAGTCTCCAGATCATATTCATGTACTTGATTCTTCATGGTAAGAGCAGCTAGGAATGAAGCAGGGGGGACCAATAGTCTCATCAACAACCGCTATCTCAGGTGTGGTTGCGGGGTAGGGCTCTTCTACCGCTTCATGGTTATGGTTGTTGGGGACTTCGTGGGTTGCCTCAGAAGATCATGGTTCCTTAAAGACAGGGTCAGATCTAAGTGCTTCCAATGCTGTGAAATTGATTTCCCGAGTCTCACAATCAATAATTACCTTAGCTAATGCTAAGAACGGCTTTCCGGGAATGATTGGAGACTGGGTGAATTCTCCTTGATGCTCAATATCAATGATCGTGAATTCTACTTTGAGCGGAGCACCTTGGAATGTCATGATGACAGAAATGATTCCTCTCGGCCGCTTTATTGATCGATCAGCCAATTGAACAATCTCTCGTATCTTATGAATCGGTCCGAGTTTGAGTTCATGGAATACAGAGGTTGGGAGGATATTGATCGGTGAATCGTCATCAATCCGAGCATGGGTGAAAATTGTGTCTTTGATTAAACAGTCAAATCTGGGTAACCTCTTTACTATGCGACTCTTGGTTTTTCTCTTCAACACCAAGGAGGAGGCCATTGACAAGATATGTCTCTCGGGCTTGGTTCTAATCCTGCCTGACTTTTTCATAGTTAATTTGTCTATTACAAATCTTTAAGATCGGGTAAGTGTTCAATGGCCTATAGAAAGGGAAGTTCAAAAATCAATTTCTTTCATAGTGCTTCCCGTACAGCAAGATCCAAATTCTTCAAATCTTCTTCAGTCTCTATTTTTATGAAATTTTCTGGATTTTCGATTTTTTTGGTGTTTTTGAATATTCTAATTTTTTTGGTATTTTCTGTGTGGTGTGGTGATGTGGTGTGTTCTTCATATGAGAAGGGGCTTTGATGTTCAGAGTATGAGTCAGAGGCATTGTCATTCCTAGGGGAGTAATATGCAGAGGAGTCGATGTCGGAATCGTTCCTAGTTTTTGAACATCCTCAAAAAATTCAGCCTGAGATCCAAAAATTTCCTCATTCATTTTTATGTCTGAGCTCCCATAAAATAAACTGAGTAGGTCAGTAAAATTTCTGAAATTTTCCTCCATTAATTCAAATTTCTTATTTATCCTCGAAATATTATCCTCAAAATTTTGTTAATGATCAATCATGGGAGCAATCTATGTGTATTCAATAATTTCATCTTCCATTTTCCTGTATGTGGTAAGAGGAGAGTTTCTTGAAATATCCATTATATGATCATTATTTTCTAAAAATTTCTCCTCAAAAATTATGAAAGGAGGCTGCTCATATGGTTCAGGCATGTGTAGTTGGTCTGAGTAGAGTTCAATCCTTTGATCATGATTGGTCAGATCTTGATATTGTGGAGTCAGCATACAGGGTTTATATGTTTCTATATGGTCAGTCCAGTCCTTTGTATGAGTATCATGTCTGAAGAGGGGTTTGTCATGGTCAATCCAACGCCGATGATCATTAAGTGCAGGTCTTTCCATCTGGGTTTGGTTTCTCAGCCAGTAATGAGACTCAAAGGTATTTTGATCTTGAAATAGCTCATTAGCGAGAATCTGAGAATACGACGGTTCAGTCCAAGATGGTAGATGGTTATGTGTGTGACAATTCCGTAAATTGCAGCTTTAAAAGAGTTTTTTTATCTATTCATGCGTAAAAAAAGATATTGATTTTGTCATTCGTTGTAGACGGCAATCGGGATCGGTCGAGAAAATAACCACGCAAAATTTAATCAATTTTTAATCAAGTGGTTTTATGTTTATTTTACTTAGACAAGTTCCAAAGTCGATCACAAGGAGGTAAAGGAACAACCTAGAATTATGTTTATCAAAATTCGTGCACGATTTTCGAGGCGATCTATTTTTGGAATTTTTAAATGCAATAAGGGATGCAAGATGCAATTTCGGCCTATTTTAAGGACTAAAAAGTAAAAGTCGATCAAACGAAGTCCGAAAAATATGAAACTTGGACATAATGTAAAATATGATGAAATGAATGCACTGTAATTTTTTTGGAATTTTTGTATGCAATATGAATTTTTTTATGAATTTTTTAATGCAAATAGAGTGAATTTCAACATTTAATTATAATAAATATTAAACCTACTTATTTTCAAGGAATAAAATTATCTAAGATCTATCATAAGTAATGGACCTCTGAAAAATCCTAAACCTCGAAAATACTAGTTTTAATACCTAATAAAAATCAAACATTGAAATATGCAAAATGATTTTTACAGGGCAATCTATGCATGCAAATGCGATTCTTTTTGGGCACAATGTCAAGCACAATAAATTCTACAATATGTGATTTTTCGAGAATTTTTTTAGCAATGGTTAATCAAATACAAAATTAAGAGCATAAACTGGGCAAAATATGCAATTTTCCACAAAACAATTAATTATTAATTGACCATTAATCGCAAAAATGTCTGCAATATGTCAAAATGTAGAGAATTAAAAGATGAACATCATGCAATTTTTAAATAGTAAAATAATGTGACAGAGAGGTCCAACACTAAAGGGGATTACAGGGGTATTTATGCAAAATAAATAAAATAAGCAAGGGGGGAACTACTTGCAATTACCAAGAATTGGGGGGTGTTCAGCTGCAAATTGTCCAAGGGGCACGTGCTGCACACGTGCCCTTGGAATGGTGGGACTGATGTGCGATTAGGGAGACCTCCAGGGTGGCTCGTGCAATTTGACCGCGAGGTCAGGTGCTGGGCACGTGACCCGTGGGTTGATGAAGCTTCCCCCCTTGGACACGTGTCGAGCACGTGCGGAGGGGGACCTCGGGCTTTGTTCCCAGCCTACGTTGGCGGAGAGTGGTGGAGGTCCGGCGAGGGGCGGGGGGGCCTGCGGAGGAGCGGGCTCCTGGAAGGCGGAGGAGGCGAGGTGGGGCTCCCGTGGCGCGGTGAAGAGGCAGTGAGGTGGGGCTCCGATGGCTTCTTGTGGCAAAGCTCCAGGTGGTCTGCGGCAGGGCGATGGCTACTGGAGTGGTATCTGGAGGAAGTGGCGTTGCCGTCATCGGAGAAGACGATCGGGGGGTTGCGCAGGTGGAGTGTCGAATGGTTGTCGTAGTTGGCGATGGCTATCGAAGACGCGGCGTTGATGGCGGTGAAGATGAAGTTGGTAGAGGTTGATGACGAATGTTGTCGTTGGCTCGACGGTTGGCCGGAGCTTGGGCAGATGTGCAGCGGAGGCGCACGACTGCAATGGTGTCGAGAGAGAGCGTCGGATCTCACCGATTATGGAGCTCATCGGGCTGTCACCACCGACGAGGCCTGGAATCGAGAGTAGCGACGGATGAAGCTCGAGGGTCAGCGGTGGTCTTCTTAAATAGAGGAAGGGTGCTCAGCTGGAGATGGAAGGATGGGGGGGCGATGGTGATTTTCGCAGGTGGCGCGAGATTCGGGGTGATCGGGATTCATGATTGAAAGATCGGCGAGGGGATCTGATCGATTTGGCGAGGGATTCGCGGGCGGCGGAGGTCGATTAGCTTCGGTCGAGATCCGTGGCGGAGAAATCGGGGCAGCGGGCGGCGCTTGATTGGGAAGGGAGGCCAGATGAGGAAGACAAGCAGTGGTCATCCGATCGACCGAGATCGGACGGCCACAATGGTGACACGTGGCAGGCGAGGAGGAAAAGGATAGTGCACGTGTTGGGCACGTGCGTGGGAGCACGTGCCTCGCTCGTGCGGGACTTTGATTTTTTTAGAAAACGAATATATAAAAAGGCCAAAAATGGTTGACACGTGGTGGCCCCAGGGTTGCCACGTGTCAGCACCAGAAAATTCGAGAAATTAATACATGTAAAATCAAAAATAAATAGTAAAAAACCTCGGATCAAAAAAGTTTCTACACAAAAACTGCTCGTCTCGATGAGATCTACAACTTTCATGAAGACATTAAAACCAAAATCGATCAAATGGATAAAGTGAATTTTTGGGGTATCCCATGTACATAGAATACCTTCATTTTTAGGTTTTGTAATTTTTTATCATTTTTAAACCAGATAAAAATCCGAAAAAAATATGATAAAATTAAAGATAAGTAATTACACATTAATCTAATTGTATTTGGATTTTTATTAATTAATAAAAAGAAGAAATAAAATAAAATAAGAAAAAGACCAATTTTGTACAAGTGGTTAATGAAGACTCGGACCCAATTTGTTTCTTTGATTTCAAGTCTCAATTTGGATTTGGATTTTTGTGCATTTTAGTAAAACTTTTATCAAAGAAGACAAATCGAAAAGAAAAGAACTAAAATAGGTTAATTATATACATAAAATAATAGGTCAAAATTAGCTAAAATACAAAATGTACAAAAGAGGCCCAAAACCCAACTTTCACATATGAGCTCTGATTCACTTGAACTTGGTCTTGTTTTGAAGGTAATTGAATGTACATTAGTTCAAAAGTGAGTAGGGTCAAAACGGGCACTGGATGGGGAAGATATGGAGCTTTTAGTCCAGAAATCCTGAAACTAGGGTTTTGGTTTTTGGTCCATTTATTTGGGTTAGTGATTTTTTGTATTTTTCATTATTCTTGTTAGTGATATGTACACATAGAGGTGGTTTTGTGTCATTCGGAGTTAGCATGAATGAGTTAAAAATCTGGGAAGTTAGGCTATTCACATGTCATTTTGACGTGGATTTTTGGCTTCTTATTTTGCGTAGAAATTAGTGCTAAAATGCAATTCTTATGAAAACATGCATGAATGCTAATTATGTAGAATAGATGCCTACATGTTGTTGATTTTGAGGGATTTGAGCTTAATAAATACGATTTAGAGTGATGAATCTGAGATTCATCCTCCCCCTATACTTAAACCATGCTCGTCCCTGAGCATCAAAAAGAAATGCCATGAGGTGAAATGAGATTGGGTTCCATACCAAGACCATGAACTGAAGATGAAAGTGAAACTAAACTTGGCCTTTGGATTATTTGTGTATCGGAACTTCTGTGATACTTAGAATTTTGAAATCAACAGCCTTCAAGTTCTACACATCATTGTTACAGTTTCAGCTCAGAAGTCATCTTACATCAATCCTCTTCCCAAAGTATACCCTATGAACATTGAACAACCGACTCATGTGTGTGAAAGGTTTTAGCTCTTCCCACCCAGAATGCCGGACTACCGCGCAAACCTCCTCTCCAGTAACTCGTCCTCGGGGAGTCAGGTATTTCCTTCTAAAGGTCTGTTGCATTGTGTTCACAATTGAATTGGGCGGAGAAGATAGAAGAAGGGGAAAAGAACTGGAGGGTGGCCAGTGTAGTCACCTCTCCTTGTGAAGATGGCCAGTGTAGCCGAGTCTCCACCAAGATATGCAGGTTTCTTTGAAACTTAAACCTTTTTGGTCAGATTTTATTTGGTAGTTGCTTCTTTATATTTGGAATTTTTGGTGGTTCTGCTTGGATCTTGTTGTGCCCCTACGGATATAGAATCTTTTTGTTTCCGTACATTTGTTAGGGTCTTAGAAAAAATTGTGCCCAGTCGTCCATCCCTTTTCCGAAGCTTTATTTCAACCCGTACTCCGGTCTTTAGATTTCCACGCTACCAGAAAAGAAACTCACACAGTCTTCCAACATCCTGTCTGAGTTGAGCTAAGTGCATAGTGCGAGAGTACAAATTAATTCCCTATTCCAGAGTTGTATCCAGAATGGAGAGACCATGTTAGACACTAAGAGTCAAACACTGCACGTTGTTATGTGGAACTCAAATAATTAAGTTAAAGACCTGAAGTTTGTAAAATCCTATTTCTTGATGAAGTTCCTCTGAAAATTAGGTGGATTAAGGTCAAGTCAAGACCACTCTTGATTTCTACTCACAACTCGGTTCAGAACCCAATGACTTTTCATGCGAATGCATGCGATGCTGGATGAAGTGCAGGTGTGTGAAATGCAGACACACATTTTTTTGTTTTTTTGTTTTTTTTTATTTTTTATGCAAGGGATTTTCGGTTTTTTTGCAAAAATGAATAAGAAGCCATTTTTTCACATATTTTGGTCACAATTAGTGTTAGTAGCAAAACTTTTTTTATTTTTTTGTTTGTTTTTTTTGAATTAATACCCACCCCGTAAATACATATAGACTTACGTGCAAGTACGAGATATGGTAAAATATATACGAAGTATATATACAGACCCCCCTATACTTAACGAGTGATGTGTCCTCAGAGCACAAGAAGCGTAAAGAACACATAGCTCGGGCTAAGCGTAAGAGAGTGAAAAAGGAAAAGAAAAAGAACAAGATTTACAGGACGGCCCCCCTATACTTAGACTGTGAATAGTCTAAATATAGAAGAAGGGCCCAAAAAATGAAGCAGCCGGGGTATGTGAATGAGGAGAATATATACAGGTGAGCGTCGGTTCCCCCTATACTTAGGCTCTGGTCAGCCTAAGTACAAGAGAAAGGTGGAAATGGAGCGATCGAGGGATAGGAGAAGAATGGTATATACAGATGGCATCGGACTCCCCCTATACTTAGGCAATGGCCAAAGTAGAGGAAGAAGCTATACAAGGAGCCGATGTGGTCGGGAGGGAGGGTGGGTAGCCGATGATTAAGGTGGTTTTCAGTTGATCTTCTTGTGAACCTGCGGTGGGAGATCGTAATGACGAGATGGAGATGATGCATATGATTCCCAACTATTATCAGTGTCATCCTTAGAAAAATCATGATGGATAATGGATGAAGTGTTTGAGTCATATGAAAGATATCCATCATCGGAATTATCCTCAGAGGAGTAGTATTCGAAAGTGAACATACTCCAAATACTCTGGTATTTTTTGTTTCTTCAATTGTTTTCTCAGAATTCGTTCCTTCTTGGGATCAAGCGGTTTGTCCTTGGATGAATACTCGGAAGCACCGGTCTCAGTTAGCTCATAAGATATAATTCCAGTATACTTGGAGAGGGCAGAAGCATCATCTTTCGATGAATAATAGTTAGGAACGGGAGTTGTCCAACGAGAATCAAATTTTGGATCCTTGCGAAGATATGGCTTTAGAGCTGCCGAACAGTCTTCACTCATGTAGACTACCTTTTCCGGACCTGATGAGGGATCATCAGCCGATTCCTCTTCCGAAAGGTCAAAGGTGACTTTCTTTCTCTTGTTTCATGAAGGTGTCGATTCACTTGAGTATCCAGATGAATAGCCATTGGAATTCTTCTCCTTGGTCGGTTTTCGGGCTACGTGATTGTTCTTAGTCTCCTGAATGTTGGTGCACTCTCAATTTGAAATGATTTGGTCAAGATATTCAGAGAATGTTGCTTCAGGGTGCGACCATGCATATGTCTCAGAATCGTAGTAGAAGGATTTGTCTATTTTGAGATCCGTGGGAATTGAAATACTGGGGAGATTTTCTGCATGTTCATTCTTAATTGATTCAATGTTGGAGCATTCATATATCGAGTTGATGTAATCCATGTAGTCAGAGTAGGTTGACCCAGGGTGTACCCATGCATAAGTCTCCGGATCATATGATTCATGTACTTGATTCTCCATGGTGAGAGCAGTGGGGAATGGAGCAGGTGGGAGATTCTCTAAACCAATCGTCTCATCAACAATCGCTATCTTAGGTATAGCAGTGGGGTAGGGCTCTTCTACCGTTTCGTGGTTGCGGTTGTCGGGGACTTTGTGGGTTGCCTCAGAAAATCATGGTTCCTCAAAGACTGTATCAGATCGTAGTGCTTCCATTGCTGTGAAATTGATTTCCCGAGTCTCATAATTAATAATTGCCTTAGCCAATGCTAAGAATGGCTTTCCGAGAATAATTGGAGACTGGGCGAATTCTCCTTGATGATCAATATCAATGATCGTGAATTCTACTTTGAGCGGAGCACCTTGGAATGTCATGATGACAGAAATGATTCCTCTCGGTCGCTTTATCGATCGGTCTGCCAATTGAATAATCTCTCGTATTTTCCTGATCGGTCTGAGTTTGAGTTCGTGAAATACAGAGGTCGGGAGGATATTGATCGGTGAATCGTCATCAATCCGAGCATGGGTGAAAATTGTGTCTTTTATTTCACAGTCAAATCTAGGCAACCGCTTCACTATGCGGCTCTTGGTTTTTCTCCTCAATACCAAGGAGGAGGCCTTTGATAAAATATGTCTTTCAGTCTTTGTTCTAATCATGCCTGACTTTTTTATCATTAATTTGTCCATTACAAATCCTTTAAGGTCGGGAAGTGTTCAATGGCCTTTATAAAGGGAAGTTTAAAAATTAAGCGTTTTTCAAGTGCATCCCGTAAAGCAGGATCCAAATTCTTCAAATCTTCTTCAATCTCTATTTTTATGAAATTTTCTGGATTTTTGATTTTTTTGGTGTTTTTCAATATTCCCATTTTTTGCTATTTTCTGTGTGGTGTGGTGTTGTGGTATGTTCTTCAGATGAGCCGGGATTCTGATGTTCAGAGTATGAGTCAGAGGCATAGTCATTTCTAGGGGAATAATATGCAGAAGTCGCGATGTCAGAATCATCCCTAGGTCTTTGAATATCCTCAAGATTTTCAATCTTAAATCCAACCCTTTCATCATTCATTTTTATGTTCAAGCTCTCATAAAAAAAACTGAGTCGGTCAGTAAAATTTTTGAATTTTTCCTCCATTAATTCAAATTTCTTATTAATCCTAGAAATATTATCCTCAAAATTCTGTCATGATCAATCATGGGAGCAGTCGGTTGGTGTTCAATAATTTTATCTTCCATTTTCCTGTATGTGTTGAGAGGAGAGTTTCTCATGAATATCCGACATATGATTATTACTTTCTAAAAATTTCTCCTCAAAAATTATGGAAGGAGTCTGCTCAGTGGAAGGGTTCTGCGGGAATGTGTAGGACTCATACTCAACATGCCGTGACTCAGGCATGTCATCCTGGTTTGAGTAGAGTCTATTGTCATGATTGATTTTATCCTCGAATAAAGGGGTCATACAGGGTGCATATGTATCGATCTCATCCATGTGGTCCTCTGTATATATAGGTTGATCAAATGAGTGATATTCAGGCTGGTCAATAGGGATTTGATCGTTGCGGTTAATCCAACGCTGATGATCATTAAGTGTGGGTCTTTCCATCTGGGTTTTGTTTCTCGGACAGTCATGAGACTCAAAGGTATTTTGCTCTTGAAATGGTTCATTCGTGAGAAACCGAGAATAAGACGGTTCAGTCCAAGATGGTAGGTGGTCATGTGCAGTCGAATGATTTGAGTAGGAATTCAATGAGGTGTCTGAATTCATCCGCGGGTGAAAGTCTCCCAAAAATGTTGGATGATTATTGAAAGAAGAGGATATGGTTGATTTGGGCCTAACTGAGACAAATTCATTTTCATAATATAGATCTGATGGATTTTCAGATAAATGTTCGGCCATTTTTGAAAGAGATGAAAGGAGTGAGGGGTTGGGTCTGCCAGAGTTTTTGGATAAGAGTTCCATGATGAGGTTTAAATCAAGAAAGGAGAGAGATGATTGCACGGGATAGTCAAGAGAAATTTTATCAAATGTGTAGCTTTTGATCTTCGATATCGGTTCACGCACACCAATGCAAATACAAATCAAACCCCAGGTTCACCAACTCACACAATGAAGCCGTGAGAGTTCGGTTGTTATCTTTTCAATTTTAATTGGTGACAAAAGAATCTTGGAAAATAATTAAGCCAGCTATTAGGTGCCGAAAATTTCGTAATGACTGGTCCGAATTCTTATGACTAGTTGCACCTACTTTCAGCCAGTATGGGAGTAAGTACGGACCGTAGAACGACTACCCGTTACTTGAGGACGAAGCCTTATGCAATGTCCTCTAAACCACCCACTCTGCTAAGGAAATCCGGACCATTTACCGACTACCTGTAGATCCTCATTGAGAAGTAGCTAATCGTTTTTGGCAGAATCAATAGTCAATATGAAAATCCGGGTTTAGGCTCTAGCCTTAAGTGTCGTCTCTCGCTCACTCAGAAAAATAAAAGCATCCAAGGTCGGGGTTACTCTCCCGCAGAAGTTCTTGATTTTATGGTTTATTTTGATCGGTTATATTTAGCATTCCCAATTTTATTTCGGCTATCACTGAAGAGTTATATGAGCACAAATACACGTCTACCATCCAGTCCCAATTTCCTTTAGAGTTATGTGATAAAACAAGAGGGAGAAGTTCAGGAAAAGCCCGATACACGCGAAAACAATGATGTATGCTCAGTTAGAAAACTTATAGTGAATCCTCGCAATCTCCATTTGGGATGCAATACAGAAATGAAAATTTATTCTAAATGAATGCAATCCGATGAAAAACCACACCTAAGCAGAACGTTCTATTAGCGGGAAAGAATTGAGTTAAATTTTTGCTAAATTGAACGATCTATGTGTGTCTCAATTAATGTGAACTGTGGCCTAATTCCTACGAGCACAAAAAAATTCTCTGAGAGCCGTATGTGCAGGTCTATCCTAATCGCCACTTAAGTCGTGCCCCACCCTCACTGGAGAGTGAAACAGGCCACGAAACACCACAGAAGAAAGTTAGAGGTCTTTTACACACGCGAGAGTCCAAACGGACACCGCTATAAATGAGCAATTAATTACAAAAAATTAAAATTGCAGAAATTAAAATCTTAAACTCTACGCTCTCTCACGACTCGACTCAATCTTAATTTTAAATGCAGTTTTTTTTTCAGATTCGGTGAAGATGCTTCGGTTCCTGAAAAACCGCTCCACGTACGTTGGGTACCTCGCAAGAAAAATAAGAGAGATTTGAAGAGAGTGACTCAAAAATAAATCAAAAATAAAATAAGAAAAATAAATGCTGAAAATAAAATAAAATAAAATACAGGGAAAAAATGGAATTTACAATGAATAATTTGGGGGTCAGACTATCCGAATGCGGAAAACCGAAAAAAATTCAAAACACAAAACTAAGCTGTTTGCCTCCCAGGCAACGGCGCCATCTGACGATTCTGTAAATCGTGGCTTTAAAAGAGTTGTTTTATCTGTTCGTACGTAAAAAAAGATATTGATTTTGTCATTCGTTGTAGGAGGCAATCGGAATCGGTCGAGAAAATAACCATGCAAAATTTAATCAATTTTTAATCAAGTGGTTTTATGTTTATTTTACTTGGGCAAGTCCCAAGGTCAATCACAAGGAGGTAAAGGAACAACCTAGAATTATGTCTATCAAAATTCGTGCATGGATTTCGAGGCGATCTTTTTTTGGAATTTTTAAATGTAATAAGGGATGCAAGATGCAACTTCAGCCTATTTTAGGGACTAAAAAGTAAAAGTCAATCAAACGAAGTTCGAAAAATATGAAACTTGGCCACAATACAAAATATGATGAAATGAATGCACTGTAATTTTTTTTTGAATTTTTGGATGCAAAATGAATTTTTTATGAATTTTTTAATGCAAACAGAGTGAATTTCAATATTTAATTATACTAAATATTAAACATACTTATTTTCAAGGAATAAAATTATCTAAGATCTATCAGTAAGTAATGGACCTCAGAAAAATCCTAAAAGTCGAAAATACTAGTTTTATTACCTATTAAAAATCAAACACTGAAATATGCAAAATGATTTTTACAGGGCAATCTATGCATGAAAATGCGATTCTTTTTAGGCACAATGTCAAGCACAATAAATTCTACAATATGTGATTTTTCGGGAATTTTTAGAGCAATGGTTATTCAAATACAAAATTAAGAGCATAAACTGGGTAAAATATGCAATTTTCCACAAAACAATTAATTATTAATTGACCATTAATCACAAAAATGTCCGCAATACGTCAAAATGTAGAGAATTAAAAGATGAACATCATGCAATTTTTAAATAGTAAAATAATGTGACGGAGAGGTCCAATACTGAAGGGGATTACAGGGGTATTTATGTAAAAAAATAAAATAAGCAAGGGGGGACCTACTTGCAATTACCAAGAACTGGGGGTGTTCAGCTGCAAATTGTCCAAGGGGCACGTGCTGCACACGTGCCCTTGGAATGGAGGGACTGATGTGCGATTAGGGAGACCTCCAGGGTGGCTCTTGCAATTTGACCACGAGGTCAAGTGCTGGGCACGTGACCCGTGGGTTGATGAAGCTCCCCCCCCTGGGCACGTGTCGAGCGCGTGCGGAGGGGGACCTCGGGCTTCGTGCCCGGCCTGCGTTGGCGGAGAGTGGTGGAGGTCCGGCGAGGGGTGGGAGGGCTGCGAAGGAGCGGGCTC
Organism: Ottelia alismoides; assembly: GCA_037367405.1. Lineage (NCBI taxonomy): Eukaryota > Viridiplantae > Streptophyta > Magnoliopsida > Alismatales > Hydrocharitaceae > Ottelia > Ottelia alismoides. Next base: position 1,564,152 of record JAZKJV010000640.1, on the reverse strand, counting down.
CTGGAAGGCGGAGGAGGCGAGGTGGGGCTGCCGTGGCGCGGTGAAGAGGCGATGAGGAAGGGCTCCGGTGGTGCTTGTGGCGAAGCTTCAGGTGGTCTGTGGCTGGGCGATGGCACCTGGAGTGGTATCTGGCGGAAGTGGAGTTGTCGTCGTCGGAGAAGACGATCGGGGGGTTGTGCAGGTGGAGTGTCGAACGGTGGTCGTAGTAGGCGATGGTTGTCGAAGACACGGCGTTGATGGCGGTGAAAGCAAAGTTGATGGAGGTTGATGATGAACGTTGTCGTTGGCTCGACGGTTGGCCGGAGCTTGGGCAGATGTGTGGCGGAGGCGCACGACTGCAACGGCGTCGAGAGAGAGCGTCGGATCTCATCGATTGTGGAGCTCATCGTGCTGTCACCACCGGCGAGGCTTGGAATCGAGAGTAGCGGCGGATGAAGCTCGAGGGTCGGTGGTGGTCTTCTTAAATAGAGGAAGTGTGCTCAGTCGGAGATGGAGGTATGGGGGGCGGCGGCGATTTTTGCGGGCGGTGTGAGATTCGGGGTGATCGGGATTCGTAATTGGAAGATCGGCGAGGGGATCTGATCGATTTGGCAAGGATTCGCGGGCAGCCCGAAACTGTCACAATGATGTGTAGAATTTGAGGGTTGTTGATTTTAAAATTCTATGTCTCACAGAAGTTCTGCCACACTATTAATCCAAAGGTCGAGTTTAGTTTCATTTTCACCTTCATCTCATGGTCTATGGAACCCAATCTCATTTCACCTCATGGCATTTCTTTTGATGCTCGGGGACGAGCATGGTTTAAGTATAGGAGGATGATGAATCTCGAATTCATCACTCTAAATCTCATTTATTAAGCTCAATTCCCTAAAAATCATCAACATTTCTTCATTTATTCTGCATAATTAGTATTCATGCTTGTTTTCATAAGAATTGCATTTTATCCATAATTTCTGCACAAAATAAGAAGCCAAAAATCCAAGCCAAAAATGACCTGTAAATAGACTAACTTCCCTGATTTTTAGTTCATTCTTACTAACTCCGAATGACACAAAACTATCTTCATTGTGTACATATCACTAACAAGAATAAATAAAAAATACAAAAAAATAACTAACCCAAGTAAGTGGACTAAAAAACCAAATCCTAGTTTCAGGATTTCCGGACTAAAAGCCCTATATCTTCCTCACCTAGTGTCCGTTTTGATCATACTCACTTTTAAACTAATGTACATTCAATTACCTTCAAAACAAGACCAAGTTCAAGTGAATCAGAGCTCATATGTGAAAGTTGGGTTTTGGGCCTCTTTTGTACATTGTGTATTTTAGCGGTTTTTGACCCGATATTTTTGTACATATTTTCCTATTAATAAAAATCCAAAAAAAAGATTAAGGTGTCTTTATTTATCTATGATTTTTTCATATTTTTTCTGGATTTTTATCTGGTTTAAAAATGACAAAAAAATACAAAACCCAAAAATCAAGGTATTCTATGTATATGGGATACCCCAAAAATTCACTTTGTGCATTTGATCGATTTTGGCTTTGATGTCTTCATGAAAGTTGTAGTTCTCATCGAAACGAGCATTTTTCGTGAAGAAACGTTTTTGATCCGAGGTTTTTTCTATTTATTTTGCATTTTACAAAATAAATCTTTTTCGATTTTTCTGGAGCAGACATGTGGCAGCCCCTGGGGGCGCCACGTGTCAGCATTTTTTGGGCTTTATTTTTATTCGTTTTTATAAAACAAAATAATTAAAAGGCACCGCATGTGCATCGCTTGTGCCCTGCCCCTTCTCACCCCCTGCCACATGTCACCTCAGCGGCCGTCTGATCTCGGCCGATTGGACGACCATCCACCTTCGTCTTCCATCCCTCGCTTCCGCAGCAACCACCCAACCGCCCCCGCGATCCTTGCAACCGTCGCCCCTCCCCGTAATCTCCACACCGGCCAACCGCCTCACCAAAATCTCAGCCTCATCTCCGTCAACTCCTTCCGAGGCCAACCTCCCTCCAGCCTATTTAAAGGCATCACCGCCCCGATCACCAACCCATCTGCCGCTTGCGCTTCAACGAAGGTGACAGCTTCGCGAGGGCCTCGCCGGCGAGATCCGAGGGCGCTCACCGCCCCCCGTCGCAGCCCATGATGCCTCCACCGCCGCACTGCTGCTGAGCTCTGCCTCTTGTGTCGAGCCTCCGACAATGATTCTTCTCCGACAACGTGCTCCGCCCTTCAAGCTTCATCAACGACTACCACGACCATCTTTGCCGACAATCGCCAACGTCCGCCACTCCACCATCGCAAACGACGACATCACCTTCTTCTTCAATGCTCCTTCACCAGCCACAGCCACTGTCGAGCCTTCGTCTCCAGCAGCAACGTCTACAGCGCCTCCACGACTTCGCCGGTCACGCCCCTCCGACGCTACGCCACCTGGGTTGGGCTCTGCATCCTCCACCTCCCCACAACCGTGCCGCCAGGGGCTCGTCGCCACGCCGGAGGTCTTCTGGCTTGCCTCCTCGGTGACCCACCGGGCATCGTCGTTCCCCGTCCACCACCGCAGGCCGGATGTGAAGCCCGAGGTCCTCCCACGTGCGCTACACGTGCGGAGGAAACGTCAGCAGCACGTCATCCAGGGGTCACGTGCTACGCACGTGACTAGCCTGGGTTATTTGCAAAGACGCCCTCAGGAGTCCTCCTTATTGCTGCTAAGTCCAGCTAATCCAAGGGCACGTGCGCACGTGCCCCTTGGAAATTTTGTAATCACACCCCCTGTTATCGGTAATTTCAACTAGGTCCCCCCTGCACTTTATTTATTTATTTATATTTATCTTATTGCACTTATACCCATGTGTTCCCCATTACTTTTAGACCTCTACATGACTTTATTTAATTATTCAAAAATAGCATGATGCTCTTCCATTAATTCTCTACTGTTTGACATATCGTGGACATTTTTGTGAGTAGTGGTTAATTAATAATCAATTATTTTGTGAAAAATTGCAAACTTTGCTCATTTTATGCTCTTAAATTTGCTATTGATTAACCATTGCTCTAAAAATTCCTGAAAAATCACCTAGTGTATAATTAATTGTGCTTGACATTGTGCCCAAAAAGATTTGCATTTGCATTCATAGATTGCCCTTTAAAAATCATTTTGTATATTTTAGTTTTTTATTTTTAATAGGTATTAGATCTTACAATTTCAAGGTTTAGGATTTTTCTAGATCCATCACCTAGTGATCGATCTTAGAAAATTTTATCTCTTAAAAATAAGTAGGTTTAATATTTATTATAATTAAATATTGAAAATCATTATGTTTGCACTTAAAAATTCATAAAAAATTCATATTGCGCTCAAAAATTCCAAAAAAAATTACAGTGCATTCATTTTGTCATAATTATCATCTCAGCCAAGTTTCATATTTTTCGGACATCATTTGAATGCAATTTACATTTTAATCCCTAAAATAGGCCAAAATTGCATCTTGCATCACCTATTTGCATTAAAAATTCCAAAAAAAGGCCGCTTCGAAAACTATGCACGAATCTTGATAGACATAATTCTAGGTTGTTCCTTTACCTCCTTATGATTGACCTTGGGACTTGCCCAAGTAAAATAAACAAAAAAATCACTTGATTAAAAATCGATTAATATTTGTGGTTATTTCTTGATCGATTCTGATCGCCACCTACAACGAACGACAAACCATATTTTTTTGGCACGAACAAAATAAAACATCTCTTTTAATGCAGCGATTTCGGAACCCGTCAGATGGCACCATTGCCGGGGAGGCAAACGGCTTGGTTTTGTGTTTTGACAATTTTTGTTCGATTTTCCGCATTCGGGTACTCTGACCCCCGAATTTTTCACTGTAAATTCGATTTTTATTTGCTGCATTTATTTTTCAGCATTTATTTCTTTTATTTTTGATTTATTTTTGAGTCACTTTCTGACATTCTCTCTCTTATTTTTCTTGCAAGGTACCCAGCGTACGTGGAGCGGTTTTTTAAGAAACCGAAGCATCTTCACCGATTTCCGAAAAAGCCGCAATTAGTTTAAGATCGAGTCGAGTCGTGAGAGAGCGTAGAGTCTAGGTACTTAATTTCTGCAAATTTCAATTTCTACTCATTTATAGCGGTATCCGTTTGGACTCTCGCGTGTGTAAAAAGACTCTGAACTTTTCTGTGGTGTGTCGTGGCCTGTTTCACTCTCCGGTGAGGGTGGGGCCCAACTTGAGTGGCGAATAGGATAGACCTGCACATACGGCTCTCAGAGCATTTTAATTTTTGATTGTGGTCGTAGGATTAAGCCACACTTCACTATTAATCGAGACGCACATAGATCGTTCAGCTTAGCCAAATTTAACTCAATGCTTCCCCACTAATAGAACTTTCTGCTTAGGTGCGGTTTTTCATCGGCTTGCATTAATTTAGAATAATTTTTCAATTCTGTCTAGCATCCCACATGGAGATTGCGAGGATTCACTATAAGTCTTCTAATTGAGCATTCATCATAGTTTTCCACGTGCATCGGCTTTTCCTGAATTTCTCCCTCTTGTTTTATCACATAATTCTAAAGGAAATTGGGACTGGACGGTAGACGTGTATTTGTGCTCATTTAAATTCTTCAGTGATCACCTAATTAAAATTGGGACTACTAAATATAGTTGATCTTAAGAACCCATAAAATCAAGAATTCTTGCGGTAAAGCAACCCCAGCATTGTTTGATTTTATCTTGTAGTGAGCGAGAGACGACACTTAAGGCCACCCTCCAATTCTTTTCCCCTTCTTCTATCTTCTCCCCCCAATTCGATTGTGAACACAGCGCGACATACCTTAGAAGGAAATACCTGACTCCCCGAGGACGAGTTAAAACCTTTCACAATCTGGGTGGGAAGAGCTAAAACCTACCACACACATGAGTCGGTTGTTCAATGTTCATAGGGTATACTTTGGGAAGAGGATTGATCTAAGATGACTTCTGAGCTGAAACTGTAACAATGATGTGTAGAAGTTGAAGGCTGTTGATTTCAAAATTCTAAGTCTCACAGAAGTTCCGACACATAAATAATCCAAAGGTTAAGTTTAGTTTCACTTTCATCTTCAGTTCATGGTCTTGGTATGGAACCCAATCTCATTTCACCTCATGGTATTTCTTTTTTATGCTCAGGGACGAGCATGGTTTAAGTATAGGGGGATAATGAATCTCAGATTCTTCACTCTAAATCTTATTTATTAAGCTCAAATCCCTCAAAATCAACAGCATGTAGGCATCTATTCTGCATAATTAGCATTCATGCATGTTTTCATAAGAATTGCATTTTAGCACTAATTTCTGCACAAAATAAGAAGCCAAAAATCCAAGCCAAAATGACTTGTGAATAGCCTAACTTCCCAGATTTTTAACTCATTCATGCTAACTTCGAATGATACAAAACCACTCCACCGTGTACATATCACTAACAAGAAGGAAAATTACAAAAAAATCACTAACCCAAATAAATGGACCAAAAACCCAAACCCTAGTTTCAGGATTTTCGGACTAAAAGCCCCATATCTTCCCCATCCAGTGTCCGTTTTGATTCTACTCACTTTTGAACTAATGTACATTCAATTACCTTCAAAAGAAGACCAAGTTCAAGTGAATCGGAGCTCATATGTGAAAGTTGGGTTTTGGGCCTCTATTGTACATTTTGTATTTTAGCTAATTTTGACCTATTATTTTACGTATATAATTAACCTATTTTAGTTCTTTTCTTTTCGATTTGTCTTCTTTGATAAAAGTTTTATTAAAATGCACAAAAATCCAAATCTAAATTGAGCTTGAAATCAAAGAAAGAAATTGGGTCTGAGTCTTCATTAACCACTTGTACAAAATTGGTCTTTTTCTTATTTTATTTTATTTCTTCTTTTTCTTAATTAGTAAAAATCCAAAAAATAGATTAATGTGTAATTACTTATCTTTGATTTTATTATATTTTTTCCGTATTTTTATCTAGTTTAAAAATGACAAAAAAATTACAAAATCTAAAAATCAAGGTATTATATGTACATGGGATACCCCAAAAATTCACTTTATGCATTTGATCGATTTTGGTTTTGATGTCTTCATGAAAGTTGTAGATCTCATCGAGACGAGCAATTTTCGTGAAGAAACCTTTTCGATCCGAGGTCGTTTACTATTTATTTTTGATTTTACAAAGTATTAATTTCTTGAATTTTTTGGTGCTGACACGTGGCAGCCCCTGGGGCCGCCACATGTCAACCATTTTGGCCTATTTATATATTCATTTTTAAAAAAAAATCAAATTCCAGCACGTGCAAGGCACGTGCTCCCTCGCACGTGCCCAGCACGTGCACCATCCTTTTCTCCCTCGCCTACCACGTGTCACCATTGTGGCCATCCGATCTCGGTCGATCGGACGGCCACTGCTTGTCTTCCTCATCTGGCCTCCCTTCCCAATCGAGCGCCACCCTCCGCCCTGATTTCTCCGCCACGGATCTCGGCCGAAGCTTCCCAAAGTATACCCTATGAACATTGAATAACAGACTCATGTGTGTGAAGGGTTTTAGCTCCTCCCATCCAGAATGCCAGACTACCATGCTCCTCTCCTCTCTAGTAATTCATCCTCGGGGAGTTAGGTATTTCCTTCTAAGGTTTGTCGTGCTGTGTTCACAATCAAATTGGGGGAGAAGATAGAAGAAGGGGAAAAGAACTGGAGGGTGGCCAGTGTAGTCATCTCTCCTTGTGAAGATGGCCAGTGTAGCCGAGTCTCCACCAAGATCTGCAGGTTTCTTGAAGCTTGGACCTTTTTTGGTCAGATTTTTATTTGGTAGAATGCTTCTTTGTATTTGGAATTTTTGGTGGTTCTGCTTGGATCTTGTTGTGCCCCTACGGATATAGAATATTTTTGTTCCGTACATTTTTTGGGGTCTTAGAAAAAATTATGCCCAGCCATCCATCCCTTTTCCGAAGCTTTATTTCAACCCGTACTCTGGTTTTTAGATTTCCACGCTACCAGAAAAGAGACTCACACAGTCTTCCAACATCCCGTATGAGTTGAGCTAAGTGCATAGTGCGAGAGTACAAATTGATTCCCTATTCCAGAGTTATACCAAAAATGAAGAGACCACTTTAGACACTAAGAGTCAAACGCTGCACATTGTCATGTGGAACTTAAAGAATTAAGTCAAAAGACCTGAAGTTCTTAAAATCGTATTTCTCGGTGAAGTTCCTCTAAAATTAGGTGGATTAAGGTCAAGTCCAGACCACTCTCGGTTTCTGCTCACAACTTGGTTCAGAACCCGATGACTTTTCACAGATGCAAATGAATGCGATGCTGGATGAAGTGAATGTGTGTTAAATGCAGACAAAATTTTTTTTGATGCAAAAAAATGAAATAAGAAGCATTTTTTTCAAAAATTTTGGGCAAAGTCAGTGTTAGTAGCAAAACTCTTTTTCTTTTGTTGTTGTTGTTGTGTTTATTTTTTTTCAAGTTAGTTACCCACCCTGTAAGTATATATAGACTTACACGAAAGTACGAGATATGGGTAAAATATATACGAAGTATATATACATACCCCCCTATACTTGCGAGTGTTGTGTCCTCGTAGCACAAGAAGTGTAAAGAAGACATAGCTCGGGCTAAGCATAAGAGAGTGAAAAAGGAAAAGAAAATAAACAAGATTTACAGAACCGCCCCCCTATACTTAGACTGTGAATAGTCTAAGTATAGAAGAAGAGCGGAAAAAAATTAAGCGGTCGGGATATGAGGAGAGTATATACAGGTGGATGTTAGTTCCCCCTATACTTAGGTTGTGGTCAGCCTAAGTATAGAAGAAGGGTGGAAGTGAAGTGATCGGGAGAAGGAGAAGGATGGTATATACAGATGGCATCGGTCCCCCCTACACTTAGGCCTTGGCCTAAGTAGAGGAAGAAGTTGTACACGGAGATCGATGATGTCAGGAGGGAGGGTGGGTAGCTGATGATTAAGGCAGTTTTCGGCGGATCTTTTTGTGAGCATGTGATGGGATATTGGTATAACGGGATGGAGATGAAGCATATGATTCCCAACTATGATCAGTGTCATCCTCAAAAAAATCATGATGGATAATAGATGAAGTGTTTGAGTCAGATGAAAGATATCCGTCATCAAAGTTATCCTTAGAGGAGTAAGTTTCGAAAGTGGACATACTCCAAATATTCTGGTATTTTTGTTTCTTCAATTGTTTTCTCTGAATTCGTTCCTTCTTGGGATCCAGTAGTTTATCCTCGGATGAATACTCGGAAGCACCGGTCTCAGTCAGCTCATAAGAAATAATTCCATTGTATTTGAATAGGTTAGGAGCATCAGCTTTGGATGAATAGTAGTTAGGAATGGGAGTTGTCCAACGAGAATTGAATTTTGGATCCTTGCGAAGATATGGCTTTAGAGCTGCCGAACAGACTTCACTCATGTAGACTACCTTTTCCGGACCTGATGAGGGATCATCAGCTGATCCCTCTTCCGAAAGGTCAAAGGTAACTCTCTTTTTCTTTCTTAGTGAAGGTGTCATTTCACTTGAGTATCCAGATGAATAGCCATTTGAGTTCTTCTCCTTGGTCGGTTTGCATTTTGTTTGTTTATTCTTGGTCTTCTGAATGTTAGTGCATTCTCGATTTGGGATGATTTGGTCCAAGTATTCAGAGAATGTTGCTCTAGGGTGCGACCATGCATATGTCTCAAGATCATAGTAGAAGGATTTGTCTATTTTGAGATCCGCGGGAATTGAAATACTGGGGAGAGTCTCTAAACCAATAGTCTCATCAACAACCGTTATCTCAGGTGTCGTAGCAGGGTAGGGCTCTTCTACCGTTTCATGGTTACGGTTGTTGGAGACTTTGTGGGTTGACTCAGAAGATCGTGGTTCCTCAAAGACAGGATCAAATCTACGTGCTTCCAATGTTGTGAAATTGATTTCCCGAGTCTCACAATCAATAATTGCCTTAGCCAATGCTAAGAATGGCTTTCCGAGAATGATTGGAGACTGTGTGAATTCCCCTTGATGCTCAATATCTATGATCGTGAATTCTACTTTGAGCGTAGCACCTTGGAATTTCATGATGACAAATGATTCCTCTCGGCCGCTTTATTGATCGGTCTGCCAATTGAACAATCTCTTGTATCTTCCAAATCGATCCGAGTTTGAGTTCATGAAATACAGAGGTCGGGAGGATATTGATCGGTGAATCATCGTCAATTCGAGCATGGGTGAAAATTGTGTCTTTGATTACACAGTCAAATCTGGGTAACCGCTACACTATGCGGCTCTTGGTTTTTCTCCTCAACACCAAGGAGGAGGCCATTGACAAGATATGTCTCTCGGTCTTGGTTCTAATCCTGCCTGACTTTTTCATAGTTAATTTGTCTATTACAAATCTTTTAAGATCGTGGAAGTGTTCAATGGCTTGTAGAAAGGGAAGTTCAAAAATCAATTTCTTTCCTAGTGCTTCCCGTATAGCGGGATCCAAATTCTTCAAATCTTCTTCAGTCTCTATTTTTATGAAATTTTCTGGATTTTCGATTTTTTGGTGTTTTTAAATATTCTAATTTCTTTTGTATTTTCTGTGTGGTGTGGTGATGTGGTGTGTTCTTCAGATGAGAAGGGGCTTTGATGTTCAGAGTATGAGTCAGAGGTATTGTCATTCCTAGGGGAGTAATATGCAGAGGTGTTGATGTCAAAATCGTTCCTCGCTTTTTAACATCCTCAAAAATTTCAGCCTGATATCCAATCATTCCTTATTCATTTTTATGTCTGAGCTCCCATAAAATAAAATGACTCGATCAGTAAAATTTCTGAATTTTTCCTCCATTAATTCAGATTTCTTATTTATCCTTGAAATATTATCCTCAAAATTCTGTTAATGATCAATCATGGGAGCAGTCGATGTTTGTTCAATAATTTCATCTTCCATTTTCCTGTATGTGGTAAGAGGAGAGTTTCTTGAAATATCCATTATATAATCATTATTTTCTGAAAATTTCTCCTCAAAAATTATGGAAGGAGGCTGCTCATATGTTTCAGTCATGTGTAATTGGTCTGAGTAGAGTTCAATCCTTTGATCATGATTGGTCAGACCTTGATATTGTGGAGTCAGCATACAGGGTTTATATGTTTCTATATGGTCAGTCCACTCCTCTGTATAAATATAATGTCTGAAGAGGGGTTTGTCATGGTCAATCCAACGTTGATGATCATTAAGTGAGGGTCTTTCCATCTGGGTTTGGTTTCTCAGCTAGTCATGAGACTCAAAGGTATTTTGATCTTGAAATAGCTCATTTGCGAGAATCCGAGAATAAGATGGTTCAGTCCAAGATGGTAGATGGCTATTGTGGTCGGATAATTAGAGTAGAGATTCAATGAGGAGGCTGAATTCATCCGCAGGTGAAAGTCTCCCGTAAACGTTGGAGGATTATTGAGAGAAGAGGATTTAATTGATTTGGGCTTAATCGAGACAAATTCATTTTCATAGTACAGCTCTGATGGATTTTTAGATAAGGGTTCGGCCATTTTTGAAAGAGATGAAAAGAATGATGGTTCGGGTCTGCAAGGGTTTTTGGACAAGAGTTCCATGATGAGGTTTAAATCAAGAAAGGAGATAGATGATTGCACGGGATAGTCAAAAGAAATTTTATCAAATGTGCGGTTATTGATCTTCGATATCGGTTCACGCACACCAATGCAAACACAATTCAAACCCGGGTTCACCAACACACACAATGAAGCCGTAAGAGTTCAGCTATTATCTTTTCAATTTTAATCGGTGATAAAACAATCTTGGAAAAATTTTAGCAAGTTGTTAGGTGCCAAAATTTTCGTAACGACTGGCCCGAATTCTTCGACTAGTTCCAACTACTTTCAGCCAGTATGGGTGTAAGTACGGACCGTAGAACGGCTACCCGTGTTACTTGAGGACGGAGCCTTACGCAGTGTCCTCTAAAGCACCCACTCTGCTAAGGAAATCCGGACCGTTTACCGACTACCCGTAGATCCTCACTGAGAAGTAGCTAATCGTTTTTAGTAGAATCAGTAGTCAATATGAAAACCCGGTTTTGGGCTCTAGCCTTAAGTGTCGTCTCTCACTCACTGCAAGATAAAATCAAACAATGCCGGGGTTGCTCTCCCTCAAGAACTCTTGATTTTATGGGTTCTTAAGATCAGCTATATTTAGCAGTCCCAATTTTAATTAGGTGATCCCTGAAGAATTTAAATGAGCACAAATACACGTCTACCGTCCAGTCCTAATTTTCTTTAGAATTATGTGATAAAATAAGAGGGAGAAATTCAGGAAAAGTCGATGCACACATAAAACTATGATGAATGCTCAGTTAGAACACTTACAGTGAATCTTCGCAATCTCCATATGGGATGCTAGACAGAATTGAAAAATTATTCTAAATTAATGCAAGCTGATGAAAAAGTGCACCTAAACAGAAAGTTCTATTAGCGGGGAAGAACTGAGTTAAATTTGGCTAAGTTGAACAATCTATGTGTGTCTCGATTAATAGTGAAGTGTGGCTTAATCCTACGAGCACAATCAAAAATTAAAATGCTCTGAGAGTCGTATGTGCAGGTCTATCCTATTCTCCACTCAAGTCGGGCCCCACCCTCACCGGAGAGTGAAACAGGCCACGACACACCACAGAAAAGTTCAGAGTCTTTTTACACACGTGAGAGTCCAAACGGACACTGCTATAAATGAGCAGAAATTAAAATTTACAGAAATTAAAAACCTATACTCTACGCTCTCTCACGACTCGACATGATCTTAAATTAATTGTGGCTTTTTCGGAAGTCGGTGAAGATGCTTCGGTTTCTTAAAAAAACGCTCCACATACGCCGGGTACCTCGCAAGAAAAATAAGAGAGAGACAATGTCAGAGAGTGACTCAAAAATAAATCAAAAATAAAAGAAATAAATGCTGAAAAATTAATGCAGGAAATAAAAATGGAATTTACAGTGAAAAACTCCAGGGTCAGGCTACCCAAATGCGGAAAACCGAACAAAAATTGTCAAAACACAAAACTAAGTTGTTTGCCTCCCCGGCAATGGCGCCATCTGAGGGTTCCGAAATCACCGCGTTAAAAGAGATGTTTTATTTTGTTCATGCCAAAATATATGGTTTGTCGTTCGTTGTAGGCGGCGATCGGAATCGGTCAAGAAATAACCACGAATATTAATAGATTTTTAATCAAGTGGTTTTTTTTATTTTACTTGGGCAAGTCCCAAGGTCGAGCACAAGGAGGCAAAGGAACAACCTAGATTTATGTCTATCAAGATGCGTGCACGGTTTCGAGGCAGTCTTTTTTTGGAATTTTTAATGCAAATAAGAGATGCAAGATACAATTTCGACCTATTTTAGGGACTAAAATGTAAATTGCATTCAAATGATGTCCGAAAAATATGAAACTTGACCGAGATGATAAATTATGACAAAATGAATGCACTGTAATTTTTTTGGAATTATTGGGTGCAATATGAATTTTTTTGAATTTTTAAGTGCAAACATAATGATTTTCAATGATTAGTTATAATAAATATTAAACCTACTTATTTTCAAGAGATAAATTTATCTAAGATCAATCACTAGGTGATTGATCTCAGAAAAATCCTAAACCTTGAAAATGTAAGATCTAATACCTATTAAAATCAAAAAACTGAAATATGCAAAATGATTTTTACAGGGCAATCTATACATGCAAATACAAATCTTTTTAGGCACAATGTCAAGCACAATTAATTCTACACTAGGTGATTTTTCAGGAATTTTTAGAGCAACGGTTAATCAATAGCAAATTTAAGAGCATAAAATGGGCAAAGTTTGCAATTTTTCACAAAATAATTGATTATTAATTAACCACTACTCACAAAAATGTCCATGATATGTCAAACAATAGAGAATTAATGGAAGAACATCATGCTATTTTTGAATAATTAAATAAAGTCATGTAGAGGTCTAAAAGTAATGGGGAACACAGGGGTATAAGTGCAATAAGATAAATATAAATAAAGAAAGAAAGTACAGGAGGACCTAGTTGAAATTACCAATAACAAGGGGGTGTAATTGCAAAATTTCTAAGGGGCATGTGTTGCGCACGTGCCCTTGGATTAGCTGGACTTAGCGGCAATAAGAAGGACTCCTGAGGGCGTCTCTGCAAATAACCCAGGCAGGTCATATGCGTAGCACGTGACCCCTGGATGACGTGTTGTTGACGTTTCCTCCGCACGTGCAGCGCACATGGGAGGACCTCAGGCTTCACGCCCGGCCAACGGTGGTGGACGAGGAACGACGATGCCCGGTGGGTCGCCGAGGAGGCAAGCCAGAAGACCTCCGGCATGGTGACGAGCCCCTGGCGGTGTGGTTGTGGGGAGGCAGAGGATGCGGAGCCCAACCCAGGTGGCGTAGGATCGGAGGGGCATGACTGGCGAAGTCGTGGAGGCGCTGTAGACGTTGCAGCTGGAGACGAAGGCTCGACGGTGGCTGTGGCTGGTGAAGGAGCGTTGAAGAAGAAGGCGATGTCGTCGTTGGCGACGGCGGAGTGGCGGACGTTGGCGATTGTCGGCGAAGATGGCCGTGGTAGTCGTTGATGAAGCTTGAAGGACACAGAACGTTGTCGGAGAAGAATCGTTGTCGGAGGGTCGATGCAGGAGGCGGAGCTCAACAGCAGTGTGGTGGTGGAGGCGTCGTGGGCTGCGACGAGGGGCGGTGAGCGCCCTCGGATCTCGACGGTGAGGCCCTCGCAAAGCTGTCACCTTCGTTGAAGCGCAAGCGGCGGATGGGTTGGCGATCGGGGTGGCGATGCCTTTAAATAGGGTGGAGGGAGGTCGGCTTGGGAAGGAGTTGACGGAGATGAGGCCGAGATTTTGGTGAGGCGGTTGGCCGGTGCGGAGATCACGGGGAGGGGCGATGGTTGCGAGGATCGCGGGGGCGATTGGGTGGTCGGTGCGGAAGCGAGGGGAGGAAGACGAAGGTGGATGGCTGTCCGATCGGCCGAGATCGGACGGCCACTGAGGTGACACGTGGCAGGGGGTGAGAAGGGGCAGGGCACGTGCGGAGCACGTGCCTAGGAGGCACATGCGACGCATGTGCGGTGCCTTTTAATTATTTTTTTATAAAAAAATAAAAATAAAGCCCAAAAAATGCTGACACGTGGCGGCCCCAGGGGCTGCCACGTGTCAGCTCCAGAAAAATTGAAAAAGAATTATTTTGTAAAATGCAAAATAAATAGCAAACAACCTCGGATCGAAAAAATGTTTTCATGAAAAATGCTCGTCACGATCAGATCTACAACTTTTATGAAGGCATCAAAGCCAAAATCGATCAAATGCATAAAGTGAATTTTTGGGGTATCCCATGTACATAGAATACCTTGATTTTGGGGTTTTGTATTTTTTGTCATTTTTAAACTAGATAAAAATCCGAAAAAATATGAAAAAATCAAAGATAAATAAAGACACCTTAACCTATTTTTTTATTTTTATTAATAGGAAAATATGTACAAAAATATCGGATCAAAAACCGCTAAAATACACAATGTACAAAAGAGGCCCAAAACCCAACTTTCACATATGAGCTCTGATTCACTTGAACTTGGTCTTATTTTGAAGATAATTGAATGTACATTAGTTCAAAAGTGAGTAGGATCAAAACAGACACTAGATGAGGAAGATATGGGGCTTTTAGTCCGGAAATCCTGAAACTAGGGTTTGGTTTTTTGGTCCACTTACTTGGGTTAGTTATTTGTTTGTATTTTTTATTTATTCTTGTTAGTGATATGTACATAATGGAGGTAGTTTTGTGTCATTTGGAGTTAGCAAGAATGAACTAAAAAGCATGGAAGTTAGTCTATTTACATGTCATTTTTTGTTCTGCTTTTTGGCTTCTTATTTGTGCAGAAATTATGGATAAAATGAAATTCTTATGAAAACATGCATGAATGCGAATTATGCAGAATAAATGCAGAATGTTGATGATTTTTAGGGAACTGAGCTTAATAAATGAGATTTAGAGTGATGAATCCGAGATTCATCATCTGACGGGTTGTAGTATAGTGGTAAGTATTCCTGCCTGTCACGCGGGTGACCCGGGTTCGATCCCCGACAACGGCGGCATTTTTTGGGCTTTTTTATTAATTCATTTTTATTTAAAAAATTATTATTATAAACCGCACGTGTGTCACACGTGCTGCACCCTCTTTCCCCCGTCTCCACGTGGCGCCCCCACGGCCGTTCGATCAGCGGCCGATCGAACGGCCGCTAGGCGTCTTCAACCTCTGAATGACCTTCCCCGGTTCCTCCGCCTCTGACCTCGCCTCCAGCCGCCGCCCCTCTATCCTCGCAACGGCCAACCGCCTCCGCACTTCTCGTACCTTCCCTCACCGGCCGCTCGCCCCTTCTCCTATTTAAGAAGAACACCCCCTCGACCTCCAAGCCATCCGACGATAAGTCCCTAACTATTAAAGACACCTCCGGTGGTGACAGCTCGGAGGCCCTTCAGCTGCGGTGAGATCCAAGGCCGTTGGCCTTGCTGCATCATGGCGCTCCTCCGCCGCTAGTGCATAGCTCCGTCTTCACGCCGTCGAGCCCACGCTCATCCTCCTTCGCTCCTCCTCCGCCTACGGTGAGCAACCCTCCAACCGTCGTTGCCCTTGCTCCATCCTCTCCTGGTCGTCGAGCCAACGATCACCTATGACACTACTAAGTTCATCATCTCCAAGCCTTCAACGTCGCCTCTGCCTAAACGTCATCTTCTCCGACAACGCTCCAGGCGCTTCAGGCAACCTCCGACATCGACCACCGCTGCCAAGCATCGCCCTCCCCAGCGTCTTCAACATCACCGCTCCGGCCTAATCTTCTTTGACGCTTCATCGACGACCGTCGTACACCAACCGTAACGCCCTCGCCACCTCCTACTTGGAGCCAGGAGTCGCCTTCATCGCCAACCACCTGAGCCGGTGTAGCTCCTCGCATCCGCCCTGAGTCGGCCACATCCTCCGTCAGCACCTTCTGTGGCCGAGCCACCATCCGTCGCTTGCGCTTCAACAAAGGTGACATCTTCGTGAGGGCCTCACCGGCGAGATCTGAGGGCGCTCACCGCCCCTCATCG
Source organism: Ottelia alismoides (assembly GCA_037367405.1). Classification (NCBI taxonomy): domain Eukaryota; kingdom Viridiplantae; phylum Streptophyta; class Magnoliopsida; order Alismatales; family Hydrocharitaceae; genus Ottelia; species Ottelia alismoides. The sequence continues at coordinate 1,548,001 of JAZKJV010000640.1, read as the reverse complement.
CAGCGCACAACGCCTCCACCATCGCACTGCTGCTGAGCTCCGCCTCCTGCGTCGACCCTCCGACAATGATTCTTCTCTGACAACGTGCTCCGCCCTTCAAGCTTCATCAATGACTACTACAGCCATCTTCGCAGACAATTGCCAACGTCCGCCACTCTACCATCGCCAACGACGACATCACCTTCTTCATCAACGCTCCTTCACCAGCCATAGCCACTGTTGAGCCTTTGTCTCCAGCAGCAACGTCTACAGCGCCTCCACGACTTCGCCGGTCACGCCCCTCCGATGCTACGCCACCTGGGTTGGGCTCCACATCCTCTGCCTCCCCACAGCCGTGCTTCCAGGGGCTCGTCACCATACCGGAGGTCTTCTGGCTTACCTCCTCGGCGACCCACCAGGCATCGCCGTTCCGCGTCCACCTCTGCAGGCCGGGCGTGAAGCCCGAGGTCCTCCCACGTGCGTTGCATGTGCGGAGGAAACGTCAGCAGCACGTCATCCATGGGTCACGTGCTACCCACGTGACCTGCCTGGGTTATTTGTAGAGACGCCCTTAGGAGTCCTCCTTATTGCCGCTAAGTCCAGCACGCGTGCCCCTTGGAAATTTTGCAATCACACCCCCAGTTATCGGTAATTTCAACTAGGTCCCCCCTGCACTTTCTTTATTTATTTATATTTATCTTATTACACTTATACCCTTGTGTTCCCCATTACTTTTAGACCTCTACATGACTTTATTTAATTATTCAAAAATAGCATGATGTTCTTCTATTAATTATCTTGACGTATCAAGGGCATTTTTTGAGTAGTGGTTAATTAATAATCAATTATTTTGTGAAAAATTGCAAACTTTGCCCATTTAATGCTCTTAAATTTGCTATTGATTAACCATTGCTCTAAAAATTCCCAAAAAATCATCTAGTGTAGAATTAATTGTGCTTGACATTGTGCCCAAAAAGATTTGCATTTGCATGCATAGATTGCCCTATAAAAATCATTTTGCGTATTTCAGTTTTTGATTTTTAATAAGTATTGGATCTTACATTTTCAAGATTTAGGATTTTTTCTGAGATCCATCACCTAGTGATCGATCTTAGATACTTTTATCTCTTGAAAATATAGGTTTAATATTTATTATAATTAAATATTGAAAATCATTATGTTTGCACTTAAAAATTCATAAAAAAAATTCATATTACACCCAAAAATTCCAAAAAAAACTATAGTGCATTCATTTTGTCATAGTTATCATCTTGGCCAAGTTTCATATTTTTCGAACATCATTTGAATGCAATTTACATTTTAGTCCCTAAAATAGGCCGAAATTGCTTCTTGCATCCCTTATTTGCATTAAAAGTTACAAAAAAAGATCGCCTCGAAAACCGTGTATGAATCTTGATAGACATAATTCTAGGTTGTTCCTTTGCCCCCTTGTGATCGACCTTGGGACTTGTCCAAGTAAAATAAACAAAAAACCACTTGATTAAAAATCGATTAATATTCGTGGTTATTTCTTAACCGATTCCGATCGCCGCCAACAACGAACGACAAACCATATATTATAGCATGAACAAAATAAAACATATCTTTTAACGCGGCGATTTCGGAACCTGTCAGATGGCGCCGTTGTCGGGGAGGCAAACGGCTTAGTTTTGTGTTTTGACAATTTTTATTCGGTTTTCCGCATTCGGGTAGTCTGACCCCCGAATTTTTCACTGTAAATTCTATTTTTATTTCCTGCATTTATTTTTCAGCATTTTTTTCTTTTATTTTTGATTTATTTTTGAGTCAGTCTTTGACATTCTCTCTCTTATTTTTCTTACGAGGTACCTGACGAACGTGGAGCGGTTTTTCAAGAAACCGAAGCATCTTCACCAACTTCCAAAAAAGCCGCAATTAATTTAAGATCGAATCTAGTCGTGAGAGAGCGTAGAATCTAGGTTTTTAATTTCTGCAAATTTCAATTTCTGCTCATTTATAACGGTGTCCGTTTGGACTCTCGTGTGTGTAAAAAGACTGAACTTTTCTATGGTGTGTCGTGTGGTCTGTTTCACTCTTCGGTGAGGGTGGGGCCCGACTTGAGTGGCGAATAGGATAGACCTGCACATACGGCTCTCAGAGCATTTTAATTTTTGATTGTGCTCGTAGGATTAAGCCACACTTCACTATTAATTGAGACGCACATAGATCGTTCAACTTAGCCAAATTTAACTCAATTCTTCCCCACTAATAGAACGGTCTGCTTAGGTGCAGTTTTCATCGGCTTGCATTAATTTAGAATAATTTTTCAATTCTGTCTAGCATCCCACATGGAGATTGCGAGTATTCATTGTAAGTCTTCTAACTGAGCATTCATCATAGTTTTCCGCGTGCGTCGGCTTTTCCCGAATTTTTCCCTCTTGTTTTATCACATAATTCTAAAGGAAATTGGGACTGTACTGTAGACGTGTATTTGTGCTCATTTAAATTCTTCAGTGATCACCTAATTAAAGTTGGGACTACTAGATATAGCCGATCTTAAGAACCCATAAAATCAAGAATTCTTGCGGGAGAGAAACCGTAGCATTGTTTGATTTTATCTTGCAGTGAGCAAGAGACAACACTTAAGGCTAGAGCCCAAAATCGGATTTTCATATCGACTACTGATTCTACCAAAAACGATTAGCTACTTCTCAGTGAGGATCTACGGGTAGCCGGTAAACGGTCCGGATTTCTTTAGCAGAGTGGGTGGTTTAGAGGACACTGTGTAAGGCTCCGTCCTCAAGTAACACGGGTAGCCGTTCTACGGTCCGTACTTACACCCATACTGGTTGAAAGTAGGTGCAACTAGTCGAAGAATTCGGGCCAGTCGTTACGAAAATTTCGGCACCTAAAACACGCTATTTTTTTCAAAAATTGTTTTATCACCAATTAAAATTGAAAATATAATAGCCGAACTCTTACGGCTTCATTGTGTGTGTTGGTGAACCCAGGGTTTGAATTGTGTTTGCATTGGTGTGCATGAACCGATATCGAAGATCAATAGCTGCACATTTGATAAAATTTCTTTTGACTATCCCGTGCAATCATCTATCTCCTTTCTTGATTTAAACCTCATCATGGAACTCTTGTCCAAAAACCCTTGCAGACCCGAACCATCATTCTTTTCATCTCTTTCAAAATTGGTCGAATACTTATCTGAAAATCCATCAGAGTTGTACCATGAAAATGAATTTGTCTCGATTAAGCCCAAATCAATTAAATCCTTTTCTCTCAATAATCCTCCAACATTTACGAGAGAGTTTCACCCGCGGATGACTTCGGCCTCCTCATTGAATCTCTACTCGAATCATCCGACCACACATAACCATCTACCATCTTGGACTGAACCGCCTTATTCTCGGATTCTCGCTAATGAGCTATTTCAAGATCAAAATACCTTTGAGTTCTCAAGATTGGCTGAGAAACCAAACCCAGATGGAAAGACATGCATTTAATGATCATCAGCGTTGGATTGACCATGACAAACCCCTCTTCAGACATGATACTCATACAGAGGACTGGACTGACCATATAGAAACATATAAACCCCGTATGCCGACTCCACAATATCAAGGTCTGACCAATCATGATCAAAGGATTGAATTCTACTCAGACCAACTACGCATGCCTGAACCATATGAGCAGCCTCCTTACATAATTTTTGAGGAGAAATTTGCAAAAAATAATGATCAGATAATGGATATTTCAAGAAACTCTTCTCTTACCACATACAGGAAAATGGAAGATGAAATTATTGAACACACACCAACTGCTCCCATGATTGATCATGAACAGAATTTTGAGGATAATATTTCGAGGATAAATAAGAAATTTGAATTAATGGAGCAAATTTTCAGAAATTTTACTGACTGACTAAGTTTATTTTATGAGAGCTTAGACATAAAAATGAATGAGGAAATGATTGGATCTCAGGATGAAATTTTTGAGGATGTTCAAAAACCTAGGAACGATTCTGACATCGACACCTCTGCATATTACTCCCCTAGGAATGACAATGCTTCTGACTCATACTCTGAACATCAAAGCCCCTTCTCATCTGAAGAACACACCACATCACCACACCACACAGAAAATACCAAAAATTTGGAATATTAAAAAACACCAAAAAAATCGAAAATCCGGAAAATTTCATAAAAATAGAGACTGAAGAAGATTTGAAGAATTTGGATCCTACTGTACGGGAAGCACTAGGAAAGAAATTGATTTTTGAACTTTCCTTTCTACAGCCCATTGAACACTTCCCCGATCTTAAAAGATTTGTAATAGACAAATTAACTATGAAAAATTCGGTCAGGATTAGAACCAAGACTGAGAGACATATCTTGTCAATGGCCTCCTCCTTGGTGTTGAGGAGAAAAACCAAGAGCCGTATAGTGAAGCGGTTACCCAGATTTGACTGTGTAATCAAAGACACGATTTTCACCCATGCTCGGATTGATGACGATTCACCGATCAATATCCTCCCGACCTCTGTATTCTATGAACTCAAACTCGAACTGATTCGGAAGATACGAGAGATTGTTCAATTGGCTGACCGATCAATAAAGCGGCCGAGAGGAATCATTTCTGTCATCATGACATTCCAATGTGCTCCGCTCAAAGTAAAATTCACAATCATTGATATTGAGCATCAAGGAGAATTCACCCAGTCTCCAATCATTCTCGGAAAAACGTTCTTAGCATTAGCTAAGGGAATTATTGATTGTGAGACTCGGGAAATCAATTTCACAGCATTGGAAGCACTTAGATATGACCTTGTCTTTGAGGAACCACGATCTTCTGAGGCAACCCACGAAGTCCCCAACAACCGTAACCATGAAGCAGTAGAAGAGCCCTACCCCGCAGCCACACTTGAGATAGCGGTTGTTGATAAGACTACTGGTTTAGAGCATCCCCCCTACTCCATTCCCAGCTGCTCCTACCATGGAGAATCAAGTACATGAATATGATCCGGAGACTTATGCATGCGTACACCCTGGGTCAACCTATTCTGACTACATGGATCACATCAACTTGACGTAGGAATGCTCCAATGTCAATCAATTGAGAATGAACATGCAGAGACTCTCTCCAGTATTTCAATTCCCGCGGATCTCAAAATAGACAAATCTTTCTACTACGATCCTGAAACATATGCATAGTCACACCCTGGAGCAACATTCTCTGAATACTTGGACCAAATCATCCCAAATCAAGAGTGCACCAACATTCAGAAGACCAAGAATAAACAAACAAAATACAAACCGACCAAGGAGAAGAACTCTAATGGCTATTCATCTGGATACTCAAGTGAACTGACACCTTCACGAAGAAAGAAAAAGAGAGTTACCTTTGACCTTTCGGAAGAGGAATCAGCTGATGATCCCTCATCAGGTCCGGAAAAGGTAGTCTACATGAGTGAAGTCTGTTCGGCAGCTCTAAAGCCATATCTTCACAAGGATCCAAAATTTAATTCTCTTTGGACAACTCCCGTTCCTAACTACTATTCATCCAAAGCTGATGCTCCTACCCTCTTCAAATACACTGGAATTATTTCTTATGAGCTGACTGAGACTGGTACTTCCGAATATTCATTCGAGGTCAAACCACTTGATCCCAAAAAGGAACAAATTATGAGAAAACAATTGAAGAAACAAAAAGACCAGAATATTTGGAGTATGTCTACTTTCGAATACTATTCCTCTAAGGATAACTCTGATGATGGATATCTTTCATTTGACTCAAACACTTCATCTATTATCCATCATGATTTTTCTGAGGATGACACTGATCATATTTGGGAATCATATGCTTCATCTCCGTCCCGTTATATTGATATCCCATCACAGGTTCACAAAAAGATCAGCCGAAAACCACCTTAATCATCGACTACCCACCCTCCCTCCCGACCACATCGGTCTCCGTGTACAGCTTCTTCCTCTACTTAGGCCAAGGCCTAAGTATAGGGGGAGACCGATACTATCTGTATATACCATCCTTCTCCTTCTCCCGATCACTTCACTTCCACCCTTCTTATATACTTAGGGTGACCACAGCCTAAATATAGGGGGAACCGACATCCACCTGTATATACTCTCCTCATATCCCTACCGCTTCATTTTTTCTGCTCTTCTTCTATACTTAGATTGTTCACAGTCTAAGTATAGGGGGTGGTTCTGTAAATCTTGTTCTTTTTCTTTTCCTTTTTCACTCTCACGCTTAGCCCGAGCTATGTCTTCTTTACGCTTCTTGTGCTTTGAGGACACAGCATTGGCTAAGTATAGGGGGTCTGTATATATACTTCGTATATATTTTACCCATATCTCATACTTTCACGTAAGTCTATATGTATTTACGGGGTGGGTAACTAACTTGAAATCAAAACAAACACAACAACAACAACAAAAGAAAAAGAGTTTTGCTACTAACACTGACTTTGCCCAAAATTTTTAGAAAAAAATGGCTTCTTATTTCATTTTTTGCATCAAAAAAAAATTGTCTGCATTTCACACACCTGCACTTCATCCAGCATTGCATTCATTTGCATCTGTGAAAAGTCAATCAGGTTCTGAACCGAGTTGTGAGTAGAAACCGAGAGTGGTCTGGACTTGACCTTAATCCACCTAATTTTCATAGGAACTTCACCGAGAAATAAGATTTTAAGAACTTCAGGTCTTTTGACTTAATTCTTTAAGTTCCACATGACAATGTGCAGCGTTTGACTCTTAGTGTCTAACCTGGTCTCTTCATTCTGGGTATAACACTGGAATAGGGAATCAATTTGTACTCTCACACTATGCACTTAGCTCAACTCAGACGGGATGTTGGAAGATTGTGTGAGCCTCTTTTCTGGTAGCGTGGAAATCTAAAGACCGGAGTACGGGTTGAAATAAAGCTTCGGAAAAGGGATGGACGGCTGAGCATAAATTTTTCTAAGACCCCAAAAAATGTACGGAACAAAAAGATTCTATATCCGTAGGGGCACAACAAGATCCAAGAAGAACCACCAAAAATTCCAAATAGAAAGAAGCATTCTACCAAATAAAAATCTGACCAAAAAGGTCCAAGCTTCAAGAAACCTGCAGATCTTGGTGGAGACTTGGCTACACTGGCCATCTTCACGAGGAGAGGTGATTACACTAGCCACCCTCCAGTTCTTTTCCCCTTCTTTTATCTTCTACCCCAATTCGATTGTGAACACAGCACGACAGACCTTAGAAGGAAATACCTGACTCCCCGAGGATGAGTTACTGGAGAGGAGAGGAGCATGGTAGTCTGGCATTCTGGATGGGAAGAGCTAAAACCCTTCACACACATGAGTCGGTTATTCAATGTTCATAGGGTATACTTTGGGAAGAGGATTGATCTAAGATGACTTCTGAGCCGAAACTGTGACAATGATGTGTAGAACTTGAGGGTTGTTGATTTTAAAATTCTAGGTCTCACAGAAGTTCCGCCACACTATTAATCCAAAGGTCGAGTTTAGTTTCATTTTCACCTTCAGCTCATGGTCTTGGTATGGAACCCAATCTCATTTCACCTCATGGCATTTTTTTGATGCTCAGGGACGAGCATGGTTTAAGTATAGGGGGATGATGAATCTCGGATTCATCACTCTATATCTCATTTATTAAGCTCAGATCCCTAAAAATCATCAACATTTCTGCATTTATTCTACATAATTAGCATTCATGCATGTTTTCATAAGAATCGCATTTTATCCACAATTTATGCACAAAATAAGAAGCCAAAAATCCAAGTCAAAAATGACCTGTAAATAGACTAACTTCCCTGATTTTTAGTTCATTATTGCTATCTCCGAATGACAAAAACTACCTTCATTGTGTACATATCACTAACAAGAATAAATAAAAAATACAAAAAAAATAACTAACCCAAGTAAATGGATCAAAAAACCAAACCCTAATTTCAGGATTTCTGGACTAAAAGCCCCATATCTTCCTCATCTAGTGTCCGTTTTGATCCTACTCACTTTTGAACTAATATACATTCAATTACCTTCAAAACAAGACCAATTTCAAGTGAATCGGAGCTCATATGTGAAATTTGGGCTTTGGGCCTCTTTTATACATTGTGTATTTTAGCGGTTTTTGAACCGTTATTTTTGTACATATTTTCTTAATTAATAAAAATCCAAAAAAATAGATTAAGGTGTCTTTATTCATCTTTGATTTTTTTTATATTTTTCCTGGATTTTTATCTGGTTCAAAAATGATAAAAAAAATACAAAACCCAAAATATAGGTACTCTATGTAAATGGGATACCCCAAAAATATCACTTCGTGCATTTGATCGATTTTGGATTTGATGTCTTAATAAAAGTTGTAGATCTCATCAAGACGAGCATTTTTTGTGAAGGAACTTTTTCGATCTGAGGTCATTTACTATTTCTTTTTTATTTTACAAAATCCTTTTCTTCGATTTTTCTGGTGATGACACGTGGCCGCCCCTGGGGCCGCCACATGTCATCATTTTTTAGGCTTTTTATTTATTCGTTTTTATTTTTAAAAAATTATTATTATAAACCGCACGTGCGTCACACGTGCCTCCAGGCACGTGCTCCGCACGTGTCGCACCCTCTTCCCCCCGTCACCACGTGGCGCCCCCACGGCCGTTCGACCAGCGGCCGATCGAACGGCTGCTAGGCGTCTTCAACCTCCGAACGGCCTCCCCCGGTTGCTCCGCCTCTGACCTCGCCTCCAGTCACCGCCCCACTATCCTCGCAACCACCAACCGCCTCCGTACTTCTCGCACCTTCCCTCACCGACCGCTCGCCCCTTCTCCTATTTAAGAAGAACACCCCCCCCCCCCCCCCGACCTCCAAGCCTTCTGCTGATAAGTCCCCAACTCCTAAAGACACCTCCGATGGTGACAGTCCAGAGGCCCTTCAGCTGTGGCGAGATCCAAGGCCGTTGGCCTTGCTACATCACGGCGCTCCTCCGCCGCAAGTGCACAGCTCCGGCTTCACGCCATCGAGCCCACGCTCTCCTTCTCTCCTCCTCCGCCTACGGCGAGCAACCCTCCAACTGTCGCTGCCCTTGCTCCAGCCTCTGCTGGCCGTCGAGCCAACGATCACCTACGACACTACTAAGTTCATCATATCCAAGCCTTTAACGTCGCCTCCGCCTCAACGTCATCTTCTCCGACAACGCTCCAGGCGCTCCACGCAACCTCCGACATCGACCACCGCCGCCAAGCATCGCCCTCCCCAGCGTCTTCAACATCACCGCTCCGGCCTAATCTTCTTCGACGCTCCATCGATGACCGTCGTACACCAACCGCAATGCCCTCACCACCTCCTAGCCAGAGCCAGGAGACGCATTCATCGACAACCACCTGAGCCGGTGTAGCTCCTCGCCTCCGCCCTGAGCCGGCCACTCCTTCGTCAGCACCTCCTGTGGTCGGGCCACCATCCGCCGCTTACGCTTCAACGAAGGTGATAGCTTCGCAAGGGCCTCGCCGACGAGATCCGAGGGCGCTCACCGCCCCTCGTCGCAGCCCATGATGCCTCCACCACTGCACTGTTGCTGAGCTCCGCCTCCTGCGTTGAGCCTCCGACAACGATTCTTCTCCGACAACGTGCTCCGCCCTTCAAGCTTCATCAACGACTACCACAGCCATATTCTCCAACAATCGCCAACGCCCGCCACTCCGCCATCGCCAACGACGACATCACCTTCTTCTTCAACGCTCCTTCACTAGCCACAGCCACCACCGAGCCTTCATCTCCAGCAGCAACGTCTACAGCACCTCCACGGCTTCACCGGTCATGCCCCTCTAACGCTACGCCACCTGGGCTGGGCTCCGCCTCCCTACACCCGCGCCGCCAGGGGCTTGTCGCCACGTCGGAGGTCTTCTGGCTTGCCCTCGGTGACCCACCGGGCATCGCCGTTCCCCGTCCACCACCGCAGGCCGGGCGTAAAGCCCGAGGTCCTCCCACGTGCGCTGCACGCGCGAAGGAAACGTCAGCAGTACGTCATCCAGGGGTCACGTGCTACGCACGTGACATGCCTGGGTTATTTGCAGAGACGCCCTCAGGAGTCCTCTTTATTGCCGCTAAGTCCAGCTAATCCAAGATGACACACATCAGACATCTTATTGCTGCGCACGTACCCCTTGGAAAGTTTGCAATCACACCCCCCTGTTATCGGTAATTTCAACTAGGTCCCCCTGTACTTTCTTTATTTATTTATATTTATCTTATTACACTTATACCCATGTGTTCCCCATTACTTTTAGACCTCTACATGACTTTATTTAATTATTCAAAAATAGCATGATGTTCTTCCATTAATTCTCTACTGTTTGACATATCGTGGACATTCTAGTGAGTAGTGATTAATTAATAATCAATTATTTTGTGAAAAATTGCAAACTTTGCCCATTTTATGCTCTTAAATTTGCTATTGATTACCCTTGCTCTAAAAATTCTCGAAAAATCACCTAGTGTAGAATTAATTATGCTTGACATTATACCCAAAAAGATTTGCATTTGCATGCATAGATTGCACTATAAAAATCATTTTGCATATTTCAGTTTTTGATTTTTAATAGGTATTAGATCTTACATTTTCAAGGTTTAGGATTTTTCTGAGATCCATCACCTAGTGATCGATCTTAGATAATTTTATCTCTTAAAAATAAGTTGGTTTAATATTTATTATAATTAAATATTGAAAATCATTATGTTTGCACTTAAAAATTCATAAAAAATTCATATTGCACCCAAAAATTCCAAAAAACTTACAGTGCATTCATTTTGTGATAACTATCATCTCGGCCAAGTTTCATATTTTTCGGACATCATTTAAATGCAATTTACATTTTAGTCCTTAAAATCGGCTGAAATTGCATCTTGCATCCCTTATTTACATTAAAAATTCCAAAAAAAACTACCTCGAAAACCGTGCACGAATCTTGATAGACGTAATTTTAGGTTGTTCCTTTACCTCCTTGTGATTGACCTTGGGACTTGTCCAAGTAAAATAAACAAAAAGAACCACTTGATAAAAAATCGATTAATATTCGTGGTTATTTCTTGACCGATTCCGATCGCCGCCTACAACGAACGACAAACCATATTTTTTGGCACAAACAAAATAAAACATCTCTTTTAACGCGGCGATTTTGGAACCCGTCAGATGTTTTACTCTAAATCTCGGAACCCGTCAGATGTAGGAGGACAGATGTTTTACTCTATGAGCACGGGTGATTTATTATTGAAACCATAAGATTCTAAATCTCAGGACCGTCAGATGACACACCAAAATCATTTAACTCTAAATCTCAGATTCATCAGAGAGGACTGATCATGTGAAGTGGTAGTCTCCTAATCACGACTGTCAGCTTTATGTTTTGTTGTCTCAAGGTCAGGTGTATCCTCGAGAGTTTGATTATTAAGGTTCTATTTCGGGATCTTATGTCTTGAGTTTCACAATCGATAATTGCCTTAGCAATGGCTAAGAACGGCTTTCTTAGAATGATGGGAGACTCAAACAACTCTCCTTGGTGCTTAATGTCCAAGACAATGAAGTCCACTCTATGTTTGACACCTTGGAAGCTCATGATGACTGATAATTCTTCTTGATCTTTTTTGTGGATCGATTAGGAAATTAAATGATCACTCTGGTATTTTTGAGCGGTCTGAGTTCAAGTCGGTCAATAACGAACTTCGGGGGGATGTTCAAGGTTGAGTTGTCGTTAATCCGAACATGTGCAAATTCGGTGTTCTCAATTTTACAAGTAACCCTAGTTAATGTTGAGTTGACTTTTGCAAGGGTCAAAAATAATATCCTTACTGAAGGTGAAGATAAAATGTCATTGAGGCGACAATTCACAAATGTCAACTCGAACAACAATTACATGCACACAGATCAAGCAAGGCAAGCAAGTGTGAATCAAAATTTATTATACCCAACAAATATATTCATAGTGGACAAGTATAGTAGGGGTTGAAAATAGTAAACAACTGAGGATAGACAATCAAAATTGGCAAAGAAAGACAACAAATGATTTTGGGTATTTTTAGATTTTTTTAGATTTTTGTGGGTTCTTAGTTTTATATTTTTTATGGAATTTCATTTTTATTTTTAATTGTTTTTTATTTTATAATTTTCTTGTTATCTTTTTATATTTTCTGATTTTAAATATATAATATAGGAATATATAATTATATATCCAATATAAGATAATATAATTATAAATACTACTAAAATTATTAAAAAATATATAGAAAATAAAATGTTTTCATGTTTTATATAATTTTCTATTATTTTATGATTTTTAGGGAATTTTTGTTAATTTTAATATATTTTAAAGACAAAAATATTCCAAAACATGAATTAAATACATATGCCAAATTGTTTTGAAATTTAAAACAGAAAATAAAGCTAAAACTTTCTAGAACTATTTTTAATTAATAATATATAATAAAAAGAAAATTATATATTAAAAAGGGTATTTTGAGGATTTATTATATAATTATAATATATTTTGGAGATTTTTAATTTTTTATCTTTTTCTTTTTTTAGGGATTTTTGGTTTGGAGTTGTAAAATACTAAAATAAACAAAATATAATTTGGGGGAATTTTCAAAACATTTGTTATATTTTTTGTATAAATTACTAAAATAAAAATATATATTTTGGGGGAATTTTCAAAACAGTTGATATATTTTTATGGGTTTTTACTGCAAACAGGGAATAATAGCTCCATTTAAAAAAATGAACTTAAAACACCTAACCAAAAATATATGTGATATATGCAGATGTTAGGTATCTATAGTAATTTTCCACAAATTTTTAAAGGTTGAGAGCTATTTTTCACAAAATAAAAACTAGGAAAAGAAAATACATTTTGACAGGGGCATTTTTGCAAATATTTTAAGTTTTGAAACTAAATCCACCTAAGAGAAATCCAAGGGGCAAATGTGCAATATTTCCAAAAAAATCAATAATATATCTTTAGGGGTATTTTTGTAATTTAATACAAGTACGGCTATCCAGATGCAATTTTGCCAAAAAATATTATACTAAATACACAAATTAGTGGACTAAATTGAAATACAACTTTTTTGAGGGTCCAGATGCAAAATCCCACATCTCCTCACGCGCACATGCACATGAGGTGACGTGGAATGGACCTAAATACAAATACAGAAAGTGTATGGGCTAATATGCAAAATATCCAAAATAAATTACACTACAGATGAATGTTTGTGGACTAGAAAATACAAAAAGTGAGAGGGTCCATGCACAAAATACCCTCTGAAGCATGATCCAAAACCGATGAAGCATCCACTTGACACGTGGTGCTATCTGGAAGGTTGATGACGATTGGGTTGTCGATGGCTTCGGTTAGATCTCAGTGAGAGATCGGGTGGTTGAGGCTCGAACCATCGGACAAGAGATGTAGAGTCTGGAGCGGGTGCTTCATCGGACAAAGGAGAAACATGCTGGAAGAACAGTTCAAGAACTTCCCCCTTAGCAAACCCCAATCCGTCCATTATCGTTGCTTGATTGCCTCCAGGAGCTCGTAGGTGGCTCGAAATTTTCTTGAAAGTCCTCCTCTTCTACTATTGGTCTCAGAAGGGCGTGATGGGCTCCGACAAGGTCGAGCAGAGCTGCAACACGTAGAGGGAGAACTGGAGCTCGATGACCCCTGCAAAGGCAATTTCTCTCTTCGTTTCCTGCAGGGGTTAGTCAGCGGACAAAATACAAAGCCACGGATGGCTCCAAAGGTCAGAATGGGTGAGAAATGGAGCAGGGTGGCGTGTCTCTGACGAGCGGTGGAGTTGGGACACAGGTCTCTCGATCTGTGCAAGATTGAGGGGAACGAGGGCGCACGAGAAGATCAACAAGCGAAGGGGAAGGAAATGGAAGTGGTATGGTGGTTGGAAGATAGTCGGGTACGGCGGAACGAGGAGGCAGAGCCGAAGCTCCGGTGAAGTTTAATTAGCTTCGGTGAAGTTTAATTTTTTATTTTACGAAAAAGTATATGGAATCTAAGAAACTTAATAACTATTCTATGCTAATGGCGCTAAGGAATGAAAATACAAGGAGAAAGGGAAGGAGGCTCACCAGGAACATGTCTGAAGCAAGCTTCAGGCGGAGGAGCTTTGGCAAACTGGTCTCTCGATTCTACACACCAAGAAGCTCGCCAAACCATGGAGAGAGTAGCTGGTATCACCAGGAACCTCGATCCAAGATAGGGTTAGGGATTTGTGGAGTGGAAGAGGATTAAAGCTCCAAGGAAGGGTGGATGCGATACTTTATAGAGGAATACTTTGACCAACAAGAATGCTCGACCTAGTGGACCAAAGTCTAAAGAATTACTTCCGCATAAAAGCTCGATGGACCAAGAAGATTTTTCATGAAGAGAGCATTCCAAATCGATGAAGGGAGCGATTGGAAAATCGAGGCGAAAACGGGTCAGCGGTAAGGTTTGACAGGCCTATGCGCCCTGGGAGAAGAGTTGATTGGGGTCACCTCCTACTCCCTTTGGTTGGTCCACGTGGACCAACCAGAAAAAGGACAACTCAAAATTATTTGTAAAATCAATAATAAATACTAAATAAAATAATTAATTTAAATTTATAAAATAAAAAAATTTATTATTTGCTGTAGTATTTTAATATGATTTTTATATATTTTCACGGGCTTATTTTTTACAATTTACTTTTTAGGTTTTATTTATAGGTATATTTACCTATGTTTTGTATAATTTATTTTTATTTTGTATTTTTGATTCCATTATTTTATTTTTATATTTTATTTATTTATAACTTTTTATACACATAAATATATTTTCATTATGTTTTTCTGATATATTTTGTACACTTAAATAAATAAGAGTATATAATATATAGGTGTAAGTATTGGTATTTCATCTATGTATTTCTATAGATTATTTTTTTTTGTGTTTTATTTATGGTTTTATTCTATTATAAATATGTACATGTACTATAAATATTATTTACAAAATTATAAAAATATGAAATTATAAAATAATAAATAATAAATAAAATGAATATTTTATCCATGTAAACTATACAATAGGGGACCAAAACCTAACTTTTACATCTTAACTCCAAATGGGATGAAACCACCTTCATTAAATAGATTATTAAAAGCTATACAACTAAAGGTTATTTTGGTACATTTTGAGCTCATATGGAGAAGATACGGGTCTGAGAAGTTTAATTTTGGATTTTTATTCTGAGTATGAAAAGTACCATGTATATTATTTTTGTGTAAAATCAATTTTATATTTTTCTATATATTATTATCTACAATTTTCATGTACAAAGTCTCTTTATTTGAGATATAAATAATAACGAATAAAATAGGTCCCAAAAACGTAAGATTGGATAATATAACTTAGGGTTTTATTATTGTTTTTGACCCTTATCTTCCCCTACTTTATTCCTTGTTGACCTAGTCATCAGGATGCTCAGGTCTTGGGGTTTAGGGTCATAAAATACCTTTAGCATTTTATTTTTTTTCTTTTTCTTTTCTTTTCTTTATTTATATAGATTTGGCATTAAAAGTTATATTTTATATACAACAAACGAAATAAATAATTAATGTTAATTTGTAAAAAATAATGTTATTTACATGCATTTAGCTAGAGTTTTGAGGCAAAAATGATAGAATAAAGGTGAGTTAACCATTTGACTATATGGCTTTTGCTCTTTTTAGTCATTACCATTGAACTAGCCATAGTAATTAAATGAAATTTGGTTCTAGATCTCTTTCTGCCCTTCTTCTTGGGTGATAACTAACTCTTTACAAATCTCTGAAGATCGGGCACATACTCTATGGCCTTGATTAATGGAAGCTACAAGATCAAACTTTTACAAAATGCTTCCATATCAGTGTTTTCCTTTTTTTAAATTGTTTATTTTTCTAACTCTTTTGGTATGTTTATTGGAGTCAGTAGAATGGTCAGTGGACTGGTCAGTGGTGGGCGGTACCTGTGGTGTATTTGTCTGAAGATTTTGCACAGGAAATATCTTGGGTTCGCTTTGTGTGGCCCTCACTCCTCCTTGGATGCTCATTATTTCCTTAACCATTTGGATGACATTATCAAGTTTTCTATCAATGCATCAACTCTCTAATTGATTCGAGCTATGTCATATGCTATCGTCTCGTGACTTAAAGGTGATTGAATGTACTCGACATGTTGTGACTCTAGCATGCAATCCTGAGTCGAGTAACAGTCATATTCTATGGTAGTGGCATGGTCATGAGTTCTATTTCCTTGACTCTCGCTCTCATAGGTCTGGTCAAAGGAAAACAGGTTGTACACAGGGAGAGAGTCATCTCGAGTAGGGGATGGTTTAAGCAATGAATTCTCAATCATAACTGGAAATCATGTTTTGCTATCAAATTCCGTTATGAACAAGTCCATCCTTGAATTCACTCGCTCCATTGGTTCTATATAATATTCATTTGGTTCTGCAAGAAGTTCATATCGTAAATATTCAACCGAAGGAGTGATGTGGGATGAGGGTGAGTGTATGATGACTGGGGGATAACCGACTCAAAGAAAGGATTCTCTTGATAAGAGAATGAAGACAAAGATGGTCGAGATTCGGTCATGTAAGTGTGACACACAGAGTCTGGGTATGAATATCAATATTCTTACATCTTCGAAAATAGAGGTGAAATCATTTACAAACCTCGATATATGGATGCAAGTGCAAAGAGCTTTGAACGTACACAATCCAATACACAATGCAACCTAAAAATTCACCAACTTCACACAGTGAAGGCCTTAAAAGTTCGACTGATTATCTTTTTAGTTTTAAATTGATGATAAAATAGTCTCTAAATCCATTACACACACATGTGTAGTCTCCTAGAGTAGTTCGTGTCTGAGTTGGAAAAGCACACTGACGTTAACACAAAACTACTTATGCTAAGGTCGGAGGCAAGTGCTTGTAACAATAACATGACTCAAATGTCAGTACAAGCGCTTAGGGCACAAGTTCAGGGATTTTGGCTCTAATCCTTAGCATTTATGTACTTACCTCTCAACAAGCACAATATATCCTCCGTACAAGGATGGGGTTTCTCTCCCACAATCAATGATATTCAATTTTATACAATTTTAATTAATTAATAATGTTAGCAATCCCCTAGTTTTAATTTGGCTATCGCTTTGAATTTGAGTGGAGATCAATACATGTCTACATGAGGATTCCAATTTTCTTTAATCCTATGTAACTGAAAACCGAGGGAGAATCAAAAAAAGCTGTGCAGCAGGAAACACGATGATGAATGTAGAGTCAGAGATACTTACAGTGTTTCCTCACAATCTCCGTGCAAAATGCTAAACAGAATTGAAATTTCCCTAACAAATATTTATAATGTATACACAGGAAATCGCACCTAGAACAGGAATTTCTATTAGTGAGTGAAAGAACAATTTAATTTAGTTAAATGATATTCGATGTAGTGTGTCTAATTAAAGTAAAAGTGTGGGCCTAGTCCTACGAGCACAAAAATAATCCTAGTAGCTCTAATAGCCGCGGTGCAATCCTAGGACTACGTCAATCACCATAAAAATGGGCTCTGATAGGCTGAGTGTCCAGTCTGGGTACAAGCACGAGTCTTTAAATGAAGATCGTTGGAAATGAGCAGTTACCTAAATTATTACAAATAATTACTAAATTATAAGTTAAACTCTCTCTACAAAAATAAATTCTTTATGCTTTAAATAGCTCCGATTTGCATCAGCTTCCAAAAAGACGCTCCAAGTCCATAGGGTACCTCATAAGAAAAATAAAAGATCAAATATTAGAGAGATGTTCACAGGAAAATATACAAAAAATAAATAAAAGAATTAAATGTTGAGAAAATAAATGGTGAAATAAATACAAGAAAACCGGGGGTCAGACTACACAGGGAGCGGAAAACTAAAAATCTAAATTATTTAAAAACTAATCCTAAATCGTATACCTCCCTGGCAACGGCATCATTTGATGAGCGCGGAAATCCCTGTGTTAATTATATTGATTTTTGTAGTCAGGAAATCTAGTGATTCGTCAAAAATGATCATACCGAAAAATGATATGGAGAATCAAGTCTAAAGGGGATCGAATTTATTTATTTTACTTGGGCAATCCCAAGGTCAAACTCAGAGAGGTAATGTGAGGGGATAGAATTAATCTTTAAATAATTGAGAATTTTAGGTTTTCAAAAGGAGAGAAGAACATTTTTATGTTTTTATCTTTTCTAGCTTTTTATGGATTTTAATTTTAAAGAGATGTAAATAAATGATAAAAGAAACATGATGCATGATTTTGAAAATATTTTGATACAGGAAAAATAATGCTATGATATGTGGTAATTATGAAATAAATAATAAACAAATGCAATTTTTATGATTTTAAATGATGCAAAAATATGATGCAATGTTATAATGTGATGAGCAAACAAGCAGAGAAAGCTAGACCAAGCCAAGTGATTAGCATAGACCCCAATGATCGCAACAATCAATAATTCTATTAAGTTCTTGATTAATGTCCTGAAATAAGTCCCCCAAAAACCACAAGTGATTGAGCAAGTAAGTCAATGAACAGGATAATAATGCTAAAAATATAAAAATGTCCTCCTCAAAATAATTAATGTTAGAAACTATCTCAGAAGTAGAATCTCAATGTTCTATATGAAAGACAATAATATAAGGATCAAAACAATGTCAAGAATGAAGAAATCTAATGATATATGCTCAAGCTATGACCAAATGAAGTTCAGGGACTATATTATAATAAAAATAGATAAAAGTTTTGCAATTATACCCTTGTGGAGGGGCCTTCTAGTTATTATGCAAAGATGGAGGACTTCTTCTGCAATTTACCCTAGGCGGGGGTACGGATATAATTTTCAAGAACTAGGAGGACCTTGTTGTAATATGTCCACAGTCACATGCAGCACGCGTGACTAGGACCTTCTGGCTATTCTGGAAAAATTGGGGGATAGGGCTACAATTTTACCCTTCACAAGTGGGGCATGTGAGGGGGTGCGGTCGGGTGGAGGTGTGGATACACGGCCCTCCACGTGACGCCTTGTTATAGCTTCGGTGGTGCCTAAGCACCTGGCTCGGGAGACGGTAACATGGTAGGCTATTGGGCATCCGATGCAAGATCGTTAGACACGATGGCGGTGAAACAGACGTTGCTCAATCAAGATCGTGCAGTGACTGCTTCTCCTACAGGTGCAGAGTCGGCGGGCGTGACAGGGTGATGGTGGGCAACACACGCCTGGTGGTGAGGTCAAAGGCAGTGCTCGTTCTCGGCCGAAGAACCGTTGAGGCTGAGGATGACGGAGAGCAGTCGGTAAAGTGGCGTAGACGGGCCGAGCATCTAAGGCAAGGGGTCGATGGCAAGCGGGAGCACGACGAATGTAGCGGTAACAGAGCTTCATGTGGTCGTACGTGGAGGAGGCAGTTGCGATGGTGACGAGGTGTGAGGTGAAGGCGATGGAAGGTGGTGTCAATCAGGGAAGGGAAAGTGGTGCGAGCGAAGAGAAGAAATGAGGAGAGAGGAGCAGACAAAGAAGAAGACAAGGAACTAGAGAAGTTTCGCCTGAGATCGGAGGGTTTGGTCGCCTCTCTTGTTGATCGCCTCGATCGTGGATATGGAGCCACGGGAGACTCTGCTTATCCTTGCAAGGAGGAGGAGCAGCAGAGGGGTGAAGGCCCTCTAGATCATGTCGTGGTAGGGGTCATCACAGGCAAGGGGGTGCTATCACCACCCCCATCCTCGAGATCTCTCTCTCTCTCTCTCTCTCTCTGATGATGTTGATATGAGGAATCTGGCAGATGTCTGGTCGATGGAAGGGTCTTCGCTATTTAAAAGGAGAGGGTTTCAACGGTGATGGCCGGAGATTTAGGGATAGAGGACGGTTGCAGGAGATGTCGAGCCTGAAGACAACCCTTGCTTGACTGCCCGTCTATTTACTTAATATGAACCTCTGCTGTGAATCCTGACACATTATGGAGGGAGAGGGCTCGGTCGTTTCGGGTTTCCAGGAGAGGATAAGATGGACGGTCGATGGATCATTGAGGAGGTCATTGGGTTGTTGCGTGATTGTGAGGGTATAAGGAGATATTGGTTGATGATCAGTAGTGCAACAAGATGAGGGAGGAGGCAAGAGCTCGATGCGGTGGAGCAAGCGGGCAGAGCGGTGGCGCAGAAGAGGAGGAGAAGACGGCACGTGCATAGCATGTGAGGGGGGTGGTGGACCCTCATGTGCGTAGCACGTGAGGAAGAGGGCTGAAGGGAGGTGGGTGCTATGGACATGGAGAGAGAAAAGAGGGGCGAGACTAGGAGCCAAGTGGACCAACCATGCAGTGCCACATGGCACAGAGTTGACCGGATCTTTGACCAATGCTAAAATGTAATAATAAAAGATACCAAATGGACTCAAATGCAAAAACACATAAAATGAAAAATGTAGATCTGTGCAAGCTACAATGTTCATGAAAGGCTCATGCCAATGAATTGCATAATGGAAGATATGAATTTTTTGATGATATTTTATGTGTATAAAATATCTATTTTTTACTTTGAAATTTTTATTTGATTTTCTGATGATAAATAAATGCATGCAAAAATCAAACAAGCTATGAAAGGATGTCATGGGCTCAAATGTGGTTTTTTTTGGAATTTTTATAGGTTTTAAATAGGTTAGAAAAAATAAGGAAGTTAATTATGTACAAGTGGATTGTGTGAGTAAGCTTATGTCAGAACATGTCAATTTTATTGCTTTTCTGGGTATTTTGGATTTTTATTTTTATGTAATTTATTAAATCTATGAATAAAATAAAGAGATGAAAAAGAACATCATTAAAATGAGTGAAATATGCACATGAAACTATGGGTCAAAATTAGCAAATATGTATAATGCATAGTTAGGTCCCAAAACTCAATTTTCACAAATGGACTCCGATTCTTTTCAATTTGGTCTTGATTTGTAGATATCTGGACATACATTAATTCAAAAGTGAGTGGACTTTTTTTGGATGTTGTATGAGATAGATATCGGTGTTTTTGTATGTTTGTTCTGAAATTAGGGTTTGAGATTATTTTGCATATATACAAGTTAGCATTTTTTAGGAATTTTCATGGATTAAGGTTAGTGGTATGTATGCAATGAAGTTGGTTTTATGTCAATTGGAGTTAGCATGAATTAGTTAAAATGGGTGAAATTAGGTGAAAATGCATGGATGATTATGAATGAAGTGTTAATTTATGCAAATTATTTACAGGTGTCTGAAAGTTAATTTTACGAAGTTAACATGAAATGAACCTAAATTATGAGGACGAAGCTCTATTTTCAGTTATTTAGAGTGATGAATTACATATTCATCAGTGATGAAACTAAATAATTGTTGATAAATGTGCGCCAACTTGGTAAAAGCAGTAGAGGTAGCTTACCAAAAAGAAAAGAAAAGAAATATGAATAAAAGAGCTCTCAAATACAAAGTCAAACACCAAGAGCTCCAATCAAAGGCAAACCATTTCAAAGTTTCCACTTGGACCAAAGCTACTAGGATCAAGGAGTCAAGCTAGCACCCAAAAAGGGCTATGCATCGTATAGTGATACAAGTCTGGGTGTTGAAGGTATCTTAGATACTCAAAAGAGACACACCCCGGTGTACTCCCAGGAAAACAAGTACAGACGACTCCAAGCTCTCTTGAAGAACACATTGATCGACAAGCAAAAAAAATATGTGTTAAGTAATAAGGCCCTCGAGAGTACCCTTGTTCAGTGTGAGGGAGAGAAGAAAATACACAAACATATACCCTTTATCATCTGACCATCCATCTACATTTTCAAGTCTGACAAACTAATGAGAAGGTGGATTGAACACAAGATCGGACTTATTCCCTAGTGTTGAGGATTAGGTCTATAGAAGAATCTCCTGGACTGGGACTCTGGGTGACATTTCAACTCGACTCTCATGATTGTAGTACACTAAATTTCATATCGTTATATTATGTACAAACATAGAGTCTGATAATTAGAGAAGTTGGATTCCTTTTGACTAGAGCATGGTTAAGCCCAGAATTTTAGGATCACTCAAATCATGGGTCCTTGATGAATTGTGTACTGAAAGTTTCACATCCACGGTCAAGGATTAATCTGAATCCTTCTTTCTTAGATGCTTGAGGACGAGCATAGTTTAAGTATAGGGGTGATGAATCTTTAACTTATCTTATACTCCTTAATTATCCTCGGAGCTTGAACAATTCAACAAAAATCTTCAATAATTCAGCTTTATTATCAATTGACGCTTTGTTTGTAAATAGCATTAATTATTGCACAAATATTAACCCCTTTTATTTCATTTATTTGTCTTGTTTTATTTCCTATAAAAATACCAAAAATAGATTAAATATTGTGGATATTTATTTTAGTTTTAAAAAGAAATTAAAAAGATAAAAAAGCACGAAACCACTAAATATAATGTTTTATCTATTAAAAATACTCTCCAAATTTTTGTGTTGTTTATATAATCTCTTGTGGCTTTTTGTCTAGCATGAAACTTGTAGATCTCCATGAGATCTACAACTTTCATGTTTTTATTTTATCCTAATTTTGCCTCCTTCTATTTCTTTTCGAATTTATACCCATTTTTTATGAATAATTTGATTGGGCCACGTGGCACTCTCTGGAGCCACCATGTGACCCCTTATCTTCGTGCCACCTGGCCTTCTCCAGGGTCGTCTGATCCCCCTCGGCCTGCCTTCATCATGATCACTCATTTCCCCTCATCTCTCAGCAAGTAGATCATCTCCCCAGTTCCATCCTCATTGTTCCTACCCGCATTCACCACGGCCATCAGATGACCCTGCATCCAACGGTTGAGCATCATCCAAATCGTCATTTTCTTTCCCCATCGTAGGATGAAGCCATCGTTCCATCCTAGACTTCCCTTTGCACCTAGCCTCTTCGTACTTAGATCATATCAACGAATCTGATCTAAGCCACTTATTGGCGCCCATCTCCTGATCATTAGATCGATCAATCCAACGATCTAAAACCTATCTCCTACCTCTAGTCAAACCCTCATCCCTACATTTCCCTCCTCATGCTCTGCCCTTCAACTTTTTTCCTCAACCACTATCCCCATCATCTCTACAACATAATGCATCGCCTTCATAGACCTAACTCCCGTCCATTACGCTCATCCTTCATTACCCATGAACCACGCCTCTCCACCCTCGTTCGGCCATCACATTCATGCCCTCTACATCCTGTAATAGCCGAAGCTCCGTCTTTAAATAACCCTCACCCGCCCTCTGATCCACTCGTCCACCTACACAAGCGATGACCTAGCCTTCCTCCCTCCTCTTGTGATAGAGGAGGAGGGGTTCGATGAGCGATGATGGCTGATTTAGCTTGGTGTTGACCCGTGGCCGACCGGCAGCTTCCCCCTCGATGTTTGAGCTTTAAGGCTCGATTGCCCTCGATAAGCGACGACTTGAGCAGCCTCCACCGTTCATCCCAAGCTACTTCCTCTGCCTCGATTCCTTCTCCGATCATGTATAATCTTCTTGATCTTTTCCTCACATTTTCTCTTAATTTATTAGGCGTACACACACACCTTCACCCTTGATTCAGTGTACCTCTACCTTCGTTGCACCTTAATCACTCACGTCAATCTTTTAGACCTCCCTCTCCGATCCTCTGCTACCCCCTCCACTCAAGGCCATCTCCTCTGCCAGAGGTAGAGGAGATCACACAAAGGGCCCGCCATCTTCGCTTACGACGCCCTCCACACTCCTCAGCAAACTTTGTCTATCCACCCCCGCTAACTAATTACATGTATCCCTTCAATTGTCGGACTTCAGGCAGAGATCAGTTCTAGAGCTCCGCCTCTAGTAGGTCTTCATCGCTATCCATCTTTGTTGGTTGCCTCAGCTTCACCTTTACGACCTTCCTCGCGAGCCATCTCGCATTCTCCAACGACTCTAGAGAGAACATGGGATCGCGGTGGAGCTACGGTCGCCTTGTCAGAGCTCCATTTATGCCACCACCATTACGACGGAAATGAAGCATCCATAGATACAATTTCCATTGGATGGCGCTATATGATTACCATACAACAGGCTAGAAGCTTCCGCGCCGTCCCTCTGAAGCAAGTAGCTCGGTGGAAATGAGCCTCCACCCAAAGCACCTCGGATCGCCATGAGGCTCGAGGCACCTGTCGCAGTGCCCATCCTCTACCCGAACCTCAAACCCTCCTCATGATCCTAACCCATGTGTGTGCAACACACGTGTAGGTTGGGTATTTTGCACTTCAACCCATGTAGGTTCTCTAACTTGTGAAGAAGTCCCTCCCAGGTGCGCATGCCTTACATGCCGTACTTGGGAAATTTACAAAGGACCCTTGTATGTTTCTCTATATTACATATATGCCCCTCCCAGGGACCTTTTATGCATAGTTATCTTTTATTTTGCATGTTTTTTATAACAATTATGCCCTTGTACTCTTTTATCCATAACTTGAGCAGAAGAATGTCAAATCTAGTGATTTCAGTTTCAGTATTTTACAAATTTTTTGCTAATCATGCTGGAAATATTATTTCATTGATTTGATGTGTATTTTTATATGTTAAATTATACATGATTCATGTGTCATTTATTCCTCATTTAAATGTCATTAATAAATGTCGTGCTTCATTGATAATGGAATTGAATCACTTTTGCTTCCTCAATAATTGAACTAAATTTAGGGCATAATTGTGCTTGCATCATCATATATCATTGCATAGCATATTGCATCAATTTTATATTACTAAAATCAAAATAAAAATTGCATGTTGATCATCATTTCATGCATCACATTCTCTTGCATTTTGTGTCACATTTATTCTGCATAAAATAAAACAAAAAAGCATTTTATGTGTTCATCATTCATTGCATTATGTGGTTTTAGAAAATAATAAATGTATTTTCTTTTCATTCATCTCATTCATTGTATCTTTGTTTTGCATGCATGTCTTTGCATGATTATTTTATGCATCTTTGTCTACATTATTTTGTGATGTGTAATTATGTCTATGTTAAGGAGACCTAGATCAATGAATTTAATAACTCAATGTAATCATTAATTTCTGATTAATCGACTTGGAGGCTCATGTCCCTGTGTTTGACCTTAGTACATTTACCAAGTAAAATGTTCCACATATTCCAAGTGTGGTTTTGTATAGATCCAAAATCATCTCTTATGCTACGATAAAAACAACATTTTAAGTAGGCGATTTAGAAGTTTTTCAATAGTACTTGTGCGGAAATGGGGATTTCATATCCTCCCAGGTCATCACCACCTTCCCCAAGTGGTTGTTCCTGTAAAGTGCTTTGCCCTAAAGGCTGAATGGGAAGGCGGTCATCTTGACTATGCCCAACGGGATGTTAGGGTAATGAGTGGTGTTGTAGATGCGGCTAAACTGTTGTCGATGGATATAAGTATCCTTATTGGAATTCCCATGGAAACTGGGGAGGAGTGAAAGGAGTTGAGGTTTCAACTCGAAATGTTTGTGGATCGGTGGGATTTGGATCCACTCAGTAATATGGTCGGTCCTAGGGTTGTATGTCTGCTTTAAGGTGGGCTTGGGCTGACCTCTCCTTCCTTCTCCCTCACCTCCATGAGGTCCATCTACAGAGTGCTTGTCGTCATCATCACCAAGAAGATTATCATCGCCTCCTCCTTGGTTTCTTCATCTCTCTTCTGACATTCTCATCATGTCATTAATCATTTCCTAGAAAACAGCTTGAGCCAAAGCTTGGTTGGTCAATTGTTGTTGGATGGTCTGGATGGAGGCCAGAAGCTGACTACTAACCTCATTCTGATTTGTGCCCTGCTCAGTGTTCTGCTCTAGCAGGGGAAATGCGGTCCCTTCCCTCTGCCTATGGGAGCCATCTATGTATTTAATTGTGAAATTGTGAAGAAGCGGGCTCCAAATCAGGGTCTAGATCTACAATAGGAAAGATACCTCAATCAATCTACATGCATGCACCAAATGGAGAGAATAATTGAGAAGTAAGGTCAACTTTGAATCTTATTAGGGATGGATAGGTGTATGGAGTGAAATCAATCTCCATCCAAAAGGGGCAAAACTCGAGAAGAGAGTTTTCTCGAACTGTGGGAGGAAGAAGAAGCAAGGAATCCTGAGGGTGGTTCCCAGAGTCTGAACCATGTACCTGGGAATTGTCCTGAATTATTGGAGATATTGAACTCAAGGAATCGATGTGGGTATCGATGGAGTCCCGATTAAACCTTCTTGGAGTCGACATCTTGAAGGGAAAAGGAAGTAGATGATAGATGAATGATACAATGATGAAGAAGAAATAAATGGAGTGTAAAATAGTAGAAGGTTCGTGATGAGCAAGGGTCAAGAGGAAGGATGAAGAGAAGAAGTGACAAAATTGCGCAAGTACGTGGGACTTTGATCTTTGGACCTATTTCAAAATCAAACAAACAACAAACAAAATGGATTCACCAACTCAACTCTTGTGAAGTCGTGAGAGTTTGGCTATTTTTATCTTTTCAATTTTAGAGATGTGATTCAGGCAAACATTGTAACATGTCCTTAAGAGGCTAGCCTTAGAGGAGGGCGTGTACTTCCATGAGGCCAATCCTCAATATCTCGATAAAGATTTATATAGTCATTCTGCCTTTGACGTAAACCAAGCCCAAAGTGCTTCGTAGCCTTCCTTCCCCCTAAGAAAATGAAGGGAGGAACTATAGAGAGAATGATCAGAAAGGGCTTTCTGTGAGATTGTAGCTACTCCGTCAAGGTTACCAATCAGATGGTATCCTCGTACTTGTTCCACCTCCTTTATATCCTATGATATGCAATTTTTGAGGTCCTCAATATCAGTCCTGGGGAGCTACTCGTCCAAAGAAAAGAGAGATGGAGTCTATAGGTGAAACCATTACTTCCCTCAAAAGCGATGTACTTGGATGCAAGACGATGAGACATACACCCCCGTGAGGGTGTGGCCTATGCTCAATATTTCTGATCAAGTCGGATGCTCTACATAAGGAGAGAGCACCATCGTCGATAAGACCCTACTCGTCTACATATGATAGAAGCATCATTACTTCACCAATCCCACGTGATAATTGAGACAACCACAGATCGGGTTTTGGCTCGATTCCTTAAGGGCCATGCCTCGCTCTATCTGGAATGTACCTGAATACAATGAAGGCTTTGTGAACCCCATACAATGATGTTCATTACAATTTTTAATTAGGTTAAAGTTCAATTCACGGTCCCATTGTTTTAAATCTTTTTGATTTTTTGTAATTTTTTGAGCTGCAAAAGCGCCTAACAATTTTTGGATTTTCTTTTGTCCTAAATGCTCAAAATCAAAGGGAGAAAGCGACAAAGTGATGCAAGGTGATTCAAGGCTAGAAATCTCACCCTTGAATATAAATCTTTGTCGAGATATGAAAGCGAAGGAAAACACCCTAAACATGGATTACTTTAGATGTGAAGAACCGAATGCTAACTACTCAAAAATGGAACCCAAATCTTGGGGACTCTTCGGTGCTTTCCATAATGGGTCCTGCAAGCATTGTGTAGAGTCTCTCGTGGCGCTCGGTTCCAAGTCAACAATTAAATCTTTGACTAAGTCCAAATGTAGATACTATAGGTATATGCTTCTATTAAGTGTTTGGACCTAATTTACCAAGTAAGCAATCCTAAAATGCTAAGGGCTCATTCCGCAGAACAGACAAAAATCAGGCGGAAAGCAGAATTCACGGAAAACAAAGAAAATAAGATAAATAAAACAATAGAAAACCTGGTGAGCCCCCAAGTGTAAAAACACTTAGTAAAATAGACCTGAATGTCTAGTGTCCAGCTGTATTATTACAAATTAATAATGCAAATAAAAATAGAGTCTCTTCTCTCAAAGAAATAAAAGAGAAAAATAATATGTTAAACTCTTTCTCTCTCTCTCTCTCTTGCTCTCTCCAAGTGACCAATAGAGAATAGTCACTCTCCTCGTAGCTCGAGTGCTCCAACAACCTAAGCAGTTGCCTCTGCCTAGAGGTCCCTTGTAAGAAAAACAATAGAGAAATGATTAGCACAGATAAATAATTATCTCAAATAAAAGACAAAATAAAAGCAGAGAATAGTGAAATAGAAATACCATACAAAACTCTATGCTACGCGTTGCTCCGCGGCAACGGTGCCATTTGACGAAGAGGGATTTTCATTGGTCTCATGTTCCTCACAAGGTGGGAACATCGTTGCTGCGGCAACCGAATGAGAACCCCTAGTCAATCAATAATTAATCCACAATATAGATCAAGCATTATAGAAATAAAAATGTGGAGTTGAACTTTATTATAACTCTACAAAGATGTGTATAGGTGAAGTATGTAGAGGTCGAACACACGGAGCAAGGGAAATAGATCACAAAAATTGGCAATTTATAGGTCTTTTTTATTTTTATTTGTGTTTTTAATATGTATTTTTTTTATTTTTTATTTTTTTATTTATATATATTTTTTATTTTAAATTTTTAAATTTTTATATTTTCTTATATTTTTAAATTAATTTTTAAATTAATGGAATATATAAAGTATATAGATAATATAGATACTATAATACATAAATAGGGTAAATATATATATATATTATGGAAAAATCAAGAAATTTACCCTAAGTACATTCCTTTCTATTTTTTGAGGGTATTATAAATATTTTTTGTATTTCTTAATAATAATAATATAAGTAAATAAGGATATAAATATATAATATAGGCTAGCATATATCTAAATATAACTATAAATAATCAAAATGCACAAAATGAAATCTTTTTATCTTTTTAAATATTTTAATTTATTTTTGTGATTTCTATTTTAATTTTCACTATTTTTTATATTTTTAATTGATAAAAAATAGGAAAAAAGTGAGCAAGAATATATAACCGGATTATTTAATAGTTTAAAAATAGTTAAATAGCTCAAAAATTTCTAAAACTAATTTTTATATATAACATATATTAAGTAAAATACATGAATAGAAAATAGAATTTTTTAAAATTTTAATGATTTTTATAACTTTTCTGAGGTTAGAGAGGGTTTGCAATTTTTAAGTTTTTCTTTTGCATTTTTTGTGATTTTTGGTATGTAAGTGCAACATACAATAATAAATAACTCCTCATTTTTTAGAACTTTTCAAAACATTTTTCAATTTATGCATTTTTAATGCAAATAGGGAATAAATACGTTGTTTTTTAAAAAATTTTAAATATAGTAAAATAATTTAAATAGCCTTGAGCAAAAATATATTTGATTTTAATTAATATTAGGTAATTAAAATAAATTTCTACAAATTTTATATGCAAAATGATATTTTTGATGCGAGAAACACAATAAACAAAATGCGATACTAGCGAGGACTGAAACACAAATATAATTAAATAAAAATGCAATCCTGAACAAAAATACAAAGTATAGGGCCTTCATGCAATTTTCCCATGAATATTTAAATCATACAATACTGATAGGCGATAAATGCAATTTTTAAAAAGAGATAGGTCCTACATACAAAATATCTAAAAAGTTTTGAACTATATTGCAAATTTAATGGACCGAATAATAACCCAAAACCTCAGGGGGGTCCCTACAAAAAGCCCACGACCTCACATGTATGGGCACGTGAGGTGATGTAATTAGCATCCTAAGTGCAAATACAAAGAGTATAGAGGTCTACTTGCAAAATATCCAAAGAGTTTTAAACTACAAATAATATTTTATGGACAAAAAGTAAAATACAAAAACCAGGGGTTATCTAGCAAATTTACCCCCTATAGATGTTGTTGGACGGTCGAGATGACTTTACTAGGATACGCGACGCGTGCTTAATGGTGGATGACGGTTCAGGCTTGGATAGCTAGGACTAGAACCCAACGACTAGATCTACAGTCGAGGGTGCTTTCATCCGAGGGCACTTGGAAGACTTGGAGCAGAAGCTTGATTAGACGGCTGAGAATCCTGGAGGAAGAACATGAAAGAATGCATGAAGAGGTGATCTTTGATTAAATCTTCCAACCAACTCCGACGATCTTAGGTACTGCAAAAAGGTGTAAAAACTTCCAAGAAGCGTCCCAGAGCTGCTACAGTCTTCAACTGAGTCTGAGGACCACTGGAGGAGTTCCCGGAGGTTGGAGGAGTTGCGGAGAACTAGGTGATGACTAGAGTTTTTTCTCCAGACAGATGTTCCTCACAAGGCAGGAATAACGTCGTCGAGGCGACCGAGCAAGACACCCTAGAAAATCAAAAATTAACCCACAATATATAAAGCAGTGAAAAGCAAAATATGTGGAGTTAAAATTTATTATAACTCTATAGTTTATGTATAAGGGTGCAAGCATGTGTAGAGGCTAAACTGAGGGAGCAAACGGTAGATCGGAGCAAATTGATGCTTAAAACTTATTCTTCTCTTGTCTATTTATTATTTTTGTGTGGGATTTTAAATTATATATATATGGATTTTAAATTTTAATATTTTTTAGTGTTTTTAATTTTATAATTTTTATTTCCTTTTTTATGTTTCTTGATTTTTAATTTCTTTTTCTTTTTAAATATATAATATGAGCATATATAAGACTATATACATATTATAGGGTAATATAATTATAAATACTAGTATAAATAAATAAATATAGGAAATAAGATATCTTTGGGTTTTAAGTACTTTCATATTTTTGTAATTTTTTAGTTCATTTTCCTAATTTTTAAGGATTTTTAAAGTGAAAAATAACCCAAATCATGGATTTAAGAATTAGGCTAAATTTATTTGAAGATTAAAAATAGTAAATAATATCGAAAATTCTCCAAATCAATTTTAATATATAAATAATTATATAAAGAAAATTCAGAGACAAAAACAAATATTTTTGGGATTTTTAATTATTTTTCCTATTTTTTACTGGATTTTGGAGCATTTTGATTTTTTTGATTTTTTTTCTTTTTCTATTTTTAGGGATTTTTTGTCTGGAGATAAAATAAGTAAAATAAACTACATATAATTTTTGTAATTTTTCAAAATGTTTTCCTAATTTTTTTGGTAATTTATAAATTAGACAGGGACAAAGACGTGCTCATTTGATTTTAATAAATAGCTAAAATGTCTAAAATGCTTAAATAAAAATAGAGTGTATGTTAACAAGCATCTAATCCTATTTTTACATAATTTTTGAAGCAAGGGTGTTATTTTTAATAAAAGAAATTCAAGTACCAAAAATACATGAACTAGGAAGGGCGTTTTTGCAAATAAAATAAACAACATGGGCATGCGGAACTAGACCAAAGTATAATATGCCACAAATGTAGGGGTCTCAATGCAAAAAGTCCAATTTTGTTTACACCATACACTTTATTTATAGAGATAATAAATAAATACAAAATATGGTAGGGGTGATATATGCAATTTACCCCAATAGGGCGTGAGGATGGACGGTTCTGATCGTTCACTTAAACACGTGTCGCACGCTCCTGGCAAGATGACGCTATACCTTTGGACGGATCGGATTAGATCTCTTGTGAGAGATCGATAGCTCTGATGTTCAGCATCCAACGGCTCGAGATGAAACTGAAGAATGGCTTTGATCAGACGGTGCTAAGGTAGCTTGTAGGAACATGGAAGAACTCATGTTCCTCCGAGCTTCAATCTGGCATAACTTCTACCTCCGACCTCCTGGGCTGCTCGCAGGAGGCACGAAACATTACCCCAGCTCCTCCGTTTGTGATGCATCCATCAGCAGACAACCTGGAGTAGTAATGGCTTCGGACGAGCTCTAGGAAAATCGAGGCTCCAGGTACTTGTAGTTTGCACCAAAGTCGACCCCTCGAGGGGTCCCTTCCCTCCAAGACCTACAGTAAAGGCACGCATAAGCAAAAGGAAGGGCATGGGGGGGTTTATTGGGTGGAATGGAAACTTGGGTGGGTCGGACGGAGTGCTTTGGTGAGGTGGGGGAGTTGGAGCACTCAGGTCCAGATCACAATGAGATCTGGTTAAAATGGAAGCTGGTTGGGTGAAGGGAAGCGAAAGGTAAATGAAGTGGATGCGGTTGCGGGTCGGACAACTCAGTGGAGCACAGTGAAAACATGGCCAGAGCTAGAGCTCTCCGGTGAGGTAACAAAGCTAAACTAACCTAATTCGCTACTTAAATTGCGCAGTTAAGTGCTGAAAACAAAGGATGGGAATAAAATCTATCAAGGAAAATAACTTACGCAACTCTTACATGGGTTTTGATGTCAGGGAGCAGAGGTGGCAGGAGCACCACTGTGGGGTGCACCTCCTCCTCCTTCAGCTGCTCTCAAACGCTCTAGGGATCGCCAGTTGTCACTTGGTAACTCTCTTGGCTGGAGGCGGGGGCTCAAGGACTCGGTAGATAACCAAATGGAGATCGGAGGAGGGAGGTTTTTATTTATAAACAGGCAAAGCACCCTTATTATTTGGCAAATTAGGAAGAACATGGGCTATGTACAATAGATCTGGGTTTTGGGAGAGAATCCTGGAAGATCAAGGAGCACATTTTGTGAAGGGCTCGAGGGAGATGGAGCAATAGAGCGGCGGGGAAAAATCAAAGAAGACGAGTCGCTCGCGATTTAGACAGAAGTCAGAACGAAAGATCGGGAG
Source organism: Ottelia alismoides (assembly GCA_037367405.1). Lineage (NCBI taxonomy): Eukaryota > Viridiplantae > Streptophyta > Magnoliopsida > Alismatales > Hydrocharitaceae > Ottelia > Ottelia alismoides. The sequence continues at coordinate 1,515,282 of JAZKJV010000640.1, read as the reverse complement.
TTAAGCAATAAGCAGGGGTTAACAATTCCTACGATGTGATTGGTCCATGTAGGACACTACAGGACAATACAATCCATTTTATTAGAAATTGATTATTTACAAATAGTAAATGGTTTTAATAATTTTTTTATAAAATTAAAATTGTTTATTATTTTATGTAGTATTTTTATAGGATTTTTTACGTATTTTTTGGGTTTATTTATTATAATTTAATTTTTAAAGGTGTATTTATAGGTGTATTCATCTATGTTTTAGGTATTTTATTTTTATTTTGTATTTTTTTATTTTATTATCTTATTTTTCTTATTTTATGTACTTATATATTATTTTTATGTACATAAATATATTTTTATTGTATTTTTCGGATATTACTTATATACTTAAATAAATAAAGGTGTTTATTATATATGTATAAGTATATGTATTTTATCTATGTGTTTATGTACTTTATTATATTTTTGTGTTTTATTTGTGTTTTTACTCTATTCTAAATATGTACATGCACTATAAATAATATTTACAAAATTGTAAAAACAGAAAATTAAAAAAAATAATAAAGAATAAATAAAGTGAATATTTTATTCAGGTATACAATAGGGGTCCAAAACATAACTTTCACACCTTATCTCCAAAAAATATGAAACCACCCTCTTTAAATAGCTTATTAAAAGTTATATACAATTAAAGGTGATTTTAATACATTTTGAGTTTTTATATAAGAGATATGGGTCTGGGAAGTTTGGGTTTTGCCTTTTTATTTTGAGTATAAAAGGTACATTGTATATTATTTTTGTGTAAACTCAATTTTGTATTTTTCTATACATTGACATCTACAACTTTCATGTACAAAGTTTATTGATTTGATGAACAAATAACAAAGAAAAAAAAGGTCCCAAAAATGCTTTATTGATGAATAAAAGAATGTGGTTTTTATTGTGTATTTGGTCCTTATTTCCCCCTACTTTATTCCTTTTCTACCAATTCAATTCTTGACTTGGCCTCAAGGTTTAGGGTCATAAAATTCCTTTGGCATTTTATTTTTTTTCTTTTCTTTACTTTATTCTACAATTTTGGCATTGAAGCAGTATTTTATATACAATAATTGGACTAAATAATGAATGATAATATGTACAAAATAATGTTATTTACATGCATTAGCTAGGGTTTTTAAGGCCAAAATGATAGAATAAAGGTGATGAAATGGAGATTCATCACCCCCCATACTTGCCTTTGCTATCCCCTAACAAACACTTATGCAATGAGTGCAGAAAAATGAAAATAAAGAAAAGAAAATGAAAGAAAGTGGATTGAATTTAATTTTCAAATTTATCTTCACAAAATCAAAGTTTGGAGTTCGGGTCATACCTTGATGTGAGAATGTGTGTGGACCTTGTTGGGAACCAGATGTAAAACACAACAGCCTTCGAGAGTCACAGAACTCGATTCAAACCACCTCAATAGCCAGGTTAGAACCAATCTACTTCATACGCAAAACCTTATGACAATGAAGCTAACTTGTATGGTGTAAGTGATAGTGGCTTCCCCCAACTGAAATGACAAAAGAACTAACTTCTCCAGCATGACAAGCCATTGATTCCCCAATCCAGCAACTCTTTCCTCGAGGAGTGAGGTATTGCCTTCTAAGTTGAAGTACATCCCACTCAAGAGGAGGGGGTGAAGAGAAGAATGGACGGTAGCTAGTGTAGATGCCTATCCGGGGATGCATGACTAGTGTAGTCAAGCCATCCAGCTGCAAGCTCACAAGGTATGACTTTGAAGCTCAAGCTTGCTTATTGACTATACAAATATGTACACTCCAGCAAGCATTTTTATTTTCAATCAGGCATGTCCACTTTTTTTGAGTTTTCTTAATACTATATACAACGACATTTACATAAGGAGTTTTTCCTCTTGAGCTAGAAGACTATTCCTCTTTTGAAGCAGTATTGCAACCCACACTCTCCTGTCTTTAGACCTCATGGCTACTGGATGGGTTGGGGTGTACTTCCCTCCCTAGATGAGGAAGAATGTTTCCACTCATGTGCGTTTCAAATCGGCAAATCTAATCCCCTCACCACTTCAACTGAGTTGAACCAAGTGAAAGGTGCAAATGTCCAAGTTAGGTCATGGCTGATAAGAGTCGTGTGTGTGTCTCGAAAAGTTCTAGTTAGGCAGTTGAGGTGCCTTGAACCCAGCCCTGAGTCTCAAATAGTTAAATCTGAATAGACATGAAGTACCTTAAATCTAGTTCCCATAAGGCTCCAGTGAAGTTAGGTGCATTAAGGTCCAACCAAGCTCCAATCTTCGATTTTACTCATACTAGTTCATCGTCAAATTCGATCAAAAAATGTGAATGCTATGCAAATGCTATGTACAGTGCAACGAAAATCTTTTTGTGATGCAATTTTCAAAATTTTGAACTTTTTATGGATTTTTGAAAAAGGTTTTGCAAATGTTTTTATGCAATTTTTCAACAAGATTTTTGCTAATGTTTTTGGGATTTTTCAAACAAAAAGAATTTTTTGGAAAAAGAAAGGGGGCATGTGCAGATATTTACATGGGCATGCCCCTTTTTATTTACAAGACTTAGGGCTTAAAGGATTTACACAAGATATGTTAATTATTATATTTTTTATAAGTATATATATAATTAATAAAGAATTTTTGTATGATGCATATATTCCTCAAATCTATTTGAATATAATTTTTCAAACAATTTTAAAACTATAGTCCATAATAATTTTTGCAAATATTTACAAACATTTGAAAACTATTTTGCAAAGACTTTTCAAACAGTATATGCCGGTTTTTCAAAACATTTTTGCAACCATTTTCCAATCTATTTGCAAATAGATTTTCAAAATAATTTTATTTCACACAAAGAAAATGAATTTCTACAAATCAAAATAATTACAAATGTTGAAAACATATCACAAAAAGTTTTCCAAATGGGTCAAACCATTTTTCAAATCATTTTGCAAAATATTTTTAACTTGACTTATTAATTAGTATATACAAAGAATTCGAGGAATGATAAGCATTATTTTATTAATTGGTTTAATGAATTGTATAATATTTTAGCCATACTTATTAGAAATATGAAAGTACCAGTTATGGCTAAAGTATATAAAAAGTATATATGACCCCCCTATACATATCTTGAGCTATATCCTCATAGATCGAAAAGAAAAAGAGAAGACATAACCCGGACTGAGTGTAGAAAATCCTATACCACAGTGGCTGGATAAGGAATGAAAGAATAAAGAAATAAATGAATGGGAAGTCAAACGTCCCCCCTATACTTAAGATGAAATAATCTTAAGTATAGTAGGTTGTATTTACATGTAGGGAGGGTCTAGGGTGGGAATAAACAGATCACAGGTCGGTCTGTCTCCCCATGTACTTAGGGTAAGATATCCCTAAGTCTAACATAGAAAATCAATAGGAGAGGATAAAAGCGAGGGGATCAGAAGAAACCGAATAACAAAGAAAATATGGTGTGTGAATATAAACATCACTCCACTTATACTTAGGGTGAGATATCCCTAAGTATAGGCAAAAACAGCAGTGATGAAACAGAACGGAGAAAGAACACCATAATGGGTGCACCCCCTATACCTAGGACAAAGTACGCCCTAAATATAGACACAGATATGGATTTACACACAGATATGGAGAATGATCTGGGGTACACATGGCAAATGGGAGAAAGAAGGAACGAAAAGACAAAACATGTATATACAAGAAGAATGGTGAAGTGCATGACAGTATCTAACAATGGAATACCATACTCTCATCATCGTCTCCCTGTGAGAACGGTGACACAGTCAGAAAGAGAAAGACACCCTAATATGCAACCAAGTGGGTGTTAGCTACTAGGTACAATAGATCGAAAACTAAGCCAGGATCCGTTAGTAGGAAGCGGAATATCGTTCATAAGAAAAGAGTGAGAGATCACAATCGATATTGTAAGACATGGAGGAGGAAGGATCATTACAAATTCCTCCATGTCATTCATAGTCTCAGGAAGATACAAAGTGAAGAACAAGAGACTCTCTACGCTACTCAATATCCGGTGGACCTAAGGTCGAAAGGACATGCACACATCGAATATCACAAGACATGGCTCAACCTTGCGAGGGTCGTCAATGTGAGCAGACTCAGATGAGACAGAGATATTAGAAAAGCCAGATGACTCGGTCTCGCGCTCCACAAGATAGGATACACAAGCGGGGATAAGACCGAGTACACAAATCAGAAGACTCGGCTTCATGCTCCACCAGATCGGAGACACCGGAAGTGAAGTTGGGTACCTACAAAATGGTGTGTCCTCCCGCAGATAACCCTCGAGGAGTGATACATGATAAGAAAGGAATCATCAAAACAGAACTCATCCTTGCAAGGGTCATCAAGGAGATCATACTCAAAGGATTCAGGTTCATCAAAGGAATCAACCGATGCGATCTCGGTTGGCGACAGATCAGCTACCCAGCAGAAGAGACCGGAAGATCTAGAAAATGTCACAATCTCCGGCAGATAACCCATGGAGGTAATGCAAACTAGGTCAGTGAATATCAGGAAAATGCTAGCATCAAATCTCAGGTCCTCAAAATAATCGATCATCAATCAGTAGGAGGGCATAAGGCTATGTGAGGGATAAAAGATCATCATGGCAATCAAAATGCAGTCCCCCAACATAGTCAAATCAGTTGAGATGGATCAAGATGTCAGAAAGATATCCTCTGAGTGTTAAATGGGGTGAGAAGAGTAAGGAGATGGGGGATGGATCAGTCAAGAAGATGAGTGAAATTGTGAGGGTTCCGAGCACCGTCACTTTGAAGCACAAAAAGAGGTAGTACGCCAAACATCTGAATCTAGATGGGCGGAACCAAATAAGAGCTCGTACAATCATGTCCCACGAAATCATCATCAAACCATCAGGAATTAATCACATCCTCAATCCAGTGTGTGAGATCAAAAAATCCTCAATCAAGAATCACACTTGTAATCGTACCATAATCAAAATCATCAATAATATCTATGAACATATCAAAGTCAGATAATCAAAATCATCAATAATATCTATGCACATATCAAAGTCAGATCCACCAAAAGTAGCACACCAATCTCAACATCCTCAAATCTGCCTGACTTACTCAAATAACTCATGTAGTCACAACCTCGATGCGGGCCTCATCTAGTAGCACAACACTTCTGGGTGAAAGAATGGATGACACTAAAGGGAATGAGGAGGGTGGGCAAGGATAGTGAATGAAGACAAAATTGTGGTCCAAGAAGAGAGTCTTCTTGAACCGGACCAAAGATAGGGTGATATGGGCAAGGAGATAGCCGCAAAATCTGGCTACTGAAGTGACCTAATATCATGACTCAATGAAGGAGATAAATAATATGGACAAAGAAAGGTAGAAGGACTCAATAAAAAGAAAAAACTCAAAACTCATGGGTCTGCCAACTCAAAGAATGATGAATGTGAATGGACTCAAAATCACAATCAATGTACAAAGCAAAACCCAAGTTCACCTACTCAACACAATAAAGACCAGAGATAGTGGCCATTTATCTATTCTATTTTAGAGTTAAGTGAGCATCAAAAGAAGTTGTACAAACACGTAGGTAGGCCTGGGATTTAGGCACTAATCCTTAGTGTATACGTGAGAATAAAGTGCACATATAAGGAGAGGGCTGCTCTCCCCAAGTCAATGAATCCATTACATTTACTTAAAGAATCCAATAGAGTTAGCAGTCCCGGTTTTATTTGGGTTATCACTTTTTTTGTTATTTTTCAATGCATGCGACTAACGAGTTTATGATTCCATTAACATCCTAGGGGATCAAAATTAGAGGGAGAAGGTTGGAAAAGCAATGCAAGTCGGGAATCGATGATGCATGCAAAGTCAAAAGACTTATAGTGCTTCTCGGCTCTCTTTCTCTCTCTCCATGCAGGATGCATAACAGAATTGAAAGCTGCAGTACACGAGATGCAAGCCGATGAAATCACCCTAAATAGAATATGCTCTTATCGTGAAGCACTGGATGCTAATTATTTAGATATGAAACCTAAAGTCTGGTCTTAGGAACCTCTCGGTACCCGCCACAACAGGTCCTGTAAGCGTTGTATGTGGTTCCTCGTGGAGTGTAGTTTTAAGTCTAAACAATCAACAATTACGATTTGACTAAGTCCAAAAGTGAGTCTATAGGCACATGCAAACATATTAGGGCTTTGGACCTTAATCTATCGAGAAAGTAATTCCTAAGATAGGGCTCATTCACACAAATCAAATAAAAATGAAATCGAAGAGCAAGGGAAAATAAAGCGATAAAAACTTGGAAAAAATGGTGAGGCCCCCAAGGGAAAGACCAAGGAACGAGGCTCGTCCTTGGCTTCGTTTTTGTTCCCTAACTATCTCCTGCAGGAAAGACCAAGGAACGAGGCTCTTTGAACCTCATTGATCCAGGAGAAGACCTCCAGGTCCCGCTACTCCGCTAGGCCTCGCCAAAGCAGCTCCATTTTGAGTCCCCTATCCGTTGCAGAATGATGTCAGCATCCTTCGGAGCACCTTAGTTGCGCGGGAGAAGGACGAAATTTGGAGATCCGGCCGATTGAAGCTCATCCGACTCGTGTTCACGAGATCCTCCAATATGGCCTAATACCGTCTAATCTGGGCGTGTTCTTGGTGGTCTACAACAACCATTGGATCCAGTCGCTACGTAACTATCAGATCATCCTCAATGATCTAATCTAGACTATCCATCAGCGAACCATCATCGCGTGAGGAGGAGTCGACACGTGGCTAAGTGGAAAGGATATGGTCGTCCGCTTGTGCCCAGCAGTGGGTATTTTGCACCTTTGACCCCAACGCTTTTTGTATTTATATAGGACTTAAACTTTCATCTGCAGTTATTTTATTTCTATACTTTTTGCAAAAAGCCTCTTACATTTACTTTATTTGCATTCCAGTCCAGTCCACGTCACCTCACTTGTCATCCCACATGAGGTGGCGATTTTGCAATTGTGTCCCTAAATTTTATTGTATTGTTATTTGGCCCAGAGACTTTATTTACGTTATACTTTTGTAAAAATTACAGAGTGGCCCTTAAACTTTATTTTAATTACAAAAATGCCCCTGTTAGTAATGTATTTCTCTTTATTATCTCTATTTATTTAAAATAGTTATTATTCGCTAAAAAATTCCAAAAAATAGGATTAAGTGCATGTCGCATTGAAGTTTCATGGTATATTTTTGGATTCCATTTTTAGGCATTTTATCTACTAATGAAATATAAAAATAGCCTATTTATTTTTTGTTTATAGTAGAAAATACGTAAAAAATAAAAAATCATTTTAAAAAATCCAAAAAAATTATTTTTTATCTTTATTTAGTTATTTTGCGACTCCAGAAATTGAAAAAAACTAAAAATAGAAAAAAAAATACCTAAAAATTAAAACAACCCAAAAACCTTCATAAAAATCTAAAAAATCATTAAAAATTTCAAAAATATTATTTTCTATCTCTGAAGTTTCTATATATTAGTATCCTTATATTAAAATTGATTTGAGGAATTTTTGACACATTTGATATTTTTAATCCTCATTTCATTTCCGGATATTTAATTAATCCTTGATTTAGGGTATTTTTTACTTTTAAAATATATAAAAATTAGCAAAATTATCCATAAAATCACAAAAATAGTAAAAAAACATTTAAAACCCAAAAATGTTTAATTATGCTATTTTGGTCATTTTTAGTACTATCTATATCTATTCAAGCTTACATTATATATAGACTTTATATATAACTATAGTAAATATTTTAAAAAGAAAAAGAGACATAAAATTTAAAAATATAAAAAGAAAATATAAAATATAAAATAAAATTAAAAAAATAAAATTAAAAAAATTAAAAATTAAAACCCTACAAAAAGGAAAATTAATCTTGGCTAAGTATTCAAGAGATAAAGTGTGCTTTGATTTTTCTTATCTTGCATGCTCAACTCCATTGCTTCCTGTGTCTGATCCCTACTTGCTTGTCGCTATATACTTTTAGTAGGGTATAATAAATTTTAACTTTTCTCTTACTTGCTTAATTATCTATGTGGGTTGATTGTTGAAATAACGAGAAGATTCGACTAGTCGCTTCAGCGACAATGAGCCTAATATGTTAGGCCATTATTTAGCAACTCTGATTTTTTCATTTTTCAATAGGTCCTCCTAAGAAGACCTCCTTCACGTAGCAGTCCCTTGCAACAAATTCAAACAATGAAATGTGTTAGATAGTTCAAAAAAAATATCAAATAAAATAGAAATAAATAAATGCCAAAAATAGACAAGAGTAAAAAGACAAATAAATATTCACAATCTATGCAGCGTTTCTCCCCAGCATTGGTGCCATTTTATGATTAGGGTTTTCCACCGATCAGATGTTCCTCCCAAGGTGGGAACAACGTCGTCGAGGCGACCGAATAAGAAACCCTAGAAAATCAACAATTAACCCACGATATATTTAAAGCTGGGAAAAGCAAGATATGTGGAGTTAAATTTTATTAGAACTCTACAATGTATCTATATAGGTGCAAGCATGTGTAGATGTCGAACTCAGGGAGAAAATGGTAAATCGGAGCAAATTGATGCTCAAAACCTTTTCTTTTCTCTTGTCCATTTATTATTTTTTGTGGGCTTTTTAATTTTATATTTTATGGATTTTAAATTTTAAAATTTTTTAGTATTTTTAATTTTATATTTTATATTTTCTTTTTTATATTTTCTGATTTTTATATTCCTTTTTCTTTTTAAATATATAATATAAGCATATATAAGACTATATATATCTTATAGGGTAATATAGTTATAAATACTAGTAAAAATAATAAAATACATGGAATAAAATATTTTTGGGTTTTAAATAATTTTCTACTTTTTGTATTTTTTTAGTTCACTTTGCTAATTTTTAAGGATTTTTAAAGTAGAACATATCCCAAATCAGGGATTTAAGAATTAGGTTGAATTATTGAAGATTAAAAATAACAAATAATATCCAAAATTCTCCAAATCAAGTTTAATATATAAATAAGGATATATAGAAATTTCAGAGATAAAAATAAATATTTTTGGGATTTTTTATGAATTTTCATATTTTTTACTAGATTTTGGAGCTTTTTGATTTTTAGTCTTTTTCTATTTTTAGGGATTTTTGGTCTGTAGATAAAATATGCTAAAATAGACCACATATATTTTTTGTGAAAATTTCAAAATGTTTTCCTTTTTTTGGTATTTTATAAATTAGACAGGGACAACAACGTAAATAGCTAAAATGCTAAAACAAAAAAAAAGCGTGAAAATACATGTTAGCAAGCATTTATTCCTATTTTTGCATACATTTTGGAGCTGGGGTGCTATTTTTCATAAATGAAATTCAAGCACAAAAAATGAACTAAGAATGGTATTTTTGCAAATAAAATAAACAACTTGCGGATGCATGCAATTTTCTCAGAAATATACAACACATACTAAATTTTATTGGACTAGATATAAATACAAAAACCCACAAGGGTATACATGCAGTTTGCCAGCTCACGTGGGACTACACATGAGCTGAACTGTACTAGACCAAAGTGTAATATGCAATAAATATAGGGGTCCCAATGCAAAATATCCAATTTTATTTACATCATACACTTTATATATATAGCTAATAAATAAATACAAAATATGGCAGGCCATGTATGCAATTTAGCCCAATAGGCACGGGGATGGACAGTTCTGATCGTTCACTTAAACATGTGTAGCATGCTCCTGGCTCGATGACGCTTCTCCTTTGGATGGATCGAATTAGATCTCCTGTGGGAGATCAACGACTATGATGTTCAACATCCAATGGCTCGAGATGAAATTGGAGAATGGCTTTGATCGGACGACGCTAACGTAGCTTGAAGGAACATGAAAGAACTCACGTTCCTCCGAGCTTCAATCCGGCATAGCTTCCCCCTCCGACCACTTGGGCTGCTCGCAGGAGGCACGAAACGTTGCCCTAGCTCCTCCGCGTGTGATGGATCCTTCAGCAGGCGACCTGGAGAAATAATGGCTTTGGAAGAGCTCTGGGAAAATCGGGGCTCTAGGTACCTATAGTTTGCTTCAAAAATGACCCCTCGAGGGGTCCCTTCCCTCCGGGACCTGTAGTAAAGGTACGCACAAGCAAAAGGAAGGGCCTAGGGGTTTATTAGGTGGAATGGAAGCATGGGTGGCTCGGATGGAGGTGCTCCGACGAGGTGGGGGAGTCGGAGCACCCAAGTCCAGATCAGAACGAGATTTGGTTGAATGGAAGGTGGCTGGGCAAAGGGAAGCGTAATGGAAATGAAGTGGATGCAGTTGTGGGTTGGACAACTCGGTGAAACATAGTGAAAACACGGCTGGAGCTAGAGAGCTCCAGCAAGGTAACCTGGCTAAACTAACCTAATTCGCTACTTAAAATACACAGTTAAATGTTGAAAACAAAAGACAGAAATAAAATCTACCTACGAAAATAACTTGTGCAACTCGTACCTGGGTTTTGACGTTAGGGAGCAGAGGTGGCCGGAGCAGTGTCGTGGGGTGCACCTCCTCCTCCTTCAGTCGCTCTCAATTGCTACATGGGTCACTAGTTGTCACCCGGTGACTCTCTTGGCCGGGGGCGGGGGCTCAAGGGCTCGGTAGATGATCAAATGGAGATTTGAGGAGGGAGGTTTTTATTTATAAATAGGCAAAGCACCCTTATTGCTTGGTAAATTAGGAGGAACATGGGCTATGTACAATAAGTCCGAGTTTTGGGCGAGAATGTTGGAAGCAGATTTTGTGAAGGGCTTGAGGGAGATGGAGCAACGAAGCGGCATGGAAAAATCGAAGAAGATGAGCCGCTCGAGACTCTGACAGAAGTCAAAACGAAAGATTAGGAGTTGACTGGGGTCAATAATCCATGCGATGTGATTGGTCCATGTAGGACACTACAGGACAAAACAGTCCATTTTATTCGAAATTAATTATTTACAAATAGTAAATGATTTTATTAATTTTTTGTTATAAAACAAAAAAGCTTATTATTTTATGTAGTATTTTAATATGATTTAATTTTTTGGTGTTTATTTATTACAAGTTAATTTTTAAGGGTGCATTTATAGGTATGTTCATCTATATTTTGGGTATTTTATTTTTATTGATTTTATTATCTTATTTTTCTTATTATATGCATTTATAACTTATTTTTGTGTACACAAATATATTTTTATTGTATTTTTTTGATATTATTTATATACTTAAATAAATAAAGGTATTTATTATATAGGTATAAGTATATGTATTTTATCTATGTGTTTATGTACACTATTTTATTTTTTTGTTTATTTGTATTTTTATTCTATTCTAAATATGTACATGCACTATAAATAATATTTATAAAACTATAAAAATAGAAAATTATAAAAAATAATAAAGAATAAATAAAATGAATGTTTTATTCAAGTATATAATAAGGGTCCAAAACATAACTTTCACACCTTATCTCCAAAAAATATGAAACTACCTTCATTAAATAGTTTATTAAAAGTTATATACAATTAAAGATGATTTTAATACATTTTGAGTTTTTATTTAAGAGATATGGGTCTGGGAAGTTTGGGATTTGTTTTTTATTTTGAGTATAAAAGGTACACTGTATATTAATTTTGTGTAAACTCAATTTTATCTTTTTCTATATATTATTATCTTCAACTTTCTTGTATAAAGTTTATTGATTTGATGAACAAATAATAAAGAATAAAATAGGTCCTCAAAATGTTTTATTGATGAATAAAAGAATATGGTTTTTATTGTGTATTTGGCCCTTATCTCCCCTACTTTATTCCTTGTCGACCATTTCAATTCTTGACTTGGTCTCGGAGTTTAGGGTAATAAAATGCCTTTAGTATTTTATTAATTTTCTTTTCTTTCCTTTATTCTATAATTTTTTCTATAAAAATAGTATTTTGTATACAATAATTAGACTAAATAATGATGTTAATATATACAAATAATGATATTTACATGCATTAGCCAGGGTTTTTAAGGCCAAAATGATAGAATAAAGGTGATGGAATGGAGATTCGTCATGAGGTACCTTGACTTTGACAAAAATCAACCCAAGAGGTGTCCTTTGGCCCTCCAGAACCTGCAGATAAGCACATTCACGCAACAAGGGGTTTTGGGGGATCTGATCATGGTGAAATGGAGCGGAGCGAGGTCGGGTGGATCTCTCCAGCGAGGTGGCAGAGATAGAAGAGAAACCTCGATCCGAGCAAGATCGAGGGGGCTAGAGGTGTTAGCCATGTGAGCCCGAGGTGAACCATTCTTACAATAAATGTTATTGTAATAAATATGTTTTATCAATAAATGTTATTGATTGTTTCACTCCCTTTCTGAAATTAAAATGAATGAATGCACTATAAGGTCCCTCTGTACAATTAGGGTTATGTACCATGGCCGTATATGATTCATAGAGGCTGGTGTTTGGATGCATATCTAATGAGTTAGATAGAGGACTCATCAAGTATCGTCAAATGATTATTAAGAGGTGATCTCCAGCCTGAGTAGGAGATGGCAATCCTTTCTCACAGAGGTTGATATCTGACCGACCTCTTGATGCAGGTCCTATGCATGGGAATAGTGATTCGGAGGTGTCAGATTAGTTATGTCAAAGGGTTGACTTAGCGAGATCGAGATAACCTAAGTCCTATGTTGAATGTTGTCACATCATAGGCATACATCCTCCGACCAGAGACAGATGTGTTACTATATGTCTGAGTGTGTACATTTGGAAGACCAATAGGTTGATGACCTAACCAAGGTCTATACACCGGAGAGCGGGTGTGCATGTAAGGGCATATGAGTAATACGATCTCTCAAAGGGATCGTACAGGTTCACTTATGAACCGGAAGACATGAGCTAACTCATGAGGTATTGGGACCGATCAAATTCCATGCATGGTCATCGTGCTTTGGAAGCATGACAAGAATTTGAAGGTATGATATATGCTTTGGGAAAGCATATGATCGATACTGATTCCCAATGACCAAGATTGAGAAACTTGGTGATCAAACCCTGAAGAAGACAGTGTAAAATTGATCTTCATCTTCAGGTTGATCATGGGTCTTCCAGTATGCAGGATGTGCAGGTATTGGGAATACCTGAGGGTGATGTGATCATAAACGATTATATAACCATGACGCTTCCAGTCCAAGGGAGTGATGAAACAGGTTTGGATTTTAGTGACTCCTCTTAGTAGAGAAGTAACTTGATGTAAGTCCAAGTGTTGGACATTGATCTGAATGAGATTCAGATGCATTGACAAGATTAAGTATACGGACTTGATTTAATCAAGCATCTATGGGAGGTCCGTGAGATCTGGATTTGAGATGAGATCTCAACATCCAAGTCACTATGTGGAACAATACAATCGCCCTGTCCTTATCTCCAAGTATCTGCGGAGAAAGCACATTATTCTTGAAGGAGTTCAGGAATAATTCCTATGATGAATTTTGTATCCAAGCAAGAAGGTCTTGATGATTAAATGAGATTTAATTATCAAGTATAATATGAATGAGATTCATATTGTGAGAATGATTATCCAAGATAATTAAATGAGATTTAATTATCAAGGAAAAGCATATCGTGAATAGTGTTATCCATAATATTTGTGTGTATATTATAAATGTGATTTATAATATATTAGAAAGAGAGAAGCTTTGTAAATAGCATTTGTTAATTGTTAATGTGAATTGGATTTACATTAAGCAATTAATTGGAAATGTAATTTACAATTTAGTTTCGATTGTGAATATGATTCACATTTTTTTCAATAGCATGATTGAAATATTCACTAATTAATTTGGAATTAATTTGGTGGATATTTTTGCAATAAAAGTTATTGCAATTTATTAAGAAATAATAGCATAAAAATAAAGAGGAGATAATCACCATCAAAATGAGGTGGCGTCACCAATGACCTAGTCATAGGTGACGCCCCCTAATTTTAGGGGGTGATTTATTGTCCTCCTTTTTTGTTATCTTGTTATCTCTTGATAATTGATTTATGTTAATTTAAATTATGTTGATGATAATACAATATATATTTGATTTGATATACATTAATGTTGTTGGTTTTTTACCAACAATCATCATGGCCGTTGATTGATACATAGATCAATCTAGCTGTTGATTCTTTGTATGCTATGGATTGAGATCCATTGGATCCCAAACTAATATATAAAAAGGGCATCCCTATCCCTTTGATAAAAAAACAACATAGAGCACATCTCTTCTTCTCTCTCTCATTCTCACCATCCCTCTCTCTCTAAGGAGGTTGTCCATCTTGTGCATTGAGAAATAGCTTCTCGCCTTCGCATCGACTGCTCGAAGATCTCCATCTTCTTTAGGGTTGCTTGCTCTAGAAGGAGACGTCAGATTTCGTTGGACGAAATCAGGAGGTTCAAGGCTTGAAACTTCATCGAGGATTGCGGGAGGCTCGCGTCTCATCATCGCGCCCGCAAGGGTTGTCTTCGTAGATCGGACTTGAGACAGGAGGATCTCTTTCTTTAGAGATCTCGTGGTCACAACCATGCTTCGAGAGGTATTTCTAATACTTTGTGGTTAGATGAAACGATCCAAGAAATGTTCTTGTGATCATGTGGTTTCATCATATGATTTAAAAAATTTTAAATTCCGCTGCACCTTGCGACTAGTGCGACTAATCGTTCCGATCGCATGAGATGCGATCATCACATTTCCGTGATGCGCTTGAGGATTCACCATATCCTTCAAGTGGTATCAGAGCCTTAGGTCGGAAAAAGTTTTGGATACGATCCGCGAACCTAGGACGACTTGGGTTTGAAAGGGTTGCGAAAGTTCTGTCGCATTTAAATTTTCGCACCTCTCTCTAATTGGATTTTTTCGGCACTGTTTAAATTATTTATAACACGAAATATTGGATTTTGTTCCCCATTAAATAAGGAAATCATAGGATCTAAGTTTATGTAATTTGGATTTTATTTGCTCAAGATATGGCCTTTTGAATGAGCATGTATTCACTGTTGCGAGAACAGCAAATCTGAACGTGATTAATGAGTTAATTACTTTTTTATGCACCTTTAAATGCGTTAAATATCACTTGGTTTCTGTCATAAATCAAATTGACAATCTTAGGAAACTGATTTTGCGAATTTTGGATTTAAATATATCAAGATAAGTTAATTTTAGTGAGTAGGGGTCACTGCTGGAAATTGACAAACTTGATCATGAACCTTGTGATAGTCATTCAAATAAATTGATGAAAATTAATTGTTAATTTTCTGAAATGATTATTGATAAGTATTTGTGAAATATTTAAAGATGATAATCGTTTCCTTGAATGGCATTCCACTAACCAAAATGATAAGATAGTTGATCTTGATCATAATTGGTTGATATGAAATAATCAACAAACATTGTTTTCATGCAAAACCCTAGTTTATCCTACAATAGTTCTAGGAAAACTTTTACATGCAAAACCTTCTTGCTTGAATAGGATTGGGGATTTGTTTAGAAAATCTCATTATAATATTATCAAAATGGTTTTGATGAATATTATATGGTATAATTTCGGTTGAAAAACCGATGAGCATCTTAAAGTACACAATCATCTATCTGGCATTATCCTTTCCTGAGGTGGATATGGTGTCTAGTCGGAGAGCATTGGGGTAGCGGGTTGCACCAGTTGTGGTCCGTCCCACTCTCATCGGTACTGGCCATGATAGCGGGTAGGGACTCGATAATGCTGGAGAAATCAAAGTGTATTTTTCTAATTATTAAAATTCGAATAATACATATTTTGAGATTATACCTACTATTCAAGTAATAATCAAGTTTGTTGATTGAAAATTGGATTGATAATTAATTTAATGTGATTAAATTAATTATATCCTATTAAAATCACTCTATTGTGAATATATGTGTATTTCCCTTGGAAGAATTAATTATGTGAATATGATTCATGATAATTAATTAAAATTAGAATATGAGGTGGAGGATCACATAAGTGACATCCATGGTCTCCCGTCAAGGCAAAGGATTTCGTCGCCAGATGTTGTAAATATAGGAGATGCATGTTCGAAGTGACAGATCCTATATACAATTTATTTGGATCGAGTTCTTTGCTTCTCGAAAGAGTAAGGCCGTATACGTAGTGACCCCAATATCGAGTCCTCATATTATTGGGGCGATATTGGATTGTGTATAGCGAGTATTATGCATGTTGACGGTTGGTTCAATTAACGACGGGTCAACATCATCTTAGGGATGGTGGGCCCGAGTGTTAAAGACTGAATTGGGAAATGCAAGTTGGACTTGCAAGGTGGAATGTGTTCCCGCTTCTCTTTATTCGAGTCACAAGTTCTCATATTATTGGGATGTGATAAAGATAGAGAAGAGATCCCAGATCTTGCTTGAGATATAGCGGTAAGTATATTTCTTACTTTGAGAAACAATAAGGGAATAATCTTTCAAAGTTGACATAGCAAGACAAATTTGATTTAAAATGCCTTAATCAAATGTTTTATATATGAATATATAGTTATATGTTCTAATATAGTGCATTCTTAATTTCAGAAAATGAAGTCCATGAACCCATTGAGCAGGCTCCTGGAGGTCAATCAGTTGACCGGACCAAATTATTCGGATTGGATCCGAAATTTAGATCTTGTCCTATCTGCGGAGCGCATCTCATATGTGCTAACCAAGGACAAGATTGCGGACCCTCAGACTCCAGAAGATAAAACTTTTAATGAGAAATATGATGAAGATCATAACTTGGCAAGGTGTTATATCCTTGGCTCATTGTCCAATGTGCTTCAGAAGCAGCATGTGGAAATGAACCACTGCCAAGAAATCATTATGAATCTGAAGGAAATGTTCAGTGACATAAACATCACACAACGTTATAATGTGATGAAAGATCTTATTCGCTGCAGGATGCTGGAAGGGACCTCTATCAGAGAACACGTACTCAAAGTGTTTGGGTACCTCTCTGAATTGGAAACCCTGGGAGCTTACATGGATTCTGATACGCAAGCTGATTTCATTCTACTGTCGCTCCCTAAGTCTTTCAACAACTTTATCGTGTCATATCACATGAGCAAAGGTGATTTCACTAACGCTGGGCTATTAGCTGCATTAAAGTCTGCAGAAGACATAATAAAGAAGGACAGGCCCTCTGCCATTGTAATGGTTGCACAAGTAAAAGGAAAGCGTGGTCGGAAGCAAGGTTCTCGGAAGGGCCCCGCCCCAGAAGAGAAAGAAGAAGAATCAAGGAGTTGGTTTATCTTCTAGCGCTTCCACGCTGATGACATCAAAGAAGACAGATGTCTGTCACCACTACAAGAAGCCGGGGCACTGGCGGAGTAACTGCCCAGAATACTTGAAGTCGGTTGACAAAGGTAAAGAACCAGTAGGTATGAAATCTACTTTCATCATTGAAAACAGTTTTCTCGTTGGACAAGAAGGAAGTTGGGTTGTAGATTCTGGTGCTTCTGTTCATGTATGCAATTCGTTGCATTTTTCAGGAAACTAGGAATCTGGAGCAAGGGGAGATAGTCATCCAGATGGGATCTGATGCAAGTGTTGCAGCAGTCGCCATTGGAACATGCCGACTATCGTTATCTAGTGGTAGAGTCTTAGTACTTAAAGAGTGTCTTTATGTACCTGAAGTCAGGAGGAACTTGATATCTGTATCTAAACTTGTTAGAAATGGATATTCCTTCCTATTATGTAATAAGTTAGTCATTAATCGATATGATAAATTTATTGCGGATGGTGTTTTGACTTCTGACGGACTCTATGAATTATACATTGATGAACATGTCATGAATGTCACTGCCACTAATAATAAAAAACCTAAAAGATCCAGGGGGAATGGAAATCATTTGAATATGATTTGGCATCAAAGGCTTGGTCATTTATCTATTGATAGGATCAATAGAATTATAAAGGATGGACCTTTAGATTTTCTACAGGTTCAATCTTTACCTACCTGTGAACATTACATTCGAGGTAAAATGACCAGGATGCCTTTCCGTAACAAGGTTACAAGATGCGAAGGTATTCTTGACCTAATACATACTGATGCATGTGATCCCTTCAGTACCACGACTCGAAATGGATATCGATATTATTTGATGTTTATTGATGACCAATCGCGATACGGGTTTATCTTCCTACTACATCATAAATCTTAAACCATTGAAAAGTTCAAAGAGTTTAAGGCTTTGGTTGAGAACCAAACCGATAGGAAGATTAAACGGATTCGATCTGACTGAGGTGGCAAGTACCTTTCAGATGATTTCAAGGAATACCTTAAAGAGAATGGAATTGTCTCCAATCTCACTCCTCCTGGAACCCCCAACTTAATGGTGTTGCTGAAAGGCACAACAGGACCATCATGGACATGGTACGTTCAATGATGAGCAAAGCACGTTTACCTCTTAGTTTCTGGGGATATGCAGTAGAGACTGCAATATATATCATGAATAAGATTCCTAGCAAATCTATACCCAAGACTCCTCACAAGATCTGGTATGGTGCTAAGCCAAGTGTTAAACACTTGAGGGTTTGGGGTTGTTTGGTCCATGCAAAGAATGTGGACGCAAGTAAGCTAGAATCACGCACTTGTGAGTCTTACTTCATTGGTTATGTTAAAGATGGTATTGGATATCAACTTTATGACCCTGAGACCCAAAGGTTTTTGTCTCTAGAGATTTGAAATTTCTGGAGGATGATTTCCTTAAAGGTCAAGACAAAAATGAAGTAGAGGAACTCATTGAATCCCCTAAGGATTCTGAGTTGCCTGAACCAGAAACTGAAGAGATAAATAAAGATGAAACACCCATACCTCTTTGAAGGAGTTCGAGGGTGGTTGCACCGCCTGAAAGGTATGGATTCCATGTGTCAAGTGAGACTGACAATGATCCTACTTCATTTGATGAAGCACTCGCGGATCATGACATGGATAGATGGATGCTAGCAATGAAGTCAGAGATTGACTCCATGCATAAAAATGGTGTATGGACCCTAGAGGATCCACCTAAAGGGGTGAAACCCATTTGGTGTAAATAGATCTTCAAGAGAAAAAGGGGACCTGATGGGAAAGTGGAGACTTTCAAGGCACGGCTCGTAGCCAAGGGCTACACACAGAGAGAAGGCATCGACTACGATGAGACGTTCTCTCCTTTGGCTATGCTTAAGTCCATCAGGACACTGCTAGCTATAGCTGCATCTCTTGACTAAGACATCTAGTAAATGGACGTCAAAACAACTTTCCTCAATGGATCCTTGAGGATGATATTTATATGGAACAGCCTCAGGGCTTCATAGTTGAGGATGGTAAAGTATGCAAGCTAAAGAAATCCATCTATGGGCTCAAACAAGCTTCTCGTAGCTGGAACATCAGATTTGACAAAACCATAAAGAGTTATGATTTGTACAGAATCCTGATGAACCTTGTGTATACAAGAAGCTTAGTGGGAACGCCATTGTGTTCATCGTGCTTTACGTAGATGATATCCTTATCATTGGGAATGATATAGGAATGATGACCAGTGTAAAGATATGGCTATCTCATACCTTCGAGATGAAAGATCTTGGAGAAGCCTCTTACATCTTAAGCTTGAAGTTGTTTAGAAACCAAGAAAAGAGGATATTGGGATTATCACAACATGGATACATTAAGAAGATTCTCGAACGATTCCGCATGGATAGTTCTAAGAAAGGATTCCTCCCCTTAAGACATGTTATCCATCTGTCTAAAGGGATGGCTCCTCAAAGTGTTGAGGAAAAGAAGGCCATGGCTGGATGCCCCTACGCATCAGCTGTAGGAAGCTTAATGTATACCATGATGTGTACTAGGCCAGACATCTGCCATGCAGTGGGAGTGGTAAGTCGTTACCAATCCTGCTATGGAGAGCAACACTGGAATGCAGTAAAGAACATATTCAAATATCTAAGATGGGCGCAAGATTACATCTTGGTCTATGGAGATGGTGATCTCCAAGTCTTGGGATATACATATTCAGACTTCCAGTCGGATATTGATGATTGAAAGTCGACATCTGGGTTTGTATTCCTGTTGAACGGTGGTGCTGTGAGCTGGGGAAGCAAGAAGCAGGGCAATATGACGGATTCAATAACAGAAGATGAATACACTACCGCATCGGATGCTGCAAAGGAGGCAGTGTGATTGCGCAAGTTCATCTTGGAGCTTGGCGTAGTTTCCTCTGATACTCCCATCCCGTTACTCTGCGATAACACGGGAGCCATTGCCCAGGCAAATGAACCCAGATGGCATCAAAAGAGCAAGCACGTGGAAAGGAAATACCACATCATTTGGGATATTCAAAATCATGGTGATATCATCATCACCAAGGTGGCCTCTGCCGACAACGTTGCTGATCCTCTTATCAAACCTCTGACGCAGAAGGTTTTTGACCAGCATGTAATGAGTATGGGTTTAAGGATTGTTCCTGAATGGTTCTGAGGGCTAGTGGGAGATTGTTAGCCATGTGAGCCCGAGGCGAACCATTCTTACAATAAATGTTATTGTAATAAATATGTTTTATAAATAAATGTTATTGATTGTTTCACTCCCTTTCTGAAATTAAAATGATTAAATGCACTATAAGGTCCCTCTGTACAATTAGGGTTATGTATCATGGCCGTCTTGATAATCATATAGCTGTTGATTCATTAAATGAATCATAGAGGCTGGTGTTTGGATGAATATCTATTGAGTTAGATAGAGGACTCATCAAGCACCGTCAAATGATTATTAAGAGGTGATCTCCAGCCTGAGTAGGAGATGGCAATCCTTTCTCACAGAGGCTGATATCTGACCGACCTCTTGACGCAGGTCCTTTACATGGGAATAGTGATTCAGAGGTGTCAGATTAGTTATGTCAAAGGTTTGATTTAGCGAGATCGAGATAACCTAAGTCCTATGTTGAATGCTGTCACAGCATAGGCACACATCCTCTGACCGGAGACAGATGTGTTACTAAATGTCTGAGTGTGTATATTTGACAGACCAATAGGTTGATGACCTAACCAAGGTCTATACATCGGTGAGCTGGTGTGCATGTAAGGGCATATGAGTAATACGATCTCTCAAAGGGATCATACAGGTTCACTTATGAACCGGAAGACATGAGCTCACTCATGAGGTATTGGGACCGACCAAATTCCATGCATGGTCGTCGTGCTTTGGAAGCATGACAAGAATTTGAAGGTATGATATATGCTTTGGGAAAGCATATGATCGATACTGATTCCCAATGACCAAGATTGAGAAACTTGGTGATCAAACCCTGAAGAAGGCAGTGTAAAATTGATCTTCATCTTCAGGTTGATCATGGGTCTTCCAGTATGCAGGATGTGCAGGTATTGGGAATACCTGAGGGTGATGTGATCATAAACGATTGTATAACCATGACGCTTCCAGTCCAACGGAGTGACGAAACAGGTCTGGATTTTAGTGACTCCTCTCAGTAGAGAAGAAACTTGATCTTAGTCCAAGTGTTGGACATTGATCTGAATGAGATTCAGATGCAATGACGAGATTAAGTATACGGACTTGATTTAATCAAGCATCTATGGGAGGTCCGTGAGATCTGGATTTGAGTTGAGATCTCAACATCCAAGTCACTGTACGTGGAACAATACAATCGCCATGTCCTTATCTCCAAGTATCTGCGGAGAAAGCACATTATTCTTGAAGGAGTTCAGGAATAATTCCTATGATGAATTTTGTATCCAAGCAAGAAGGTCTTGATGATTAAATGAGATTTAGTTATCAAGTATAATATGAATGAGATTCATATTGTGAGAATGATTATCCAAGATAATTAAATGAGATTTAATTATCAAGGAAAAGCAGATCGTGGATAGTGCTATCCATAATATCTGTGTGTACATTATAAATGTGATTTATAATATATTAGAAAGAGAGAAGCTTTGTAAATAGAATTTGTTAATTGTTAATGTGAATTGGATTTACATTAAGCAATTAATTGGAAATGTAATTTACAATTTAGTTTGGGTTGTGAATATGATTCACATTTTTTTCAATGGCATGATTGAAATATTCACTAATTAATTTGGAATTAATTTGGTGGATGTTTTTGCAATAAAAGTTATTGCAATTTAATAAGACATAATAGGATAAAAATAAAGAGGAGATAATCACCACCAAAATGAGGATGCGTCACCAATGACCTAGTCATAGGTGACGCCCCCTAATTTTAGGGGGTGATTTATTGTCCTCCTTTTTTGTTATCTTGTTATCTCTTGATAATTGATTTATGTTAAATTAAATTATGTTGATGATAATACAACATATATTTTATTTGATATAAATTATTGTTGTTGATTTTTGACCAACAATCATCATGGTCGTTGATTGATACATAGATCAATCTAGCCGTTGATTCTATGTATGCCATGGATTGAGATCCATGGGTCCCAAACTAATATATAAGGAGGGCATCCCTAGCCCTTTGATAAAAAACAACATAGAGCACGTCTCTTCTTCTTCTCTCTCTCTCTTTCTCGTCGTCCCTCTCTCTCTCTCTAAGGTGGTCGTCCACCTTGCGCATTGAGAGAGAGCTTCTCGCCTTCCCATCGACTGCTCGAGGATCTCCATCTTCTTTAGGGCTGCTTGCTCTAGAAGGAGACGTCGGATTTCGTTGGACAAAATCAGGAGGTTCAAGGCTTGGAACTTCATCAAGGATTGCGAGAGGCTCGCGTCTCATCATCACGCCCGCACGTGCTGTCTTCGTAGATTGGACTTGAGCCAGGAGGATCTCTTGCTTTAGAGATCTCGTGGTCACAACCATGCTTCGAGAGGTATTTTTAATAATTTGTGGTTAGATGAAACGATCCAAGAAACGTTCTTGTGATCATGTGGTTTCATCATATGATTTAACATTTTTTAAATTCCGCTGCACCTTGCGACTAGTGCGACTAGTCGCTCCGATCGCATGAGATGCAATCATCACGCTTCCGTGATGCGCTTGAGGATTCACCATATCCTTCAAGAGGCGTGTGGGGTGTAGCAAAAGTTAAAGGGAAGGAGATGGGGGCGAAATGTTGGTCGGAGAACACGTGTATCACAAGGAAACAATGGTCGGAGATCAGCTCCAACAAACTACAAATCTAAGATTTTATGAAATAACTTGCGATTTTAAATTAAAGTAAACCCTAATCATCTCTAATATATGTCCTAAGAACATAAAAAGGGCTAAGACTAGGGCTTTACCTTATTGGAGTAGGGAGCCAATTGGATATTCGCCATAGAAGGTTGGTGAGGCTCGGATCACCACCTACATGATTCTTCCTCCACTCTAGAGGACATGGTCGGCTTCCTGCTATCATCAGGGAACTAAGCACAAAGAAATCAATGGATTTAGAGGACAAAAGGGGGATCAGAATTTGAATGGGTCAGAGACTTATTTTTATATGGGGGGTCTTGACTTGGGAAGAATAATCGATGCTTAGATCCTCATATCGAGGAATGAATTCGACATGAAAGTCCAATGATCAAGGGTCAAAAGTCAAGAAGGAATCAAAGCAAAAAATGAAAGAATCGGAGTGGAAAAATCCAGAGAAGTGGGTGGTTGACGAGGTCTGACAGCCTAGGGTTACAGGTGGGTCAGTTGACCAAGGTCGACTGAAGACTGGCCATGATTGGGCCACGTCACCCACAAGAAGACAAGAAAAAATAAAATAGAAAATAAGTCAAAATAAAATAGTGAATGATTTATTTAATTTTTAAATACAACATGAAAAATGTGTATTATTTTATGTAGTATTTTAATCTTATTTTTATTTATTTTTCGAGGTTATTTGTTGTATGTTACTCTTTACAAGTCTAAATATATGTATATTTACTTATATATTAGGTATTTTAATTTTATTTTCTATTTTAAAATATATTATTTTATCTACAGATTTTAGATATTTACAACTTATTCAAATACACATAAATATGTTTTTATTGTATTTTTCGTAAGTGGTATGTACACTTGAATAAATGTTTATGTTCATTATATATGTATTTGTATATATTATTCATTTATAAATTTGAATTCTTATTATTTATTTTATTGTATTTTCATTTGTTTTTTTAAAATTTAATTATGTACATGTATTATAAATAATATTTATAAAATTATAAAAATATGAAAATATGAAAAATAAAAGAATAAATAAATTGATTAGCTTATTCATGTATAATATACAATAGAGGTCCAAAATCTAA
Source organism: Ottelia alismoides (assembly GCA_037367405.1). Lineage (NCBI taxonomy): Eukaryota > Viridiplantae > Streptophyta > Magnoliopsida > Alismatales > Hydrocharitaceae > Ottelia > Ottelia alismoides. The sequence goes on along the minus strand of JAZKJV010000640.1, from coordinate 1,490,922 downwards.
CTTTTGCATCTTAATTCCAAATTGAATGAAACCAATTCATTAAATAGCTTATTAAATTTTATATACAACTAAATATAAGTTTGGTCAATTTTGATACAATATGAAGGGGATACAAGTCTATGAAGTTTGGATTTTGGCTTTTTATTCTAAGTGTTTATGGTACATTGTGCATTATTTTTATGTGAAATAAATTTTATAATTATAGATATATATATATATATATCTACAATTTTCATGTACAAATTTTACTACCTGATGTATAAATAATAAAGAATAAAATAAGTCTCAAATTATCTTTATTGAAGAATAAAAATTAGGTTTTTATTGTATTTTTGGCCCTTATCTCCCCCAACTTTATTCCTTATTGACCCAGTCATTATGATGCCTAGGTCTCGGGGTTTAGGATCATTCAATACATATGGTATTTTCTTTCTTTTTCTTTTCTTTACTTTATTCTTTTATATTGGCTTTAAATATAATATTTTATACAATATTTACTAGGTAAATAATAAAGGTTATTTTATGCAATATAATGCTATATAGATGCATTTAGCTAGGGTTTAAAGGCCAAAATGAAAGAACAAAGTTGATGAAATGGAGATCCATCAATATCATATATGTATCTCTTTAACCCGAAAATCTAGCGGTCTTGCATTCCACACAAGGCGGGAACATAGTCGTCGAATCGACCACACGAAATCCAGATTAAAGCAACAATTAACCCACAACAATGATCAAACAATGAAAAGCGATGCAGAGTTAAAATTTATTATAACTCTATAACAAAGATGTGTATAGGTGCAAGTATGTGTAGAGTGTCTAACACAGGGAACAAGCAGGTAGATCGGGGCAAAAATGCACAAAAATGAATGTGATATATTTTTCTATATATGTGCTATTTTTGTGGGGTTTTAATTTTTATATTTATTTTATTTTATTTTATTTTTATATTTTCTTTGTAATTTTCTGATTTTATATTTTATTTTGATATTTTATATTTTTTGTATTTTCTTTTTCTTTTAAATTAAATAAAACTATATAGAAGATATATATACAATATAGGTAAGAGAGAGATAATATATATAAAAAATAGGTAAAAAATAAAAAATACAAGAAATAAATATTTTTGGGTTTTATATAATTTTTTACTGTTTTTATGATTTTTCTGTATTTTGCTATTTTTTTGATATTTCTAAAGTAAAAAATACTCAAAAATACTCAAAACAGGGACTAAAATAAATATTCAGAATTAAAATGGGGATGAAAAATATCAAATAGTAGCCAAAATTCTCCAAATTAATTTTAACGATATTAAATAGAGAAACTAAGAAATAGAAAATAGATTTTTTCATTTTTTCCGGATTTTATATATTTTTATGAAGGTTTTTAGAGTTTTTCAATTTTTTAGAGTTTTCTTTTATAAGTGATTTTTGGTCTGGAAGTTAAACATACAAAAGGCGTAAAATATATTTTTTTTGGAAATTTTTCAAAGGGAATTTATAATTTTTATGTATTTTCTAATGCAAATAGGGATGAAAATGCATGTTTTTTTATTTTTTTATAAATAATAAAAAGATACAAAAATATGAGATAAAAATATGGCATGAAAATGCAATGCAATGGGAACTTATGCCTATTTTGGGGTTTTTTTTTCGAATTTTATAAATACATGAAATAAATAAAGATAGCAAAGAGAAAATACAACACCGGTAGGGGTATTTTTGTAAATATATAAAAGCTCAAGGGCTAGAGTGTAAATTTCCCACAAAATCATAACTAAACAAAAATATTCCTGAACCAGTAAGAATTAACCAAAGTCCCAAGGGTATTCCTGCAAAATTGCCAAAGCTCACGTGATAAACACGTGAGCCTAGCAGGGACTAAATAGCAAATACCATGAACCTAGGGGCCAATCCACAATTTATCCAAAAATATTATAACTGCATTAAAACGTTTCAAGACTAATATGAAATAACAAAACTAGTGAGGGTCCTTGCGCAAAATGCCCACGCCTCACATGCGCAGGGCACGTGAGGTGACGTGGCTGGGGACCCGGTTGCAAATATGGAATGTTTGGGGGGTAAGTTTGTAAAATTTACAAAATAAATTAAACTGCAAATGAAAGTTTAGTTCTTAATAATTAAATACAAAAATGAGGAAGGATGACGATGCAAATACCCTCTCCTCCGTCCAGAGTGCCTGATGTCGGTTCGTGCCCACGGTCGCGATTAGAAGCTCCCAACAGATCTGACGGTGGAGAGCGGGGATGGTCTGACGGTGGCTGGAGAGTCTCCATGAACTGGGTGAAATCGATAGTGCGGAGGGATGCAGCAAGAAGTGAGCTTCAGGAACCTCAGGCGAGTTCCAAAATCGCCTCCAGCGGCTTTCTATATCTTTTAACCTGCATAGGGACAAAAAGGGGTCGAGGGCAAAATGCCTTGACCCTATTAGGAGGGGAATGGAGGTCTGTGGTGCGTGGCGGCGGAAGCTCCGATGAGCGAAGGAATTGGAGCCCCGATAGCTTGCTCCGGGAGGAGACAAGAGGATTGGAGTGGTCTGGGGCGTAAAGAAGCGTCAGGGAAAGGTTTTGGAGGTGGAGGTGTGTTGTGAACGGGCGGAGGACGGTGAATCACAAGGGGTGGCCGGAGCTCGGAAGCGCCGGCGATGATTAAGCTAATAACGGATTGAATCACAAAATAAGAGTAAAAAATAAATCTAAGGATTGAAATAAGCGAATAAAGCACGAAGATGGAGAAAACACGACCTCGAGCGGGAGTATCCGCGAGATAAAACCTCACGGCGGAGATGGTCGCCGGAGATGATGGAAGCACGCCAAAGACACGTCCTACGCCACCCCAATCGGCCAGAGGTGGTGCTATCACCACCACCAGTTCGGAGCGCGAGAAAGGAGGTGCACAAACGGGTCAAAGGAGGTTCAAAATCCAAATGGAAGGAAGTGGGGGTTTTTGAGCAACAATCGGGGCGGCTCCAAAGATCGAAGGAGATGACGCGAATCGCGGCTCCAATCCTCGAAAAGATCCATAGGCGTGTAAGACCAATATACAAGGAGAAAAAGTGCAGAAGGATGCGTCACGAGATAGTGCAAGGAGGAGCTCGAAAAATCCACAAAATGGGTAGAAACCAAGATTCTGACATGAACAGGAGGGGGTCAGACAGTTGGCCGGAGGTCAACTGTCCGAGCCACCTGGTTGGTCCACGTGGACCAACCAGGAAAAACCTCCTGAAAAGGAATCAAAATTCATTTAAAAATAATAATTGATTTTATTAATTTTGGGTTATAAAATGAAAAATGTTTATTATTTTCTAAATTATTTTATTATGATTTTTATTTATTTTTTAGAGGTTTAAAATTACAAGTTACCTTTTAAGGGGTATATAGGTATAATTATCTATATATTTTAAAGTTTTATTTTTATTTTGTATTTTTAATTTTATTATTTTTTTATTATTTTATATATTTATAACTTAACTTTATACACTTAAATATATTTTTATTTTATTTTTTGATATATTTTATACAATTAAATAAATAGAACTATTATTTGTATAGGTATAAGTATAGGTATTTTACCTATGTATTTTATACAAGTATTTTATTTTTGTATTTTAGTGATGTTTTTATTCCATTTTTAATATACACATATACTGTAAATAATATTTTCAAAATTATAAAAATATAAAATTAGAAAAATATTGAATAATAAATAAAATGAATATTTTAATTGGTACAAGTATTTAATAGGGGTCCAAAACCTAACTTTCAAACCGTAACTCCAAAAAATATGAAACCACCTTCATTAAATAGTTTTTTAAAAGTTATATTCAATTAAAGTGATTTTGATATATTTTGAGTTTTTATTTGAGAGATACAGGTCTGGAAAGTTGGGATTTTGGAAACTTATTCAGATCATAACTTTTTATCTGTACATTATTTTTGTGTGAAATCAATTTTGTATTTTTCTATATTTAATTATATACAACTTTCATGTACACAGTTCCTTTATTTGAGGTATAAAAAGTAGAACTAAAAACAAGTCTTAAAAATGAAGGGAAAATGAATTAAATAAAAGAGATTTTTATTGTATTTTGGCCCTTATCTCCCCCTACTTTATTCTTCGTCGACCTATTCATCGAGATGCCTAGGTCTCGGGATTTCGGGTCATAAAATATTTACAATATTTTATTATTTTTCTTTTCTTTTCTTTATTCTGTAATTTTAGTTTTAAAAACAGTATTTTATACATATTTTGTACACAAATGCATGAATGCTAAAATGCCTAAATTAATCCTATTTACACGCATTTACTAGGGTTTTTAAGGCCAAAATGATAGAATAAAGATGATGAAATGGAGATTCATCAGTATCCGTATAGATATAGCATATATTATGTAATTATGTTTTTATTTTTGCTTATTCACATGAGTTTGTTTATATTTATCTTGTTGTGTATGTATATGCATGTTTTTTAACATACGTAGATGCAAATGTTATATACATACCAATACACATTTTTTAAAATAATATTTACATGCTAACACATGCACTTAAATTTTATAACTTTGTTATATATTTATTGATCTTTATAAATACAGTTATGTTATTTTTTATTAACTCTATCAAATGTTTCAATGATATTTAAATGTGTACTTTACACATTTGTTATTTTTCGATATGATTAGACACTTCAAACACTTTTTCCTCATCGATTCGGTTTAATGCGGTTTTAAAAATGATGATGCACTCATATGCGAAGGTGCATATCAAAGACCAATACGCGCGGTACTCTCTCTAGTCCCACATGTCACATACTACCCAGCTTGAAGTGGCTTTGCAAACTTGTAAATCTACACCACAATCGATGTTGTGTTGAATAGGGCACAAAACCTATAACGAAGAAGTCATGTGAAGTAAATAGGATGAAAGCAAACCCATTGACTATTGCTTATAAAATGACCGTGTAGAGTAGAATTGATATTGTTCCTATAAGGTGGCATAAAGAGAACTCATTTTTTTCCTATATAAGAGTAGGGCTACTAATAGAATTGAATCATTCGAATTCGATTAGAATTCGTTCGATAAAAAATCAAAAAAAGTTCAATTCAAAGTCAAATGAACTGAATTTGAATTTTATTTTTGGATTCGATTCCCAAATGAAACGAATCTGAATTCACTTGGATTCATTCAATAACAATTCGATTCGATTCGATACACACGCATATATGATATGGTATGAAGCATTATATATGTGTGTGTTAATAAATGTAGTATATAATTTATAAAATCTCCACACATGATACACAACTTAATATAATAAATAAAATTTTTTATCATCTTATTCCGAACATCTTAAATTTGGGATGCCCATTGCATACACCATACCCCTCTTTACTCCCACAAATTCTCTCTCTCCTTGTCACTCATGAGAAAAAAATCCTAACATTTGCTTCTGCTCTCCAACGTCGCCAGCTCCAACCTCTCGCCCATGCTCGCTTTCTCCAACGTTGATGGCTCCAGCCTCCCGCTCCTGCTCGCTCTCTCTAACGTTGTCGGCTCTATCCTCCTGCTCCTGCTCGCTCTCTCCAACGTCGTTGGCTCCAGTCTCCCGCTCCTGCTCACTCCCACCATAGACAACACCACCCTCCCAGTAGCCAACTCCACCACCAGCTCCCGCTCTCTCCCGCCGACGACAACGACACTGGTTCTAGGCTCGCCAACGTCGTCGACATCTCTTCATCACCCCCACAACTACTGGTATTACCACACCCCCTTTTTAACCTAAAATCTTAAGATTTAGGTTCTATCTAAATAATCTATGTGATTGTAAAATACATCATCTACAAACAAACACATACTAAATATTTAAAAACTATCCCGAGGTCACATATTTCAAATTTCTAATAATCTTTTCCTTAGTCGCATTCTTGATCCTCCCATCCATCATAATATCCAGATCTTATGATAAGGACAACCAAATATTTGAATACAAATAATATCTTAGAGACAATTAAGGTATGAATAGATTTCATGGATTTCGAGCTTTGCCTAAATGGATAAATGTGCAAAAGATCATAGCTCCAACTAAATTCCATTTCTCATCAAGATTACAAGTGGACTAGGTTATCAAGAAGGAAATATCATCGTAATATTAAATAAGCCCAACTATGCCCCATAAGAGTGCATTGAAATGAGGTAAGCATGAACAATTCATGCTTGATGTAGAAAAATATTATATATTAGAAAATTGAAGATCAGAGCATACCGACTGAGTTCTTGGTCGGATCTGTCGATTTTTATACACCTCAGATGATGGATTCAGCTCCATAAGTCATTTCGCATCGTCTTTTTATGGTTCTGATGGAATTTAGTGATTCTTTTTTTTCTCTGCTATCATGGAGATAGATCACAATGGGAGGGAAGATATGGAGGATTCTTCAGAGAAACGTGGAACACAATCTTCTGGTTATTATTTTGGACAAGTATATATATATAAATATATATCTTGTATTTCTATATTGGTATGGAATTTAAAATATAATTTTGAGTATATGTTTTTATTTTATTTTTAGAAGTTAATTCAAATATACCATCTTCTCAACATAGTATCATCCATGAAAGGGTCATTGGGCATGATTATGATATTAATGAAAAAGGGAAGAAGAGGGTTAAGAAAAAGAAAAATCGATTCATGAAATAATTAATAAGATTGATAGAAAGAAAAGATCAATGGTTTATGAATCATTTACCAAAGAGAATGAGAACGTTGGTGGAGTGCCAGTTGAAAGGCGAAGATGCATTGATTGAATTTTCATTGCAGATAAAAAAAGATCAATGGTTTATCAATATGTCAATATTTTTTTTTCTTTATATATTCAATTCACCATAAGTATAAAAAGTTCAAGTGAGGATTGCAACGGACATACACGAAAGTTAAAAGTTAGGTACTTTAATGCAATTTATATTATCTATTGAATTTTACCATTTATGTTAAAAGTTTTTTACTTATCTCAATTATTTTTTCACAAATTAGTATCATAAAATTTATTCAATTCTTTGAAACTTAAAATATTATTAATATATAATTAATTAAATTATTAAATAAAATTCTAATTCGATATAAAATGAGTCGAATTTGAATATTTGAAACTCCAAATGAATTGAATTTGAATTTAGATTAGAAATTCATTTAATATTCGATTCGAATTCAGATTCAAAAATTTTATAATGAATTGAATCTTAATCTAGATGGATTCGAATGTATTCGATTCGATTAGCACCCCTATATAAGGGGACAAAATGTGTACGGTACTCTTGCGGGATAGGGAGAACTCAATTTTGTCACCATCCGGTTGAACCGATTTAACTCCGTGATCCAGCCTGATCTGACCATTTCGAGGAAGATTTGCAGTTCGGCCTTCGGTTTGATTTCAAAAACATAAGTCCCAACATGGAGATTTACATCACATACCTCTCCTATTATTGACATTAAAAAAGGTAATTGAAAAAGAGAGGCACTGCTGTGCAGAGAAAAGAGATGACACTAATGATATTTCTAGGCATGTTTGGTGGCTGTGCAAATAAGTTTGCCGAAGATAATGGGGGTTATCTAAACTTGTTCCTAACCTCCAACGTCTCCACCTCCATGGTTTCAATTGTAGACATTCATACCCATCTCCAGTATGCTATACAAATGAGACTACGGTATAAATTGAGAAATGAGAATTTTTATCGAAGGTGATGCACAACTCCCGCCCATGACGGGTGGGCCTCTGACTGATCGACAAGTGATTCTTTCCTTCTTTGATGAAATTAGAGCGCATGGTTTCCTAATAGAAAATGGTTAAGGAATTCTACCCTTGCTAACGCTAGTTGTAGAAATGATAATAATCATGGTGATGTGGCATGAACCATAGGACTTTTTTAACTAATTATTAAAATATTCATAATTAATTAAAATAGGTATTATGATTTAATAATAAGAAATTTAGGCATCAATCGACACATGAGTTGTCGATTTGGGGAGCCAAGCCCAAATCGCCACCTGAGGTGCCGATTTGGAGAAAGGTGGCAACGTTCACCTCCTAAATCGACGCCTCAGGTATCGATTGGAGAGGGTAACATTGGCTATTTATCCATTGCCCCTGCCTTCCCAATTTCTTATAAAACCCTCCTCCCCTCTTCCATTCCTCAATTTTCATCCTCTCATTTTCCTTCTCTCAATTCTTATCATCTCTTCTTCTCAACCCTCTTGATCTCTTTCACATAGTCGCTCTCTCTTTGTCCATCATGCTGATATTATAATTGGAGTAAGAGCAAATTGGCAAGTTTCATTTTTTATAACACTTTTTATAGTAGTATTTTGTTAGCAGAGGAGAACACACATATTTGCAGATATATCTTGGCAATATCTACTCGGATTTTCTATCTTTGTGGACGTTCTTCATTCTAGTATAATTTTTAGTGTATACATATAATTTTTTTTATTATAATGTTATGAAGATATTTATCCTAAGCAAATAAATTTTGTTGTCGACATTATATGTACTCAATTATAATTGACCTAAATAATTTCACGTTAAAATTAATTCATCTCATATGACTAATTTTTATGTTAATCTTCAAAATGTTAATATACAAGTAAGCTCCTTGTTATTCTTTGATATTACTAAAAAAAATAAATGTCTCATTTAAAAGTAGACATCCTCATTCACTCATTGGCATACCACACACAATTCACTCATTATTTACACATTCACCAATTTTGAATTTTCATATTTTTAGGAAAAGAAATTAATTATTAATTTAAGGTATTTTTTAAATAAATGTTAAAATATTCATGAGTTATTTGATATGCATCATGTTTAAATAATTAAAATTTTTAGGCTCTTATCGACACCTCATGTGTCGATTTGGGATTTTTAAAAATAATGACTAATTTAATATAAATTAAATAAAAAATATGAAAATTCAATATTTAAAATTTTAGAGACAATTTAACACTGAAGATTTGAGGAGAAAGCCAAAACGATACCTGAGATTTTATATCGCAATATTTCTTGATGCATTGATTTTCGTAATCCTAATTGAAAATTAATTATTAATTTATGATTATTAGGACTTATTATTCTATATATATATATGTATTTATTTATTTATCATAGTTTTCATTCTTTAACTTTTCATGTCAATTTAATGAATTAGGATTAAATTAATAATTATTTAATAAGTTCATTGATTTGGGAGCCAAACCCCAAATATTAATGATATGTGCTAATTTAGTTCATATCAATCATATTTTGTTAACAAGTATTTATTTTTGTGTGATATAAATAATCTCATATTAAAATCAATTGACCTCATATGACTGTAATTAATTGTTAGGCTTATCTTCATAATGTAATTCTACAAGTATGATTTTGAAAATTTACGATATTAAATATTTAAATCCACCAATAGGCAGTCACATTTGACCATTAATTTTTTTTACTCTAAAATTACAGCTAATAGTTAATCCATGCTATTTTTCATTAGATATGACATCCAACAATGTTCTAGTTTGAAGGATCTTTATAGGATATATAGAAGCTTCTGGTCATGCACAGTTTGCAAGATTGGCATTTGCTGGTCCTTCAAGTCAATTTGACTATGGGATCTCTCAACTAATGCATCCTACTCAATACAATTCAGAAGCACTTCAAGACGAGTTATTTACCAGTATTTGCCAAGTTGAGAAAACAGACTTTGAGAGACAGTTCTTTGGTATTCCCATGATAAATACCACAACAACCTCCAGAGCCATCTCTAAGACTATCGATAGGAGTAAGGATCAAAGAGCCTACAACAATTCCATCCGATCCACCATGACAGTCAACAGTTGAAAGAAGTACAAGAGACCAATTTATTCAACCACCTGAACATCCAAGGAAGTCATCAACTACGTCGTAGCCTCCAGGCATATACCAATACATTCTAAATGGAATATCAAGTAGAAGAAGCAAAAGAAATCAACACGTGAAGATAAACATAACACGACAAGAGATGATTGCAAAGGAAACGACGGAGGAGGAGGTAAAGGAGGAGGTCTAAGTGGGTTCCTAAAGCGATGGAGATACTAGAATATTGTAAAATATTTTATATTATTTAATGGAAAATTGTAAAATCATTCTTCTATGATTTTAATAGAATATCTACACTTTTCCTGATAATGATTAAAATTACTATGTGGAATGTTGGACTTATATATGTCATGGTCAATTACCTTGATGTTCAGTTTCTATTGAAAGATTTACCTTATAAAATATAGAGAACTTCATAAGATGCAAAATAAGTAATATTCTATATTTAAACAATAAATAAACAATCAAAATCTACATAAATGAAATATATAATAACGATATATTGGACGCACAAAAGTATATCAATGCAGATTCATTGGTTTGTTTTTTTGCACTATTTTGTATAAAATAGATTTGTATTGTAGAAAATTTATATTATTAATAATTGAATAAAAGGTGCAGGGTCATTATTCTGCAACCCTATCTATTATAATACCAACATACAATAATATAATATATTATTATTGTATAAAAAATTTATATTTAATACTTGTATAAATAATGTAGTATTATTTGTAAAATTAGGGGGGCTTACAATTAAATTGGGAGGACAAGAGGGAAACTATGCAAAATTGGGAGGACAAGGGGAAAATTATGTAAAATTGATGGGAGCCCAAGTCAGCACCTGGGGTGTCGATTTGGAGAGCCAAGTCTACATCAAAACTTAAGGTGCCGATTGATGCTTAAAATTTAATTATTAAATGATGATACCTATTTAATTAATAAATATTTTAATAATTATTTAAAAAAAGTCCTGAACCGTACAAGTTGTGAATTTGGATTTACTTGAAAGCACATTTCTCCTACCCCCTTAGGGCCTTAGCCAATTCTTGGCCATATATCAGATGGGAGCAACAAAGATTAAAAACGAAAGAAGGAAATGAACGCAGTCGAAAGGGTGGCTTAGAATCTGGGGAAGCAAGGAACGAGATATGGCTTCTCTTTTCTCGACCAGCTCTACTCTCTCCACCGTCATCTCGGCGACAAGTAGCAGCGGCACCGACCGGAAAAGCCGCGCCCTTCCCGCAGTCCACAACACAAGGCCCGCACATAGACGGAGGTCTTCACCAGCCCTTCCTTCTCTTGCGCTCTTTCGCCACGGCCGCGGAGACCTGAGGGTTCTGGCCGGCCTCACGGAGATCGAGCCCGATCTCGTCGAGGACAAGAGGGACCGCTGGTCCACAGGCGGTGTCAGCCCCGTCAGTCCGCACCCCTTTCTCCCTTATGATTATCTCTGAGAGTTGATTTGGACTTTGGGTTCTGCTATTTGTTTGCAGGAGGATTTCGTGTACGGGGAGTATGACGGCCATCACACTTATTTTGAGACCAACGATAAGCGTATGTACCATTCCATCTTTTGAATTTCTTGGTGCGTCTGTGCACAGCCATTCACTGGAATCATTTCCATCTGGGAGATGCTTATATTCGGCTTTCCAAAACTTAGCTTTTCATTTATATGGCTTTGTCTGAACTCTGAAGGTATAAGGTTATCTACCGTATCTCTGCTGATATTTCATCTATATGATCGCATATTACAGAAGCTGGGATTATATATTCTACTTCTGCACGAGATCTTTAAGCAAAAATTTGCTTCTTACCGCACCATGTAATATGGTTTCCACCTACAAACATAGAAAAATCAGTGATGGAGCGTCTGTCATAAGGAGAATTAGCATTGTTAGCATCCGCATAAGATGTAATGTCTGTGTGCCCATTGACAACATAGAATGTTTTTCTTGGTGAATTCTTTAGGTTTCAGAGAATGAGAAGAACGTCCAGCCAATAGTTATACCACAACTTCTCCCTGTACTGACTGGCTCTGCCTTAAGCATAAGAGAGATAAAGATAGGTCTGATGATAGTAAGATACAACGGTTTGCTTGCTATGCTTATGTCCCCATGTAGTATCCTCAAGCTAAGGTTCAGAAAGTCGATCCGAGCAGTCACATATCGGGGATCATAGCAATCCACATACATCCCATAATCACTCAACATGCGATAAATGAGTATTATGCATATGCGATCATGTATCCATTAGAACTAAAATCTAGACCTATTTAGGCATCTTTGACCTTCAAATTATTTTTTATTAAAATATTACATACCGCGTAACCCGCATATAACTTTGCATACTCCAACGCTTATCCACTTACTTGCTTCAAACCGCCTGACCAAACTAATACTACATATCGACTTTCTGAACCTTGTCTCAAGGAAGGAATTCGCTTAGGTGGCATGACTACGTGATTATACATAAATAGAGGATGGTTTATAGCCAAGTAAATGAACATATGCAAGAATATCAAGGTAATACTTTCTCTAAGGCAAATGTAAACCTCTAGAAGTATGGATTACCTCAATTTCGAGAAAGTTCTGAAGGTGACCAATCTCCATATTGACAAACACCTTCTACAGAAAGGTCTTGGTCTCAAGAATGCATGCATTATCAACACCAACAATTACCATATCATCAACATATACTGTCAGAACAAAAATACCTAAAGCACATTGTTGAACGAACACATAGTATTCAGATGTAGTCCTATAAAAATCAAGATAACCGATCTCTAAGGCGAGTTTGTCAAACCAAGATAGTGGATTTTGCTTTAGGCCATAAATAGCCTTGCGTAGATGACACATATACTCCTCTCATTGAAGTAACATGGTGGCTATATCTTTTTTTTGATGTAAAATGGGGAGATCTCCCAAGGCGGGAGTCACCACGGCCACGCTTTCATTAAAAAAAAGATATCCCTTGAAATACATGCATCTATCTTCTCATCCATTGCCTGCTTCCACCCTTAATATTGAAGAGCTCTATGATGATCACGCGAAAGAAGCATCACCATAAAAGCATCCATAAATATTTTGTCACAATTAGATCTGGTGGCTATATCATATAGTCCTCTTTCTTAAGATCACCATAAGGAAGGCATTCTTGACACCGATATGGAAAATATGCCAATTTATATTGGCAACGATAGATATAATTGTGTGAATAGATCCCATCATATCCACTGGAGAGAGAACGTCTTGAAATAATCCACATCATAAGTTTGGGTGAAGTCCTTAGACACAAATTACGCCTTCGATATGTTTATTAACCCATTTAGAGCATGTTTAGTTGTTAAGACTCATCCACAAGTTACATGAGCAATACCTGTGGGACATGGCACAAGATCCCGAATATCCCTTGAAATACATGCATCTATCTTCTCATCCATTGCCTGCTTCCACCCTTAATCTTGAAGAGCTGTATGATGATCACGCGGAAGAAACATCACCATACAAGCATCCATAAGTATTTTGTCACATTAGATAATCCATCGGTAAAAAGTAAATTGTCACGTAGGTGCATAGTACATTGCCTTTTGAACTTCTTCAAAGATATGAGAAGTTCAAAAGGGGGAGTATCTATAGTATCTGTAGTTGCATCCCAAGCCAGTTGCATTCGATGAGAGGTCATCTGTAGACTAGGTATCAACTCGTAAATCACGCGGAATAGGTAAAGGGACCATCTCGGGTATTTGTTTGTCCCTCCTTTGTCAATCTCGGAGTAGAGGATGGAACTCCAAAGGGATCGCCTCGTTATTATTTTTTCCCAAAGAATGTAACATTTGCAGAGACAAAAAAACATAACTGGATCATAGCATATATATCATTTTTGGGTTCGAGAATATCTCAAGAAGGCATATTTGATCACATGAGGTGAAAGCTTTTTTTGATGTGAGATTTGTAAAAAAAAGCTAATATAACCAAAAACACCCAGAGGTAGTGGAAATGGCTAATCACTGGGATAAAGTAGAGAGAATGGGGTAGCACCTTCCAATATGGAGAAGGGAACGTGATTAATCAAATAAGTTGCAATAAGTGCAACATTGTCCCAGAAAATTTTGGCAGTCCATCTGATTAAGGGGAGTATGCGTTATGTCAAGAAGATACTCGAGTTTCAATTATGCAAATCCATTCTGCTATGAGGTATAGGAACATGATGTATGATGTAAAGTTCCTTGATGAACCGTAGAACTTGAACAAACTTTTTGCAATCAGAGCGAAATATTTTAATGCAAGTGGAAAATGATGTTCAAGGCGTAGATGCCAAAGATAAGGATTTGTAGAAATAAACATGACATCGGTAAATAGGGAGTTATCCGAAACATCAAGATAATAGAGTACATGTTTTTCATAACCACCACCAAAAATATGCAATGTCTGAAATTTCTGGAAAAAGCGGCGTTGCTGATATAAAATAACCTTGCAGTTTAGCTCTGCACATAGTTTATGAATTTATAGTAAACTTAGAGGAAAATCTTGAGCACACTATACATCAGAGAGTTTTACTCTAGAAGAGAAATCCGTTCTTCCAATGACAGTAATATGATAAAGAGAAACATTGGCTAGTTTAACTGATTATATAGAGTTAAATGGTTGGGAAGAAGAAAGAATACTGCCAGGAATCAAGAATCTATTGACGAGTAGGAGCGGTTGCTACATTAACCATAATAGTATCAAGTTCGGTAGATATAATAGTAGCTATAACAGAAGGAGATGTGTATCTATGCCATCCGATGCGATGGACTATACTTTGGCTTGACCGAAGAACTGAATCAGATTGACTGGAGAACATGCAGATCGATTGAATCAACACCAGGACTGGAGAACATGCACTGCTACTTCAGATCAACTGGAGAATCAGACATAGATCGCTTGAAAGTAGTCCTCTAAAGAGACGTGACAAAAGATCATGGTAAAAGATCACGCTTGCTGGGGAAATATCATGCTGCTGGAGACTTTGCTCGATAGGGGATGCACATACTATGCGGTCACAGACTGTAGATACACTATCTGGAATCATGATGCCAGCACAGTGATATCACAGATGGGTGCACGGTTTGTACTTGGCACAAACTGTAGCACCGATTGTGCAGATGCGCGGTTGATGCTCGATTGTTAATTCTTCTGCTGCAGCTGTTGGTGTCCAGATGCTGTGGAGGTGATACCACCATGCAGATGGTGATTTTCAGTGAGATACTATTGGTAAGAAGCTGCTCCAGATGCATTAGTGTAGACTGTATGCAACAACAAATCATATGTAGAAACAGACACAACATAGCACTGGAGACAGATGTAGTAGCAGATCGTTTGCAACAACAATAGATCACAACTTAGCAATATAGCATTGGAGACAGATCATATGCTCCAACGTTGGGGACAGATGCCGTGCTGGAGATAAATCACATGGGTTTCAGGGAGCAGTGCATGGTGCATATCTCATAACCAAGGGCTTCATGCTGGCAGAACTACAGATCTGGAAGGGCTTCACGGTGGCGGCTACAAGGATATTTGTAGGACAGTACAGATCTATGCTGATGAAGCAATGCAGATGAAGATCTCAGTGCTGAGATCATAGAGGAAGAGAAGAAGCACGAAGATGGGTTGATGATGGGGTACTTGGGGATGGAGATGAAGCGAATGACTACATGCTGCTGGAGTTAATCTTTGAAGACTTGATCTCTGTCTCCAGCAAGTTGGTGTCGACTTGCGAAGCTCGAACAAGAGCTTGAAGGTCATGTTGCAGGTAATAGGTCACATGGATCATACCAAGGAGAAGGATGATTCCCGTCGCTACCTCGACCAGTGCCTCCACTGCCACTGGAGGTGTTTTAGGAAGTTGGAGCTTTACTCCTTTCTATGGTGTATGGGCAAAAATCGAGGATTTGCAGTGGTATATATAGTTGTGGAGATTTGTAAGCTATGCTCAAGTCTAGGAGGAGATGTGGTGATGGGTCAGGAGATTTCTGGGCAGCGAGAATTTGGGGGATTTTGTAGTGGAGTTGTAGTTGCATGTGGCATAGATGAGGAAATGAAGGGGGAGGGGGGGAGTGGGGGGCGACTTACAGCTAGGCTTTTGGACAGGAGAGGCCTGGAGCTTCGGTTTAGGATCATCGCTTTTATACCGGGTAAAAAAACAGTGGGATGAAATGAGATGAATTTATTGTAGGAGTAAGGTTTCTTATATAGTATGAAAAGCCTAGAATCTAAAAGGTGGAAAGTACAGAGAAGTCCTTAAAGGATCTTCCAGAAATTAAGAATTGAAAACATCAATAGGAGGGATTGCACAGTCCAAATCTGTGGAGGCGAAGGTGGAGCCATGGAGGCTCGAAAACGCATGGATTAGTGATATCAAGACAAAAATCTACCAGGGAATCACAAGTATGGTCAAAATGATGGAGGCAACACCCCAATAATAAAGATGGTCTTCTTTCAAAAAAACAATAAATATTGGAGTTGTGCGAACAATGATGGATGGATAACTTTATCCGGTGAAGGTAGCATTCCGCGTAATGAAATGGAGGGGGAAGGGATGCTCCATGAAAGGTGGTAGTGCCATAAATTTAGATATCTTGATGTATCATCGAGATATCGATGATTAACGATAGTAGATATTGGCTTACATTGATACTATCTTGTATATTGTTTCATTGGATGTCTTTTGACATCTCGCAAGTCATTGTCTATATATTGGGATATTGATAAGTATCAACCAAAAGCTGGAGCTTTGAAAGCAAATTTCCCCCATATTGATCGATACCACAAATATTGGTTCTTTATCTTACCATATCGTGCTGTTGTTTCGTGTAACTTCTTGGCTTTGGAGAAGGCTTCCCAAAGGTGATGTTTGTCAATTTCGATGCTTTTGGAAGTGTGCTCTGTTACTTCTTTTCTAATCTTTCTAGTGTTGTGTTATGATTTCTTGTATTTATTAAGATCCTAGCAAGATTTTTTTTTATAGAATTTTGATGAATTTATTCATATTAACTTTAGCTCACTGTTGATTTCCTTTAAACATTGTAATATACAATCTTATATGTTAAATTTCCCCTCCAAATGTGGACGCCCACTATAGAAATAGTCTCATATTCCATCATCATCATCATCACGGGGTTCCCAAGCTCTATTTTCCTATCATGCCACCCATGGTTCCAACTCCGGCTCCAGTATTGTTTCTTATACTCACATGTGATGGATTACAAAGCTATTTACTTTTATATTACATGAGAATTTATGCAACACTCCTTAGCATGATGAGCATAAAAATTGTGCAAGATAAAGGAGTGCATGTTGTGAGGTGATGATGTTGGAGTTCTGCTTCTACAAGATGGAAGTAGAGTCACAACAAGATGAAGGTAGAGGCACAATATGTACATGGAAGATTCTATGAGATGGACTTGGAGCAACATGGGGAGGAAGGTGAAGTGTTGAGACATATAGAGAAAATATTGGAAGATTGTAAAGTCCGCCATTGCTGGAATGCATCCCTTTACCCAATAAATGTTACCCAACAACAATCAAAAGTTGAATGTACAAGAATGTACAATGTGCAACATACTAAAATATCTGTTAGAGTTATTATGTTTTTTATTTTATTTGAGTCATGTAACCATTCGGGGTCTTTTATGTACTTTCGTCCTTTTTTGTTCTCTAAGGTTTCTCTCTATATAAGAGATCCTAGACCCATGGAATAAACACAACGCTTCATTCTATTCTCCACATGATATCAGAGCAACGGTCCTAGACCAGGGTTTTGACCTAAAATCATCCCGCCACCACCTCAAAGCCTCTCCTCTATCTTCGAGCACCTGCATGCGCCCTCTATCCTCGTCTAGGGCTCCTCGCGAGGTCCTCCAACCCACATGCAGTGGCTGCTGCACCTTCTAGGTGCGTCGCAACCCCTTCTAACCACGCAAGGTGTGATGTTAGCCCATGTAGATGCGCCGCCAACCCCTGTAGGTGTGCCGCCAACCTCTGTAGGCGCACTGTTATCCACTCTAGGCGGCTGCTGCACCTTCCAGGTGCGATGCCAACCCCTTCAGGAGGCTGTTGCACCTCACCAAGGGTGCTAGGGCTCCACCCAACCCTCCTGGTTCTCCGCTAGGACCTCCTGGACCCCAGCCCAACCCTCCAAAGCTCGATTCAACCCTCCTAGGGCTCCACATAGACCTCATGGACGTCCGCCATGACTCTTTGGGACTCGCCATACGTTGCTAGACACTTTTCACACACCTTCCTAGGTGCCGCCAGGTTCCTCGAGGACCTCCTGATCTGTTGTGTAACACATTTTTTGACCTTCTACTCGGCCAAACTTGAGTTGTAGGGCACTTCTCAGTCCTCATATGCATACTTAGTCTACCACCAGACTTTCTTCATTTGTATGACCACCATGTCACCTACTTCTTCTACCGAGATAAAGCCCTTGGCAACAAATATGATGGCACAAGGCACTACTATCAAACTTAAGGACACATAAAATTATGTACTCTGGTCTCATTCTTTTAAGGTGTTCTTTGGTAGTCAATGGGAACTCTACATCCTAACTAAAGTTCTCTAGATGAGAGGGACAAAGATTATGACAACTTGCAGGCAGACAACTATAAGGTTCAACTGGATGACCAACAATGTTGAGGAAAATTCTCTACAAGGACACGTCCAAGGAGATATGGGAGGATCTTGAGTAGACATACTTCCAGAAAACAACTAAGTCACGTCTTGCAGACATCTATAAGCATATTTGGTCTGCATTTCAAGGCGATTCTACTCTAATTGAGTACTACATGCAACTGACTAGCTTGCATAAGGAGATTGTGATCTTTTAGCCTTCATGTTGTACCAAACAGGTATAAGAGCATTCCGACTAGCAGATGTATCATTTTCTTGATGGCATGCATTCCCGATATTAGGCAATGAAGGAGCATTTTCTGATATTTGATACACTACCAATAATGAATGTCATCCTTGTGTGTCTTGAGGAACTAGAGACATCTACAGCCTAACCTCCTACCTTACCTCCAGTAGAGAGTTCTGTAAACGTCGCATCATCTGGGAGAGGAAGACGATACAACTTTTGAGGAGGACGTGGACGTGACTCTGACTGTAGTCATGGACGAGAATTTGGATGTGGCCGTGACTTTGGTCGTGGCCCTGGGTGAGATACTATTGCTCCTCAATTTCCACTATGTATTCATTGTGGTCGGTGAAACCATCCATCTGAACGATGCTGGTAGAAGTTTGGCATACCTCCCTATTACGCCAATAGTGCCTACGAGGACGCCTATGATGTGGAAGATGCATTGATGCAATATTTCTCAAATTGGTAGGGCAAATCAATTAAAGCAAATGACTAATTTGGAGTTTTTTCAAATTAAGAATTTTCATTCCAAATTTGATGCAGCGTGACCCCAAATTATGGGGCCACATTTATTCAATTAAATAATTATCATTTTTATTTACGTTTTTAGCGGTCGTAGTGGTCTAATTTAATAATTGAGATCACATGTGATCTCAACGTTGATTTCGTAGAGTTTAATTATAATTGTTGGTCAATTAAATAATTAGAGTCCAATTAAGTTAGTTAGAGGTCAATTAGGATTACATTAATTGTAATTTGAGTATTTACTATTTTTGTAAACCCTCTCTCCTATATAAAGAGAGGGTAGTCCATCAGTTTTAGTCGGTCAGTTATGAATTGAAAATTGAGTTGATCTCATTTTATCCCCTCTCCCTCTCTCTCTCCCTCCACGCGATCTATGCGGTCTTCTCCTTCAGCCCCTCGTTACCGGCGAGTTCTTCCTCTCAATCCCTCCAATTTCTCTTCCCAACCATTCTATCCCTTCCACCAAAAATCCACCAAATATTTATTTTATTTCGACGACGCGAGATCCTGTTTGCATCATTTGGTATCAGAGCATGGATTTCGAATCGTACCTACGATTCGACGATCCGATCGACTATTGGTGTGCGAAGTTCGGTCTCCGCCGTCCATCTCGTGGTTCGCATCGCTCAAAAAAGTTCCATCAACGTCTTATCGCATGCATTAAGGTGCACGAATGGTTGGACGCTCAAATCGACGACGATTCACACGACAACGACAAAAATCAGAACGCTCGACTTGCTGTTCAAACCGATTTCGAAGCAACAAATGAAGGTACCTTCACTCATATCGAAGATTTATGTGATACAACCGCTATACAAGAAGAAGACGAAGATTTGGGCCCTGTTTTTGACGTAAGTCACTGTGGGGAAGAGTTAGACGTCCTCGAACTACAAGCGGTCGAATTTGTTGTCCCAAAGGAAAAACAAATCGCCGAAGTTGCTGTCATTGCTCTAACTGAAGCTGACAAGGAGGAGGCTGCATCGCTATCGGCACTTTCTAGGCCCTCGTCAGCATCGATCCCTCCACCAGTCATGCCGCTCCTATCTCCACGTCAGATCCCGGTGATACAAGCTCAGGCCCCAAGACACCATCGTAGGGTTTCATACAACTCCCACCGCTGCCACCATTGGCGCCCCCTCCCCGGCAACCACCGTCTGGAGAGGTCCCGTGGACGAACTGGACAATGCCACGACTTTCGATGGGGGTTCCTTCGGCACCGCCCCTGCTTTCCCCATACGCGGGTATGCAGAGAACGACAACCATCGCCCTCCGCAGCGCGCAGGCCCTGCTGTGGAAGGAACCACCGGTCGCGCGGCCTGCGAGGTGGCCTTCGTTGTTGTGGCGCGCACTTCAGGCGCGGTCGTCACCGAGCACAGGAGTTGGGGTGGTATCGCAGCCTCCCTCGGCGCCGCCCGACCGTCTGGAGCCGCTCGCGAGAAACCCCAGGCGCCGCCGCACGAGCAGCCGCTCGCGAACGCCTCGACAACCTCGGCGCCACCCGACCGTCTGGAGCCGCCCGCCCGCCCGACCGTGAGAAACCCCAGGCGCCGCCGTTGCGGGTTTACGGGTCCCGCGCGCCTAAAACACCACAGGGGCCCCGTGCCCTAACCAATCGGCCGAAATGGAGGGGAATCAAATCCCTGGAATTATGGGATCGGGTATTGAGTGGGGAAAATTGCAACATTAAATCCCCACATCCCTCTATTTACAGAGGAGTCCAGAGCAGTGTGAAAAGAAAGAAAAAGAAAGAAGTGCGAAAATTGCGCCAACGCCCCCAAATTGAAAAAAATTACAAACGTAATGTTGAAGGTGATCCCATGGGAGGAAATTGAAACCCAATTCAAGGATGATTTCTCCAACTATCCACCTACATCACGCAATTCGTCAGGAGCCGAATTTTTTAAAGCGGTGGAGAGTTGATGCAGCGTGACCCCAAATTATGGGGCCACATTTATTCAATTAAATAATTATCATTTTTATTTACGTTTTTAGCGGTCGTAGTGGTCTAATTTAATAATTGAGATCGCATGTGATCTCAACGTTGATTTCGTAGAGTTTAATTATAATTGTTGGTCAATTAAATAATTAGAGTCCAATTAAGTTAGTTAGAGGTCAATTAGGATTACATTAATTGTAATTTGAGTATTTACTATTTTTGTAAACCCTCTCTCCTATATAAAGAGAGGGTAGTCCATCAGTTTTAGTCGGTCAGTTATGAATTGAAAATTGAGTTGATCTCATTTTATCCCCTCTCCCTCTCTCTCTCCCTCCACGCGATCTACGCGGTCTTCTCCTTCAACCCCTCGTTACCGGCGAGTTCTTCCTCTCAATCCCTCCAATTTCTCTTCCCAACCATTCTATCCCTTCCACCAAAAATCCACCAAATATTTATTTTATTTCGACGACGCGAGATCCTGTTTGCATCAAAATTAGTTATTTTAATTAGCTTGCTTATTTTATCTAAATAAATTGAGATTGTAATCTCAACTTTTTTGGTAGATAAAATTAGTTAAGAGTCAATTAGAATCGGCTAGAGTCAATTAGGATCGAGTAGGATTTTATTTGAATTCGAATTTCTTTCTAATTTTGTAATTCTTCCCCTCCTATATAAAGGGGATGGTATTCTATTGTAAGGGAGTTCAAATGATATGAAAATTGAGTTCATCTCTCTTTGTCTCTATCTCTCCCTCGACGCGATCTTCGCAGTTCATCTCCAAAACCCCGCGTAACCGATACACTCTTCTCTTTTTCCTCCCTCGAATTTCTTCACCAAATATTTTCCACCATCAAAATTGTTATTTCCACCGTTGCAAATTTTTTGTTTGCATCATTTGGTATCAGAGCATGGCAACCGAATCGTTCTTACGATTCGACGATCCGAATGCATATTGGCGACTTCAATTTGATTTGAGCCATCTCGGTCATGGTTCGAATCCACGACAACAACGATACAAGAATCGTCTTCTAGCGTCCGTGAAGGTTCAACAATGACTTGATGATAATCCATTCATTCATGAAAATGACACAACGACATCACTTGTGTTCCTTGGAGGTATTTTCATTCAAGACAAAGATTTTATTAATACAATTTTAAATCAAGAAGAAAAGGAGGACCAAGGGCCCATCTTCGACGAAGATGCCGCGGATGAAGAATACGAAATCCTTGATTTTTTAACAGTACAAGTCGCTGTCCAGGGGGACAATAAGCAATCATGGCCATCCCTGACTACCCCGGCTCAACAGCCCTTGGTCGCATTAGCCCCCTTGGCCGTACAACCGCTTCCCTCACATAACTACCTAGGCCTCTGTCGCTGCCATGTAGGTCTCTAGCATGGTCGTCAACATCGCGGAGCGAGAGGCTCACACGACTGCCGCTGCATCTGGAGGGGGCAATTCCAACACCTATGTCATAGTAACCGCGGAGCGAAATCCTCCGTTCGATCTACCCGTTTCAGCAGGTGCCACCACCGTCGACGGAGGTACGATAGGCGGGGTCGGCCTCGCTACAGCCGCACCGGAGCGCAGAAGCCCCAAGCCAGTCGGTGGGATCTCCACCACCGCCGCCTTTGCGTGAATCCACGATGCCAGCACAGATGGAACCCATGATGCAGGGCTCGGCGCCGTCGACGATGGAAGGAGAAGAGAAGGTTTTCGGCATCCCACCTCCGTCCCCGCCCTCCTCGCACACGAGAGTGCCGCGCCAACGGAGGCCCTCGCCGCCGCCTACGCCCTCCCTTCTTAGGCCATCGCCGCCGCTTTTTGAGAGGGATCGAAACTCTCCTTGGGGATTTTTCTCCAAAGGGTTTCAAATCCCTTAAACGTAGGGACTGGAAATTGAAATGTGAATTTGGGCTGATTTGGGGATTTTGCAGAAGAACATCTCCACCAAAAACCTTTTATTTAAAGGTTAAAGTTGGTGGCCACTTAAGGTGTGCTATTTTAAGTGAAGGGGTAGAACATTTGCAGCCATGCTCCTCAGTGGAAAGAAACTACAAATGTAACATGGAAAAGAAGCCAAATTAGGGAGTCAAATACCTATCGAATTCTCCACCGACGGAACGAAGAACGAACAATTCGTCAAGAGACGAATTTTTCAAGCGGAGGAGAATTGATGCAATATTTCTCAAATTGGCAGGGCAAATCAAATTAAAACAAATGGTCGATTTGGATATTTTTCAAATTAGGGATTTCCATCCATAATTAGTTATTTTAAATTAATTGCTTATTTTATTTAAATAAATTGAGATTGTAGTCTCAACTTTTTTGGTAGATAAAATTACTTAAGAGTCAATTAGAATCAGTTAGAGTCCATTAGGATCAATTATGATTTTATTTGAATTCGAATTTCTTTCTAATTTTGTAATTCCTCCCCTCCTATATAAAGGGGATGGTAGTCTATTGTAAGGGACAATTCAGATTATATGAAAAATCGAGTCTATCTCCGTCTCTCTCTCTGTCAACCTGGTCTTCACGATTCATCTCCAATACCCCGTACGACCGACATGTTCTCCTATCTCTTCCTCTCTCTAAATCTCTCTACCAAACAACTATTTTCCACCATTGAAATTATTCTGTTTGCATCATTTGGTATCAGAGCATGGCAACCGAATCGTTCTTACGATTCGACGATCCGATCGCATATTGGAGGATGCAATACGATTTAAGTCGTCTCTCCCATGGCTCGCATTCACGTTCGCGTTCGAGGAAGTTCAAGCATCGACTTATATCAAGCATCGTAGTCCAAGAATGGTTGGACACGATATTCAATGAAGATTCGTCTGTCCGCGACAAAAATCATAGCATTGCATCCGATTCAACCCAGAGAACGAAGGTATTCTCAGTCAAAACAAAGATTTATTTGATACAAATTCATCACAAGAAGAACATGAAGAGAAAGAGCCTATCTATGATGAAAGCTTGGAGGATGAAGAATACAAAGCTCTTGATTTGTTCTCCTCTATAGCTGCAGTCCAGGAGGTCTCCGCATCGTTTTTGCCACCACCGATGACGTCGCAACTATGGGTCAAAGCACCCCTATTGGTCGTCCAACCTCTTCCAATGTGCCAGACCGACACCCCATCCCAAAGGAAGTCATTGGTCCGATGCAGGGAGACCCGCTGCCCTCCCCGAAGTCGTAGCCTTGACCCCCACGCACAGGACTCGCGCGACTGTCGCCGCCGTCTCAGCTTGACTTCGAAGCCTTGCTGTCGCTGCGCACGCTTCTGGCGCGACCGTCGCTTGTACTTCTAATCTCACTGGCAACGGGTCCCTCGTCATCGCCACGGCTACCGTCATCGAAGTGGTTGTTTCTGTCTTGGCCACGCTTCACGTGCGATGTGCGCGCCTCCTGCATACCGCCTCCACCCAACTCGATACCGTCAGCATGTGCGCCGCCTTCATTTACATCATCTTCAATCACGCCGCCACCAGAGAATTCGAAACCCCAGTGCTGGGCGCCGCTTAAAACAAGGGATGGAGAAACCCTAGCACGGGATTTCTCTGCAGAAGAAATCGAATCCCTGAAATTTGGGGATGGAAGGTTGATTTGGATTTTTTGCAGAAAAACACCTCCACCAAAAACCTTTTATTTAAAGGTTAAAGTTGGTGGCCACTTAAGGTGTGTTATTTTAAGTGAAGGGGTAGAACATTTGCATCTATGCCCCTCGGTGGAAAGAAATTACAAACGTAATATGGAAAAGGATCAAAATTGGGGTTATCTCCTCAATCAATCCAGATGAGATTCTCCACCGGCGGAACGAAGATCGAGCAATTCGTCAGGAGACGAATTTTCAAGCGGAGGAGAATTGATGCAATATTTCTCAAATTGGCAGGGCAAATCAAATTAAAGCAAATGGTTGATTTGGAGATTTTTCAAATTAGAGATTTTCATTCCAAATTAGTTATTTTAATTAGCTTGCTTATTTTTATCTTAATAAATTGAGATTGTAATCTCAACTTTTTTGGTAGATAAAATTAGTTAAGAGTCAATTAGAATCTGTTAGAGTCAATTAGGATCGAGTAGAATTTTATTTGAAATCGAATTTCTTTCTAATTTTGTAATTCCTCCCCTCCTATATAAAGGGGATGGTATTCTATTGTAAGGGAGTTCAAATGATATGAAAATTGAGTTTATCTCTCTTTATCTCTATCTCTCCCTCGACACGATCTTCGCAGTTCATCTCCAAAACCACGCGTAACCGACGCGTTTTCCTCCCTCTAATTTCTTCACCAAATATTTTCCACCATCAAAATTGTTATTTCCACCGTTGCAATTTTTTTTTGCATCATGCGTCCACTACTACAACCCCAGTGGCAAGATGCTACATCTCAATGATGCAGATTACTCATGTCTGATGCAGATTCTGCAGTCTCTCGGGTCCACTACCTTTAGTGAGACTACTATTGTTGCTCTGGGCACTCCTTCAGGTACAAGGTAGTCAACTAACCTCCTCCGTACCGTCTTCCTCGGTGAAGTCAGTTCAGTTAGAGTCACCAACGAGACTCATTTACATGTTACTACTATTGGAATAATGGACTTCTCTAATCTTCGACTGTATGGGGTTCACCGTACTCCTGATTTTCCTCTTAGTCTATTGTCTGTTTATAAGCTTTATGTTGAGCTTAATTGCCATGTGATATTTGATGAATTATGTTGCCATTTTTCGGACATCTGGACGAGGCAGATTTTTGGTCAGGGTCATGATAAGAATATCTTATATTATCTTGACATACCATCTGGTTCCAAGTTTGTTGGTGCCGCGTCCATCTCCGAAGACCCGCTCTTATGGCATCTATGCATCAGACATCCTTCTGCCAATGCTCTCTTCATGATGTTCCATGAACTCTCTACTCTGAAGCCCTTTCAGTGCGAGGTGTGTGAGTTTGGTGAACATCGTCGAGCTTCGTTTCCCGTTTGTACTAAGTCCCGTAGTATCGGTCTTTGTGGTCTTGTTCATTGTGATATTTGGTGACCTTGTTCAGTCAGAATATTGAGTGGTCATCGATATTTTATTGTCATTGTTGATAATTATAGTAGATCTTCTTGGGTGTATCCAATAAAAGATCGTTCAGAGATTAATAAAATTTTACAAATTTCTTTCAATATGTTAAAACCTCTTTTTTCTACATGTGTTCAGATCAACTGATAATGAATGCCCTTGAGTTCACTCAACATGACTTGACATACCCTTATACTTCGCAATAGAATGGGGTAGCGGAAAGGAAACTTTGACACTTGCTTAATATTGTCAGATATATTTTTAGTCAAATGAATGTTCCCAAGTACTATTGGGGGATGCTGTCCTTACTGTTGTCTATCTCATCAATAGAGTTCCTTACTCTATTCTCAAATGGGTGACTCCATTTTTAGTAACTTACTGAGTCTCCTTTTCCGTTACCTCTGCGATATTTTGATTGCATTGCTTTTGTTCACAACTTCCTTGCAGCTGACAAATTGTCACCTAGGGCCATCAAGCGCGTCTTTCTTGGGTACTCTTGTACTCAGAAAGGTTATCGGTGCTATGAGCCGATGTTACCTTTGAGCAGACAAGCTTCTTCGCACAGGATGTGGGTGACATCCCTTTGAACCTTCCTCCTCCACCAATCATTTATACTCGCAAGCATACCGCTACATCCGCCTCTGTACCTTTGTCTGTTCCTCTGCACGTCCCTTTTATGCAGGATAATATTCTAATGCTCCCATTACTATTGCCCCAGATGTACCCGAGGTCCTGAGGAGCTTCCAATAACTCTCCGCAAGCAAAAGAGATAATGTACTTTTCACCCTATGTCACATTTTACTTCAATTGATGGTTTATCTAGTTGTGACAAGAGATTTTTAGATGCCTTGAATGCTATTTCAGTTTCTAGAAATCATCACAGTGCGATACATGATCAAGGTTGACGATATGCCATGGATGAGGAGATGGATGCACATACCTCCCGGGGCACGTGGGATCTTGTATTGTGCCCCTCGGGAGTTAGACCTGTGGCTTGCAGATGGGTCTTCACGACCAAGCAGTTGTCTGATGGATCCATTAACAAATTGAAAATCAGATTAGTTGCCAAAGGCTTTACACAAACCTTTAGGGTTGATTATTCCGAGGCATTCTTTCCAGTTGCCAGAATAGGATCCATACGTACTATTCTTTCTGTTGCTGCTAATGAGGCATGTCCTATCTTCCAACTTGATGTGACAACCTTTTCCTCTACGGTGACCTCGAGGAGTAGGTCTATATGATGCAACTGTTAGGTTACATAGTCGAGGAGTGTGTATGCCGACTATGTAAGGCCATCTATGGCATGAAGCAGAGCCCCATGGCTTGATTTGATAGATTTAGTACTAAGATCATATCCTTGGTTTTCAAAGGACGACATCTGACTACTCTGTCTTTGTCAAATGACGGTCTACCGACACCATCATTCTTGCTGTCTATGTTGATTATATGGTTGCCATAGGAGACGATGAAGTCGTCATTTCAGAGACCACGACCTTCCACCAAAAGGTCTCTGTCACGAAGGATTTTGGCCAACTCAGTTACTTTCTTGGCATTGAGGTGATACATACTAGGGGCTCCATCTCTCACAGAGGAGGTATTGCCTTGACATTCTAACTGAGGTTGGACTACTTGGATGCAAGCCATCTAGCATCCCTACAAAAGTGAGAAAACATTCTACATCTACTGATACACATCATTATTAGTGCTCTACTCAGCAATATCACTAAGAACCTTGATCCTAGTCTCCTGTACAATTGTTGGATTTTCCAGAAAAAGAAACAAGTGAGCCAACTGGATAAGTACGACATATACAATTATATGGAAAGTTGTAAATGTTAGTTCATGCATGAGCATGTATATTTGATGATAACAAAACTTGTATAGATAGACAAAACATATGCAATTAGCTTGAAGCTAGGTCTAGAACAGGAAAGCTACTAGACCAAGAACCAGCTCAAGCCTGAGGAGCTCAAGCTTAAGTGAAGAAGAAGCTAAGAAGCTCAAAGGAGCTCAAGGCTAAGGAGCTTCAACTCAAGCTCAAAAGGAAATAATATCAAGCTCAAGAAGAACATGAAATCTTTTCTTTTATTGAGTCCTGCATTTTGCTATTTTCTTAGTTTGTAAAAGACCTAAAGAATCATGCGTCTTGCATCTCAGACTTTGACTTTCGAGTCAAAGTGTGAAATGATCGACTATCAAGTTGTCACCGATCGATCAAGTTTTTACTGATTGATCATATTTTCGAATTCTGATTGATCGTTAAATTTTTACTGATCGATTATATTTTTGAATTCCGATCTATCATCCTTTTTTCACTGATCGACCAGTTTTTGAATATAGCATTTCAGGGCATTTTTCTTGCCATTTCCACCGTTAACGACTATGTGAATCCAAGACCTACGAATAGGACCCTATACCTCACTTGTTCAACACACAAAAAGAGCAACATGCTCTCTTTTCTCTGTTTTTCACTATGAACTTTGAGAGAAAGATTGAACAACTATTTTTTGTTCTGTTCTTTACGCCTACAATTTTGGTGTTCTGCGATCAATTCTTACGAGCACACTCCTCTCTCTATAAGATCATTTTAGTTTTTGCCTCGTATTCTTTACTGCATATTTATTTTTGATATTGAGGTTAGTAGGTTTATTTACTTATATATGGTTGAATTGATCGCGTACTTAACTCAGGTAATACGATTGAGTTGCCGCAACATAAGCAACATAGGTTAGTGGAAGACTCGTGTGGGTCAGGTTGAAAGCTTGAGTTGGGAAACTCTGGTCGTGGTTTTTACCCAGGAGGGTTTCGACATTAAATACTTGTGCACTTGTGAATTGATTGTTTATCTTGTGATTGAAAGTGCTGCAAAAGGCTGTGGTTGTTTGAATTTATTATTTGTAGCGATCTAGGTCATATTTTCCAATCCACTCGCACCCATCAAATGGTGTCCAAGAACCGACATTAATTAGAGGATGTCAAACTAGAGACACCTGCAACTAACCAACTATAATCAAAAGAATTGCATTACTACTACGTTGGTGGCTTTGATAGTTCAATCCATGTCATGTAGTTATTTTTCAATTATGATTTATAGTACATTGTTTATCATGTTATCTTGGATCGCTCGTCAAAGGATAGTGTCTGGACTAGTAAAAACTCTTGCAAAAGTGTGAACAATCAACTATTTTTGGTGGTAGGGCTCTTTGCCTTGGGAAAGAAAAATGGATGGTACCTAGGAGTTGAAGCTTCATCATCTGAGTATGTTAAAGGATTCTTACTCTTCCTAAAGTAAGTAACCAAGGGTTCATACATGCACATATGCAACTGAAGTCATCTGGACTATATACCATCACCTCAACATGTGATGTCCTGTGGGTGAGATTGACCTAGGTATTTGTTCTAGTCAACCACAAGGTTGTGCATTTACATTGTAGTATGTAGTGATTCATCTCCCGCACACATTATCCATACCTTAGCATATATCAACCTTAGGACTGCTAATTTATTTCTCAATATATGTTATTCGATCTTTTATTCAAATCTTATCTTATTAATGTATCACTTGCATTTCATGGTGAGCTCACGAGGACCTTTACCCAACACCCAAAGTTATTCAAATCTTGTCTTATTAAGGTATCACTTGTATTTCATGGTGTGCTCATGAGTATCCTTACCCAACACTTAAAGCATTGGGAGTTCTCTAGGTTGTTGTAAGGTGACTCAAGACACCCCCACACCACTCACAACCCTCATTCGCACGGTTAACAAACCCAATACAGATCACCTTGTTTTTGTAAAATTAAGAGGAATTTGATATCATGACCTTAAATTTCATTGAAATTCAATTGAATTTCGCGAAATTCAGTTGCAACAAGTGACCAAAATCACACCCTATAAAATTTCCTTTTCCCGGATTTTGCTGGCATTTCAGTCTATTTCAATCGAATTTCGGCTGAAACAACAGAAAAAGAGGAATTTAGCTCTATTTCACTGAAATTTATCCTCCTATCCTCTTAGGCAAGCTTGTAAAAGTTGGCCTGACTAGGCCGACTAGTCGAGTCGGGGGAGGGGGGAGGGAGGAATAGCTGACTTGACTAGGCCTAGTCGACCATTAATTGATAAACCCTACTAATTGGGTGACTACTCGGTCGACTTTTACATCGAGTTTTTTTAGTTTTTTGCTTGTTTTAAAAAACAAACTTATACTAATATGCTTAATGTTATATTTAAAGTCAATTACTTCTTTTGATTCATTACGATAGTATAGAAAATATACAAATCCATGTTAATATATAAGAATATATGTATAAAAATGATTTATATATTTAAATAATTTAAAAAATTCAAAACCGACTAATGGCAGACTAAATCTGATTAGTCATCGAACTATCAATTAATCCTTAGTCAGTGACCCTACCAATTGAGTATCGACTACCGTTTTTTGCAACCTTGCTCTTAGGTCATTCTTTCATTATATTGATTACTTTGGGGTACTTTTTGAGCTTACATATTGGTGCATTACATTGCGTCATTTCATCTCACAAGACAATAAAAATTTGCTCATTTCTTGGCCTCTTTCTTGTTGCTTCTCTCTACTACAAGGAGTATGTGGGGCTTATGTGAGTGCAATGTTGTTAGCAACCTTGCCTTCTGAGTCTTGTGAATGTAAGTATTTGCCTACTATTTGGTTGGACATAGATTGTGTCTGTGAATGCAACATAGCTTCTTGATGTTAGTACGTCATATGCCATTTTACAATCAGAAGCTCTACAATGCATCTATTAGACATATATGTTAAAAAGATTTGTGTTTTTGTGTGTATATGTGTGCGTGTCTTATTTTATTCCTAAAATTATATATTTTTCTAAGTTCAAAGTACTTTGGTTAGATACAAGTTCTAACTTATCATTTCTATCTTTAATTTCTTAAATAAGATATCATTTTGCTAGTCCTCTTTGTTGGCCTATATTTTCCTTTGTTATTATTATACATGTCACCATTCTCTTCATTTTCATGAGGTGAAAACTAATGACTTCTGATTTCGATTCCAATTTGGTTCTGCTCTAAGCAACATAGAACGATTGTTGGAGAGATTGGATAGAAATTTAAGGTAACATATCATGTTAACATCTTATTATTAGCAAAAAACTATGTATTTTTATCTCATTTACTCATTAAAGAATATTAGAAATTTTAATTTTAGGAAAAAAGAGTTTTCAGCCATGGACGATCCCAATCCCGAGTAAATTGAGGAGGGTTACGTGTTAGGTAGTTAACAACTAGCGCAAGAGAGACAAATTCTTAAATAATATTTTTTTTAGATTTAGGAATTTGTCTCAAAACAGTTCAGATCTTTTCAACATGGATTTAAGCAAATATTTAGATTTCATTGGGACGTTCCCTACTAGTGACACATTGCATCGCCTGAATGCATGAGAAGTTGGCAAGGATCACTACATCGCTGCTTGTATATAGTTCAAAATTTACAAGGGTTCTTGCATGTTGAACACATGCGAGTAGAAAAGCTAGTTCCGCTGCATCGCCGCTCAGATGCAGTCCAAAATTCGCAAGGGTTCTCTCATGGACACATGCGAGTAAAGAAGTTAGTCCAAAAGAGGTTGCAAAAGAAGTTGCTGATTGGTAGTTGGAATATTGACACTTTGACGGGCAAATTGATGGAGATTTTAGATATGATGGAAAGAAGGAAGATTCAGATACTGTCTCTAAGAGACAAAATGGGTTGGACAGAAAACAAGGGAGATCGAGAATACATGCTTTAAACTTTGGCATTCATGTAAAGATAATGACAGAAATTGTGTTGGAGTGGTTGTTCATAAGTATTTGAAGGATTGTGTGGTTGATATGCAAAGATTCGGGATCGGATTATTTTGCTAAAATGATTGCTCGAAGAAGAAATTTTGAATATCATCTCAGCTTATGCACTACAAATTGATTTAGATGAAAGGATCAAACAAGCTTTTTGGGAGGATTTGGATAATATTATGCAAGTAATCCCACAAAGGAGATGATTTGCCTAGGTGGAGATCTTAACGGACATGTGGGAAATGATACTTCAGGGTATGCTAATGTTCACGGAGGCCATGGCTTCGGTGATAGAAATGAAGAGGGAAAACTCATTCTGGATTTTGTAAAGACTTATGATCTTTTCATAGTAAATACTCTTTTCAAGAAGAGGGAAATCATTTAATTACTTATAAGAGTGGTCCGGCTAGAACAACAGATATATTACTTTACGTTGAGGAGAAGAGACCGGTTGTGTCGCAGAGACTGCAAAGTAATCCCATGAGAGAATATGACAACCGAACATCGCTTGTTAGTCATGGTTGTGCAAATAAACGAGTTGGTAAAGAAAAGGAGGGTTTCCAAGATCTCTAGAACTAGATGGTGGAATCTTCAATTAAAGCAATCGAGATTCAGGGAAAAGGTTTTAGAAGACTATCTTGGGATTGTAACGCAAGTGCAAACGAGATGTGAGAGGCAGTAACATCTTGTATTCGAAGGGTAGCCAAATAGATGCTATGTGAGTCAAAGGGAGAAGCTATAGGAAAAAGAAGGCTTGGTGTTGGAGTGGAGGGGTGCAAGAGAAACTCAAAATTAAAAGAGCATGCTTTAAAGCTATATCTAAGGATAGAACATAGAAACTATCACAAACTACAAAATAGCGAAGAAGGAAGCAAAGAAGACTTTAAGCGAAGCTAAGTCAACAACTTATGAAGTTTTGTACAAAAATCTCGATTCTAAGGAGGGTCAGAAGGATATATTAGGGTTGGCCAAAGCAAGAGAATGAAAGGCCAAAAATCTTTCTTAAGTGAGATGCATTAAGGATGAGGAATGCCACGTGCTTGTTACTCAGAATGATATAGAGACTAGATTGAAGCAATATTTCCATAAGCTTTACATTGGGAAGGAAATAGAGAGGTCACTTTGGGAGATCTATTTGGTAGTGAACGTTACTTGAATCGTAGAAGCTATAGACAAATTCAAAGGAAGGACATAGGGGATGTTTTGAAGGTTATGAGACTTGTGAAAGGTGTAAGACCTGATGACATTTCTATAGATTTTTGGAGAGTTTTAGGTGAGTATGGTTTGACTTGACTTACGAATTTATTAAATGTTATTTGGCGAAGCAAGAAAATGTCTGAAGATTGTAGGAGAAGCATTGTGGCGCCTTTTTATAAGAACAAAGGAGACATTTAAAATTGTTCAAATTACAGAGGTATCAAACTGATGAGTCACACTATAAAAATTTGGGAACGTTTGATCCAAAGAAGGTTGACGCAGTTTCCAAAGTAAAAGAAAACCAATTTGGATTCATGCCAGGTCACTCAACCATTGAAGCCATCCACTTGCTGAGGAGAACGATGGAGATTTATAGAGCTAAAAGGAAGAACCAACATCCATATGATTTTTATTGATTTGGAGAAGGCTTATGATTCTGCCCTACAAGAGATATTGTGGAGAGTTTTGGAGAAGTGACAAGTACATATTTTATACATTAAACTCGTAAAAGATATGTATGATAGGGCCTCATCTTGTGTAAGGATGCATTGTGGGAAGACTGATTATTTTCACATCAACATTGGTTTGCGTCAAGGTTCAGTTTTGAGTCCATTCATTTTAGGTTGATTATGGACGAGTTGACAAGTCACATTCAAGATGAGATACCTTGGTGTATGTTATTCGCTAATGATATTGTGTTGATTGATGAGACTAGAGATGGAGTAAATGAGAAGTTTGAGATCTGAAGACTTGCATTGAAGACTAAATGATTTCGTATAAGTAGGGTTAAGACTGAATGGAGCGTACTTTTGATGGAGGCAATAGTAAGGAATCGAGGTGAAGATTGGCGACGATAACATTTAGAAGAGATTTTTAGATACTTGGGATCTATTTTGCAACATGATGGGGAAATTGATGGAGATGTTACTAATAGAATAAATGCGGGTTGGTTAAAGTAGAGATGAGCCTCTACTGTTCTCTGTGATAAGAAAATTCATTTGAAAATAAAGGAAAGTTTTACAAAGCAGCTGTGAAACCTGCTATGCTCTATGGATCCGAATGTTGGCCTGTGAACCATAGATATGTGTAGAGAATGGCAGTAGCAGAAATGAAAACACTAAGGTGGACGTGTGGACACGCATTTGAAAATTGGATTCTAAATGGTGCAACCAGAAGGAAAGTTGGTGTAGCTTCTTTCGAGGATAAGATGCGAGAAAACCGCTTAAGGTGGTTTGATGATGAGCGCTCAGCCGATCAGGGATAAGTCTTAGAAAATCAGATCAAGGTCGTTGCGGCCCGAATCGACGAAGCGTGGCTCAATCAAGAAAAATCAGACCACCATAGCAATCAATCAAACAATAAAAACAGAGCAAGCGGTCTTGCTAGTTATTTAACCTGGTATAGCTACATGGGTCGAACACAAGGAGCATGGAATGAAAATCAACGAAGTAGTCAAGTAATCAAGGAAATAAAGGAATTTTGGTGGTTTTTAATTTTTAATTTTTTTTTATGATTTTTTAATAATAAAAAGAATAAGGAAAAATGCCAAAAATTAAACTCAAGCAATTATTTAAAGGGCCAAAACACATCAAAAATTCAAAACAAAAATATTTTTATGTTAAAATATTCAAGTGTTTTTGGGAATTTTATGGGGTTTTTCTGATTTTTCTTTAATTTTCTAAAAATAGAAGAAGGCCAAAAACATCAAGCAATGTACAACCTGGATATAAAGGCAAATTAAAATTATTTAAAATGCCTATAAAATCTTAGCAGCAATTTTATGTGAAACTATAAAATAAAATCTAGCTACAGAAACTGAAAACACATTTTTTGATTTTTTTTTATGAATTTTTAATGATTTTTATAAGGGTTTTAATCTTTTTCAAATTTTAGGAGTTTTATAAAATGAAACAGAACAAAAATCACATAGAAATTAAAACACAATTTTTTTTGGAATTTTTAAAGGTATTTTTATATTTTTAATTGATTTTTCAAAACAAACAGAGATACTTTTTAAGGTTTTTGAATTTTAGAAAATATCAAATCAAATCAAAATTGGTCACAAAAATCACCAAAAAATCTACACAGTAGCAGGAGCTACGTGTAAAAATTTCAGAATTTTTGGAGTATTTTTGATATTTATTTGATTAAAAATAAGACACACAGATCACATGGACCAAAATGAAAATTATTTAAGTTCTTAAACTAAACAGTAACAAGAATAAAAAGCCCAGGATAAAAGGTGTAATTTTTCCAATAAAAAGCGCACATGTCATAAATCATCCTTCACATGGGCATATATGCAATTTTGAAAAGTATCTATTCAATCAGCAACACATGAAAGGTTCAGGACAAATGTTGCAAATATCCCACTATGCACGTGACTAGGCACGCGTATCCAAACAGGAAGGACTAAACTGCAAATATAAGAAACTACAAGGGCTGAAATGCAAAATGGTCCAACTGTATATTTTATTTTACAAATTAAAACATAAACCAAAATAAATGCAGGGTAGAAGATGCAATATACCCATGGAGGCACGTGAGAGGCATGTAGAGGGATAGGTGTCGACCGCTGATAGGGCGTGATCGGGCGGCTCTGGATGCGTTAGATGTCAGATCTGACGGTGTCTGCTGGTCGGGGACGTGGCTAGTATGGAACCGTTAAAACTGACATCTAACGGTCTGACACCTCTAGTGAATGAACGGATGGGATGAAGTCTGGAAGGTGGAGTCGATCCAACGGCGGCGAAGGCGTCTAGATGAACTGCGCCTGGCTAACTTCGCCGGACCCAAGGATGCAATCCTCGGCTCCGATGGAGGATCCGAAGGCACCGGTGAAGTCGTGGGCCTCTTCCGCGTCAGATGGCCGGCATGGATGGAAGCTCCAACGGTCTAATCGGCGAGGCGACACAAGTGACCTGGAGCTGCTCCGGCGAGGATGGACGTGGGTGATATAGGGACTCTCCACGCGCGGCAAGACCTGCAAGGGGTTGCTCTGACTTGGAGCGACGCTCCGATCTAGTTTATTAGGTCTGAAAAGCAGAGAAGCGGAGGTGAATGGGGGTTGGTCTCCGGCGGTCGCGATAGATGGAGACCTCGAGCCTAATCTCGACTCTAGAGACGATGATCAGTGATCAGGCTACGTAGGAAGATGAAGGGCGAGCGTGTGGGTTGATCGGAGCGGATAAGTGAGGGTGACGAAGCTCCGACCGACTGGTCGGAGCTGGCGGAGCTACGGTGGCGAACAGATGAAAGATTGATAAACGACGGAGTTATGAAAGATTAGAGGGCTACCTGAGGGTCTGAGCACGATCCTAAGCTCCAGGCGGAGTGGACGACGAGGTTGTGGCCTCGACCAAGCTGCGACGGGCGAAGAAGGCTTCTCGCGGCGGTTCTCTGGACACAAAAGGTGAGCTGCGGCTACACGGCACCAACTCGACCACCGAAGGTATCCTCCGACGGCTGTCACTACGAGGAAGGATTCTAGGGTATCAAGAAGGGGTGTGACGCGAGCTAGGGACCCATGGAGGCGAATGGAAGAATTATAGAACTCCTAGGCAACTGGAGGAACCGGGCCAGGGCACGCAATCCGAGAATGATCCGCGCTTCCCTAGGGATCTGCGAGGAACGTGGATCCATGGGGAAGGTGTGGGCGGAAAATCAGGGCAAACGGGTTCATGATCCGGCCGGGATAAATGGGAAAAGTGGGTCCGGCGGAACAGTCGGGTCGGGTCAAGCCCTGGAAGAGGGGG
Organism: Ottelia alismoides; assembly: GCA_037367405.1. Classification (NCBI taxonomy): domain Eukaryota; kingdom Viridiplantae; phylum Streptophyta; class Magnoliopsida; order Alismatales; family Hydrocharitaceae; genus Ottelia; species Ottelia alismoides. The sequence goes on along the minus strand of JAZKJV010000640.1, from coordinate 1,453,805 downwards.
TTGACCCGAGTCAACGTTCCTCTGTGGACCAATCAGAAAATAGAATTTACATAAATATTTATAAATTCAATTAAAAATAGTAAATGAATTTAAATTAAAAAGTGTATAAAATGAAAAATATTTGTTATTTTTCAATCTATTTTTCTGTGATTTTTATTTATTTTTATGAAAAATAAATTATTGTATATACAGTATAATGTATTGTGTATAGGTATAAAATACCTATGTATTTTGTACAATTATTTTTATTTTAATATTTTTACAAAAATACCCCAATTTTATATTTTATTTATTTACAACATAACTTTTAGAGTATAAAATAATTTTTATTTTATTTTTATTATTTATTTACACATATAAAATAAATGGGGAAGAAAACAAATATACATGTATTATGTACAAGTGAGAGAGAGAATTTTATTCTATTTTTATTTTATTTTTTTTGATTTTTATTATATTTTTAGAGATATATACAAGTAAAAATATATTTTTATTTTAATTTTGGCAAAAATAATTTATGTACACATAGGATACATATACACAAGGTGGAGTGGCCCTATCTCTCTCTACCTATTTTATTTGGCGATCAGGCCAATGCTTGGCCCTCTCTTGGGGTTCGGGTCACTCAGTATTTATTCTAAATACTTCTTTCTTTTTCTTTTTATTCTTTATTCTTTTATTTTTGCACAAATACATGCTAATTATTAACACATGCATGCTTTTTGCTAAGTTATTGTATTTACACCTATTTACATGATGCTTTTCCAAGATAATTAGCTAAAATAAAAGAATAAAAAGTGATGAATGAGGATTCATCACCCCCTATACTTTACCTTTTCTAGTCTCTTAGCAAACACTTATTTGAAAAAAGAATTGAAAGGAAAAGAAAAAGAAAGAGAATCACGATTGATTATTAAGCTTGTATTCATTAAATTGAAGTATGGAGCTCAGTCAGATCTTTGGATTATTAGCTTGTCGGAACCTTATTTGGACTTAGGTTTAAACCTCAACAGCCTTTAAGTTCCACCAATCTATGGTCAAGACTCCTCAATAATCCAGATCAGAACAAGTCTACATACACAAACTCTATTGACCATGAATCTTTTCTTGTACTGTGTAAGTGATGTGTAGCTCCCCATCTCAGAAATGGCAAAGTAACAGCCCCCCTCAACAAGGTGACTCTAATGCCCTAGTCTGGCAGCTCTTTCCTCGAGGAGCGGGGTATTCCCGTCTAAGTTCAAGTACAACCGGCTCAAGAAGAGGAGGAAGAAGAGAATGGACCATGACCAGTGTAGCCATGTATCCTAGGGAGCCCAACCAATGTAGCTAAGTCTCCTTGCTGCAAGCTTCATGAGATGAGAATGGGTAACATAAGCTTTGCTTTATTTGGCTATATACACTCCGGTGGGTATTTCATTTTCTATCAGACCCACCACTTTTTTGGAGTTTTTTCTTTCTTTTGCACATTTTTTTTCGATGTGCATATATACAACATATCTACATGGTGCAACATATATATATATAAGGAGTTTTTCCTCTTGAGCTAGTAGACTATCCCTCTTTTGAAGCATTATTGCAAGCCACAACTCCTGTCTTTAGACCTCAATGCTGCCAGACCAGGTTGAGACGCGCTTCCTTCACTAAAAGAAGACGAGAGGTTCTGCCTAGAAGTACTACCCTCGTATGCTACCCCGAGCTAAAGAAGACTGCTTCCTCACCACCTCATCCGTAGAGAGCTATGTGTAAGGTGCTGGTGCAAGTAAAGCCATTGTCTGTGAGAGTCATGTATGCGTTGTTAAGTGTTCTATTTAGGCTCATCAAGATGACATGTGATCATAGCCTAGTGGACTCAAAGAATTAAGTCAGAAATGGACCTGAAAAGTCTTAACCCTAAGCCCTATAAGGTTCCTCTGAGAATTAGGTGGATTAAGGTCTTAACCAAGCTCCATTTTCAATTTAATTCCATGCTAGTTTAAATGTCAACTATGATTCAGAAAAACTGTACAAGTATATACAAAAATCATTTTATGCAAATTTTTGAAAATGTGCAAAATTTTTGAAAAATGTTTGAATGAATGAATGCATGGATGCAGAAGTTTTGCATATTTTATAGTTTTTTGTCTTTTTCTTTAAATAGAATATATATACAAAAAAGAAAGAGAGGGATAAAGTATTTATAAAAATAGGTAAAAATACTAAAAAATCAGGAAATATGATATGTTTTGGCCTTTTTTTATATTTTTCTATGTTTTGTGATTTTTTCTATATTTTTCCTAATTTTTTGGTATTTTTAAAGTTAAAAATACTGAAAACATGGAATAAAATAAAAAGCTGAAACTAAAATGGAGAAATAAAATAACAAACAGTAATACAAATTCTCCAAATTAATTTTAAATAAAATATAATAAAATAAGGAAAATTCTGAGATAAAGATTATATTTTTAGATTTTTTTTGGAATTTTTAATGTTTTTATCTCCTCACAAAATTCAGAAGGGCTATTTTATTTCTGAGGATGCTCAAGCTATTCGGAGAAATATTCAAATATGAAGGCGCGCATTGAAAGATTGATAATTTGGTATGAACTCGAGGTCCGACATGCTGGTTGGCGAAGGTGGAAGCGCTGGAGAAGACATGTTTCGTGTGCAGCTCATTGCATCGATCTCATGCTGGAGGATATCTTGAAATTGCCCTTGCATGAGTCTGCCTTTAAAAGGGCAAAAAAGATTATTGTTGGGAAACGTGAATGAGTTGTTTATTCCATAGCCCTAGGCTCTCTTATATAGGAGAGTAGCCTATGGGTAAATTACATAAAGAGAATAACAAGAAAAATAAAATAGCAAAGAAGACACAATAACTAAACATGCGTCAACACTCCCCCTCAAGATGGAGCATAGATGTCAATCATGCTCAGCTTGGAAGCACACTTCTGAAATGGACCTCGTAACAATGCCTTGGTGAATATATCTGCAGTCTGGTTCTCTGAAGTAACATGAGATGTGGCAATGAATCCTTTCTGAATCATATCACGTATGAAGTGACAATCCACCTCGATATGCTTAGTCCGTTCATGGAATGCAGGATTGTTTGCAATGAACAAAGCAGCTTGATTATCACACTCCAAGTTCATAGGGAGTGGTACATCTAAGCATAAATCTGTCAGCACCGCTTTCACCCACATCACCTCTGTAGCAGCCTGGGCCATAGCCCTATATTCGGATTCAGCACTGGATCTAGCTACCACAGTTTGTTTCTTGCTCCTCCATGAGACTAGGGCATCTCCAACATAGACAGCATACCCTGAGGTGGACTTCCTATCCTTAGGACATCCTGCATAGTCTGCATCTGCGCATGCTGAGACAGAAATCCCCTTTCCTTTCTTGAATAGCAAACCTTTACCTGGAGAAGATTTAAGATATCTAAGTATCATGTGTATTGCATCCATATGCACCTGGCGTGGCTGCTCCATAAACTGGCTCACACGGCTCACTGCAAATAATATATCTGGCCTGGTGATCGTGACATATAACAATTTGCCTACCAGTTCTCTGTATCTTCTCATGTCAACCTCCTCTGTGTCATCATCAAACAGCTTCATGCTGGGGTCCATTGGTGTCGTAGCAGGTCGACACCCTAGCATACCTGTCTCACTCAGTAGATCTGTGACATACTTCCTCTGTGACATGACTAATCCATACGGATTTCTGGCAAACTCCAGCCCCAGAAAATATCTAAGAACTCCCAGGTCCTTGGTGACAAACTCGGTCCCCAGCCTTTCCTTTGCCTGCTTAATGCCCTGGTCATCATCACCTGTAATCAAGATATCGTCAACATAAACCATGATTACAACAATACCTCTTGCCGTCTTCAGTACAAACAAGGAATGATCAACATTGGAGCGTTTATATCCTTGTTTCTCAAAGAGGTCTGACAGCTTCTGGAACCACGCTCTGGGGCTCTGATTAAGGCCATAGATGGCCTTATGTAATCTGCAAACCTTGGAACACTCCCCCTCAACAGCAAAACCTGGTGGCTGTTGCATGTAGACTTCTTCCTGCAGGTCGCCATACAGAAAAGCATTCTTCACATCCAGTTGATGGAGTGACCAGTCTCTAGTAACTGCAACTGATAAGAGGATCCGCAGAGTGGAATGACGAGCCACCGGGGAGAACGTGTCAAGGTAATCTACCCCATATGTCTGTGTGAAACCCCTTGCAACTAGGCGTGCCTTGTACCTGTCAATGGAGCCATCTGCATTATGTTTCACTGTAAACACCCATTTGCAACTGACCGGGTTGACATCTGGAGGTATAGTAACCAAGCTCCATGTTCCTCTAGACTGAAGTGCCGCCATCTCTTCCTCCATAGCTAGCCGCCATCTAGAATCCTGCAAGGCCTCATGGTGGTTCCGTGGAATATCTGTAGCTGAAAGTGCCAATGCAAACGTCCTGAAGTGTCCAGATAGCCTCTCAAAAGACACTGCTGCTGATACTGGATATTTGGCACAGCTTCTCTTTTGCTTGCGTAGAGCGATTGGAACATCCAGATCATCTGTGGTATCACCAGGCTCCTGTAATGCATCCTGCTGAGAAATGTCGTCAGATCCATCAACATTAATATTCTCATTACATACCATAGGCGAGCTAGTTGACTGGTCAGGGCCATGAGCTGGATGCGGCCTGCGGGTGTAATGGAATGGTAACGGGGACACTATTGGTGGCGGCGGCGGTGGTGGTGGTGGTGGTGGAGATGGTGGTGGCGGTGGTGTTGTTGTTGGTGGTGCCATGAATACGGTGTCAGGAGATATAGGTGGTGGCTGCATGTTCCCGGATTCTGAAAAATACATAATGGATTCAAAGAATGTAACATCTGCACTGATCATATACCGCCGACGAACAGGGTCAAAACACTTGTACCCCTTTTGAGTTCTGGAGTACCCCACAAAGACGCATTTGACAGCCCTAGGAGAGAGCTTGTCAGAACCAGGCGACAACTGATGGACAAATGCAACCGACCCAAACACACGAGGAGTAAGATTGAACAGATTCTTGTCAGGATAAATAATTGAGAAAGGAACCTGTTCATTCAAGACAGACGAGGGCATACGATTTATAAGATAACATGCAGTGAGGACTGCATCACCCCAGTAGGAATACGGAACATGACTCTGAATGAGAAGTGACCTAGTGACATCAAGAAGGTGACGGTGTTTTCTTTCTGCAACCCCATTTTGTTGAGACGTATGAGCGCAGGATGTTTGGTGAACAATTCCTTTAGAGGAGTAGTAGTTGGCTAAACTGTTGGTGCACAATTCTAAGGCATTGTCACTCCTTATAATTTTGACAGTTGTGGAAAAGACATTCTGAATCTCATTTAGAAAGTGAATAACAATATTTCCAGCTTCAGACTTATTCTTCATTAGAAATACCCATGATGCTCTAGAGAAATCATCCACTAATACAATATAAAACCTGTGCCCCTGATGATCGGGAACACGACTTGGACCCCAGACATCAACATGAAACAACTCAAACTTGGAGGTACTACTCCGACCTTGACTACTGGGAAAAGATGACCTGTGATGTTTTCCCAACTGACACGCCTCACACTGGATAGGTGTGTGAGAAAGACTATAAGGTAAGACTAGACGCAACTTCTGAAGCGGTAGATGACCAAAACGCAGATGCCACAGGAGAGGAGATACTTGTTCTGCGGGATAAGCTGTGATTCCGGCAAACGGGGTCTGGTTCAAACGATAGTGGCCTCCTTGCTCATAGCCATGACCAATCACGTTGCCCGTACGGATGTCCTGAAAAATCAATGAAGATGAATCAAAAATAGCTCGACAATGAAGATCCTTCGTAATCTGACTAATTGACAACAGATTCATAGAAAAATGCGGTGCATGCAAAACATTCTTGAGCTGCATAAAAGACGTCAATCTGATCTCCCCCTGACCCGTGATAGGAGAATACGTGCCATTGGCAATGACAACTGTCCGTCCTGGAGGAATCTGGGTGTATCCTGTAAGTAGGCTCTGGTCGCCACATAGATGATGTGTAGCGCCGGAGTCCATGATCCATGGCAGTGTATCAGATTTACTACTGTGGAGTGCAAGTGGACTACCTGAAGTACTAGTAGAGGCCGAGGCAGAAGCAGCGGCATCAGTATGGTTTTCTGCAGTCGGTGCTGGACCAGATGGTGGAATAATGCCCCTGAGACGGGCAACTAGGTCATCGAATCGTTGATCCAGTGTAGCAGCAGACGGGGGCTCTATCTGCTCAGCTGCTCGTGCGGATGCAGGAAATCCATGCTTTGAGTAGCATGTATCTTCAGTATGTCCGACTCGGTGACAATATGAGCATGTTGGCCTAGTGCGGCCACCCCTTCCTCGGGGAGTACGTCCACGGCCCTGGTGATGAAAACCACGGCCTCTGTTGGCCGCCATAGCTGAGGGATTCTGACTTGCAGCTGCTGAAGGTACTATGATCCTGCTCAATCTGTGAAAAGCTTCCTCCATGGGAGGAATGGTCGAGTCCGTCAAAATCTGTGAACGTGCTGCCTCATACTCTGGATCAAGTGCAGCGAGAAACACACCCACCATCGTCGCATTCCTGTATGTCTTCTGCTGTTCTGGTGTGGCGGTGAGAGGCATGAAGCTATAAAGCTTCTCAAACATTCCTCTCAATGATGTATAGAGAGAATGTAAGGGGCGGCCGTTCTGCTTTATTGTGAAGATATCATGTTGTAGTTGCAGGATCTTCGTCTCATTCTTCGCCTGAGAATATGTCGCTGCCAGGATATCCCACATGTCTTTGGCTGTGGGTTGATGTAGAATGTCATTGGCAATCTCAATAGCCAATGTGCCAGATAGCCACACCTTGGCATATGCATCGTCGGCCTCCCATGAGGCATGAACTCCAGTCTTCTCTGCAGGCTCGGGCTCGGTAAGAATATGCTTCTTACCCGTAGACTTCATCATACTCATGAACTGCATTGCCCACAGTTCATAGTTCGTACCATCCATCTTGACAATGGGCGCTGGACCACGAAATGCGCCCATAGATGGGATATCAGCCTTGCTTTCTGACATACTGGAGATGGAAAACTGGAGTGACCGAGAGATAACAATCTTCGTCTACAATGACATAGACGAGATTAGTTGCGTGTGTAGACGTCAGGCAACTAACCCCATGTATATCAAGATCTGTGCCCTAGAGTCTTAGGGCTTTGGGGCACGCAGGCACGTGCAGGAAGCACGCACGCGCGCAACTGGATGAAGCGCGGAAGATCAGGCAGGCTGGGCTGAAGCTATCACGTGCGTGCACTGGCGCACGTTGTCGCACGCTGGTGCAGATGCACTGGTGCGCTGACGCACAGCGCGAGGCGCAGGTGCGCTGAGAAGATCGCGCACAGAAGGTGCGCTGAGAAGAGCGCAGATGCGCAGCGAGAGATCGTGCGTAGATGCGCGATGCGTGAGAAGGTGCGCACAGATCGCGCACAGATCGCGCAGAGAAGGTGCGCGAGATGCGCGCAGATGCGCGTTAGGCGTGAAATGCGCTCTGCGCGAGGCACGCTGGGGCACCGCAGGCCGGAGACGAAGGTCGGAGAAGACTGCCGGCGGCGCCGAGTAGAGAAAGAGAGGCCGGCGGGTGGGGTTAGGGTTAGGGTTTCGAGAACTCCGGTCTAGGACCGTCGCTCTGATACCATGTTGGGAAACGTGAATGAGTTGTTTATTCCATAGCCCCAGGCTCTCTTATATAGGAGAGTAGCCTATGGGTAAATTACATAAAGAGAATAACAAGAAAAATAAAATAGCAAAGAAGACACAATAACTAAACATGCGTCAACAATTATCAAATACATTTATGCTCATGGTTGGGTTTTAGCAATGGTGAGGAAACATGTTGATGGAGATCTGGTTCGACCTGCTGTCACTCGCTTTGCTACAGCTTTCCTTACATTGCAGAGGTTGTTTGATGCCAAAGATCCTCTTGAATCATTTTTCACTTCAAAAACATGAAAAAGCAGCTCCTACGCCACGAAAGCTCCAGGTAAAAGTGTAAAAAACATTATCATGAAAAGTAGATCATTCTGGCCTGGTGTGGCGTAAGGATTTTAGCCATTTTATTTATTAACACACTCACACAAATTACGAGTTATGGCTAAAGTATATATGAAATATATATGACACCCCCTATACTTAGCTCGAACGATGTCCTCAGAGTAGATCAAGAGCAATGAAGAAGACATAACTCGTGCTTAGTATAAGGAAGTAAAAAGAAAATCTATTCTACAACGACGAATCAAAGAATAGAATGAAAGGATCTCGGTGTTTCCCCCTATACTTAGGAAATCCGAGTGGGAGAATGTATAGCAGACTGTACATAAAGGGAAATCCGAGTGGGAGAATGTACATGGTCTACCTCCCCTATACTTAGGGCTCGTTTGGTTGCAGGGTTGGACAGGGTTGGGTTTGGGTACTATTCACAGGGGTACCCCCTCCTCACAGTTTACTATTCACCCAACCCTGTGAATAGTACCCAACCCTGCCCAACCCTGCAACCAAACGAACCCTTAGGGCCTGTTTGGTTGCAGGGTTGGGCAGGGTTGGCCCAACCCTGGTTACTATTCACAAGGGTACTTCCTCCTCACAGATTACTATTCACCCAGCCCAACCCAGCCCAACCCAACCCTGCCCAACCCTGCAACCAAACAGGCCCTTAGGGTAAAATATCCCAAAGTATAGGCAGCAAAACAGATGTAAAAAGAATCAAAAGAGAAATCAAAAGTCTGACACCCCCCTATACTTAGGGTAAAGCACACCCTGAGTATAGCATAATCATAAGATGCAAATGGGGTGTTGGGCTGAAGAATGGTATGATATGGACATCTGAATCTAACATTGATAATCAGGCATGAGATGCAATAGATGTGAGTCAAAGACTACATCTCACGCAAAATGAATAAGGGCGACGTCAACGACCAGTGGCTCATGATCTAGATATGGTTTGAGCCGCTGACCGTTAACACGAAAGGTAGAATCATATGACATTTCGGATATGTCAATGCTTCTATTGTCATGTGATGCAGCGTGGACTCGACATGTAGGGCCGTCTAATTATTTAAATTGTGTTCATTAATTTTATTTACGTTTTTAAGTTGTCGCAATTTAAATAAAGAGATCGCGTGTGATCTCAATTAGTCTTAATTTGAATTTCAAATTTGGTAGTTAGTCGGTTAATTAGTTAGAGTCAGTTTAGGATAATTAGTTGTCGGTTTAAATTATTTTCTATTCTTGTAATATCATCCCTCCTATATAAAGGGATGAGGGTCCAATGTTTTAGTCAGTTCAAGATGTGATAAAATAGAGATTTATCTCTCTCTCCTCTCCCCTCTCTCTCCTTCTCCCCGCGTGATCTACACGTGTTCTTCTTCTCCCAAACCCCTCGTATTCCCAACGAGTCTCTTCTCTCTTCCCCTCGCGGTTTACGCGTTTCTTCTTCTCTAACCCCGCGCATCCGGTGTGTCTTCTCTTCTCAACCCCTCCATTCTCTTCTCCACCGAAATCCACTGTTCAAATAATATTTTATCGACGCGCAAAAATTATTTTTGCATCATTTGGTATCAGAGCATGGAAACCGAATCGTTCTTACGATTCGACGATCCGATCACATATTGGCGACTTCAATTCAATTTGAGCCATCTCGACCGCGGTTCGCGTCCACGACAACAAAGATACAAGAATCGTCTTCTAGCGTCCGTGAAGGTTCAACAATGGCTTGATGACAATATTTTTATTCATAAAGAAGAAACAACAACGCCACTCATGTTCCCTGAAGGTATATTCATTCAATATAAAGATTTGACAGTCAGTACACCTCTTAACGAATTCATTAGAATCCTTGAAGAGAGTAGGCCACCATAGGTCGGATTGGAGCACTTTCTGTGCCATTCTCCTCCCAGAGTGATGTCCTCCTGCTTCAAGCTTGTGGCAGTATGTGAGGACGCTATGGTGCTCCTCTTGAGGAATGCACCGACGCCAGACGCTATCCCCTCCTTCATGATAAAGGATGGGATCCTCCCATTGGTAGGACTTGGCCTTCACAAGGAAGGTCTCGAGTCGCTGCCTGAGCCAACCTTGTTGAACTTTCTTGGCAACAAGATAGTTCACAATGTCGGCATACCACGGGAGCGAGGCGATAACAAGGATCGCCTCATCTGGGAAGGTCTCAGAAATAGGATCAATCTGCTCAGATTCCTCAAGATGCTCTAATAGGGAAAGATGATCCGTCACTACATTTTTGACTCCAGGCTTATCCTTAATCTCAATATCAAACTCCTAGAGTAGAAGGATCCATCTAGTCAGTCTCGCTTTGGCATCCTTCTTTGCCATGAGGTACCTGATGGTGGTATGATCTGTGAAGATAGTCGCCTTTGATCCAATGATGCCTAATCTGAACTTATCTAGGGCAAAAACTACGGCTAGCATCTCCTTCTCAGTGACGGTATAGTTCCGCTGCGCGACATCCAATGTACGGCTAGCATAGTGAACGACAAATGGCACTCCATCCCTCTATCCCAGCATGACCCCTACGGCAAAATCGAAGGCATCCGTCATGATCTCGAATGTGAGAGACCAATCATGCGGCTGAAGGACATGAGCCTCAGTAACTAGACTCTTGAGAGTCTCAAATGACGCTAAACACTTATCATCTACAATAAACTCGGTGTCTTTGATCAACAAATCAGTCAACGGTCGGGCAATCTTGCTGAAATCATGAATGAAGCGTCGGTAGAAACTTATGTGCCCCAGAAAAGACCGTAAGTGTTCCAAGTTGGACGGTGGATTGAGTTTCCTGGTGATATCCACCTTGTCCAGATCAACCTCCATGTCCCTGTTGGAGATGATATGACTAAGTACTGTCCCTTGAGTCACCATAAAGTGACTCTTCTCCCAGGATAATACAAGATGAACCTCGATGCATCGCTGAAGGATGCGGTATAGGCAGTCAAGACAAGCATCAAACCTATCTCCATAGACCGAAAAGTCGCCCATGAAGACCTCCAAGCACTCACTCACCATGTCCGAGAAGATAGACAATATGCACCTTTGGAATGTCGCCGGGGCGTTACATAGACCAAAAGGCATCCGTCTGAAAGCATATGTCCCAAATGGACAGGTGAATGTAGTCTTGTCCTGGTCTTCGAGCGCAATGGCCACCTGCTTATAGCCGGAGTATCCGTCAAAAAAGCAGTAGTGACTCTTCCCAGCTAGCCTCTCTATAATCTGATCAATAAAAGACAGCGGGAAATAATCCTTCTTGGTGGCCTGGTTCAATCATTTGTAGTCCACACAGACCCTCCAAGAATTGGGTACCGGGGTAGCGATCTCCTCTCCAGACTCACCCACAACTGTATTGATGCCCGTCTTCTTGGGCACCACATGTAATGGACTAACCCACGTGGAGTCGGAGATAGGGTAGATAAAATCGACGCTTCACCATTTCGATATTTCCTTCACGACAACCTCTCGAAGGTTCGGGTTCAACCGTCACTGGAACTCACGCGATGACTTGGCATCCTCTTCGTGATAGATATGTTGGGAGCACAGGGCCAGACTTATCCATTGGAAATCAGCTACACTCCATCCTATCGCCTTGCGGTTCTTTTCAAAAACCTCCATCAAACAAGATTCTTGTTCTCCAGTCAAATCTGTTGAGATAATGACTAGGTGCATCTCATGCTCGCCCGCAAGGAATCTATACTTCAACGACTGCGGCAAGGGCTTCAGTTCTGGGCAACTGGGAGCTGGCAAATCTGGCCTCTGAAAAGTCTGAGTGAAAGCAATCAAATCTGCATGGGAGAACTCTCGCTGATCATGAAAATCTGGTGAAGACTGCTCTGCTGGTGTATCTGTACTCTGTATCGGATCTGTCTCCACGCTAACTGCTGGCTCTGTAGGAATCATACATGGAATCATCTCATCAAACTCTGCCCAGTCAATATCTGACTCTGAGAGATCTGAATCTGAATCAAAAGAAATATCAACTGCCTCGCTATCCTGAACGCGACCCGCTGCCTCGAATGTGTCCTTTGCCAAGAGTGTGCTCTCCAAGCTCTCCTCTACTGAAATCTGGGAATATGTGGTATCTGAGTGTGAGAGGATGACTCGTGAAACATGATCTGACCAAGCGGCTTCATCATCTGTGATCACAAAATCGAACTCCTGGTGGACGTCTCGCTCTGCCTCTGTCATCTGCTCTGAATTACTGAGCTGCTCTGAGCAGGCTGAATCTCACGCTCTAGTCTCATCGATCGTCTCTATTTATATACTCTCGCCCTCGACGCGAAAGTATACCTTTCCGCTATCATGATTGGATACTGCCTTGGCTGTGGCCAAGAACGGGCGTTCTAGAATGATGGGGGTATCGGTCACAGAATCAGGGATCTCCATGTCCAACAAAACGAAGTCCACGTGGAATTTCAGGTCCTGAATTGTGACGACCACGCCCTTCAACAACCCCTTCGGCCTCTTAACAGATCTATCAGCAAACTGAAGGACTGTCCTGCCCTTTCGAAGAGGGCCAAACTCGAATCGGTCGAGTAAGGCTGCAGGAAGTAGGTTGATGGAAGAGCCGCTGTCTAATAGAGTCCGATCGAACCTCTGCTCATGGATATGACATTTGACATAGGGAGCTCCTGCATCTGGTCTCTTGGCTGTCAGACGGTTCTGAATGGCGAAACAGGTGGCACGAGTGAGCACATGGATCTCTGCATGATGGTTCCTTTTCTTCCTACGAATGTTGGTCTTCTCTCTAAGGTTCCTTTGGAAGAGAGGGATGTGCTCAAGGGCCTCCTCTAGAGTCAGCTGAATCTGAAATCTGTCTATCATTTGCTGACTGAACTCTAACTGATGGGATTTTTTGGATTTTCTTTTTTATTCCCCTTAGCCAAGCGGAGTGCTTGAGGGAAGGAGATGGCTGGGCCCTCCTCAGATGGAGGGCTAGAAATGGGTCCCTGCTGCTGTGACGAAACAGGATCCATACACATATCTTTAGGCATTGCAGATGGAATCGCAAATACAGAATCCTTTCCTTTATTATTATTTTTGGATTTTTTTAAATAGTCATGAGATACATAAGCAAACGGAAATGCAACAGGAATAGGACGGGTGGCCTCAGTACCACCTGCGACATCTGGACTTGAGGCATCAGCACTGCACTCAGGCTCAGCATCAACATGTCTGGTGGCATCAACACCACCTCTTGCGTCTGGTGAAGCGACGACCTCAGTACCGTCGGCTGGATCTACATCCTTGGTGGCGTCAGCACCACCATCATCAACATCATCATGAGCGGCATCAGCACCGCTCTCCTCCTCGTCTAGCGCTCATGAGTCCTCATGGTGTTGTTGCTCAGACGAGGCACCGCCGACTGGTATCCTATCGCTCCTAAGCGTAACAAAGTTAGCATCAAACGTATATGCAGTAATATCACCCAATGAGTCACTAGGAGTGGTAACCTCTGTAAACTCTACCTGCTCAGACTTCCTCTTAAGGTTGTTCGGATTCGGCTCGATCTGAGCGGGTATGGCGGCCTTGCCCTTCATTATCTCCCTCATCTCCTGACGTAACTCGTCCATCTCCCGCCTGAAAGTGGCCTGCTGCTCGGAGATAAGGCGGGCTAAATCATCAAGTGCTGGATTCTCATAGGCTGGTCATGAGAACCAGATGGGTGGCCTCTCTGGAAGGGAGGCTGCTGCTGCTGAGAAGGATGAGGGGGATACTGGTGAGAATACTGCTGAGGCTGCTGCTACTGCCTTCACGACTGTACCTGCTGATAGGGATGAGGACCCTGCTGGTAGTGTGGCTGTGGCTGTGTCAATTGGGGCTGCTGCTGCTGCTGGCTGTACTGGCCACCCTGAACTGGAGGCTGCTGCTGGGATGAGGCACCTCCGGTCGACCATCGGAATCCAGGATGGTCTCGGCGGATCCCAGGCTGAGGTCGGTAATACCAAATCCCGTTGACTTCCGTCAACGGCTCCTGCTCGTAAGTGGGTAGGGGAAGAACTGCCAAGGGCTGATCCGGCTGGTAAACCACCATCTGAGTATCTGGAGATGGTGGTATCTGGACATACTGCTGCTGCTGGAACGGCTCCGCTTGAATGTGGTGCACTGATGCAATTATTTATAAATTGATAGGGCAACCCGAATTGAAGAAAAGGCTTATTTGGGAATTTTTTAAAATTAGGGATTTCCATCCTTAATTAATTATTTTAATTAGTTTGTTTATTTAAATAAAAGAGATCGTGTGTGATCTCAAAGTTAATTAATCAGTTTGAATTTTGAATTTTGAATTTCGAATTAGAGTTAGATTAGGATAATGTAGATTTGAATCTCGATTCAAATCAATTAAGATCGAGTCAGATTTTATTTTTGATTCACTTTCTAATTTTGTAATTCCACCTCTACTGTATAAAGAGGTTGATAGTCTACTGTAAGGGAAGTTCAGTTGAAATTGAAAATTGAGATTCATCTCGTTAACTCTCTTTGTCTCTCTATTTTTCTCTCCTAACGTGATCTTCACGATTCCCCTCCAAAATCTCACGTAGCCGACGTGTTTTCTCCTTCTCCCTCCCCTCTCAAAATTTCTTTCACCAAAATCATTGTTTTCTCTACCGTTGCATTTTCCCGACTGCATCATTTGGTATCAAAGCATGGAAACCGAATCGTTCCTATGATTCGACAATCCTATCGAGTATTGGCGTTTGAAATTTGATCTCAGCCACCTATCTCGTGGTTCGCACTCGCATTCGCATTCAAAGAAGTTCAAGCATCGACTTATATCATGCATCAAGGTGCAAGCATGGTTAGATGCGTTAATCGAGGAAAAATTCGTCCGTCGACAACGAAAATCAGACCGCTGTAGCTGCTATTCAACCTGATTTTGATCCAAAAAATGAAGGTATTTTCATTCAAGATGAATATTTATTTAATACAACTGCTGTGCAAGAAGAAAACGAAGACTTTGGGCCCATATTCGACGAGTATCCAGCAGAGGAAGAACTGGAACTCTTCGATTTGTTCACGGTCAAAGTGGCTGTCCAAGAGGCTGCATCACCGCCGCCTCCGATTCTCGCATCCACACCCTCTGAAGCCGCTGTTGCAGAAGGTGGTAGTTGGTTGCCAACGTCGACGCATTCCCTTGCCCCAGACCACCACCGCAGGGTTTCACGCGTCTTCCACCACCGAGTGCGTGGCCCGCGGGGCAACAGTCGTTGTCGCTACCGTCGATGGAGGATTAGCAGGCGAGCTCGGCGTCGCCACGAATCCTGACGGAGACCTTCTCACCTCCGTCATCCAAAGAGCAACCACCGTGGAAGTCATGATTCGCGCAGGCCCTGCGCACCACCTATGTGCCACCTTCACAGCTCGCGATGCTGAATCCGCTCGACCCCAAGCTCCCACCGCCGTCGCAGGCATGCCAGGCGTGATCATCACTGCGGGTGCTTGAGGCGCGGTGACCGCCTGCACCTCCATTCCTGCCGCCGCATATGACCTCCAGATTCAGACCATCGTCACTGCTATTTGAGAAGAGTCAAAACCCTAGCGTGGGGTTCCTATTCAGGAGGATTCGAATCCCACAATAATAGGGATTGGGAGTTGTTCTGGAATAATTGCAGTGAAGTCCCCCCTCACAAAAGTTGTTGCTTAAAGGTTGAATTTGGTGGGGACTTAAGAGGAGACATTTTAAGTGAATAAAATATTTGCAGCCATGCCCCTTGGTGGAAAGAAATTATAAACGTAACATTGAAAAGGATCTAATTAGGGAGTTTAAAGCTACCATGTCAAGATCGAATTCTCCAACGATGCACCGAAGATCAAGCAATTCGTCAGGAGACGAATTTTTCAAGCGGAGGAGAATTGGTGCAATTATTTCCAAATTGATAGGGCAACCCGAATTGAAGAAAAGGCTTATTTGGGAATTTTTTAAAATTAGGGATTTCCATCCTTAATTAATTATTTTAATTAGTTTGTTTATTTAAATAAAAGAGATCATGTGTGATTTCGAAGGTAATTAATCAGTTTGAATTTTGAATTTCGAATTAGAGTTAAATTAGGATAATGTAGATTTGAATCTCGATTCAAATCAATTAAGATCGAGTCAGATTTTATTTTTGATTCACTTTCTAATTTTGTAATTCCACCTCTACTATATAAAGAGGTTGATAGTCTATTGTAAGGGAAGTTCAGTTGAAATTGAAAATTGAGATTCATCTCATTATCTCTCTTTGTCTCTCTATTTTTCTCTCCTAACGTGATCTTCACGATTCCCCTCCAAAATCTCACGTAGCCGACGTGTTTTCTCCTTCTCCCTCCCCTCTCTAAATTTCTTTCACCAAAATCATTATTTTCTCTACCGTTGCATTTTCCCGACTGCATCATTTGGTATCAGAGCATGGAAACGAAATCGTTCTCACGATTCCACGATCCTGTCGACTATTGGAGGATGCAATTCAACTTGAGTCGTCTATCTCATGGCAAGCATTCACGTACGCGTCAACAAAAGTTCAAGTTAATGAAAGTTTGAGATATTTTCTCTTTATCTCGTCTCTCTCCCTCTCCCCCGCGTGGTCTACACGTATTCTTCTTCTCCAAACCCTCGTATTCCCGACGAGTTTCTTCTTCTCAACCCTTCTCTTTCTTCTTCCACTAATTATCTCTACCAAAATTTATTTTTCGACGCGCGCCCAATTTCGATTTGCATCATGCACCTGTCTGTAGTGGGCGGAAGGCTGGGTCGAGCTGCTGCTGCTGGGGTCAGCCCGTGACCTGAGACGGGATTGAGAAGCCATATGTGCCTCCTGGAGACACATGATCTGGGTCTTCAGGTCACTCAACGTCTGTGTCATCTGATCTATCTGAGACATGTCCTGGCACTGCTTCTTCTCAATGATCTCGATCCGGTCCAGCTACTCGCTGATGATACCCATATCAGCGGTTGGCGACTCTGCCTGTGTTGCGGGCCAACTTGCGGCTGCTGAAGATGTGGAAGGACCTGCATCAACCCGTGCTATCCTCTGATAGGACATGGCCTGTGGTGTGGGCTTCCCCTGTGTGTAGAGGCGGGTCTGGGACATGACCGTATAGTTCTCTGCCATCTCCTCGTAGATGGCCCAGACCTGATCCTTATCCTTGGCGAAATAAGAACCCCCACAGGATGCATTCACTAGCCCTTGCAACTCCGGTGTAAGCCCGCAGAAGAAACTCTGAACAAGGTTGGGCTTGGATATGTCGTGATAAGGACACCGGCATGGTTATTAAGGCGGCAAGGCGACAAGGCGTTCATCCTAGGCGCCTAGCGCGCCTAGGCGCGCCTGAGCGTCTAATAAAATGCGACATGTATTGAGACATGCGACATATTTATTTAAAGCAAATGGATGTCGCATGTCTCAAATGCGACATCATTTTTTATTTTTTTAAGCGCATGTCGCATTTTGGAGATGCGACATCAATTAATATATTTTTTTAAGAAAAATTACAGTAAGTATTGGATTTATTTTTCTGTCAAGACCTTTTGTATTTATAAATACATAGTAACTAGAGTATTAGAGTAATAAATATCATTAACCAAATATTAGTTATTAATCACAAGAATGAAGAATCACAACACATAAAGGAATCAGAACATAGATAATTAAACAAGCTATGTTTGGCATATAGGCAAATTGTTTGGCTAAAAGAAGGTTGAAAAATGTACTAAAAATACAGACAAATTGTTTGGCATAACACAACATTTCAAAGACTGAAAGACAATAATCTAATACAGCAATGCTTCAATCATCATCACACAGGTTAGTTTCTTCTTCATGTCCTTCATCTTGCTCTTGGCCATCATCATTTAGATCCATCTAATCATCTTCCTCGTCTTCTTCCTCCTCATCGTCCTGAACATGAGGAGGTACATATTGTCGCCTAATCACATGTGTACGACGAGTACCACGACGACCACGACCACGAAGACCACCACGTGCTGAAGTGCTTGGTTGTGCTTGTGGTTGACTCCTAGGATGAGAACCTTCATATGCTTGAGAAGCACATAATGCTTCATCAATGACCCTCAGTGTAAGCCCCGGTACAACGTACAACCTCTGGTTCCACGTAAAGACCTGTCATCCATTCACATGACCAATCTAACTCTGAAAGAGCAATTAGATCAAAATCTTTTGCTAAATTCCCGAGCCTCCTATTTTTGAATCTCTCCTCAAGTTGCTTGTTGTATTGGATGTAAACAAGCTTGGAAAGTCTATCAACCTCCAACTTATTCCTCCTCTTTGTGTGGATCTGCACATTTATTCAAGTATTACGTAAATTTACAAGTATAAAGTTGGCATTCATATTTGTAAATTTATAAGTGTTTTTGATACATACAAAGTCAAAAGCACTCCAATTGCGTTCACATGAGGAAGATGTGCAACATAGTCCCAAAATACGCTTTGCCACCCGCTTCAGAGCGGGGGTGAGACTTCCATAAGTATCCCACCATTCCACTACACAAAAGTCTACAATGTAAACACATGTTACCATTAAATCATTTAATATAAATAATAAAATGTAACTTACATGGTGGTTTTTTTCCCTTTGTCGAATAGCAATTGCCCTGCCAAACATACCACGAGCTCCCTTTGTAGACTTCCATTTCAGAGCATATCACGTCTTGTTGATCGGGATCATCATGATCCTCTCAAGGCAAAATATGAAATCACCTTCATACCTTCCCATCAATGCCTCATTGTTGTCCTTCACTTTATAATAAAATGCAGGATTCAAGAAACATCCCTGCACCATACAAAGGACGAGCCATCTGATTATCCCAGCGAGAATCAATAATTTATAGAATAGGCATGTAATCTGTTTCCTTCCTGCCAAAGTTTTCAATAATCATTTCCTTTGCAGTGTCAAAAGCCCTAGCAATGTATCCCATGGGCGGCTTCTCGTCAGCATCCACTAAACACAGCACAGTAACGATGGGTTGCACAGCTCTAAGATAATCTTCAAATTTTTCCCAAAAAGCATTCACCATCACAGTTTCATAGACATATTTCCCATCCTGTGTCTCCGACCAAGAACTAGTGTTCCACACCTCAGAAATAAACAAAGACGCCAAAGCTTTCCTTTACTTGAGCAAACTAGTAAGGGTCAAGTAGTTGGTAGCAAAGCGGGTAACTCCGCTTCTAGACAGCTCTTGGTGATCCTCACTGAATTGTAGAAACGCATCATGCAACCGAATATGCTGGTAAATATACGTTACTTTTCTAGCCCTCTTGATAACTCCTGCAAATTTCTGTAACTTGGAAATATCCTCAAGCATCAGATCCAAGCAGTGTGCAGCACATGGAGTCCAAAAGAGGTTTTCCTCTTCTCCATCAGTAACTTTCCTGCTAAAATAAAATTGTTTGCATTGTCGGTGACAACTTGTACAACGTTCTCCTCACCCACCATCTCCACAGCCTCGTCTATCAATTTGAACACATACTCCCCGGTGTGTACATTGGATGTTGCATTCTTTGCATAAATAAAAAATGACCCTTCTGGAGAATTAACAAGGAAGTTAATCAGACTTCGTTGTCGTTAATCAGTCATGCGTCACACTTAATCGTGCATCCATATGTCCTCCAATGGCTTTCATGCTTTACCTGCAAATCTTTGGTCCTTGCATATAATCTTTCAAGTAGGGGCTTTCGCAATTAGTGATAAGATGGAGGAACAAATCCTCTCCCAGCTTGGACAATAGCCTCCACTGCCACCTCAAAAACTTCTCGTTGTGCAACATTAAAAGGGATGCCACCTGTATAGAATAGCTCAGCTATGGCATCATATGCCACCTGTGTAGCATCCTTTTTTAAAGCAAACTCAATTATAGTTTGTTGTGCTTCACCACGAGCCCTTGCTGCCCTCTTTTGTGCCACAACCTCCCATGGGCTAGCAGAACTAAACGAGTCCATAGGACCCTTGCCGTGTGGATCCTTTCGTACAGGTGGCCTATTTGAGAACATGAACCAGAACTAGATTTAACGTTTTTACATGTTGTAGCCGTAGGATGTGAGTCATCCAAGATGACTACATGTTCACCGTGATCAACATCATCTGCATCTGGAATGTTTGAATCAGCTCCACTATATCTGTAATCAACGACTATCTTCCTCTTCTTGTTACGATTTTTGAAGTCAGCCATCTCTTTCTTAATCTCCACAGTGGCTTTTGGACACATAGATACATTCTCGATAACCACCAATCAAGTGTTCTTTCTGCCTTTTGATTCCACCATTAGTAATGTGGCCGCACAATGCATATTGCACCTTATTCTTGTCTAGTGTATTCGGCCAAAAAGAGTACTTCCAACCGGGATCCTTCGACGCCGCTTTCAAGCATGGATCATTCATCTTGTCGGTGAAGCGGGGATCAATTTCTCCAGGCCTTTGCACAGTAGATGGGGTTGGTGTAGTAGTGGGATTAGGAATGGCATCCCCATCCAAGGATTCCATTGAAGTCATTCTACAATGGGAGAGCAAGAGAACGCAGGGAGGCTGCTGGAGGAGGAGGGAGGCCACTGGAGGAGGTAGGGAGGTCGTCGTCGGAGGAGGGAGGCCGTTGGAGGAGGAGGGAGGTCGCTGGAGGAGGTAGGGAGGCCGCTGGAGGAGGAAGGAGGCCGCTGGAGGAAGAGGGCGTCCGTTGGAGGAGGTAGGGACTCGGGAGGACGTCCGAGGAGTATGGAGGCCGTCGGAGGAGGAGGGAGCCCACTGGAGGAGGCAGGGAGGCGGCTGCGGAGGAGACAGGGACGATGCAAGGGGTTTCTCTGCTAAACAGGGTAATGAGGGTCGGGTCGAATGCGGAGGGGTAATACAGGATCGAACGGTATATAGCATTTCCAATATGCGACATGTATATCGCAATTTAAAAATGCGTTATGTATATCGCAATTTGTAAATGCATTATGCATATTGCATTTTGAAAATGCGATATATGTGTAACACGCATAAAAAAAAGTTGCCTAGGCGGCGCCCAGGCACGCCTTGACGCCCAGGCGACCCAAGGTGTGCGCCATTTTTTATGAAAGCAAGGCGTGCTTTCTAGGCGCACGACTTGGGGCGCCTGGGCGCCTAGGCGGCCGCCTAGGCGTGCGCCTTAACAACATTGGACACTGGTCAATGAGCTCTCTGAATCTGTCCCATGCCTCATGGAATTGTTCATTGGGAAGCATGGAGAAGTTGTTGATGAGGGCTCGCGCTGCATTCGTCCGGTCGAGTGAATAGTACTTATTCAAGTACTCGTTTAGGTGCTGTTCCCATGATGTGACGTATTTCCATAGGTGCTTCAGCCAATAGGTTCTCTGTCGACGAGGGAAAACGGAAAAGCCATCATCTTGATAGTATCCTCGTCCACGAGTCGATCGTGGACCGTGCTGCAGATCATCTCAAATTACTGGAGATGGAGGTGCGACTCCTCGGTGGCTAGCCCGTGAAATCTGGGCAGTAGCTGGATGGTCTGAGGTGGGAGCTTGAAATCTCACAGAATGACTGGCAGCTGAATCCATCTATGTATCAGAGTCGCGCCAGGGTTGTGCAACTCTCTCATCGGACGTGCGTGTGCTGCTGGCTGTACTGGCTCATTTGGCTCTCCTCCCCCAGGAATGTCTCCTCCTCCACCGGCTCTGTGTTGCTCCTCTCGGTCTGCTCGCATCAGCGCTATCTCCCTGCGCATATCAGCCATGAAATCCCACTGGTCTCTGATCTGACGCTGCATAGTCTCAAGAGAGGCTAACAAGGTGTTGTTGATGGCACCCTGATCAAGTACATACGTGTGGGTCTGGCCGGACCCATCAGTGCGCTCCTCGCTGCTGGCCATGGTCTCTGCAAAGGCAAAAGATCCGAACTCAGGTGCCGTCAAATGAATAAACGGCTGCTGCGGTCTCTGCTCGGGGACCTCAGGACTGGTAGAAGGGTGGTCGAGGGGGAACAGGGCGGAGTCAAACTCGATTTCGGAGAGCGGGTCTGGGCTCTCGTGAACCAACCTAGATGAATGAGGCGGAGTGCTCGAAAGCGGTGCAGCCAAAGGCTGCCTAAGGGACCTCCGGCCCATCATCGTGATGTTGAGAGTGAAGGCGGATGAGATTTGGAAAACACACAAGATCGGGTAAACAAACCTCCAATTCACCTACTCACACTGAGCTGATGACCGTAAAGGTTCGGTCTTTTATCTTGTCGATTTTATTTAGGTGATCAATCAGTCTATCAGAGCGATTAAGCGAGCTGTTTGGAATCCAACGCTCTCAGGAGACTGTCCCGATCCAAGGTTAGATCTTTCCCAGCCAGTACAAGTTGCGGACCGTTTACCGGCTACCCGATCAACACGCTTTGTTAAGGATATCGCGGCCCCGCTTTACCGGAAACCGGAGCGATCCTCACTGGAGAACGACTAACCTGAAACCAATAGTATGAAAAGAGGTCGGATATGGCTCTAGCCTAGTATGCGGGTCACTCTCTCGCTCATCCAAACCGGACAATGAGGGGATTGCTCTCTTAAGATAAATTTTCAATCAGGTGTCTTTTAGGGTCAAGTGTGTTTAGCAGTGCCAATTTTATAATTTTTCTTTTTTAGATATTTTTCAAGCAAGCAACGCCTAACGAATTTTCCGATTCTTCTGATTATTTTATGTCCAAAAACAGGGGGAGAAGTCGAAAAAGCCGATGCGCGGTCAAATACTATGATGCATGCAAAGTCAGAAATGCGTATCTGACGCCAGCTCTCTACATGCAGGATCCACGCATAAAATACAGACAGAATTATAATTACCTATATGATGCAAGAAGAAATAGGCCTTAGACAGAAAATTTCTACTCGAGAAGAACAATAGCTAAATGGTCAACAAGAGAGGTCGGGGTCCGGTCTCTGATGCCGATCGGTGTCCGCCACACTGGATTCTGCCAGCGCTGTATACAGCCTCTAGCGGTACATGACCTCTCAGGTGACCGAATTAGCTTTTTCTTTTGTGATTTAATTAATTAGATACACTAAGCGATCTATAGGTGCAGGCAAGCAATTAGGGCTGGGGACTTAATCAATTACGTCACAGTCAAATAAAAATCCTAAGTCTAGGGGCCAAAATCTTCGAGAATAAAAAATAAAAGAAAATACGAAGAAATCAAAACCAGCATAAAAACCGCGATGAGGTCCTCTGCTAAGTCCACGTTTGAGTCCTGTGTTATTACAATAATAATGGAAATAGAACTAAAAATAAAGCTGAAACTGCTCCCAGGGTCCTGCTCCTCCTCTCCTACGCTCTCCTGCGGCTCGATGCAGAAACGAGCCGCCTCCGCTTCGCTCGGGTGCCTCGGCGCCCCTATGAAAGCCGACCTCGCTCGTCGGGCCCTCGCAAGAAAGGGAAACAAAAACTAGTCAGGCCACAGTTATAAAAATAAAATAAAATAAAATAAAATAAGATAAATGAAAACAAAAATAAAGAAAAAGAAATAAAAACAAAAACAAAAACAAAAAGCAAATAAAGAAAAATAAAAAGAAGAAGAAAATAGAAACAAAATAAAAAATGGAACCATTCTGATGAGCGCTCAACCGATCAGGGTTAAGTCTCAGAAAATCAGATCAAGGTCGTTGCGACCCCAATAGACTAAGCGTGGCTCAATCAAGAAAAATCAGACCACTATAGCAATCAATCAAACAATAAAAACATGGCAAGCAGTCTTGCTAGTTATTTAACCTGGTATAGCTACCAGGATCGAATACATGAGCACGGAATGAAAATCTACGAAGTAGTCAAGTAATCAAGGAAATAAAGGAATTTTGGTGGTTTTTAATTTTTAAAAATTTTTTATGATTTTTAATAAGAAAAAGAATAAAGAAAAAGGCCAAAATTAAACTCATTCAATTATTTAAAGGGTCAAAACAACTCAAAAATTTAAAACAAAAATATTTTTGTGTTTTCAAAATATTCAACTGTTTTGGAATTTTATGGGTTTTTTTGATTTTCTTTAATTTTTCTTAAAATAGAAGAAGGCAAAAAACAACAAGCAATGTACAACCTGGATATAAAGGCAAATTAAAATTATTTAAAATGCCTATAAAATCCTAGCAGCAATTTTATGTGAAACTATAAAATAAAATCTACCTACAGAAACTGAAAACACATTTTTTTGTTTTTCTATGAATTTTTAATGATTTTTATAAAGTTTTTAATCTTTTTCAATTTTTAGGAGTTTTATAAAATGAAACAGAACAAAAATCACACAGAAATTAAAACACAACAAAACAAACACACGCTGATTTTTTTGGAATTTTTAAAGGTATTTTTATATTTTTAATTGATTTTTCAAAACAAACAGAGACATTTTTTTAAGGTTTTGAATTTTAGAAAATATCAAATCAAATCAAAACTGGTCATAAAAATCACCAAAAAATCTACACAGTAGCAGGAGCTACGTATAAAAATTTCAGAATTTTTGGAGTATTTTTGTTATTTATTTGATTAAAAACAAGACACACATATCACATGGACCAAAATGCAAATTATTTAAGTTCTTGAACTAAACAGTAACAAGAATAAAAAGTCCATGATAAAAGGTGCAATTTTTTCCAATAAAAAGTGCACATGCCATAAATCAGCGTTCACATGGGCATATATGCAATTTTGAAAAGTATCTATTCAATCAGCAACACATGAAAGGTTCAGGACAAATGTTGCAAATATCCCACTATGCACGTGACCAGGCACGTGTATCCAAACAGGAAGGACTAAAACTGCAAATATAAGAAACTACAGGGGCTGAAATGCAAAATGATCCAACTGTATATTTTATTTTACAAACTAAAACATAAACCAAAATAAATGCAAGGTAGAAGATGCAATATACCCATGAAGGCACGTGAGAGGCGCGTGGAGGGACATGTGTCGGCTGCTGATAGGGCATGATCGGGCGGCTCTGGATGCGTCAGATGTCAGATCTGACGGTCTCTGCTGGTCGGGGACGTGGCTAGTACGGAACCGTTAGATCTGACATTTAACGGTCTGACACCTCGAGTGAATGAACGGACGGATGAAGTTTGGAAGGTTGAGTCGATCCAACGACGGCGAAGGCGTCTACAAGGTTGCAAAAAATGGTTCATGCGGCCGTTTAAACGGCCGTTTAAACTCATTCGGCCCTCGACCGACTGTATTACCTTTAATCGGCTATGTAAACGGTCAGACCGTTTAAACGGGTGTAATCGGCCGTTTACACGCCGTTTAAGCGGCCGCGTTTTGCATTAAGGTTACATAAACCCTATATTGATTATGCTATCTACTTTGACATGTCACATTTGGATGAAGAAGTCATTGAAATTGATAATATCTGATCAATGTTGTGAATATGTGATCATATTTTTATAGTCCATTTATACTTTTTTATTAAATATATATACGTAATATTTTTTATTAATTTAAAAATGTAAAACCGCATAGACCGTTTAATTTCCGTTTAAACTCCCGCATACCGTTTAAACAATAATCGGTGACCCTACCGACTGTATACCGCATACCGTTTTTTGCAACCTTGGGCGTCTAGATGAACTGCGCCTGGGCGAACTTCATCGGATCCAAGGATGCAATCCTCGGCTCCCATGAAGGATCTGAAGGCACCGGTGAAGTCATGGGCCTCTTCCGCGTCAGATGGCCGGCATGGATGGAAGCTCCAACGATCTGATCGGCGAGGCGGCGCAAGTGATCTGGAGCTGCTCTGGCGAGGATGGACGAAGGTGATCTAGGGACTCTCCACGCGTGGCAAGACTTGCAAGGGGTTGCTCTGACTCGGAGCTACGCTCCGGTCTGGTTTATTAGGTCTGAAAAGCAGAGAAGCGGAGGTGAATGGGGGTTGGTCTCCGGCGGTCGCGATAGATGGAGACCTCGAGCCTAATCTCGACTCTAGAGACGATGATCAGGCTGCATAGGAAGATGGAGGGCGAGCGTGTGGGTTGATCGGAGCGGATAAGTAAGGGTGACGAAGCTCCGACCGGCTGGTCGGAGCTGGCGGAGCTACTGTGGCGAACAGATGAAAGATTGATAAACGCACGGAGCTAGGAATGATTAGAGGGCTACATGAGGGTCTGAGCACAATCCTAAGCTCCAGGCGGAGTGGACGGTGGGTTGTGGCCTCGACCAAGCTGCAGCGGGCGAAGGAGGCTTCTCGCAGTGGTTCTCCGGCCACGAAGGGTGAGCTGCGGCTACACAGCATTAACTCGACCACCGAAGGTGTCCTCCGACGTCTATCACTACGAGGAAGGATTCTAGGGTATCAAGAAGGGGTGCGGCGCGAGCTAGGGACCCATGGAGGCGACTGGAAGAATTTATAGAACTCCCAGCCAGCTGGAGGAACCGGGCCAGGGCAGGCAATCCGAGAATGATCCGCACTTCCCTAGGGATCCGCGAGGATCGTGGATCCATAGGGAAGGCGCGGGCGAAAAATCAGCGCAAGCAGGTGCATGATCTGGCTAGGATAAATGGGAGAAGTGGGTCCGGCGGAACAGTCGGGTCGGGTCAAGCCTTGGAAGAGGGGGTTGACCCGAGTCAACGTTCCTTCGTGGACCAATCAGAAAATAGAATTTACAAAAATATTTATAAATTCAATTAAAAATAATAAATGATTTTAAATAAAAAGTGTATAAAATGAAAAATATTTGTTATTTTTCAAACTATTTTTTGTGATTTTTATTTATTTTTATGAAAAATAAATTATTGTATATACATTATAATGTATTATGTATTGGTATAAAATACTTATGTATTTTGTACAAATATTTGTATTTTAATATTTTTACAAAAATACCTCAATT
This sequence comes from Ottelia alismoides, assembly GCA_037367405.1. NCBI lineage: Eukaryota > Viridiplantae > Streptophyta > Magnoliopsida > Alismatales > Hydrocharitaceae > Ottelia > Ottelia alismoides. The sequence goes on along the minus strand of JAZKJV010000640.1, from coordinate 1,426,926 downwards.
TTAAATTTTTTTTATTTACAAATAAAATAAATAGAGAAGAAAACACATATACATTTATTATGTACAAGTGAGAGAGAGAATTTTATTCTATTTTTATTTTATTTTTCTGATTTTTATTATATTTTTAGAAATATATACAAGGAAGTAAAAACACATTTTTATTTTAATTTTGGCAAAAATAATTTATGTACACATAGGATACATATATACAAGGTAGAGTGGCCCTATCTCTCTCTACCTATTTTATTTGGCGATCAGGCCAATGCTTGGCCCTCTTGGAGTTCGTGTCACTCAGTATTTATTCTAAATACTTCCTTCTTTTTCTTTTTATTCTTTATTCTTTTATTTTTGCACAAATACATGCTAATTATGATATATTAACACATGCATGTTTATTGCTAAGTTATTGTATTTACACCTATTTACATGATGCTTTGCAAAGATAATTAGCTAAAATAAAAGAATAAAGAGTGACGAATGAGGATTCATCATTTGACCATTTGCAAAGGAGGTCAGCTGATGCACCAGTTAGGAGATGCTAGTTTTGGGATGTTGAGTTGGCTAAGAGAAGGTGAGGAAGGCCCAAGAAGTGTTGGAATGAGACTATATAAAGGGATCTTAATTTTTTGAATCTAAGACTGAGATTGGTCCAAGATAGATCTGAATGGAGGCAAAGAATACATGTAGCCGGCCCTACTTAATGTGGGAAAAAGCTTTGTTGTTTGTAGAAAAAAGAGTTTTCCTGTAATTTCTCTATTTTTGGGCAATTTCACTGAAATTTCACCGAATTTCTCGTTCCAAGCTTACCGAAACGAAATTGAAATCAGACATTTAAAGCCTTGTTTGACTGTCTGCTCATTTGACCCCGTTAATCATTGCCTATTTAGTTAGTCAAAGACAGCAGACATGTGGCTCTTTTGTTTTTACTTCACAAAGTTGAGCATCCATGTTGTGCTTCTATCTATTTTAAAACACCTCAACTGTACCAATAATGTAAAAAAAAGAAAGTGTGTCACTTATAAAAAAAGCAAGTGTAGAAGTTCTTTAGTTTGTAGTCCACTTAATCGACCTTTCTCTTGTTTCTATTTATTTAAAGTTTTGCCTGTATCATTTAACCGAAAAAGCCAGGCATTAGAGGTCTTTGGTTCATAGTCTACACTTAACTTTCTATCTTGCTCCTATCTAGTTCTGAACTGTTCCCCAGCCACTTATTACCAAATATAGCAGCCTTCCATGATCTGAGGCTACCTTGACTTATTTGTTTGCTGCCAGCTTTTTGAGCATTGACTTTAATAGCAAGCTTAAGCACCAAGTTGGTAGTCCGCATAAACTTGAGTTTATTCTTTTTGTTGGTGTGTGAACCTCGAGAATCAAAGTATTTTACTCATGCCCAATTTTGGAATGCTAAATTGTTTGTGTTTTGCTCCGATAGTGAGTTACTACTTCTTAGACTATTGTAAAAAGACTAAGAGATTGATATGTTGGTAATGAACCCTGGCTTCTATATACGAAGAGGTTAGGGTTATTGCGAGTACACATGCATAAAAGAATACAAAATTACCCCCATGGATTATAGCTCTTATCTACTCTAACACTCCCCTTAAGATGAAACATAAATATCTAACATGCTCACCTTAGTTATGTTAGGAATGCTCAAAAGAGGTTCTAGAGACTACCTTGACCAACTTATGCGTTTTCTGGTCTGCAAAAGAAACAATGGAAGTTCCCAGAAGTCATCGTTCTATGAGGTCTCTGCTGAAATGCAATCTTTCTCTACATGTTTCATTCTCTCGTGAAAGATGGGGTTATTTGCTATATGCATGGAAAACATATTGTCACATCTCAGCTCTATTACCATGCCTGGTGAAAGATGAATATATACACCCAACATGAATCCACTGCATCTCTGTTGCCGCTCGGGTTGTCACCCTATAATTGTTCTTGCACTCAAATAGGATACTACTGAGTGTAAATTGCTTATCCATGTGACAAGGTTACCTTTGAGGTAAGTATCGAAAATTAATGGACTTTTTATCTGCAAGGTACTCTATATAATATTCGTACCAATATGCTGTAGTATAACGCGATGTCCTTGTTGTTAACTGTAACTTCTGTCTGAGAATGGCCTTGATGTATTTCAAGACCATCATGGTTGCATCCAAACTGTGCTTGCGTAGGACTGCTAATGAATTAATTTTCTCTACAAGGGGATTGCCAGTTCGAGTAATATTAAGATAGATGAGCTTTCTCATCAACCAATGATATTGGCCTTCATCTCCGAGCATGTCCTCATGTAAACGAGTCTTATGATATATAGGAATATGGACTGGTTTGGCACCTAATATGCCAGTATCCTGCGAAAGATTAATAATATATTTTCTATGCTAAAGAACTAGTCCTCTTTCCGTAAAAAAAACTAGTCCTTTGCAGATATGGGTTACCTCTAACCCAAGAAATATCTCAATGAGCCCATATCCATGATCACAGTAGACTGCAGCCATCTGCTTTACTTCTGTGATCTCCTGCTCGTCATCACCAAATCAGGAATATGTTATCAATACATACGAACATAGATACGGTGAACATCTCTGATCCCATGCTCATCATGACCAATCAGAATTATGCTATCAACATAGATCAATTTTCTATAATGTACGTCTTGGTTAATTAGTGATGTGAGGACGATCTAGCAAAGTCCTTGATCTTAAGTACATCTGAGAACATCTGAAATCATGCTCGGGGGCTCTGTTGGATGCCATAGATGATCTTTTTCTACTAGCAAACCTTCTGACACTGCCTCTTGGCTCGAAACTGAATGGTTGCTACACGCAGACGACCTTCTCAAGATCACCATAGGGATACATATTCTTCAGATTCATGCTCTAGCTGATGCAAATACCAGTGACATGCATAACCACTGAAAGAATGATTTGAAGAGGCAGAAGTCTAGCCACATATGATAACATATCAAAGAGATCCATCCCTTAGATCGGAGTGAAACCTCTGGCTACTAGCCGTGCCTTGTGTTACTAAACTATTTTTGTTTTGGGTTATGCTTCACTGCGAACATCCATTTGGAGCCAACCATCCTACAACCCCGAAGTGGATCCACCAAAGGCACATGAAAATTGGGATATTGAGGCAACCATCTCCACGGCACCCTTATGAAGGGCGGTATCAGTATGACACATGTATATGTATAATAAATAAGCACTTTGCAGATTGTATATATAAGTAATATGAGCCAAGGATGTCGCCTTAGAGAGAAGATGCAAGGTGCAATTACGTGTGTTTCTTCAAATAGTGATTGGAATAACAAGGTCATCTAGGCCTTCTATCACTTTATTTAGGCATGTCACTGGAAATAATATCAGATTGAAATTATGGGGATTAAGAATTACAAAAGGTGAGGATAGTCAATGACTTTGTAGGGGCATTATAAGGTGTATTGTATTTTGAATCTGGTATCATATAAAATTGAGAATTTTGTGTATTTTTAAGGTAATGGCACACGCGGCATGAGGTATTATCTTAATTAAGTATATCCTCAACAGATCTCGTCGAAGCCTAACTCCTTATAATGGAGAAGAATGGCATATTCTTGAAGGTGATATATGCATTGATGTCTTGTCAATGACAGCTGAGATTAAGTCATTGATATACTTCCTTTCTAACAAAATAATCATTAATTCAAACTTGATTGTTCATGGAGCAAGCTTGTCTCTCTCGAAATCAAGATGTTATACAAAGGCAACAAATCCAAAAGCTCTGCGAGACAGTAAAAATTAGTCGATCAAGGTATAATATCTTAATAAGAAGTTTCTCGTCAACAATTAAGTAAAGAAGGTGATTAGTGAGAAGCCATGAACATTACATCTCTTATAGTGATGATAAGACATTTTCTTGAATAAGAAGAGACCTAGTGGCATAAAGTATGTGTCGATGCTTGTGTCCTGCAACACTGTTATTGTAAAGATTAGAGATTGAGATGCATTCATGAGGACCCCAGGGTTCTGTTATATAGGAGAAAAGCCTTGGGTTAATTACAGAATAACTATAAAGAAAATAAATAATATGAAAAGACTCTGCTGAGATACAAATATCTCAACACTCCCCCTCAAGCTGGAGTATATATATCTGTCATGCTTAGCTTGGAACAATATTTCTGGAATGGACCTCGGGTAAGAGCTTTGGTGAAAATATCTGCAATTTAATCTCCAGTTGAGACATAAGAAGTGGCAATGAATCCCTTCTGGATCATATCTCTAGTGTAGTGGCAGTCCACCTATATATGCTTTGTGCGCTCATGAAATGCAGGATTATTGGCTATAAATAGAGATGCTTGATTATCACATAGAAGTTGCATGGGGAGAGGCACTTCTATGGTAAGGTCTAGCAGAACAGACCTTACCCTTATCATCTCTGTGCATCCTTGAGCCATGGCTCTGTATTCAGATTCTACACTGGATCTGGCAACCACAGTCTGCTTCTTACTCTTCCAAGATACAAGACTCCCAACAAATACTGCATAGCCTGGTGTAGACTTCCTATCTATGGGACATCCATCATAATCTGCATCAGTACACGCGGTCACCTCAAGGATCACATCCCACCTAAATGAGGCCAGTACCTGGTGAGGTCTTCAGGAATCTAAGAATCATGTGAACTGCATCCATGTGTACCTGCCTGGGTTGCTCCATGAATTGGCTTACTTTGCTTGTATCAAAGGATATGTCTGGCCTGGTGATTGTAACATACATGAGCTTCTCAACCAGCTCCCTATATCTTCTCTTATCTACCTCCTCACTGGTGTTATCATATAACCTCATCCCTGGATCCATAGGAGTGGTAGCAGGCTTGCACTCAGCCATGCACGCCTCTAATAGTAAATCTGTCACAAATTTTCTCTGGGTCATTACAAGACCTTGCTGGTTCCTAACGAACTCTAATCCGAGGAAGTAACGTAGGCTGCCAAAATCCTTAGTCACAAATTGTTTGCCTAAGAATTCTTTAACAGACCGGATGCCCTACTCATCATTACCAATGACTATTATATCATCAACATATATCAGAACGACAACGATACCTATTTGTGTCTTCTGGACAAAAAGTGGTCGGCAATAAACCTTATAAAGCTATGCTGTTCTATTAGTTCTGATAGCTTCTGAAACCAGGACCTTGGACTCTGTTTTAGACCATAAATCGTCTTATGAAGTCTGCACATCTTCTGAGACTCCCCCTCAGCAACAAAATCAGGGGGCTGCTGCATGTAGACCTCCTCCTGAAGGTCGCCATAAAGAAAAGCATTCTTTACATCAAGTTTGTAAGGCGACTAGTCCTTAGACACTGCAACAGATAGAAGAATGCGTAGAGTAGAATGTCGAGCCACTGGTGAGAAGGTATCTTGGTAGTCCACCCCATATGTCTGGGTGAAACCTCGTGCTACAAGCCATGCCTTGTAGCGATCCACGCTGCCATCAGCCCGCTGCTTGATTGTAAAATTCCATTTGCAACCTACCACTAAAGCACCTGGAGGAGCAGACACAATGGTCCAAGTACCACGAGACTGAAGAGCTGCCATCTCTTCCTCCATGGCTAATCACCATCGACTGTCATGTATTTCCTGGTATGTTCGTGGGATGGTAACAACTGAGAGTCCCACGACAAACTTTTTGAATGCCTCTGAGAGATGATCTAAGGAAACCTGAGCAGCTAAAGGATAGGTAGCACATCTGCGACATGGTTTTCGTAAAGCAATAAGTATATTAATATCAACATCTTCCTTGTTCTCCGACGATGACTGCTGCCCCCCCTGAATAGAGTCCTGTGGTACATCCATATCATCGATGTCATTAGTAGACCGAATATTATCAGTACATACCTGAGGTGCTGAATGATAGGGAAGGCGCATGAGCAGCAGGAAGAGTAGGTGGCCTGCGAGTGTAAACACGTGGCAAGAACTGGATTTGTGGTGATGGAGGTGGTTGAGGTGGAGGTGGTGGAGGGCCAACTTGAGCAAGGGGTGGTGGTGGAACAAAAACCTCTTCACCAGACTCTGAGTTAGACAACCGATCGCCCGTGGGAGAAAAATACATGATCGACTCAAAGAATGTAACATCAACACTCACATAGTACTTTCTCCGTACAGGATCAAAGCACCTATACCCCTTTTGGGTATGAGAGTAACCAACAAAAATACTTTTGACAGCTCTTGGAGAGAGTTTGTCACGTCCATGAGTAAAATTGTGGACAAAGGCTACCGAACCAAATACTCTGGGGGTAAGTGTGAAAAGATCCTTCTTGGGAAACGCAATCAAGAAGGGAACCTTTTCACCAAGAATCATTGAGGGCATGCGATTTACTAAGTAGCACACAATGAGGACTGCATCCCCCCAGAACGAATGAGGAGCCCGACTCTAGATCAATAAGGTCCTAGTGATATCAAGAAGGTGACGGTGTTTGCATTCCGCAACACCATTTTGCTGTGAGGTGTATACACAAGGTGTCTGGTGAACGATACCAAGAGACCTGAGAAACTCAGATAAATGTAGGGTAGAGAATTCCAAAGCATTGTCATATCGAATAAACTTCACATGAGACGGAAAAATATTTTTGATTTCAATAAGAAAAGATTTGATGATAGAACCAGTTTCAGATTTATTCTTTAACAAAAGCACCCAAGATAATATGGAAAAATCATCCACAACAACCAGATAAAATCTATGTCCCTGATGATCTGGAACATGACTAGGACTCCAGATGTCAAAATGTAATAACTCAAATAAATAAGTACTATGACGACTCTGATGACTCGGAAAAGGAGACCGATGGTGCTTCCCGAGCTGACATGCCTCACAATCCAAGATGGTACGAGGAGATATCTGTGGAAGAACATGATACCGCTTTTGCAGAGGAAGATGTCCAAATCGAAGATGCCATATGAACGAGGACACAGATCCAGTAGGAATAGTAGCTGCACCGGTGCATGGAGGTTGGATCGGTCTGTAAAGTCCTCGCTGCTAACGGCCACATCTAATCACCCTGCCAGTAAGTATATCATGAAAAACAAAAGTCGAAGGATCAAATATGGCACGACAATGTAAATCCTTTGTGATCTGACTTATGGACAATAAGTTCATCTGAAAATCTGGAGCATGCATAGCATTTTGTAATCGCATCAAGGGTGTAATAATGATATCGCCTTGGCCGATGATGGGAAGGTGAACTCCATTGGCAATCACAACCGACCTCCCAGGGGGTAGAGATCTGTGTAAGCTAAATTGTGCTCTGTCTCCACATATATGATGAGATGCATCGGAATCCATGATCAAGTCGCTTAGGTTGGAGTTATAATTTGAAAGAGCATAGCCGATACCTGAGGAGCTCGCGTAAGCTCTAGCTGTAGCTGCTGTATCTAATGATCCTGTAGCTGTGGTTGCCGTAGAGGGGATAGTCATTATCTCTCTTAATCGAGAGACAATCTCATCAAATCGCGGGTCCTGAGTAAAAGATGAAGGAGCAGCTTCTATCTGCTCGGTTGCTCGTGCATGTGGCGGATAACCATGCTTCTTGTAACATATGTCCTCGGAATGTCCTGGCCTCTAGCAGTATGTGCATGGGCCTCGTTGACGTCCTCCACTTCGTCCGCGTGGTCCACGATCACGAGACTGTAAGATACCTCCTCTACCACGAGACACCCCCATCGCGGAAGGGGATTGTGGTATTGTAGGGGAAGAGGTGGTAACCCGGCTTAGTAGGCTTCCTCCATGGGTGGAATAGTCTCTCCTGTCAGAAGTTGAGTACGTGCGGCGTCATACTCAGAGTTAAGAGATGAAAGGAACACGCTTGTCATAGTGGCATCTCTGTAGGCTTGTTGCTGCTCTATGCTTGCAGTAAGCGGCATGCAACTATGAAGACGCTCAGACATGCCTTTGAGATTTGAGAAGTGGGCATGAAGTGGTTGATCATTCTATTTGGTAGAGAAAATATTAAATTGGAGTTGAAGAATTTTGCTCTCATTCTTCGCATGTCCAATGTAATGGCTAGATGGTCCCATATGGACTTGGCAGTGGGTTGATTGATGACATTGTTGGCAATTGATGTGTTGAGTGTCCCGGTGAGCCAGACTCGTGTATAAGCATCGTCCTGTTTCCAAGATGCGTTTGTCCCAGTCTTGTCCTTAGATTCTGGATCAGTTAGAATATGTTCCTTATCTATACTCTGCATAAGGATGAGAAATTGTTTGGACCACAAATCATAGTTGGTCCCATCCATCTTCACAATAGGAGCCGGTCCCTTGAAAGGGCCATTGGAAGAAAACACATCACCCTTGTTGTCGGCCATGATGCACTATACCAACACCGGACTAAAAAACTGGGAGTATTCAATAGTGGTAGGTTCGTACTATCATATGAAGGATCGAATCAATATATAGGATCATATCTTCATTATCATAATCAGAACTAGAAACAAATATGTTTTTGATAGATCGGCAAACTAAGTCTTACAGACTTACTGATGTATCTGGACCCTTGATGCCACCGTTCCTTTCCAATTTTCCTTTCAGAGAGTGAGAAGCAAAGATATTATCATGGCATATAGATGATGGGACAGATGATGCAGTCATACAGATGATGCTCGCGATAGAGGTCCACCACGGCACTGCGACTACCAGATGGAGGCGCAACATCAGTACTTTCCGGCAAAGGCTCTCGGGCAGTAGGAGTCCCTGGCGGCGCATAACACCCTATGGCGACGTGGTTACCCCTCCTGGCGGAGCCGCAGGGGCCAGGGGACATTGTTGAGCCCTGATTGGGGGTCGGCGATGGCGAGACCTCCGTGTATGAACCCTGATTAGGGGCCAGGAGACACTGTTGAACCCTGATTAGGGATCGACGATGGAGAAAAACCATTGTTAGGGTTTGGCAAAGCATCCGTGCGTGAAACAAGCGACACCCGATGATCCTCCAGGTGTCGAAACGGAGGTGAGGGTTCCCTTGCGTGGCTTTCAGCCGACGCAAGGGCCCCTTGCGAGAGTTCCTTCGACGGCGCAAGAGGAGAGACACTTGGAAGGAAGGCTGGGTCGTGAAGGAGTAACCCAGGAAGAGGGCGGCGCACGAAAGAAAACCTTAGGTTTTCTTTTCGTGGATGAGGTTAGGGCTAGAAGGTGGGGACGATGAAAAAATTTTATCAGGCTCTGATACCATGTAAAGATAAGAGATTGAGATGCATTCATAGGGACCCCATGGCTCTTATATAAAAGAAAAGCCCTGGGTAAATTACAAATAGCTATAAAGAAAATAAATAATGTGAAAAGTCTCTGCTGAGATACAAATATCTCAACAGGTATACTATAATGTATGTACACCTGAGGTGATGCAAATTAGTATTTGCGTTGACGGCGAAAATAATTTTTGATGGTGGAATTTCGGTGGAGAAGCAATAGAGGGGTTGAGAAGAAGAAACTCGTCCGGAACACGAGGGATTAGGGAGGAAGAACGTGCAGATCACGCGTGGGGAGAGGGAGAAGGAGAGGAGATAGAGAGAAATTCTCAATTTTATAACATAGTGAACTGACTAGAACAATGGACCCTCATCCCTTTATATATGAGGGATGAGATTACAAAAATAGAAATCAAATTCAAATTGACAACTAATTATCCTAAATAAACTCTAACTAATTAACCGACTAACTACCTAATTTGAAATTCAAAATAAAACTAATTGAGATCACACGCGATCTCTTTATTTAAATTAAAAATTACAACAACTCAAATAACGTAAATAAAATTGATGGATATAAATTTAAATAAATGCAGCTCTATATTCTGATTCCACGCTGCATCAACTCTCCTCCGCTTTTAAAAATTCGTCTCCCGACGAATTGCTTGATCTAGATTCGTCGTGGGAGAATTCATCCTTGAAATTGTAGCTTCAATTTCCCTCAATTAGATCCCTTTCAACGTTACGTTTGTAGTTTTTCCCAATAGGAGGGTGCCTCTACAATTTTTGTACCCCTTCACTTAAAATAATCCCATAGAATAATATATCCTTACTGGGCCCTGTTGATAAAGGTCTCTGGGAGGCGGACCTGTACTGCAATTATTCCAACTTAACGCCTCAAAGTTAACATTCATATAAAAAGATTTAGGGAGCCGGATATTTATGCAATTTTTCCAGATTTGCTTCCAATCCTTGATTTCTTTCCATCGTAAGGGGATCCCAACCCTTACTAGGGTTTCATCCCCTCCAGAGCTTCGACGGCGCCGTGTCCGGTGTTGGAGGCAGCAGTGGTCGCTCCCCCGGTAGCAACAGTTGGTGGCAATGGATAGGCGGCATCGGATTGGTGGGGCTGGTGCGATATCGGGGTTGGGCCAAGCATAGGTCGCCGCGAAGGTGGGGTCGCGATGGCGGTATGGGAGTGGAGCGGAGGGTTTTGCTGGGGTTGGGAAAGAAGATGTAGCGGGAGGGGCAACCTGGGGTGGCGTGTGGGGCGAGAGGAGTGACTGGGGGAATCGGGTGTAGCGGGGGTTCGAGTACAACGAGAAAGGGCATCGATCGTGATGGGGCTTGGGGGGTAGGAGGTTTTTGCAGCAGGGTTCGGGGGTGGTGGGATTGTGGGGTTGGTGAGGGTGCCGGCGGGCTGGGGCGATGGAACGAGAGGTGAGGAGGCCGTGTTAGGCGGCGGCGAAGGTTCTAGGGATCGCGTAGGAGGGGGTGATGGGGCTTGCACCAGTGGCGCGGGGGTTGGGGGCTGTGCCGCGGGGGGTATGGGGATGGTGGAGGGGTCCGACGAGGCTAGGGGGGCGCCGGAGGGGCTGGGGCTGCAGCGGGGCTCCGCGAGAAGGAGGGGCTGGGGCTGCAGCGGGGCTCCGCGAGAAGGCTGCGGATGGAGCGTAGGTCGACTCCGGGGGTTTTTGGAATCTGAAAATACCTGTACAACTATCATTTCGTCATTTTTTTCTTCCGAAATGGCCTGGACAGGGGTCGAATCTTCCTCCACAGCGATGTTTTCTTCGTCAAAACTCGGGGCAGCAGCTTCGATGGTTGGAGGCTTTGATTGGGCGGCGCGTAAGGCCGCGAAGTCCGCCATAAGATCTCGAAACATGGAATGGAAGTTGGTTTGCAAATCACGTAGCATGCGCTCCGTCTCCTTGTTGTAGGCGTCGATGGCAGAGATGGCTCGTCGTTTTTTCGGATGAACGATGGTCCCTTGATGCATGTCGGTGCGAGCGCCTGGACGGATCGTCAGATCGTGAGGACGATCTGTAGGCCATGCTCTGATACCAAATGATGCAAATTAGTATTTGCGTTGACGGCGAAAATAATTTTTGATGGTGGAATTTCGGTGGAGAAGAAATAGAGGGGTTGAGAAGAAGAAACTCGTCCGGAACACGAGGGATTAGGGAGGAAGAACGTGCAGATCACGCGTGGGGAGAGGGAGAAGGAGAGGAGATAGAGAATAATTCTCAATTTTATAACATACTGAACTGACTAGAACAATGGACCCTCATCCCTTTATATATGAGGGATGAGATTACAAAAATAAAAATCAAATTCAAATTGACAACTAATTATCCTAAATAAACTCTAACTAATTAACCGACTAACTACCTAATTTGAAATTCAAAATAAAACTAATTGAGATCACACGCGATCTCTTTATTTAAATTAAAAATTACAACAACTCAAATAACTTAAATAAAATTGACGGATATAAATTTAAATAAATGCAGCTCTATATTCTGATTCCACGCTGCATCATGAGGTTTAATGGGCACTCCTTTAACAGATGTAGAAATCCTACAACAGTGTAGAACAAATCGCAGTTATAATCAGATCGAACAATCTTGACAATGGCATCAAATTATGCTATTATTATTTAATGAAATGAGTAATTCTTCATAAGAAGTATTCATGATATACATGCAAGGTCTTAAATTTTATGAAATTTTGCCGAAATTTCAATTTCGAAGGGATTTGGGTATCGAAATCTGGTCGTATCTCGGGTTTCTAAGATTTCGCCTGATATGTACCGATATTTTGGCGAGATATAGGCATATATTGCTATCTCAATCGGCATGGGGAATCTCAGGTTGGTATTGCATAGTGTGGAGTTTTTGGGAAGATTTAGATTATTTTGTGAGATATATGGAGGATAAATTTGGGGCTTTTATGTTTTATCGTGGAATCAAGATGAGTTTTCAAAGGAGAAACTCAGATCTCATGTTTAACACTTAGAAAACAAGATTTTGAGATTTTTTTTGTAAATTAAATTTTAATAATTGATTAATTCTGAAAATTAAACCTTACATCTATGCATGATTTTCATGTTTTGTGTCTATAGCATGTTTTTTCCCAAAGTTGTTCATCTCAACTCTAGATATAAGATGTTTTTATTTACAAATCGAAACATAGAAATCTATATACTATTTTAAACACCACATATATACAACTTAATGAATATTAAGAGTTAGAAAAATTATAATATATTAAATCCGAAAATTAAAATTAAAAATAATTAATTATTTAATTCGCTAGAACCTTATCCATGAAAGCCATTTGTATGAACGAAACATTATCTCATTAATCATTTCTATATTTTAAAATCAAATGTCCCATCTATGAACAAAAGATGTATTCTTAGTGTAATTAATTTAGCTATTTTGTTTCCATTTCTAATATCTATAAGTCAACAACGAACATTAACAACGATATGCTCGATATGACCGATATGTACGATATAAGGGTTATAGATGATCAATATGTGTGGTATAAGTGTATATTTGTAAGTTATTTACTATTTTAAGAACTCGGATGAACGTCATTTCTAATATCTACCAGTCATCAATCAACATTAACAACGATATGATCGATATGACCGATATATGCGATATAAGGGGTATAGATGAGGGATATGTGTGATATAAGTGTGTATTTGTAAGTTTATTTATTGTTATAATAACTTGGATGATCTTAATTTGTGAAAAATGCAAAAACATCTTTTTTGAGCCATTTATGAGATTTCCATCGAAATCGTCGAAATTTCCTGAAATTTCACCGAAATTCCATTTCTGATGGGGGTGGAGAGGGGGGGATGGAAATCGAGATTTTGAACCTTGTATACATGTAAAATCATTCACTTACATGATTAGCAATAATCAAGATGGTCCAAAATCCGGTTGGACCAATAAATATCTACTGAACTCGATCAAATATGAGGATAAATGTGGGTAATCTAAAGTAGGAAATGAACTGTGATGACGCTTCTCAAGGAGACGAGCCTTATACTCTAGTATGATAGTGGGAGAAAACTAAGGTAGTAAGTATTGAAATTTACAAATGGATGAATTTACCGGTTGTTGATGCCATTAAGAATCTGAAATAGTAGGAGACTGATGAATGGTAGCAGAAACAAGTGGGGAGTGAAGATGACGGTTCATCCCCCTTCTTCACAGCTCCGACCAATCATTTTCCCTATGGTAATATCTTGAATGGTCAACCACACACCGTTGAAGTTGGTTTTGCAGTACATAGCCTTGCAAATCTAATTGACATATAGTAGGCTAATCCAAAATATGGAGCTAATAACACATCTGAAAGATTGAGAGTACATGTAACAACATCCTTCACCTTTCCCACAATTGGTGATAGGCAAGCATCAACAACATGATTCATCCCACCTGAGGGGATCGATGTGACCTTGTCAACCTGTTTTCCATCTCCATAAAGGTGGCAAGAAGTGTCAAAATCTACCAACAAATCAAACTCAATAGATTAGATAAAGTTAGCATGAATACTTGAATCGATACTGGAAAAAGGGTATATAAATATGCAGTGGCTACAACTACCGACTCAGTAGTGTGTCAATATCAACATACAAAGTCAGTAAAATGTCCTTTTGTACTCGATCGAGCCCATGGCATGATGTGCTTGATCTATCATGTGTCCTCGCTGCATGTCTTGCCACAGAATGTATATTGGACTTTGTCTATGTTGATACTGCTATTGAAAACGATCTAAGAAGTGGGACCAATTTGAGTTGTAGTTTTGTTAGTATCGATAAACAAAATTTGTAAAGTGCCCCCTTTTTGTAGCTGATCGAGTACTATAGGGCATGCTGTGCTTGATACATAACGATGTGGCATGTCCGGCTAATGAATGTACACTAGACATTAACTATGCTGAAGAGGTAACGAGAACGGTCTGACTGGATTTGCCTTGTCCTCTACCATGATGTTTCAATCTGAGCAACATGAGCATGTGTAATTTCCTCCTTCCTCTGACACCGGGAAGATCCGTGACCATTGGGCTTAATTTGTTTTTTCCATCTTGACGATCTGACCAAAAGACGGGTTCCTCTTGCTACCTATTTTCGTTGTCAATGACGCCACATGCACCTAAAAATATCCTCCTATGCACAACCTCACATGTGGCTAAAAATGGATTAAAGAGAAGAAATAATGTGCAAATCATGATATTACCCCTGCTAAAGCGTGAAGGACACGCACTACTCAACTCTGAGACAGTGTGCGCAGATGCAAAAATAAAATCCCTAGGACAACTAATGGAGATAGAACACTGCTAGGGCTTCAGGCTTGCATCTATAGAGGGTGTAGATGGTACATGCCTGAGTGTAAATGGTGCAACATGTGTAACTAGGGTGCACGCTGCTTCGGGCTTTAAGCGGATCTAAATTTCCAACTGATGGGTATTACATGCATGCGGTGGAGATTGGGTGCAGGCAGAGGAGATGGGGCATCATGCGATGCAGTTGGAGTACGATTCATGCCATGGAGATGGGGTGCTGTCTACGTCAGAGATTGGCCCTTTGCAGTGTAGTTGGAGCAAAGATGGGGTGGTGCCTCTTGTAAAAGGTGACTCGGTTATGTTGTATGTGCATGTGCGTGTGTAGAGGAAGAGGCTAGTGTTAGAGAGAGAGCACAACCCTGTAGGGTTACAACTCTCATATACTCTGCCAGTTATGATTTCATGTGTAAGTTTGAAAGTAGCCCAGGGTGGAAGCAAATCACAACCAACAGGGGGATGCTGTGCAAAACTGAATCATAGGAACTGGCTTGATGTAAGTTGGATTTTGCATCTTCATCTTCTGTTGGTTTGGATTTGACAAGAAAGCGGGACACGTGTGATTTGCATGCACATTCATGTACTTATGGGTGTGTTTGTTTTCATTTCAAGAGACCTGTGTCTGGTTAAACAAGTCTATTTTCATCATCATCTTCTCTTGAATTGAAATAAATTCCGGTTATTTTCTCTAGATAGATTAATTATGAATTTTTTTGTATTCGCTTTCATCATTCATAACTGAAATGCAGCATCATTTTGGGAATCTGTCAAGGAAGAATATGAGAATGCTGAACCCCCGTCTGGTGTCCAAGGTCTGGTTTGCAGGTTTTTTGCTTTCATGTGGATTTGGAATAAATGTGATTATGGCTTGAGAGAACATGTCTGAATTGGTTTGCTTCTTGTCAGGGATCATGGCATGGCTGTTTCTTCCGGCAATCAGTGCTGGCCTAGCTTACGATGTTCCTGTATGTCTAACAGCTTCTTCGAGATTAGTGATTAACTATATAATGAGAGCTCTGGCTCAAGATATGTTATAGGAAAGGGCTTCTCATGAAAATTGCAGAATAGATCTAAAGTTGCTGTGAGTTTTATATTAGTAAATGATATTAAAAATGACAACAACTTGTCTAGAAAATGACACGTTTTCTTCACATATTTAACAAAGCCAGTTGAAATATTCAGCAGCACTTAATATATACAATGACAATACGTATTGGAATTTGGTCAATGAATGATGCCATGTGAGAATATCACTCTTGTAGGTGATATGCTTATATTGTATTAGGGATTTTCTAAGCTAGGGTTAAGCCAGATTCTTTATGTATGTGAGCATATTATGTGCACTATATTAAACCCATGATCTGATAAATATCTTGCAGGGTGAATATCTTTACATTGGTGCCGCAGTATTTGTAGTTGTATTTTGTGCTATTGAAATGGGGAAGCCAGATAAACCCCACAACTTTGAACCGCAGATTTACAACATGGAGAGGAAGTCCAGGGACAAGTTGATATCAGATTACAATACCATGGACATCTGGGACTTCAACGAGAAATACGGAGACCTCTGGGATTTCACAGTGAAGCGGGACAGACTGTAAGGTATTTATAGAGTTGTGTTGTCTAATTTTTGCAGCTGTACTCGTGAATATTCTCAGTGCTCCTTTGACAGTCGGATCCTCAATTGTTTATAGTTTTCCCAAAATCACCCTACTCTTCTTGCCCTTGATAGTTTACGCTTCAAAATGTATAAAAGGTTATCTTTTGACCATAATGGTGATGTCCTTGCAGAGGTGGTGCCGCGCCACTGCCACAATGCCACGGATAGATGGTCTGATGTACATGATATATCTGCTGAGACTGTAATTTAAGGAACGTTTTATAGCAGGAAATCATAAATTGCAACTACAAAATAATAAGTCCGCTTCACAAACTTTTCACAGAGAGAATCCTGTTCTTTTGCACTTCTTAGGACTGAACTTCATGAAACCCGGTGGATTAAGATATATTTTTTTATATCTTGATATTGATATGAGATCTACATCAGGTTACCTTTTTATGTTTGGTGGAGCAGTGTTGTTTCTTGGAGTAGTAAGAAACAAGGATTTATATCTAGACATATATAAGAAGCGGAATACATTGCATATAGCATGCCCACCACTCATGCAGTCTAAATTAAACATTCTCGAGAAAACATAATCATAGAAATGGTCAAAAGATCAATTGAAATGTATTGTGATAATCAAACTACAACAAGCTTGATCAATAGTAGGGCTAATCTTTCTAAAGGAAAATGTATTGAGATCCAATATCATTATATACAAGATATAGCGACAAAACAAAAAATTGTGATAGCATATATATTGAAAAGTGATTTGGTAGTCGGTTCTCCAACAAAGGAAATAATGAAATGTACATACATCAAACAAATTGGTTTGATGGGACTCAAGAATGCACAAGTCAAGGAAAAGTTAAAGTTTTCATGAATAATGAACCTCGTTGTAGACATCTCTATACATTACATGAATAGTGAAAGTGTAAATGACTTGATCGTGGGAGATGTAGAACAACCATCGATGACTGCGAGGTCAAGTAATTGCCTTCGGCGGTTCTGGCGAGGTCGGAGACCCTAAGGGCTCATTTGGTTGCTAGGTTACCTTGGGGTAACCTGGCTACCCCATAGCTCTACCCCAACATTCTTGGGTTGTAATTAGTTGTAAGAACCTTGCAGGTTATTTGTTACAATATTTTTTTAACCTTGTTCAAATAAAAAAGCTAACATAAAAATATATTATAATCATAAAAGTTAACATAATACTTAATCAATATGACATCACATTTATCATTCCAACCAACCTAACTATCGAAACATCTACTATTCACATGAAGTTACTTCAACCCAACTCAACCCTATTACCAAACATGCCCTAATTGCTGGGCGTGAGGGAAGGGCAGACTATGTGAGGGTTGAGCGATCTTTTCCTTCGATGGGAGGTATATATAGGGCGTGATCCGTCGCGTCATCTACCCATTCCTCCATGTCTTGTTGGTTGCCATCTTCCTTGAGATCATACCTCGAACAACCACCTATTGCGATTACTTGATCACGAGTTCATTTCGAGAAGTTGTTCAACGTTTCTTACTTGATCGAGCTGGTCAAAGCTTCTGCACTCCTCTTATTCACGTAGTGTATGATTTGATGATGTATTCTTTAAGTATCGTTGGTCATAGATACCTCTCATTTGATTCATGCGTTTCTGAGTGATAATAAACCATGTTTAATGTTGGTGGATGATATTATTCCTTTGGTTGTGTCATTTGTATACATATACGTTGTTACTGTGTTTTTTTACCACTATATCTTGTATATAATAATATCAGTTCTTAATATTTTTCCCTTTAGAACTATAAGCTCCACTGTCGATCAAGCTTATTGCAACTTTATCACAATACATTTCAGTTGCTCCTTTAACTAATTCAAAGCTAAACCTTTCAATAAAATATTTTATCCAAACACAATGAATGGCAAACATGCTACATGCAAATTTGTTTCTCACTGAGTTAGAAATGACTACTTCATCACACATGAAAAATAATCTAGTGTAGATCTTCTATCATCTACATCCTCTTTGAAATTTGCATTGGAGTATCGTACTACCTCAAGTGATCCAATTTGATACACTAGTTTTAGATATACAGTTAATTTCATATATCCTAAAACACTCTTCACAACTTCCTAATATGTTGCCTCATGATTATTTGGTATCTAAATATTTCTCAGAATATGGAGTGTGAATCAAACCCATGGTTGAAGTGACCCTGATATACTAATGCAAGTTCTTCCTTTATTTCCAAGAGAAATGCTTTGTCAAAATAAAGACATGTAGTCCTTACTCTTTGGGCCTCCGATGGAGCTAAGCGAGCCTTTAATATGTATATGTATGTGTGTGTGCGTGTTCGTGCGCGTGCTTGCATGTGGTTAAATGTAAATGCACTCACACACACACACACAACACACACACAACAAATGTGTGCACACACAGACATACACACACGTACGCCCACCCACACCCACACCGACACACCCGCCCACCCACATACATACACACAACACACGCACACACCACACACACATGCATGTGCATACACACAGACACACGCACACACACGTGTGCGAGCACGTACACACGCACACACATGCTCACACACACACATGCACACCCACCCACCCACCCACACAACGCGCACACACACACACACATACACCACACACACAACCCCCCTGACAACATGCATACATATGTAGACACACACACTAGCACACACAACTCACACTCACGTGCACACACACAACGCATGCACGAATGCATACCCACACTAACCCACCCACCCACACATAGCCACACCCTCCCCCCGCACACACACACACACAACACGAGCATCCACACACGTGTGTGTGCCCGCGCAGATGCATATACACACACAGGAGAAGCTTCAAATGAGGTGGGGTCTCACCAATATTGTGGTGAGCGCTCAATCTTGTCCTATTTTTGATTATGTGACTGTAACTAATGTATATTAATCATATTTTTTAAATGTCTAAAAACCTATTTTAGTCTTTTCATCAATTTTAAATATAGAATGTAACAATCCCGCATTTATCTCCATCAATTGCATTCCATATTTTCAAAGCCTAAATTCTATTCATGCATGCAATGAAGGCGGTGGCTGTGTATGGAGAGGAAGCGAGCGGTTGCACCTAGAGGCTACAGAGGTGCATGGCTGTGACGACGCATATAAGTAGAGGTGTGTGGAGTCACGGTGATGCATGATGGCAGCAACACTACATGGAGGTAGCGATGTGTGGAGGCAGACGTGGTGTGTGTGATGTCAGTGAGTGGAGGTAGCGACGCGTGCAAGTTGTGATGCATGGAGATGATGATCGAGCATGGATGAGAAGGTGGTGGTACATGGAGGTTGTGGCAGAACATGAAGGTGGTGATGCATGCAAATGGAGTGGAGAGGGCAGTTACATTTGGTGGTGAAGGTGGAGAGCGGATCATGGAGGCCAAGGCGGAGGATGACATGTAGGAGACAGAGGCCGAGTGTCGCCAACAATATGTTTTGTTTTTTACCTTACAATTCTTGGATTATTTTTTACAATCTCATATTAATTTTACATGTTATCAATTTCTAACAATCTACTTTTTGTTTCAAAACTCTGCGAAATGTTACAAAGTGACTGCGAATTTTTACAAAGGAATGTAAAAAATTAAAAGGAGTGCAAGACAATTACAAAGATCTATACAATGTTACATAAAGACTTATAAATGGAGCGTAACTTTTATAAAGTGCTCGAAAAACTAAAATACTTATGCAATTTTACAAATGAAAAAAAATTTACAAATGAAAATAATAATTTTATAAAAAAACTATTGAATGGGCATGTAAAAAACGTATGGTTTGGATTTTATAAAATTGAATCTAAATTCTTCATCATTCGATTCGTTTTTACAAATATCTATATCAAATTGCATTTGCTGAGAACACTTTTGGAAATCAATAAAGTTAAAACGAGCTTAAAATGATGATTGATGTTATTAAAAGAAGTTCAAATTTAAATTGAAACAAATTGACTGAAATATTCTTTTTAACAACACACCATTGGATCGAGATCTAATGGATCTCATTGACGACTTACCACAAATGTGGTGAAATCCCAACTCATTATATATATATATATAGATAGATAGATAGATAGAGAGAGAGCCTACTTTGTGAAGTAGGTAACCTTACCTACTTCACATCCATTTTTAGTAATTTTTTTATTTTTTTGAAAAATACTACCGTGGATTTCCACAACTATATCTCTCTAATACGTCATTCAAATTTCATTAGAAACAGAGACCCCTACGGGCTCCATCCAGAACATATATTTTTAACGGTTTTAGATTTGCTGTAAATTACCTATTCTAGATGGAGACTGTAGGAGTCTCTGTTTCTGACGAAATTTAAATGACATATTAGAGGGATATAGTTATGAAAGTCCACAAAAGTATTTTTTTTAAAAAAATAAAAATTGCTAAAAATGGATGTGAAATAGGTAAGATTACCTACTTCACAAAGTAGACTCCCTTTGCTCATATATATAAATATATGGGTAAAATTCCCCCCGCCCCATTCAGCCCGATTATTTTTATTTTTTTTGAAAATTTCTTCCGTAGATTTTCGTTAATATATCCCTATATTATGTCATTAAAATTTATGCGAAACAGAGACTCCTACGGCCTCCATCCAGACGGGGTCGTTTTTTAACAATTCTATTATCGTTAAAAATGACTGTATGGATGGAGGCCGTAGGATTCTCTGAAGGATATGAAGAGATCCACAAGCGCATCACATAAGCGTGAGCGTCGTATCGAATACGACGAGGAACGACTAGTCGCACTAGTTGTTCTATGCAACAGAAATTAAAATTTTTCATGTGACGAAACCACATGATCCTAGAACACTTCTCGAATCGTTTCTTCTAAACCACAAACAAGTAATAGGATTACCTCTTGAAGCGTGGTTGCGATCGAGTCTCTAAATGAAGAGACCTCCTATCTCAAGTCCGATCCGACAGAGGAGACGCTTGTGAGCGTGTTGATGAAATACGTGCTTCTCGCAATCCATGTTGATGATCCAAGCGACGAATCTCCTAATCTCGATACACGAGATCTGACGTCTTCTTCACGAGCGAGGCGCACCGAAGGAGATGGAGATCCACAAGCAAACGATCGGGCAACATAATGACGACGCTACGGCGATAGGGAACTTCTCTAGGGCATCCATGGTGGACGGCCATGAGAGAAGAAGAGAGAGGGATGACGTGTAGAGAGAAAGAGTGAGAGAGAGAGACTTATGTTCTCATTGTGTAAAGAAGAGCAAAGGGGTGCCTCTCATTTTATAATATTTTAGGATCCATGGATCTCAATCCATGGGCAACACAA
This sequence comes from Ottelia alismoides, assembly GCA_037367405.1. NCBI lineage: Eukaryota > Viridiplantae > Streptophyta > Magnoliopsida > Alismatales > Hydrocharitaceae > Ottelia > Ottelia alismoides. The sequence continues at coordinate 1,405,348 of JAZKJV010000640.1, read as the reverse complement.
ATCCAATGGCTCTCATTGATTTGTATTTCTTTTAATGGCTAAGATTTATGTTGGTAAAAAACCAACAACAATTAATTTAATTTAGATTAAATGTATATTGATAAATCAATATAATTTAATCCCAAATTAAATCAATCAAGCATGGAGATTATGGAATGAAGATTGCCTCCTTCCATAATATGGGATTTGGTGGCAATCTCATGTAATCTCATGATATCTCATGAGATGATATCTCATGAGATTACATTATTCCATGGAAATCTCCAAGATTTATAACAACACTTGTTGTAAATTATTCAACAAAAATAATTCATAATTATTTTGTGAATATTGCAATCTTGCCATTGGAAAAATGTGAATCACATTCACAACCCAAAATAAAATGTAAATTATACTTTCAATTTAATGTCCAATGCGAATCCAATTCACATCAACATTTAATTAACAAATGTAAATTATAAATAGCTCTCTCTTATATATTATAAATCACATTTATAATATATGTGATTAATATGGATAGTGATATCCACATTATTCAATATCCATGATAATTAAATCACATTTAATCATCTTGGATCTCTATTCTCATGTGTCCAAATAATATGAATCATATTCATATTATTTATATCTTTGATAATCAAATCACATTTAATTATCTAAGATAACTCTCTTTATAATATGAATCGAATTCATATTAATCATGATAATTAAATCACATTTAATTATCCAATTTCTCAATGCTCGGATACTTATATCAACAATGAAATTATCCTGAACTCTTTCAAGGATAATGCGCTTTCTCCGTAGATACTTGGAGAAAAGGACAGGGTGATTCTATTGTTCCACGTATAGTGACTTGGATATTGAAATCACATCTCAAATCTAGATCTCGGGCCTCCCATAGATGCTTGATTAAATCAAGACCGCAAATCTAATCTTCTCTTTGAATCTGAATCACATTCAGATCAATGTCCAACATTTGGACTAAGATCAGATTACTTCTCTACTGAGAGGAGTCACTAAAATCCAGACCCGTTTCATCACGCCCTAGGAATAGAAGCGTCATAGTTATACAATCGTTTATGATCACATCACCATCAGGTATTCCCAATACCTGTACATCCTGCATACTGGAAGACTCAGAATAAACCCGAAGTATAAGATCAATTTTACACTGTCTACTTTAGAGGTTTTATCATTAAGTTTTTATTCGATCATTGGGAGTCGGTATTGATCATAGGCTTTCCAAAAGCATATATCATACCCAGGTGTTGATCATATACTTCCCAAAAGCATATATCAAACCTACAAATTCAGTCAAGCTTCCAAAGCGAGACGACCGTGCACGGAATTTGATTTTCCCAATATCTCATGAGTGAGCTCATGTCTTCCGGTTCAGTAATGAACCTGTATGATCCCTTTGAGAGATCGTATTACTCATATGCCCTTATATGCATACCAGCGCGCCGGTGTATAGACCTTGGTTAGGTCATCAACCTATTGGTTTGCCAAATTTACATACTCATACATATAGTAACACATCTGTCTCCAGTCAGAGGATGCATGCCTATATCATGACAGCATACGACATAGGACTTTGGTTATCTCGATCTCGTTAAGTCAACTCTTTGACCTAACTTATCTAACACCACCGAATCTCTATTCCTATGCAGAGGACATGCATCAAGAGGTCGATTAGATATCAACCTAAATGAGAAAGGATTGCTATCTCTTACTCAGGCCGGAGATCATCTCTTGACAATCATTTGACGGTGCTTGATGAGTCCTCAATCTAACTCTTTAGATATTCATCCATGCACCAACCTCTATGATTCAATAATTGAATCAACAACTGTCTGATCATCAAGATGGCCATGGTACATAACACTAATTGTACTAAGGGACCTATTATGCCAATTATTTATTCTTCATTTTAGATCAGGGAATGATATTCACAATAACATTTATTGCATAATGGCTCGCCGTGGGCTCGCATGTCCAACAATCTCCCACTAGCCCAAAGAGCCATTAGTGGGCTAATCATTTAAACCTACACTCATGTGACAATCATAGGCTATTTAGAAAATAGCTAGGTAAGCTGATCAATCACTCTGTTCCCAAGAGACTACGCCAAGTCCTTTTACGTCACTTGCATATCCCCTAGTAACAGTGCTCGCATCCAATGCGAATGTTGCATCTTATGCAACCAATACTCAATTTTATTATAGTGTCCTTGACACTATAGCTCGGTAATTATTATGACCAGTATGTCCATAATCCTTATCAGAATACCTTTATTCGTAGAGATCTCTATCTCCTAAGGTATCAACAGTTAAGACCCTTATAGATCACTATCTACCATTCTCAAACTTTTGAAGATAAGACTTTGAGATCACTTTCTCCAAGTTTCATTATCTTTGAAGATATTGTTATTACTGCAAACAAGTGTTTTATCTCCATAATAGGATTAGTAACAGTTTACTACTCCCACTGCATGGTAGACATCTGGCTTTTGTACACATCTAGCATATATTCGGATTCTCGAAACTGATGCACAAGGGCAAGCAGTTTTAGTATTCACATCCTCAACTCTTTGAGGTGATATTCCTTTAGATAGGTCAGTACCATATCTTGAGGGAAATAATCCTTTCTTGGAATTTTCCATGGAAATATCCAAGGTATACCATTAATGTGATGGTCCCAATACCCTCTTTTCTTTGCTTCTGAACAACTTCAGAACTAAGATCTAAGAGGTATCCTTGAGATCATATCTCGAGGTATGGAACAACCAGATTATAAAACACTTATTATCATCATCCTTAGATCATTCCTAATGATTAGGATATCTACATTTAGCACGATGAACACAATGGCACTCCCACTAAGCTTCATATGGTTTATCAAGATTCTATCTGAAACCATAACATTTATGATTTCATCAAATCCAATATTCCAACTACAAGAAGCTTATTTGAGTGTAGCTATGGTTAGCAATATTCTGATGGGTTAAAGCAAGGTCACTGGAGAGCAAGTCTCATCGCAAGCGATGTCTTCTCTTCAGTGTGCAGCTCATGGCCACGAACCGAGCTTTGAAGGTCTCTACCTTTTCATCAGGTTTCCTCTTTCTCATGAAGATCCATTTACACCTTAATGGGTCTTACCCATATAGGTGGATCCTCGAGGGTCCATATACAACGCTTGTATATGAAGTCTACTTTAGACTTTATTGCTAACATCCATCTTTCCATGCTATGATCTTCAGAAGCTTCATCACATGAAGTCAGATCATTGTCAGATTCAACTGACACATGGAATCCATCTTCAAACTTATTGGAATAGGTATTAGTGTTTCATCTTTAATTGTCCTTTTAGTTTCCAATTTTAGGAGCCTCGTTATCTTCTCAAGACTAAATGGGTTCATTTACTTCATTTTTATCTTGATTCTCAAGAGTCTCATCATCTAAGAATCACATTCTTAGATATGCAATATTTTAAGAATCTCAAGGTCATAAAGTAGGTATCTAATACCATCCTTTATTTTCCTAATGAAGTAGCACTCTCAAGTGCTAAGTTCCAGCTTATTTGCATGGAATCTTATTAGGGATATATTGTAGTCTCTACTACATATATACTTGGAAACTAATAGGTAATTATGCTAAAATTCATCATTGATCAAATCATGTCATACATGATCCAATTGTATCTCCCCATAACTCTCTTGAGTTTAGGTACATTAGGAGGATTGAGATAGAAATGACATTCATATCTCTATAAGGTATTCCATGAATTTTTTCTAATAGGTACTGACTACCAAGATTAGATCAAAGATTCATTTAATCTTCCTTCAAACTTTGGTTCTAAACCAAAATTGTGAAATCTTTGAACATTTCAAAGTTTTCTAAGTGAAGAGAAGAAATCTCATATCACAAATAATTACCAATAGATATCACATATCCATAATGTTTATTCTGATATAGATGATTCATATACATCAATATGCATGAGATCTTGAATACCTTGACATCTTACATCATTCTAAGGAAGGGTGTATTGGACATTTTTACTTTTGAATACAATATTCACAAGTATGTAAGATTTGAACCTTTAGACAATCTAAAGTTTCATCTCTCACTAATCTATTGATCACATCAACAGACAAATATCCAATGCTTGATGCCAGATCATCATCAAATGATCTTCATTCTCCTTTTAATCTTTTAAGGTTTGATTTTAGTATTAGAAATGTTAATGAACCATTCATTAATTTTTTTAATTTAGTAGAGTCCACAAGATTTTAGATTACTATATGAAATATCTCCATCATAATTCTTTATGATAGGTCTATTACAGAATTCATGTTTATTTCCAATATTTAAAAATAAACAATGAGTGTATTCTAATATCTAGGTCATAGAGACATTCTCTAAGACTAAGGGCTCTCCCACTGGAATTAACAAGTCCATCTATCCAATAGATATTGTTGCAACAATTGCATCAATATCCATGTGGATGACTATTAAACCTTAAAATCAAATTTTATAGTCTTCTAATACATATGCCACTAATTGCAAGTGTTATTAGAGGAATGAGATACAATTATTAGACTTTGATCTTATCAAATAAGAAAGTCAATTTCAATGATTAAATGTAGATTATCCTGATGCACCATCTAAGTCCTTCTCTAAGGATTCTAGATACACTTGATAGTCGTACTATCAATACATTAGCTTATTGTAGTATTGGCATTCATCCAACTATTTGGATATATGGAAGTCACAGAAGCACAATCAACTCTTTGACTTTCCTTCTCACTTGGGTCTAACCCATGCTTCCACTGCGCTCCCTTTATCTATAAGCAACCATTGCTCAAAAAGAAAGGATCTCTTATGTTGAAATCAAAAATTTCAATATAATAGTATTTCAACATTTATACATGCTTCATTCAATTCATACAATATGAAGCTTCGGAATGACTAGAGTATAGATAGTAGAATGATGACACTCATCGTATCTACATCCATTTAAACTCTTAAAACATTGGTTCAGGTAGGTATTCAAACAATTTGAATACAACATCTCTTATAGAGCCACCATTCTGCATGATGCAGAGAACCATGTCATTCATGATTAAATGTCGAGAGCACATATGCATGCCAAAATATCTTCTTAGATTTTATAAGGATTATTTGACAATTACGATCATCATCGACATGCCACTTCCAAAGTACATTCGATAAGAGATCAAGACTGTAGAGACATACAAACCCTAGGGTTGCAGTTCTATTGTCTATTTACTTGTCATTCCTTATTATTATGAGGAAGACCTACACATTGCAACCACATACATTATGTGTCCAACTGCAACTATAATATCTTGATCATGGATCCAATCCATCATAATTTATTAGTTATTACTGAGTATAATATTGAGTGGGTTTAACGGAGGATTATTTGAAATAAGAAATTTGCATAAATATATTTAAATATATATTGTACTTTGATTTAGGAATTTTTATTTCAAAGTTGTCTTGCCTTGTCAACATTGAAAGTTCATTCCCTTAATCACTTTCAATGTAAGAGATATACTTACCATTATATCTCAAGCAAGATCTGGGATCTCCTTCCTTATCTTTGTTACATCCCAATAATATGAGAATCTGCAACTCTCATAAAAAGAAGCGGGAACATATTCCGCCTTGCAAGTCCAACTTGTATTCCCAATTCGATCTTTAACACCCGGGCCCACCACCCCTAAGGTGATGTTGACCCGTCGTTAATTGAACCAACCGTCAACAGGATTAGTACTCGCTATGCGCAATCTAATATCCTCCCAATAATACGAGGATCCGATATTGGGGTCACTACGCATACGGCCTTACTCTTTCGAGAAGCAAAGAGCCCGATCCAGATGCGCTTGCATATAGGAGCTGTCACTTCGTACATGTGCCTCCTATATGCAATCCCTAGCGACAGAAACCCTTCGCCTTGATGGGAGACCATGGATATCACTTATGTGATCCTCCACTTTGTTATTCAAATTTTAATTAATTATTATGAATCATATTCATATAATTAATTCTTCTAAGAGAAATACACATCTATTCATAATGAGTGTTTTTATTGGATATGATTAACTTAATCACATTAAATTAATTTTCAATCCAATTCAATCAACAAACTTGATTGTTTTTACATGAATACATATATGGTATTATCTCAAAGTACGTATTAATTTAAATTTTAATAATTAGAAAAATATATCTTGATTTCTCCGGTATTATCGAGTCCCTACCCGCTGTCATGGCCCCAACTGACGGAAGTGGGACGGACCGCAACCGGTGCGACCCGCTACTCCAATGCTTTCCGACTAGACACCATATCCACCTCAGGAAAGGATAATGCCAAATAGATCAATATGTACATTGAGATGATCATCAGTTCTTCAACCGAAATTATACCATATAGTAATAATCAAAACATTTTCGATTATAAGGAAATTTGCTAGATAAATTCCCAATCATATTCAAGCAAGTTGTTTGTTGATTGTGTTTCCAATTATGATCTACATCAAATCTAATCAATTTATTGGTTGAGATCAAGTCAATTAAGGAAATAATCATCATTAAATATTTCTCAAATATTTTCTATAATTATTTCATGAAATTAACAATTAATTTCACTAATTGGTAATCACATGGTTCTTGAATAGGAATGTAATTTCAGCAGTGAGCCCTACTTACTAAAATTAACATATCTCAATCAATTTAAATCTAAATTAGACAAAATCAGTTTTCAAAGATTGCTAATTTGATTTAGGACATAAACTAAGTGATATTTCACGCATTTCTAGGTGGATCAAAATAATAATTAACTCACGTTAAGATTCGCAGTTCCCGCAACAGTGAATACATGTTCATTAAAACAACCATATCTCGAGCAAACGGAATCCAAATTACGTAAACTCAGATCCTATGGTTTCCTTATTTAATGGGGAACAAAAGCAACTATTATTTTTATATTTAAAAAATTTAAAATAGACCGAAAATAATCACAAAATAGAGATGCGAAAATGAAATGCGATAAAACTTTCGCAATCCTAATGAACCCAAGTCGTCCTAGGTTTACGGATCGTATCCGGAACCTCCGCCCAAAGGCTCTGATACCACTTGAAGGATATGAAGAAATCCACAAGCGCATCACGGAAGCGTGAGCGTCATATCGAATACGACGAGGAACGACTAGTCGCACTAGTTGTTCTATGCATCGGAAATTAAATTTTTTTCATGTGACGAAACCACATGATCCTAGAACACCTCTCGAATCGTTTCGTCTAAACCACAAACAAGTAATAGGATTACCTCTTGAAGCATGGTTACGATCGAGTCTCTAAATGAAGAGATCTCCTGTCTCAAGTCCGATCCGACGGAGGAGACGCTTGCGAGCGTGTTGATGAGACGCGTCCTTCTCGCAATCCAAGTTGATGATCCAAGCGGCGAATCTCATGATCTCATCACACGAGGTCCGACGTCTTCTTCCCGAGCGAGGCGCACCGAAGGAGACAGAGAGCCACGAGCAAACGATCGGGCATCATAACGACGACGCTACGACGATAGAGAACTTCTCTACAGCATCCATGGTGGACGGCCATGATAGAAGAAGAGAGAGGGCTGATGTTTAGAGAGAGAGAGAGAGACTTATGTTCTCATTGATAAAGAAGAGCAAAGGGATGACTCTCTTTATATAATATTTTGGGATCTATGGATCTCAATCCATGGGCAACACAAATCCAATGGCTCTCATTGTTTTGTGTTTTTTTTAATGGCTAAGATTTGTGTTGGTAAAAACCAACAACAATTAATTTAATTTAGATTAAATATTTTTTGATAAATCAATATAATTTAATCCCAAATTAAATCAATCAAGCATGGAGATTATGGAATGAAGATTGCCTCCTTCCATAAGGGATTTGGTGGCAATCTCATGTAATCTCATGAGATTACATTATTCCATGGAAATCTCTAAGATTTACAACAACATTTGTTGTAAATTATTCAACAAAAATAATTCATAATTATTTTGTGAATATTGCAATCTTGCCATTGGAAAAATGTGAATCACATTCACAACCCAAAATAAAATGTAAATCACACTTTCAATTTAATGTCCAATGCAAATCCAATTCACATCAACATTTAATTAACAAATGTAAATTACAAATAGCTCTCTCTTATATATTATAAATCACATTTATAATATATGTGATTAACATGGATAATGATATCCACATTATTCAATACCCATGATAATTAAATCACATTTAATCATCTTGGATCTCTATTCTCATGTGCCCAAATAATATGAATCATATTCAAATTATTTACATCTTTGATAATCAAATCACTTTTAATGATCTAATATAGCTCTCTTTATAATATGAATTGAATTCATATTAATCATGATAATTAAATCACATTTAATTATCCATTTTCTCAATGCTCGGATACTTATATCAACAATGAAATTATCCTAAACTCTTTCAAGGATAATGCGCTTTCTCCGCAGATACTTGGAGAAAAGGACATGGAGATTGTATTGTTCCACGTATAGTGACTTAGATATTGAGATCAACTCTCAAATCCAGATCTCGGGCCTCCCATAGATGCTTGATTAAGTCAAGACCGCAATTTAATCTTCTCATTAAATCTGAATCACATTCAGATCAATGTCCAACATTTGGACTAAGATCAGATTACTTCTCTACTGAGAGGAGTCACTAAAATCCATACCCGTTTCATCACTTCCTAGAAATGGAAGCATCATGGTTATACAACCGTTTATGATCACATCACCCTCAGGTATTCCCAATACCTGTACATCTTGCATACTGGAAGATTTAGAATAAACCCGAAGTATAAGATCAATTTTATACTGTCTACTTCAGAGGTTTTATCATTAAGTTTCTCATTTGATCATTGGGAGTCGGTATCGATCATATGCTTTCCAAAAGCATATATCATACCTAGGTGTTGATTATATACTTTCCAAAAGCATATATCAAACCTACAAATTCAGTCTAGCTTCCAAAGCGAGATGACCGTGCACGGAATTTGATTTTCCCAATATCTTATGAGGGAGCTCATGTCTTCTGCTTCAGTAATGAACCTGTATGATCCCTTTGAGAGATCGTATTGCTCATATGCCCTTATATACATACCAGCGTGCCGGTGTATAGACCTTGGTTTGGTCATCAACCTATTGGTCTGCTAAATTTACATACTGACATTTCCATAAATCTCGGCTTTAAGAAGTTTTTATCTTTCGTGCCAAAAATTTGGTTTGTCATTCGTTGTAGGCGGTGATCGGAATCAGTCAAGAAATAACCACAAATATTATTTAATTTTTAATCAAGTGATTTTATGTTACTTGGGCAAGTCCAAAGGTCGATCACAAGGGGGTAAAGGAACAACATAGAGTTATGTCTATCAATATTCGTGCATGGTTTTCGAGGCGGTCTATTTTTGAAATTTTTAATGCAAATAAGGGATACGAGATGCAATTTCGGCCTATTTTAGGGACTAAAATGCAAATTACAATCAAACGATGTCTGAAAAAATGAAACTTGGCTACAATGTAGAGATGATAAAATGAATGCACTGTAATTTTTTTGGGATGTTTGGATGCAAAATGAATTTTTATGAATTTTTAAATGCAAACAAAATGATTTTCAATTTTTAATTATAATAAATATTAAACCTACTTATTTTCAGAGAATAAAATTACCTAAGATCTATCACTAGGTGATGGATCTCAGAAAAATCTTAAACCTTAAAAATGTGAGATCTAATACCGATTAAAAATCAAATACTGAAATATACAAGATGATTTTTACAGGACAAAGTATGCATGCAAATGCAAATCATTTTGGGCACAATGTCTATCACAATTAACTCTACAATGTATGATTTTTCGGGGATTTTTAGAGCAACGTTTAATAAATAACAATTTTAAGAGCATAAAATGGATAAAGTTTACAAATTTCCACAATATAATTAATTATTATTAATCGTCAATCACAAAAATATCCACAATATGTTAAGATGTAGAAAATTAAATAACGAACATCATGCTATTTTTAGATAAATAAAATTATGGAAAACAGAGGTCTAAAATGAAGGAGAAATGCAGGGGTACAGATGCTATAAATAAAGAAATAAATAAAGACAATGCAGGGGGGACCTAATTGAAATTGCCAGGAGTTTGGGGGTGATTATGCAATTATTCTAGAGTGGCACGTACGTAGCACGTGCCTCTGGTTGGTGGACTTGGAGCGCGAATCTGAGGAAGGTCCAGGGGGAACTTTGCAATATGCCCACGGGGCACGTCCATGACACGTGACCCTGGGGGTTTTGCTGGCATGATGCTGACGTTGGCGGTCCCTCCCGCACGTGCTCCTCATGTGGGAGGGCCTCGGGCTCCACGCTCGGTGGTGTTTGTGGAAGGCGGTGACAGGGTGGGCTCCTGGCGATGAAGGCTCGGCCTCTCCTAGCGGAGTTGCCCGGCCAAGGTGGAGAAAGGGCGGGCGGAGGAGCAGCTGTTGGAGGTGAAGAGGCATCGTTGGTCGTTGTCGACGTGGCCGACACATTGCCAAGGGTCGGTAATGAAGAAGCGGGGGAGCTGGAGCTTCAGTCGTCGGAGAGGATGAAGTCGCAGGCGTGATGGAGCTCCGAGTCGAGGGCATCGATGGCAATGGCCGCTTCAGGTGTGGTGGCAGCGATGATGATAACATAATGAAGTAATGCGCTTGTCGTGGCGGAGTCGTAGGCGATACGTGGCGGAGGAGGTGGATGAAAGGAGAGGAGAATGGAGGGGCGAAAAATGGCGATCGAGAAAGGGAGATCGGAGATGGAGATGAAGAATAGCGATGCTACGAAGGAGGGTACCTGGCGATGGGCTCAACGGCAAGGTCGCCGGAGCTGGAGCAGCGGCTGGAGGGAGCGGCTGCGACGAGGGTGGTAGCCCTCGGATCACGCCGATGAGGGAGTACGGGCTGTAACTTCCGATGGGGGTCCTCATGTCGGACGACAGATGGTGGTGAACGAGGGTGGTGCTTCGTTTAAATAGATGAGGAGGGTCGAGATATGCGGAGGAGGGGGTTAGCGAGGATTGCGGAGGTCGTTCGGCCAACGCGAGATATGCGAAGGCGAAAGGCGGAGCGGCCGGCGCGAGGTTGGCGGCGGCTGTTGCGGAATAAGCGACAGTTGCGAGAATTGGGGGGCGGTGGCGTGAGGTTGAAGATGACAACCCATGGCCGTCCGATTGGCCGAGATCGAGAGTGCCAAGTGGCGTTAGGAGGTGTAAGAGGGCGGGCACGTGCGAAGCACGTGCTTGGGAGGCACGCGCGACGCACGTGCATCCCTTTCATTCATTCATTTATTTATATTTTTTATTAAATAAAAACGAATTATAAAAAGCCCAAAAAATGCTGACACGTGGCGGCTCCAGAGGCTGCCATGTGTCAGCTCCAGAAAAATCGAAAAAGAATTATTTTGTAAAATCAAAAAGAAATAGTAAACGACGTCGGATCGAAAAAGTTCCTTCACAAAAAATGCTCGTCTCGATGAGATACAGGTTTCATGAAGACATCAAAAGCAAAATCGATCAAATACTCAAAGTAAATTTTGGGGGTATCCCATATACATAGAATACCTAAAATTTAGGGTTTTGTAATTTTTTTGTCATTTTTAAACCAGATAAAAATCCAAAAAAATAAGGAGAGATCAAAGATAAATAAAAGACATCTAAATCTATTTTTTTTATTTTTAATAAATAAGAAAATATGTACATAAAATATCAGGTCAAAAATAGCTCAAATACACAATGTATAAAAGAGGCCCAAAACCCAACTTTCATATACGAGCTCCGATTCACTTGAACTTGGTCTTGTTTTGAAGGTAATTGAATGTGCATTAGTTCAAAAAGTGAGTAGGATCAAATCAGACACTGGATGGGGAAGATATGGGGCTTTTAGTCCGAAAATCTTGAAACTAGGGTTTGGGTTTTTGGTCCACTTAACAGGGTTAGTGATTTTTTTTTGTATTTTTCAAATATTCTTGTTAGTGATATGTACACAGTGGAGGTGGTTTTATGTCATTCAGAGTTAGCATGAAGGAGTTAAAAATCCGGGAAATTAGGCTATTTACAGGTCAACTTTGGCTTGGGTTTTTGGCTTCTTATTTTGTGCAAAAATGATGGATAAAATGCCAATATTATGCAAACATGCATGAATGCTAATTATGCAGAATAAATGCAGAAATGCTGATGATTTTGAGAGAATTGAGCTTAATAAATGAGACTTAGAGTGATGAATCCGAGATTCATCATCCCCCTATACTTAAACCATGCTCATCCCTGATCATCAAAAAGAAGTGCCATGAGGTGAAATGAGATTGGGTTCCATACCAAGACCATGAGCTGAAGGTGAAAATGAAACTAAACTCGACCTTTGTATTAATAGTGTGGCGGAACTTCTGTGAGACTTAGAATTTTAAAATCAACAGCCCTCAAGTTCTACACATCATTGTCACAGTTTTGGCTCAGAAGTCATCTTAGACCAATCCTCTTCTCAAAGTATACCCTATGAACATTGAATAACTGACTCATGTGTGTGAGGGGTTTTAGCTCTTCCCATCCAGTATGCTGGATTACCATGCTCCTCTCCTCTCCAGTAACTCGTCCTCAGGGAGTCAGGTATTTCCTTCTAAGGTCTGTCGCGCTGTGTTCACAATCGAATTAGGGGGGAAGATAGAAGAAGGGAAAAAGAACTGGAGGGTAGCCAGTGTAGTCACATCTCCTTGTGAAGATGGCCAGTGTAGCCGAGTCTCCACCAAGATCTCCAGGTTTCTTGAAGCTTGGACCTTTTTGGTTGGATTTTATTTGGTAGTTGCTTCTTTGTATTTGGAATTTTTTGTGGTTCTGCTTGGATCTTGTTGTGCCCCTACGGATATAGAATCTTTTTGTTCCATACATTTTTTGAAGTCTTAGAAAAAATTGTGCCCAGCAGTCCATCCTTTTTCCGAAGCTTTATTTCAACCCGTACTCCGGTCTTTAGATTTCCACGTTACCAGAAAAGAGACTCACACAGTCTTCCAACACCCCGTCTGAGTTGAGCTAAGTGCATAGTGCGAGAGTACAAATTAATTCCCTATTCCAGAGTTGTACCCAAAATGAAGAGACCATGTTAGACACTAAGAGTCAAGCGCTGTACATTGTCATGTGGAACTTAAAGAATTAAGTCAAAGACCTGAAGCCCTTAGAATCCTATTTCTCGGTGAAGTTCCTCTGAAAATTAGGTGGATTAAGGTCAAGTCCAGACCACTCTCGGTTTCTACTCATAACTCGGTTTAGAACCCAACGACTTTTCACATATGCAAATGAATGTGATGCTGGATGAAGTGCAGGTGTGTGAAACACATACACACTTTTTTTATGCAAAAATGAAATAAGAAGCCATTTTTTTTTCAAAAATTTTGGGCAAAGTTAGTGTTAGTAGCAAAACTTTTTTTTCAAAGATTACCCACCCCGTAAATACCTATAGACTTACGCGAAAGTACGAGATATGGGTAAAATATATACGAAGTAGTATATACACAGACCCCCTATACTTAGTGAGTGCTGTGTCCTTAGAGCACAAGAAGCGGAAAGAAGACATATCTCGGGCTAAGCGTAAGGGAGTGAAAAAATGAAAAGAAAAATGAAGCGGTCGGGATATGTGAATGAGGAGAGTATAAACAGGTGGGCGTTGGTTCCCCCTATACTCAGGCTCTGGTCAGCCTAAGTATGGAAGAAGGGTGGAAATGGAGCGATCGTGAGAAAGAGTGTGATCCGGGGAAATGATATATACAGATGGCATCGGTCCCCCCCTATACTTAGGCCTTGGCCTAAGTAGAGGAAGAAGCTGTACAAGGAGACCGATGTGGTCGGGAGGGAGGGTGGGAATGATCTGATAAATCTTCAATGTCCTCGCTCTACGTGAAGTAGATGACCTCAACTTGAACTGTCTGCTCTTTGGGTGATTCAATATATGGCTTTAGCAATTGTCCATTTACTGCAAAAGGTTGTGTATCATCTTTGAGTTCGACAATATCCACGCTTCCATTGGTATGCACATCGATGACAATGTAGGGACCCGTCCATTTTGATTTTAGTTTCCCATGGAAAATCTTCAACTGAGCATTAAACAACCATACTTTCTGCCCAGGGACAAAGGTTTTACCTCGAATGTGTCTATCATGCCAACTCTTGACCTTGTCCTTATAAACCACACTATTGTCATATGCCCGATTTCGGATTTCAATTAGCTCATTCAGATTTAAATCTCGACATAGTTTCCCAAGGTGACAACTCCAATTCAACTCTTTGAACGCCCATTCTGATTTGTGAATCAATTCTGCAGTTAGATGGCATGGCTTGCCATAGATCATCCTAAAAGGTGAAGTACCGAGTGGAGTCTTGTAGGCTGTCCTATAGGCCCATAGAACTTGGTCCAACAGTTTCGACCAATTCTTCCTATCTGGACGAACCAACTTCTGAAGAATACCCTTCACCTCTCTATTAGAAACCTCTGCCATGCCATTAGATTGTGGATGATATGGGTTGGCTATTCTATGCTCAAATTGATACTCCTTAGCCAAAGATCTCATCTCTCTGTTAACAAAGTGGCTACCTCCATCAGAAATCAAAACTTTTGATATCCCGAACCTCGCAATGATATTATCCTTGATAAACTTACAGACGACTTTGCTATCTGCGGTTCGGGTTGGAATAGCCTCTACCCATCTTGATAAATAGTCAACCGCTAACAAGATGTACTCAAATCCATTGCTGTTGGGAAAGGGACTCATAAAATCAATCCCCCATGCATCGAAAACATCACAGAAAATCATTGGTTGCATGGGCATTTCATCTCTGTATCCCACAGTCCCTCCCATTCTTTGACAAATCGGGCATGACCATACAAATTCATTCGCATCATGAAATAGGGTCCGCCAGTAAAATCCACATCGGAGTACCTTATGCGCGGTTCTTTTTCCCGAATGGTGTCCTCCAGCCTCGAGAGAATGATAATGTGTGAGGACACTCTGATATTCCTCCTGAGGAATACATCTTCTCTAGACACAATCCGATCCTTCATGAAAAAGGAAAGGATCATCCCAATGGTATTTTCTCGAATCTGACTTCAATCGATCAATTATTCTTTTGGTCCAACCAAAGGGAACCTTCTTGGAGATAAGATAGTTCACTATGTCGGAATACCACGGGGTTGAATCAATAACGCACACTGATTCGTCTGGAAAAGTCTCCTTAATTGGTCCAGTGTCAGGATAATCGTTTTGCTCGATTCGGGAAAGGTGATCAGCAACAACATTCTTTATTCCAGCTTTATCTTTGATCTCCAAATTAAACTCCTGGATTAACAAGATCCATCTCAAAAGTCGTGCCTTGGCATCCTTCTTATCCATGAGATATCTAATTGCCGTGTGATCTGTGAAAATGGTCACCTTGGAGCCCAATATGTATGATCTGAATTTTTCAAGGGCCTAAACAACCGCGAGCATTTCCTTTTCAGTTACTATATAATTTCTCTGTGCAGGATCCAACACTTTGCTCGCGTAGTGAATCACATAAGGTATTCCATCTCTTCTTTGTCCAAGTACCGTTCCGACAGCAAAATCCGATGCATCAGTTATGATCTCGAAGGGAAGAGACCAGTCGGGAGCTTGTAATATCGGTAATTCACATATTTTCTTTTTCAGGAGCTCGAAGGCCTCTAGACACCTGTGATTTACAATAAACTCAGTGTCTTTTCCTAAGAGCTCAGTCAGTGGGCGGGCGATCTTTGAAAAATCTGGGATAAACCTTCAATAAAATCCAACATGCCCTAAAAACGACCTCACTGACTTGATGTTGGTTGGTGGCTCAAGTTTCTTGATCACATCCACCTTGGCAGGGTCGACC
The DNA here is from genome assembly GCA_037367405.1 of Ottelia alismoides. Taxonomy (NCBI): domain Eukaryota; kingdom Viridiplantae; phylum Streptophyta; class Magnoliopsida; order Alismatales; family Hydrocharitaceae; genus Ottelia; species Ottelia alismoides. Next base: position 1,389,334 of record JAZKJV010000640.1, on the reverse strand, counting down.
TCCATTCCCTTTTTAGAGATGACGTGCCCCAACACGATACCCTCAGTCACCATAAAGTGACTTTTCTCCCAAGAGAGTACCAAATTAACCTCCCTGCAACTCTGGAGGACTTGGTCCAAGTGCGCTAAACATGTATCAAATGAATCACCATGAACCGAGAAGTCATCCATGAAGACTTTCAGGAAATCACCAACCATTTCGACGAATACGGCAATCATGCACCGCTGAAATGTGCCTGGGGCATTGCAAAGCCCGAATGGGATGCGCTTGAATGCGTAGGTACCGAAGGGACATGTGAATGTGGTCTTTTCCTGGTCCTCGAGAGCGATATCTACTTGATTGTAGCCGGAGTACCCATCAAGAAAACAGAAGAATGCTTTCCCTGCGAGTCTCTCCAAGATTTGATTAATGAATGGCAGTGGAACGTAATCTTTCTTGGTCGCAGTATTCATGCACCTGTAATCGACACAGATGCGCCACGACGTGGGTACTCGGGTCGCGATCTCTACCCCCTCCTCGTTTGTGACCATCTGGATACTCGACTTCTTCGGGACGACATGAAGTGGGGCCACCCACTTGGAGTCAGAAATGGGGTATATAAATCCTGCTTTGCACCATTTCTCTATCTCTTTCTTCACTACTTCCTGAAGATTGGGGTTTAATCTTCTCTGAAATTTATGGGAAGGCCTTGCATTCTCCTCAACATAAATTTGGTGCGAGCAGAGAGCGGGGTTTATTTCTACGAGATCCGACACAGTCCAACCTATGGCTTTTCGGTTTCGCTCAAGGACTTCGAGTAGTCTAGATTCCTGGTCCATGGTTAATGATGAGCTAATGATTACAGGGAATTTTTCTTTGGGTCCATTTAGAAATGCATACTTCAGTGTGGAAGGTAGTGGCTTCAGCTCTGGCAATTCTGAATCATCGATCAAGTCTGGCTGAATGACTTTTGCATCTGGCTCAGTGTCGGTTGGTGGTGAATCACTCTGCGTTGTGCTGGCTACCAATTCCGAAGAAAGTTGAGTCGGATCGCTAAAGTAGTGGGGTAATTCGGCCAGAGCCGCATCTGACTCATCATCGATATTTCTTGATTATCCCGAAGATGATGGGACTGACAAATCCGAAGGGATTTCTGTGTCATCAAGACTGTTGGAATCTGGGTGACTAGATATGTTTGGCAATATCTCAGAAACTACACTGTGCATTTTACTTCTCCTGATGATGTGCTTTCAATCTGTATGTCTGGCAGTTGGTCCCACGACCCAGTAGTGCTGAGGAGATTGCATTCTGATGTTTCGGTATATTCAGTGGTGGATTCGGAGTCTGGCCTTTGCCACTTCGTTTGTTTCATCTCCAAGTCTACTTCTCCACATGAAGAACGGAACTTCATCATTCCGGTGCCGTAATCAAATACAACATTGGCGATTCTTAGGAATGATCTTCCAAGAATGATTTGTGATTCCTTCCAATGGTTCGGGGTCTCCATATCAAGGATAATGAAGTCCACTTTGTATTCCGTACCCTCGATCATGATGATAACATTTTTCACTTCTCCCTTAGGCCTTTTAGTGGATTTATCAATAAATTGGAGTAAAGATAATGATTTCTTGAGAGGGCCTAACTCCAATCTATAATATAAGGCTAAGGGTAGAAGATTTATGGAAGAACCGTTGTCGAGAAGTGTGCGTGCGAACGCAATGCTGTCAATGCGACTCTCCACATAATGGGCACCCAGATCCCTTTTCTTTCTAGGCAAATGTTGATTTTTGACACATTTAGTAGTGACAACTGTCAAGATATGAGTCTCCACGAATTGACTTGTTTTCTTTGCACGAGTTCTGGTGAGAGTGCATTTCGCCTTCAAGTACTTTTGAAAGGATGGATTACTGGCCACATACTGATCAAAGGGTAATTTGACTGTGATATTTTGCTGGCAGAATCTTTCCATCACTGGGTCATCCTGAATGTTTTTCTTTTGTTTTCCTTTCTTGAGAGCATGGGGGAAAGGAATGGAAGCATTTGAGACAGAAGATAGAGAGCCAGAATCATAAATAAGAGCATCTTTATTAGACTTGGAGTTCTTATTACAATCATAATAATCAAATTAGGTTGCTGAAAAGGTGACAAAGGTATTTTTTGCAGCAATTAGAGGTTCAAGGTTCTCTGCAGACTCCATAGATGCTTTCCCTTATCTTGCGCTGGGATCTTCAGGCGTCCTTCTTCTTCTTCCTCCTCGGAAACATCCTCCCGGTTGATCTTCCGAGTCTTCATGGTCCGATTCCCTTGCCCGGTCAGGTACGACCACGGTCCTTCCGCTCCTGAGTGACATGGCATTGATATTGTCAAACGAAAGGATCTCATGTTCAGATGTGGAAAAATCTGAATAGTATACCTGGCCATTATGTTGAGATGATTGAAATTTGTTCAAGCTATTGGGGTTAGCTTGAACTTGGGCGGGAATGGTTGTGGCTGGGGCTGTCTGCTCATCCTTCCAATGGGACAAGCGATTGACATCAACCCATAGATCGTGCAGCTTATGTCGGAGGTTGCGAATCTCTTCAAGCATTTGCCTCTGGATGTCGATCGGTTCTTCTGGAGGATTGGACGATTGAGCTGATTGTCTGGGAGCTTGATATTGTTGACGGTATTGCTGAGGTTGGTTCTGGCGATTGTAGGGCTGCTGCTGCTTCGGCTGCTGGAAAGATGTAGTGTTCTAAGTGTGCTGTGGAGGAAATGTGGCATTATAGAAAGTGGGTGGACGCTGATAAGGCTGACGGTCCCCCATACTACATTGTCGGGTAGTGTCCTGTGTGTACCAAATGCTATTTACTTCAAAAGTCATAGGTGGGGCTTCTTTGACTGTCTCGGCAGGTGGGGGTGGCTGCTGGGAAGGTTGGGCATTGGATTGGTCCTGAGCCCACGGTTGCTGTTGTTTTGTTCCTGACTGTTCCTGGACATGATGCACATGATAGATCAGGACAGTAGGTGTAATAGGCATCCTCATCTTGGACACCTTCTCAGTGAGCTCCTCTATATGCTTTGGGAATTGGGAAATCCTGCTGTCGATGTCGTTCATTCTCCTATGAATTTGATCCACCACGGTCAATTTATCGGCGATGATGTTCATGTTTGGTATCAAATCCTCGGCTATCTCCGCGATAGTTTGCTTTCCCCCTTTGGCTTGAAAGGTGTTCAAGGAGTCAGTGTATGCTCTACTAGCAATTTGTGAACTACTTGTCTCTGCCATCTGCTCCAGTACCTTCCAGACGGACTCAGCTCCGCGTGATGTGTAATTCCCTCCGCATGCAGCGCTAACTAACCCTTGAGTCTCATGGTTGAGGCCAGAGTAGAGTGACTGAACTAGGATGTTATTATCCAAATCATGGCAGGGATATTTCTGTAGCAGGTCTTTAAACCTATCCCAAGCCTCACAGAGTGGTTCATTGGGCATCTGAGAGAAGCTAGTGATGCGGGTCCTCATTTGGTTGGTCCGACTCAAAGGATAGAATTTCTTCAAAAACAGGTTTTTAAACCTTTCATAAGTGGTCACAGTCACTCCTAAGTTCTTTACCCAGTAATCTGCCTTCCCTTTCAAGGCAAAAGGTAGTGCAGTGAGACGAATGTAGTCCTGGCTGACTTGTGGGTGCCTCAGATTAGAACATATCAGCTCCAAGTCTCGCAATAATTCATATGGCTCTTCAGTCGTATTACCATGGAATTGTGGTAATTGACTTATAAAATGTGGCTTCAGTTCATAGTTTATCTCTGGCTGAGGTGGCTGCAAATATATCCTCACTCTGTATTGTCCAGGGTTGTATGCGGCTTCCATTGACAGTTCTTCTCCAGCATTCAACTGTTCTAGCTGCTCCCTCAGTAACTGTTGTTGCTGCTCAGATACAACCAGTCTTGGAAAAATCATCTGGATTGGGTCTTCATCATGTTCATCTCCTGGTTCCTTTCTGGGAGGTGGCTTGGGAGGCATTTCTTCTTCTTCACCTTTAGAATAGAAGGGGTTCGAATTAATAGTGTAGAAAGAATTTGAAAACTCAGTGTGGTTTCTTCCCTTGAGAGAATCATAAGAGAAGTATTCATGGGAAGGGTGTCCATGAACCCGAGGTGATCCTGAGTAAGAGTGCCTTGGAAGATTTGTGGCAGTCAGAGAAGGGTTCGCGGAGTCCGAGCCATAATTTTCCATTCTTGATTCAAAAGGATTAGCAAGAGGTTTATGGTTTATGATCTAGGCACAAGTGTGCGGTATTCGTTGATTATCTATTTTCTACGCACAATTCAAACACAATACAGGGGTTGTTTCACCAACTCAACTCAAAGTCAAGATCGTGAAGGTTCGGTCAATTATCTTGTTAATTTTAGGATTTGGTGATAATACAATATATCAGAGCGGTTAAAGCGAGCTGTTAGGAACCCACTATTCTCAGAAGACTGGCCTATCCCAAATTAGATCTTTCCCAGCTAGTATGAATTGTGGACCGTTTACCAGCTACCCGATCAACTCAATCTGTTAAGGACGTCACAGGCCGCTTTACCGGCTACCGGAGAAATCCTCACTGGAGAACGACTAACCCAATATAGTAGTCTGAAAAGAGTTAGGGCGTGGCTCTATCCTAGTGTGCGGGTTGCTCTCTCGCTCAAGCAAACCAAACAATGACGGGGTTGCTCTCCTGCGAAAATTCTTGATTTTATGGGTTCTTAAGATCGGCTATATTTAGCAGTCCCAATTTTAATTAGGTGATCACTGAAGAATTTAGATGAGCGCAAATACACGTCTACCGTCCAGTCCCAATTTCCTTTGAAATTATGTGATAAAACAAGAGGGAGAAATTCGGGAAAAGCCGATGCACGCAGAAAATTATGATGAATGCTCAGTTAGAAGACTTATAGTGAATCCTTGCAATCTCCATATGGGATGCTAGACAGAATTTAAAAATTATTCTAAATGAATGCAAGCCGATGAAAAATTGCACCTAAGCAGAAAGTTCTGTTAGCGGGAAAGAATTGAGTTAAATTTTGGCTAAGTTGAACGATCTATGTGCGTCTCAGTTAATAGTGCAGTGTGACTTAAGATCCTACGAGCACAATCAAAAATAAAAAATGTTCTGAGAGCCGTATGTGCATGCCTATCCTATTTGCCACTCAAGTCGGGCCCCACCCTCACCGGAGAGTGAAACAGGCCGCGACACCATAGAAAAGTTCAGAGTCTTTTTACACACGCGAGAGTCCAATTGGACACCGCTGTAAATGAGAAATTAATTAAAGAACTAGAATTAAAGAAATTAAAAACCTAGACTCTACGCTCTCTCACGACTCGACTCGATCTTAAATTAGTTGCGGCTTCTTCGGATGTCGGTGAAGATGCGTCGGTTTTTTGAAAAATTGCTCCATGTACACCGGGTACCTCGCAGGAAAAATAAGAGAGATTTGTATAAGAGAGTGACTAAAAAAAATCAAAAATAAAATAAGCAAAATAAATGCTGAAAAATAAATGCAGGAAATAAAATAGAATTTACAATGAAAAATTCGGGGGTCGGACTACCCGAATGCGGTAAACCGAACGAAAATTTCAAAACACAAAACTAAGCCGTTTGCCTCCCCGGCAACGGCGCCATCTGACGTTTCCGTGAATCGCGACTTTAAGAAGTTGTTTTTATCTTTCGTGCCAAAAATTTGGTTTGTCATTCGTTGTAGGTAGCGATCGAAATCGGTCAAGAAATAACCACAAATATTATTCAATTTTTAATCAAGTGGTTTTATGTTTATTTTACTTGAGCAAGTCTCAAGGTCGATCACAAGGAGGCAAAGGAACAACCTAGAGTTATGTCTATCAATATTCATGCACGGTTTTCGAGGCGGTCTATTTTTGAAATTTTAATGCAAATAAGGGATGCGAGATGCAATTTCGGCCTATTTTAGGGACTAAAATGCAAATTACGATCAAACGATATCTGAAAAATATGAAACTTGGCCACAATGTAGATTATGATGAAATGAATGTACTGTAATTTTTTTGGGATGTTTGGATGCAAAATGAATTTTTATGAGTTTTTAAATGCAAACAAAATGGATTTCAATTCTTAATTATAATAAATATTAAATCTACTTATTTTTAAGGAATAAAATTACCTAAGATCTATCACTAGGTGATGGATCTTAGAAAAATCTTAAAGCTTAAAAATGTGAGATCTAATACCTATTAAAAGTCAAATACTGAAATATGCAAGATGATTTTTACAGGACAAAGTATGCATGCAAATACAAATCTTTTTGCGCACAATGTCTATCACAATTAACTCTACAGTATATGATTTTTCGGGGATTTTTAGAGCAACGATTAATAAATGGCAATTTTAAGAGCATAAAATGGATAAAGTTTGCAAATTTCCACAAAATAATTAATTATTAATTAACCGTCAATCACAAAAATATGCACAATATGTTAAGATGTTGAAAATTAAATGACGAACATCATGCTATTTTTAGATAAATAAAATGATGGAAAACATAGGTCTAAAATGAAGGAGAAATGCAGGGGTACAGATGCAATAAATAAATAAATAAAGATAATGCAGTGGGGACCTAATTGAAATTACCAGGAGTTTGGGGGTAATTGCAATTATTCCAGAGTGACACGTGCGTAGCACATGCCTCTGGTTGGTGGACTTGGAGAGCGAATCTGAGGATGGTCCAGGGGGAACTTTGCAATATGCCCACGGGGCACGTCCAAAACACGTGACCCCGGGGGTTTTGCTGGCATGATGCTGACGTTGGCGGTCCCTCCCGCACGTTCTCCTCACGTGGGAGGGCCTTGGGCTCCACGCCCAGTGGCGTTTGTGGAAGGCGGTGACGGGACGGGCTCCTGGCGGTGAAGGCTCGACCTCTCCTAGCGGAGCTGCCCGGCCAAGGCGGAGAAAGGGCAGGCGGAGGAGCAGCTGTTAGAGGTGAAGAGGCGTCATTGGTCGTCGTCAACGTGGCCGACACACGGCCAAGGGTCGATGATGAAGAAGCGGGGGAGTTGGAGCTTCAGTCGTCGGAGAGGATGAAGTCACATGCGTGATGGAGCTCCGAGTCGAGGGCGTCGATGGCGATGGCCACTTCAGGCATGGTGGCAGCGATGACGATGACGGAATGAAGGTGATGCACTTGTCGTGAAGGAGTCGTAGGCGATACGTGGTGGAGGAGGTGGATGAAAGGAGAGGAGAACGGAGGGGCGAAAAATGGCGATCGAGAAAGGGAGATCGGAGATGGAGATGAAGAATTGCGGATCTACGGAGGAGGGTACCTGGCGATGGGCTCAACGGTAAGGTCGCCAGAGCTGGAGCAGCGGCTGGAGGGAGAGGCTGCGACGAGGGTGGCAGCCCTCGGATCACACCGATGAGGGAGTACGGGCTGTCACTTCCGATGGGGGTCCTCAGGTCGAACAGCGGATGACAATGAATGAGGGTGGTGCTTCGTTTAAATAGACGAGGAGGGTCGATATATGCAGAGGCGGGGGTTGGCGAGGATTGCGGAGGTCGTTCGGTCGGTGTGAGATATGCGGAGGCGAATGGCGGAGCGGCCGGTGCGAGGTTGGCGGCGGCCGTTGCGGAAGAAGCGACGGTTTCGAGAATTGGGGGGGGGGGGGGCGGTGGCGTGAGGTTGAATACGACGACCCATGGCCGTCCGATCGGCCGAGATCAGGCAGCCAGATGGGTGCCAAGTGGTGCTAGGAGGTGTGAGAGGGCGGGCACGTGCGACGCACGTGCGTCCCTTTTATTTATTTATTTATTATTTTTTTAAAATAAAAAATGAATTATAAAAAGCCCAAAAAACACTGACACGCGGCGGCCCCAGAGGCTGCCACGTGTCAGCTCCAGAAAAATCAAAAAAGAATTATTTTGTAAAATCAAAAAGAAATAGTAAACGACCTCAGAATGAGATCTACAACTTTCATGAAGACAACAAAACCAAAATCGATCAAATGCTCAAAGTAAATTTTTGGGATATCCCATATACATAGAATACCTAAATTTTTGGGTTTTGTAATTTTTTTATCATTTTTAAATTAGATAAAAAATCCGGAAAAATAAGGAGAGATCAAAGATAAATAAAAGACATCTAAATCTATTTTTTGGATTTTTAATTAATAAGAAAATATGTACATAAAATATCAGGTCAAAAATAGCTCAAATACACAATGTTCAAAAGAGGCCCAAAACCCAACTTTCACATACGAGCTTCGATTCACTTGAACTTGGTCTTGTTTTGAAGGTAATTGAATGTGCATTAGTTAAAAAGTGAGTAGGATCAAATTGGACACTGGATGGGGAAGATATGGGGCTTTTAGTCCGAAAATCCTGAAACTAGGTTTTGGGGGTTTGGTCCACTTAACAGGGTTAGTGATTTTTTTTGTATTTTCCATTTATTCTTGTTAGTGATATGTACACAGTGGAAGTGGTTTTATGTCATTCGGAGTTAGCATGAAGGAGTTAAAAATCCGGGAAATTAGGCTATTTACATGTCAACTTTGGCTTGTGTTTTTGGCTTCTTATTTTGTGCAAAAATGATGGATAAAATGCCAATCTTACGCAAACATGCATGAATGCTAATTATGCAGAATAAATGCTGATGATTTTGAGGGAATTGAGCTTAATAAATGAGACTTAGAGTGATGAATCCGAGATTCATCACATACTCAGACATATAGTAACACATCTGTCTCCAGTCAAAGGATGCGTGCCTATATCATGACAGCATACGACATAGGACTTTGGTTATCTCGATCTCGTTAAGTCAACTCTTTGACCTAACTTATCTAACACCTCCAAATCTCTATTCCTATGCAGAGGACCTGCATCAAGAGATCGGTTAGATATCAGCCTAAATGAGAAAGGATTGCAATCTCCTACACAGGCTGGAGATCATCTCTTAACAATCATTTGACGGTGCTTGATGGGTTCTCAATCTAACTTTTTAGATATTCATCCAAGCACCAGCCTCTATGATTCGATAATTGAATCAACATCTGTATGATCATCAAGATGGCCATGGTATATAACCATAATTGTACTAAGGGACCTATTATGCAAATTATTTATTCTTCATTTCTAATCAGGGAATGATATTCGCAATAACATTTATTGCATAATGGCTCGCCGTGGGCTCGCATGTCCAACAGTCGCTGTTTCGCACGGAATTTTAATGACATAATATTGGGATATAGTGATGAATTTCCACGGAAGAATTTTTTTTAAAAAAATAAAAAAACCAGGCGAAATGGGGCGGAGGGAGCCAAGTTAGCTCCCCCAGGGGGCACCATAGGGTTAAATGGGGCTGCCCCCTGGGGGGAGCTAACTTGGCTCCCCCTCCCCATTTCGACCGGTTTTTTTATTTTTTTGAGTTTTTCTTCTGTGGAATTTCATCACTATATTCCTATATTATGTCATTAAAATTTTGTATGAAACAGAGACTCTTACGACCTCCATCTAGACAGTCATTTTTTAACGGTAACAGAATTTCTAAATACGACCCTGTCTGGATGAAGGCGTAGGAGTCTCTGTTTCGAACGAAATTTTAATGACATAATATAGGGATATATTGATGAAAATCCACGGAAGAAAATTTCAAAAAAAAAATAAAAAAACCGGGCGAAACGGGGCGGGGGAGCCAAGTTAGCTCCCCCTTACGTGCGAAACAGAGACTCGTACAACCTCCATCCAGACAGTCATTTTTTAACGGTAACAGAATTGCTAAAAACGACTCTTCTGAATGTAGGTCGTAGGAGACTCTGTTTCCCGTGAAATTTAAATGACATAATATATGGATATATTGATGAAAATCCACGGAAGAAATTTCGAAAAAAAATAAAAATGGGGGCGAAATGGCGCGGGGGGAGTCAAGTTAGCTCCCCCCATGGGGGCAATCCTATTTTACCCTATATATATAGGGTTAAAGGAGGCTACTCCCTGGGAGTAGCCAATTGGCTACTCCTACCCATATTTTTTCTCTATTTTTTTATTTTTTTTGGAAATAAAAAATATGTATATTCATCACTATATTCCCTTAACATGTCATTCCAATTTCGTCAGAAACAGATACTCCTATGCCCTCCATCTGAAGGGGGTGAATTTCAGCAATTCTGAGAAAATTTGACAGTCTTGATGGAGGGGATAGGAGTCTCGAATTAAGTTGAATTTTGAATGTCGCCACGGTGACGTATTGTGATCTAAATTCCAATAGGTTTTATTTCAGAAAAATAAAAAAAATACAGGGGAAAAGGGGTGGGAGCATGTAAGTTGGCTATAACCAGGGAGCATATTCCCTTTTCCCATTGGAATTTAGATCACAATACGTCACCGTGGCGACATTCAAAATTCAACTTAATTCGAGACTCCTATCCCCTCCATCAAGACTGTCAAATTTTAACGGTATCAGAATTGCTGAAATTCACCCCCTTCAGATGGAGGGCATAGGATTCTCTGTTTCTAACGAAATTGGAGTGACATGTTCGGGGGATATAATTATGAATTTACATATTTTTATTTTCCAAAAAAAATAAGAAAATAGGGAAAAATAGAGGTGGGAGTAGCCTTCTTTAACCCTATACATATAGGGTTTATATATTTACAAAACTGTTACTGAGTTTTTACTAAATTTACAGTGGTCTTTACAATTCAGAAAAACCCCCACCTCATTTGAATGGTCTCCTCTTATATATATATATATATATATATATATATATATATATATATATATGGTTAAATGGGGCTGCCCCTGGGGGGAGCTAACTTGTAACTTGGCTCCCCTGCCCCATTAAGCCCGATTTTTTTATTTTTTTATTGAAAATTTCTTCCGTTAATTTTCATCACTATATCCCTATATTATGTCATTAAAATTTCGTGCGAAATAGAGACTCCTACGGCCTCCATCCAGACAATCATTTTTTAACGATAACAGAATTGCTAAAAACGACCCCTTCTGGATGGAGGCCGTAGGAGTCTCTGTTTCACACGAAATTTTAATGACATAATATAGGGATATATTAATGAAAATCCATGGAAGAAAATTTCAAAAAATAAAAATAAAAAAATCAGACCGAATGGGGATGGGGGAGCTATCGCCATGTATATTCATCCCTATATACCTCCTATATGTCATTCGAATTTCGTCAGAAACAGAGACTCCTACGGCCTCCATCGAGATGGTGTCGATTTAAAAAATCCTGTTACCGTTAAAAAATGACTGTTTGGACGGAGGCCGTAGGAGTCTCTGTTTCTGACGAAATTCGAATGACATATAGGAGGGATACAGAGATGAATATATATGGTGATATTTTTTGAACAAAATAAAAAAATGCCGAAAATGGTGTGGGGGCAGCCATGTTGGCTGCCCCAAGGGGCAGCCCCATTAACCTCATATATATATATATGTATGTATGTATGTATATGTATCGAGAGGAGCAAAGTCGGGTGCGCTGGAGTTCCCTTCACAGGTGAGTGTTAGGCGAGAGGCTGCTGATGTGGAGTGGTGCGAAGCCTGGACGAAGGAAGTGTGCGATGCAAGTCCGAGCGAGACGAGCGAGGCGAGTGGAGGCTATATAGGGTTAAATGGGGCTATATATACATATACATATACATATACATATACATATACATATACATATACATATATATAGGATTTCTTTCATATAGGACGCAGTCCTTCCATAGTTAAGGAAGGCCAGCCCCTTTTTTGTATAAAACAGGATGACTTTGGTAGAATACATATACAGTTTTGTATTATAACGCGCAGTTTTAATGTTTGTATTATAATACGTAGTTTTGTATACGGCTTTGTGTTTATAACGTGCACCTATAATACAAACTGTATACGTATTCTACTAAAATGCTTGTTTTTATACAAAAAAGGGCGGCCTTCCAGAACTCAGGAAGGAATGCATCCTATTTGAAAGGCCCCCCCCTATATATATATATATATATATATATATATATATATATATATATATATATATATATATATATATATATGAGGACGGGGAAGCTGCTCCGCGGAGCAGCTAAGCTGACTGCTCCGTGGGGTAATTTCCCCCCTTTTTTATTTTTTCTGAAATTTTGACCATGTATATTCATTAATATGTCCCTCCTATATGTCATTCAAATTTCGTTAGAAACAGAAACTCCTAGACCCTCCATCTAGAACAGGTCGATTACAACAAATTTCAGACCGTTAAAATTACATGTTCTATATGGAGGGCATAGGAGTCTCTGTTTTTGACGAAATTCGAATGACATATAGGAGGGACATATAGATGAATATACATGATGGAAAATTCAAAAAAAAAAGGGAGGGGGGGATTGCCCCACGGAGCAGCTTCCCTTTCTCGTATATATATATATATATATATATATATATATATATATATATATATATATGGGAAAAAAGAGCCTACATCGGGTGATGTAGGTAACTTACCTACATCGGGTTTTTTTCTCATTATTTTTTTATTTTTTTGAAATGAAATCTTCGGGGATTTGCATCACCATATACCACCATTGTGTCATTCCAAATTCAACTGAGTTCGAGACTTCTATCTCCTCCATCAAGGCTATCAAATTTTAACGGTCTCAGAATTGTTGAAATTGACCTCCTTCAGATGGGCATGCTAGAAATATTTCTTCCCATGAAATTTAAAACACATAATCCACTCTATATATTATGCAAATCCCACTGAGGTTCCATTTGAAAAAATAAAAAATAACAAAAAAATGACCCGATGTAAGTAAGTTACCTACATCACCCGATGTAGGCTCCTTGCCCCCCCTATATATATAGGGAGAGAGAGAGAGAGAGAGAGAGAGAGAAATGGGGCTGCTCCTTGGGAGTAGCCAACGGGCTACTCCCACCCCCATTTTCCTCCAATTTTTTTATTTTTTTGGAAAATAAAACTTGTATATTCATCATTAAATCCCTTTACATTCTATTAAAATTTTGTCAGATTAGAGACTCCTACAGCCTCCATCAAAACATGGTCGATTTAAAAAATCCTGCAACCCTGGATGGAGGGCCTAGGAGTCTCTGTTCCTGACGAAATTTTAATAGAATGTTAGAGGGATATAGTGATCAATATTCAAATTTTTATTTTCCAAAAAAATAAAAAAATGGACGAAAATAGGGGTGGGAGTAGCCCCGTTGGCTACTCCCAGGGAGCAGCCCCATTTTTCTCATATAAAACTAAGGGTAGGAGTCTCTGTTTCTGACGAAATTCGAATGGCATATAGGAGGGATACCGAGATGAATATACATGGCGATATTTTTTAAAAAAATAAAAAAGCATCGAAAACGGTGCAGGGGCAACCATTGTTGGCTGCCCACAAGAGGCAACCTCATTAAACTCTCTCTCTCTATATATATATATATAGGGTTAAATTGGGCTGCCCCATGGGGGGAACTAACTTGGCTTCCCCCGCGCTATTTTGCCCGGTTTTTTTATATTGTTTTTGAAAATTTCTTCCGTGAATATTCATCACTATATCCCTATATTATGCTATTAAAATTTCGTGCAAAACAGAGACTCGTACGGCCTCCATCCAGACAATCATTTTTTAACGGTAACCGAATTGCTAAAAATGACCCTTCTGGATGGAGGCCATAGGAGTCTCTGTTTCACGTGAAATTTGAATGCCATAATATAGGGATATATTGATGAAAATCCACGAAAGAAATTTCGAAAAAAAATAACAAAAGGGGGCAAAATGGCGCGGGGGGAGCCAAGTTAGCTCCCCCCAATGGGGGCAGCCCCATTTTACCCATATACATACATACATACATACATACACACACACACATACACACACACACACACACACACACACATATAGGGGACCTTTCAAATGAGGTGGGGGCTTTTCTGAAATTGTAAAAGCCACTGCGAATTTAGTAAAAACTCTGTAACAATTTTGTAAAATATAAACTGTACATTGTAAAAAATGAATTTTGTAAAATATAGCATATAAATTCAAATCAATATTTCCATCCATTATAATAATATTTTCATAATTTTATTTCACTATACATGTTGTGTTAATATTTATTATTATATGTATGAAACAAGAAATGGTAAAATATATTAGAAAGATGCCTAAATTGAGGGTGGCTCACCATATATATGGTGAGACCCTGCCTCATTTGAAGTTTCTCCTATATATATATATATATATATATATATATATATATATATAGGAGATATTTCCAATGAGGTGCACCTTTCCTGGGTGCATGGAAAGCCCGCCATCCTAACCATCCGTAGTCAATCTGATGGTTATCATTAATGGCTCGTTATCTATATTTTTTAAATGTCGAAAAACCCATTATGGTCATTTTGGTATATTCTATATTTAGAATGCAACAAAATATCTCCTTAATTATCTCACATCTCTCTCTCTCTCTCCTGTCTCTCTCTCTCGATGACGACTCTCTCTCTCTCTCCTGTCTCTCTCTCGACGACGACATGTGGGAGGAGGCTGCTCCGACGTCCTCCATCGCCTCCCCCAACAGATCACGTTCACCTACGTCGCGAAGATCGTCGATGGCGGCATGTGGGAGGAGGCTGGTCGATTCCACAGGTTCAAACGTCGGAGATCGTGCTGGTGGATGTGAAGGTAAGCGGGGAGGGGAGGAGAAGGTTGAAGGAGTGCGTGAATGGAGGTGTGTGGGCGGAGGAGGACGTGCATGGAGGAGGTGGGTCGTGGAGGAGAAGGGCGGAGGAGGTGCGGGTAGAGAGGATGCTGGAGATGGAGGGCGTGCCCAGGTTTTTACAATATAATGACCTATTTTGCAATCTCGAGTTTTTTTTACAATCCCAGATCGTATTTTACAATAGCATATCATCTTTTTACAAATTTCAGACTGTTTTTTTACATTTATAAGCGTGAAGGAGGTGGATCATGGAGGAGACGGTTGAAGGAGTGCGTGAATGGAGGTGTGTGGGCGGAGGAGGACGTGCATGGAGGAGGTGGGTCGTGGCGGAGGAGGTGCGGGTAGAGAGGATGCTGGAGATGGAGGGCATGCCCAGGTTCTTACAATATAATGACCTATTTTGCAATCTCGAGTGTTTTTTTACAATCCAGATCGTATTTTTACAATATAAATGACCTATTTTGCAATCTGAGATTGTTTTGCAATCTCGAGTTTTTTTTTACAATCTCATATCGTATTTTACAATTGCATATCATTTTTTTACTAATTGTGATCGTATTATACAATGCAGGATGCAAAATTACAACAGGGATTCGAATTTTACAAAGATGCTTGGCATTTGTGAAAAACACGCATAATAGGATCTGATGGATTTACAATATTCATACAGATTTTACAAAACGTCCATGATCTTTTACAATAGTGTTATCAAAATTACAATTGTTATAATATTAATATTACTAATTGTGATTTTATTTTACAATGCAGGATGCAGTTTTACAATATCAAGCGGAATTTTACAAAGAAACCTGCTATTCTACATTGCGCGAAAATGCTACCATGTTGGCGAAAATTCAGCAACTAAAAGGCAACAAAAAATACCAAATCAGACACGCTAAAAATGGAAAAATATAAAGACGAAATAAATTTCAAATTCGAAATTAAATTCAAATTTAAAACGGAAACGTATGGACTAAAATACCCTTTTGGATGAAGAACCGCTAGATCGAGATCTAACGGATCTCGTGATGGGCTTTCCATACACCCAGGAAAGGTGCACCTCATTGGAAGGGCCCTCTCTCTATATATATATATATATGTATGTATATGGGGAAAAAGGAGCCTACACCCAGGGGTGTAGGTAACTACCTACACCCGGCTCATTTTCTCATAGATTTTTTTCTTTTGAAATGAAACCTTGGGGGAATTAGATCACTATATATCACCATGGTGTCATTCAAAATTCAACTTAATTCGAGACTCCTATCATCTTCATCAAGACTATCAAATTTTAACGGTCTCATAATTGCTGAAATTGACCCCTTCGAGATGAACGTGTTAGGATCGCTTGTTTTGCATGAAACTTGAAACACATATTCTCCTCTATATATTAAGAAAATCCCCCCTAAGGTTTCCTTCACAAAAACTCAAAAATCATGAAAAAAGGCCGGGTGTAGGCAGTTACCTACACCCATAGGTGTAG
Organism: Ottelia alismoides; assembly: GCA_037367405.1. Taxonomy (NCBI): domain Eukaryota; kingdom Viridiplantae; phylum Streptophyta; class Magnoliopsida; order Alismatales; family Hydrocharitaceae; genus Ottelia; species Ottelia alismoides. Next base: position 1,373,166 of record JAZKJV010000640.1, on the reverse strand, counting down.
GCTCCCAACTCCATATATATATATATGATAAAATGGGGGCTACCCCCTAGGGGCAACCAACATGGCTGCTCTCACACCATTTTGAGGTATTTTGTTTTTGCAAAATATCATCATTTATTTTCATCTATATATCCCTCCTATATGTCATTCAAATTTTGTTAGAAACAATGACTTTTATACCCTCCATCTAGAACATGTAATTTTAATAAACATTTCTGTAATCGACCTGTTCTAGATGGAGGGCATAGGGGTCTCTGTTTCTAACGAAATTCAAATGACATATAGGAGAGATATATAGATGAATATAAATGGTGATATTTTTCAAACAAAATAAAAAACATCGCAAAATAGGGTGGGGCCAGCCTCGGAGGGGCAGCCAACATGGCTGCCCCCACCTTATTTTGGCATTTTTTTATTTTTTTGAAAAATATCACCATGTATATTCATCCCTATATCCCTCCTATATACCATTCGAATTTCGTCAGAAACAGAGACTCCTACGGCTTCCATCCAGACAGTCATTTTTTAACAGTAACAGAATTTTTTAAATTGACATCATCTCGATGGAGGCCGTAGGAGTCTCTGTTTCTGACGAAATTCGAATGGCATATAGGAGGGATATAGGGATGAATATACATGGTGATATTTTTCAAAAAAAATAAAAAAAATGACGAAAAATGGGGCGGGGGCAGCCACATTTTTTCCTCTCTCGCGCTCTCTCTCTCTCTATATATATGGGGGGAGGGAGCCTGCACCTTGGGGTGTTGGAAACTCCCTGCACCCACCCTATTTTTCGATTATTTTGATTTGTTTTTTGAATTAAAAGTTGGGGAGATTTACTTAATATGTTGAGGGGAATATGTGTTTCAAATTTCATGCAAAACAAACATTCCTAACATGTTCATCTAGACAGTGTCGATTTCAACAATTCTGAGATCGTTAAAATTGAGTAGTCTTGATGAAGATGTTAGAAGTCTCGAATTAAGTTGAATTTGGAATGACAACATGATGATACATGGTGATCTAAATCCCCCAAGGTTTCATATCAAAAAAATCAAAAAATAATGAAAAATTAGGCCGGGTGTAGGGAGTTTCCTACACCCGCTGGTGTAGGGTCCTTTTTCCTATATATATAGGGAAAAGGGAAGCTACACCGGGTGGTGCAGCCAACTAGCTACACCCGACCATTTTTCTTATTGGTTTTTGATTTTTTTTGAATAAACCTATGGGAATTTACTTAATTTATTGAGTGGAATATTTGTTTCAAATTTCATGCAAAATAAACATTCCTAACATGCCCATCAAGACAGGGTCAATTTCAATAATTTTGAGACTGTTAAAATGTGATAGTCTTGATGGAGATGATAAAAGTGTCGAATTTAGTTGAAATTGGTATGATATCATGGTGATATATGGTGATTTAAATCCCCTTAGGTTTCATTTCAAAAGCACAAAAAAATAAATGAAAAAAACGGCCGGGTGCAGCTAGTTAGCTTCCCCAGCCCATGGGGAAGCTAACTAGCTGCACCCGGCCGTTTTTTTCATTGATTTTTTTGTGCTTTTGAAATGAAACCTAAGGGGATTTAAATCACCATATATCACCATGATATCATACCAATTTCAACTAAATTCGACATTTCTATCATCTCCATCAAGACTATCACATTTTAACGGTTTCAAAATCATTGAAATTGACCATATCTAGATGGGCATGCTAGAAGTGTTTGTTTTGCATGAAATTTGAAACACATATTCCACACAATAAACTAAGTAAATCCTCCATAAGTTTCCTTCAAAAAAATAAAAAATCAATGAGAAAAAACCCCGAGTGTAGCTAGTTGGCTGCACCCCCGGTGTAGCTTCCCTTTTCCCATATATATATATATATAGGGGGCTTATCCAATGGGCCCTGTGCCCATTTGAGATGAGATGAGCCCACTCATATTTTACCAATATTTTTCATCATTTTGAGTTCAATGCTTATTTATTTACTGTTGTTATATCATATTCTTACTATTAGTAACTATTTTCATATAAAGAGAATCTTAGATTCACAAGAAATGGTCATTAGTAAGAAAAAAATGAGACTAGTAATACAAATAATAATACAATCATTTTGTATGACTTTTAAGGTTTTTTTCCCTGAAAATAGTTACTAGTAGTAAGAATATGATATAACACTTGTAAACAAATACCTATTAAGCTCAAAAAAATAGGAAATAATGGTAGAAAATGAGTGGGCCCATCTCATCTCAAATGGGCACAGGGCTCATTGGATAATTTCCCTATATATATATATATATATATATATATATATATATATATATATGAGGATAATGGGGCTGCCTCCGCGCTGTTTTCGTGTTTTTTTTTGAAAAAAATATCGCCATGTATATTTATTCTTATATCCCTCCTATATGCCATTCGAATTTCGTTAGCAACAGATACTCCTACGGCCCCCATCCAGGCGATCATTTTTTAACGGTAACAGGATTTGTTAAATCGACACTATCTCGATGGAGGCCGTAGGAGTCTCTGTTTCTGACGAAATTCGAATGGCATATAATAGGATATAGGGATGAATATACACGGTGATAGTGTCGATTTAACAAATCCTGTTACCGTTAAAAAATGACCGCCTGGATGGAGGCCATAGGAGTCTCTGTTTCTGACGAAATTCGAATGGCATATAAGAGGGATATAGGGATGAATATACATGATGATATTTTTCAAAAGAAATAAAAAAATATCGAAAACGGTGCGGGTGCAGCCATGGGGCAGCCCCATTAACCTCTCTCTCTCTCTCTCTCTCTATATATATAATATATATAGGGAGCTGGGAGCCTACACCCAGCGGTGTAGGTAACTACCTACATCCAGCCTTTTTTTTCAATGTTTTTGGATTTTTTGAAGGAAACCTTAGGGGAGATTTGCTTAATATATTGAGGGGAATATATGTTTGAAGTTACATGCAAAACAAACATTTCTAACATGTTCAACTAGACGGGGTCAATTTCAGCAATTCTGAGACCGTTAAAATTTGATAGTCTTGATGGAGATGATAGGAATCTCGAATTAAGTTAAATTTTGAATGACACCATGGTGGTATATAGTGATCTAATTTCCTCAAGGTTTCATTTCAAAAAAAAACAAAAAATAAAGAAAAAATGAGCCGGGTGTAGGTAATTACCTACACCCTGGGTGTAGGCTCCCTTTTCCCATATATATATATATATATATATATATAGGGTAAAATGGGGCTGCCCCCATAGGAGGAGCTAACTTGGCTCCCCCACGCTATTTCGCCCCTTTTTTTATTATTTTTTTCGAAATTTCTTTCGTGAATTTTCATCAATATATCACTATATTATGTCTTTCAAATTTCACGTGAAACAGAGACTCCTACGACCTCCATTCAGAAGGGTCATTTTTAGCAATTCTATTACCTTTAAAAAATGATTGTATGGATGGAGGCCGTACGAGTCTCTGTTTCACATGAAATTTTAATAGCATAATATAAGTATATTGTGATGAATATTCACGGAAGAAATTTTCAAAAAAATTAAAAAAATCGAGTGAAATAGCGTGGGCAAGTTAGCTCTCCCCAGGGGGCATCCCCATTTAACCCATATATATATATATATATATATATATATATATATATATATATATATATATATATATATATATGGGGTTGGGGAAGCTGCACCGGCGGGTGCAGCTAACTAGCTGCACCCGGCCATTTTTTTCATTGTTTTTTTGTGTTTTTGAAATGAAATCTAGAGGGATTTAAATCACCATATATCACCATGATATCATATCAATTTCAACTAAATTCGACATTTCTATCATCTCCATCAAGGCTATGACATTTTAACGGTTTCAGAATTATTGAAATTGACCATATCTAGATGGGCATGCTAGGACTGTTTGTTTTGCATGAAATTTGAAACACATATTTTTGTCAATAAACTAAGTAAATATCCCATAAGTTTTTTTCAAAAAAAAAACCAATAAGAAAACTGGCCGGGTGTAGTTGTTAGCTGCACCCGCCGGTGCATACTCCCTTTTCCCTATATATATGGAAAAAATGGGGTTGCCCCCGCCTCCATTTTCACGCAATTTTTTTTATTTTTTGTAAAATATCACTATGTATATTCATCTATATATCATTCCTATATGTCATTCGAATTTCGTCAGAAATAGAGACTTCTTTGCCCTCCATCTAGAACAGGTAATTTTAACGGTTTAATCTTTGCTGTAATTGACCTATTCTAGATGGAGGGCATAGAAGTCTCTGTTTCTGATGAAATTCGAATGACATATAGGATGGATATATAGATGAATATACATGATGATATTTTGCAAAAAGATAAAAAAATTACGTGAAAATGGGGTAGGGGCCGCCCCATTGCACCATATATATATGGAAAAAAGGGTCTGTCCCAACATGGTTGCCTCTACGCCATTTTCCGTTTTTTTTATTTTTTTTTCAAAATAAAGTCATGTATTTTCATCACTATATCGCTCTAATGTGCCATTCAATTTCATCAAAAATAGAGACTCCTATACCTTCCATCTAGAATATGTAATTTTAACGATAATATAATTATTGTAATTGACCTGTTCTAAATGAAGGGCATATGAGTCTCTATTTCTGAAATTGAAATGACATATTAGAGGGATATAATGATGAAAACATATGGTTTTATTTTTGAAAAAAATAAAAAAACTATCGAATAATGGGGCGGGGCAGCTCCATTGAATCATACACACACACACACTATAAAGGAAAGAGACCAAACAAAGGGAAGGAACAAACCCTAGGAACCTTTCAATTGAGTGGTGACTGCTTTATTTGAGATCTCACTGTCAACCTCTAGTCCTAAAAAAAATCCTTCTAGATAAAGTCAGTTGATAAGGACAAAATTGTATCTTTTAGGAACGATACGTGCGCCTTTTGGTCCATGCAATTCAGGAAAAATGCAAAAAAAAACAAGTTTCGATTTCAACCCTATTTCTTTTTTGTAATAGTCTTTTTAATTTAATAGAGGGACTTGCTCTTCTATTTTTTTAATAAGCATGTGATTTGATGTATTTCCTCGAAAAGAATTCATTGAAGTTATTAAACAAAACTTCCCAAGAAAATGTCTATATATTGGAGAAGAGTCGAAGAAACATATTCATGATTCCATTATAATATTAGGATTTTATCACTTGTGTAACTTTTGATGTAATATAAGTTATGCCCCTTCCTTTTTTGGAATACCAGTTGTGCCCTGAAAAGCATGAAGGTCGGGATACTTAACGTCTAGTCTTAGAGGGCTTGCGGTGTCTGACAAGTTAGATCCGACAATCGTTGTATTGGCGCCTCTCTCGGCTCTCAGTACCCAATCCTAGGTGACAATTTCAATAATTAACCCACAATAATTATCAAGCAATATAATGAAGTGATCTAAAATTTAATATATCCTAAAAACATTTATAGTGACAAGTAGCAAGGGTCGAACTACAAAGAAGTACACAAGGTAGAGCAGGAAAATGAATAGACAACTTAGGAATTTTTTGTATTTTAAATTTCAATAATTTTTGTGGGTTATATATATATATATATCTTTTTTGTTTTGTAATTTTAATTTGAGAAATTAAATATAAGCTAATATATATTTAATATACTAATTAGAAAATAAATGGAGAAGAGATGCTTTTGGATTTTTAAAATATAGTAATAAACTAAAAAATTCAGAAAGAAATATTTCACGAGTTTATAAAATTTTCCCTATTTTTGGTATTTTTTGGATAATTTTTGAGAATTTTTATGGATTTTTAAATAAGTAAATATACAAAATAAAGAAAACAAAAAATATAGGAACTTGAAATGGGCTTAATAAAAATCTATTAAATTAAATTGAGCCAATTTCAATTTTCCAAAATACTAGATAATATCAAGAAAATTTTAAAACTTAAAACATATTTTTGCGATTTTTCTGTGGCTTTCTATAATTTTTATTGGATTTTATGTGTTTTGTGATTTTTAGAAGTTTTAATTAATATTTTGCAAAAATATTTGAATAGAAGTTAAAATATAACTAATTAAACATATATGCATTTTTTGGAAATTTTCAAAATAATTTTGTAATTTTTATGGATTTTTAAACGCTTATAGGATTGAAATGCTATGTTTTTTATTTTTTATAAATAGGAAAATAATTTTAATTTCTGTGCAAAAAATATATGTGATAAATTATGGTTCCAAGTACTTAAATACTTTACCTACAATTTTTAGATGCAATATGATATTTTTAATAAATGAAATATAAGTACAATATTAAATATATAATAAAAGGACCTAGTTGTAATTTCTTAAAAGTTCAAAGCTTTAACAATACTTTAGCAAAGTCTAGGGCATCCATGAAAGTTTCCCACATAAAGATATAATACAAGTATGATAGGGGAATAAATGCAAATAAATAGACCAATAGGAACAAGCATGCAAACTTACCAAAAAATATATCAACTTTTATTCAAAGTTCCAGGATCAAATAATAACACAATACTCAGAGGGGGTCCACACAAAATACTCGCCTAGGCACACGCACAAGCACGTGAGGTGACATGGATTTGGACTAAAGTTGAATAAACAAAAAGTCTGGGATCCTTGGAATAAATATTACAAAAATATTACAACGATAGATGAAAGTTTATAGACTAAATAAAAAATACAAAAAGCTGAGGGGAAAATATGCAATATACCCCTTCCCACGCACTGGCAAACAACCTAGATGATCTCACTTAAACACATGGCACTTCTTCTGCGCCCAATCACGGTTCTATGATGGAGGGCAGAGTTTAAATCCCGCCCTCAGATCTGTTGGTTCCCTAGCATATGATAGGATGGATGCTACACACCTCGAGCGAGGGCTTGATCCAACGGTGATAAGCTTTGATGAATCTCCATTTTAGCACCTTTATTCTTTCATTTAGGCCTTTAAACTCTAACTAAATGCACGTAAATAACATTATTTTGCATAAATTAACATTCATTACTTATTGTATAAACACCATATAAAATACATAGTTTGAAGTCAAACTAAAAGAATAAAGAAAAGAAAAGAAAAAGAAATAAAATGTCAAAGGTATTTTATGACCTTAAACCCCGAGACCTAGGCATCTTGATGACTGCGTTGACAAGGAATAAAGTAGGGGGAGATAAGGGTAAAAACATAATAAAAACCCTAATTTTTACTCTTCAATATTGCATTTTTGGGACCTATTTTATTCTTTATTATTTATACCTCAAATAAAGAAAGTTTGTACATGAAATTGTAGATAAAAATATACAGAAAATTACAAAATTGAGTTTACACAAAAATAATACACATTATACTTTTTATACTCAGAATAAAATTCCAAAACCCGAACTTCCTAGACCCATATATTCTCCATATGAACTAAAAATGTACCAAAATCACTTTAATTGTATATAAATTTTAATAAGCTATTTAATGAATAAGGTTTCATTTAATTTGGAGTTAAGATGCAAAAGTTAGGATTTGGACCCTTATTGTACAATATACAGGTATATAAATAAAAGGGGAAATTATTCTTTTAGTCTTTTATTTATTTTTACACCCTTATAAATATTATTCATATTCTATTAAAAATATAAATATAAAATAAATCCTTAAAAAATACAATAAAATAAAATAGATATATAAATACATAGATGAACATACAATACTTATACGTATATAATACACATGTATTTATTTAGGTGTACAAGATATATCAAAAAAATAAAAATATATTTATGAATATTTAAATAAGTTATAAATATATAAATGAATAAAATAAAATAATAAAAAATATAAAATAAGAATAAAAATATACAAAACATACTTCAATATACCTATAAATATACTTGTAAAAAGTAACTTGTAATAAATAAACCCATAAAAATAAATAAAAATCATATTAAAATACAACATAAATTAATGCACATATTCATGTTTTAACCAAAAATTAAGTAACTCATTTATCATTTATTTTTGAATTGTTTCTATTTTTTACTTCTGATTTGTCTTTTATAGATGACATGGCCTAATCAGGGCCCGCCATCGGTTGATTCTCTGTCCCAGGTCTAGGCTGTCAGAACTTCTCGTTGACCCCTTTTTCTCGATTTTCTATACAATGATCCACTGCTCGAGGCTTACCAACTCCTTGAGTTTTCATCCCTATTCATCCACGCCGACACCTCATCTAGGGCTGAGTCTCATCGAATCACCTGCTCCATCTCGATCTTCACCTCCTGTTCCATCGCATGTGCATATACTCGAGCTCCCCTCTTTTTGACTTTGGTTCCCTTCTACCCTGCTTCAACCCCTCGAACCACTGTCTTCGCGTTCAAGGCCCGGTAACAGGAGCCTCCACCGTATCTCACAACGAGGAAGCAACAGAGTAGCAGTCGTTCCCACCACCTCCGACGAGACCTCGCTGTTGAGGTCCATCTCACGCCTCTTAGATGCTCGAGGTTCATTTTCTTTGCTCTTTAGATACCCAATAGCTCTAGGTTTTGTTTTATGCTTTCATTTTGTGCTTTAATCCACTTTTTAAGCTTAGGTTTAAGATCTTAGTTCGCTGGAGCTCTATATCTCTGACCACTGTCTTCACCGTAACCACTCCTGTCCCGACCACTAAATCCACCCCCTGTTCTTTTCCTGATGCATCTCCACTTGTCGCACCACTAAGCCAACAAGATCGATCAATGATCTGGACCAGAGAGGTTCACTTCCTTCACCATAGCCAGACCTCCTCTGCCCATTCACCATTTCACCGTCGACTTCCATCAATAAAGACCTAAATTGCTTTGTCGTGCCTTCTTCTTTGTTTATCTGCAAGTTGTGCATCTAGAAGGGGGCATCTGAGCCCCATATTGATCACAAAACACTTCAGGCCTTCACCTGAATGTCATCGACCTCCAGGGGCCTCTCGGTGGCCCCATGACCTTTTTGAGGTGTCACGGAGCTCCGCATCAGCAACAGGTGTGCATAGGGACCATCGGAGGCACGTGAGGTGGTCGGAGAAGCGTGCTTGATGAATTAATGAAAATCTAGAGGGTCCTACAATCTTACAAGGTAAGAATGCAGTCGCTGAGTTGACCGCTCAAGAAACTCGTTAAATTCAACAATTAACCCATAATAGATATAACAATAAAATCAAAAATAAAAGTGGAGTTAAAATTTAGTGTAACTCTACAAATGTGTGTATAAGTGCAAGTATATGTAGAGTGTCGAACACAAGGAGCAAACTAGATATATCGGGGAAAATGAATCCAAAATTTGTGTTCTTCTTGTTGGTATATTTTTGTGTGGGTTTTTGATTTTATATGTATTTGGGTTTTAATTATATATATTAATTATTTTTAATTTTATAATTTTTATATTCTTTTTATATTTTTTGATTTTAATTTATTTTTCTTTTTAAATATATAATATAGAAATATAAGCCTATATGTAAAATGTAAGGTAATATAATTATAGATACTACTAAAAATAATCAAAATACAACAACTAAAATATTTTTGGATTTTAAATAAATTTTTACTTTTTTCGTGATTTTTGGGGATTTTTCGCTAATTTTTATATGTTATTAAAGTAAAAATTATTTCAAAACAGGGAGTAAATAAATAAGCTGAATTGTTTTGGAATTTAAAAATAGGAATAAAGCTATACTTTTCAAAAAATATTTCTACTTAATAATATATCATAAAAAGGAAATTCAGAGATAGAAAATATATTTTTTGAATTTTGGGAATTTTTATGTTTTGATAAAGAATTTTGGTTCTTTTTAATTTTTATGAGTTTTCTTTTTCTATTTTTAAGGATTTTTGGGCTGGAGTTATAAAATACTAAAATAAAAATTATATATATTTTTTATGATTTTTTCAAAAGGTTTTTATTTTTTAGTATTTTATAAGTTAAACATGGTTAAAAACGCGCTCTTTTGATTTTTAATAAATAATAAAACTACTTAAAATCAAAATGCAAAAATATGACGTGAATATATAAGTAAAAAGGCACTTAAATCTATTTTATTGAGAATTTTCGGAGCAGGAATGATACTTTTAATAAATGAAAATACGCAAAAATTGATGAACTGGCTGGGGCATAAATGTGAACAAAAATAAATACAATGGCTTAGTGCAAATAACCCTAAGTTTTATAACTACCAATGAAAGTTTATGGACCAAAACTAAATTAAAAAATTCTTGAGGATATTTCTGTAAAATCACCACCTCATGTGGGACCGCACGTGACGTGATGTGGACTGGACCAATATGTAATATGAAAAAACTACATTGATTCCAGTGCAAATTTTCCAAAATTAGAAAATGTTTAAAATATTTTACAGGACTAAAAATAAAATAACAAAACACCACGTGCTAAGTTGCAAAATACCCCAAACAACATGCAAACAAATGGTCGAGAACACTTCACTTATCCACGTGTCCACGCGTGAACGACCGATATCAGTTCGATTGTCGATGGCTGTGATTAGACCAACCTCCTAATCTGACGGTGCTGGAGGGGGGCATCTAATGGTTGCGATTAAAACTGGGGGTGGGGGGTGTTCTTCATCCAATAACGTAGAGAGGTTCTGGAAGAACGGATGAAGAACACTCCCTGGTCAAGCTTCGATCCGGCTTCATGCGTGCTTCAGACCATCTCACTTGCTGCAAAAGGCTCATCGTGCTCCTGGAAGGAATCCTCAGCTGCTGAAGGGGTCAAGGACGTCCAAACCTCATTGATGGAGGCTCGGAAGTGCAATGGAGGGCTGCGACCTAGGGCTTGTTCTTTTGACTTGATACTCCCTAGATGGGGCTCTTGTAGCTCTAGTCCTACACGGTTAGCACGGAGGGACAAAATCGAAGCTCCTTGGCCCTTTATTGGGTGGAGATAGGCGGAGATGGGATGTCGCGACGAGGTCCAGCGAGGAGGTGGTGTATGGACCTCGATTCGCCAGATCGGGAGTTAATCTGGGTGGTCGGGTTCGGAACGGGGGTTTGCACAATGAACAGGGGTGGCCGGAGCTCTAGAGCTCCGACGAGGTTAAACCTAATTCTTAACTAATGTACGTGATTAAGACATAAACTAAATGCATTAAACAAAATCTAAGATCTAAAACTAACTAAAAAGCGAAGAAAATTACCTCGAATGGCCAAGGGCCATGAGATAGGAACCTCTATGGGCATGGTGGCCAAAGATGGCAGGAACCTCTGCTGCACCACCCTTCTCGCTTAAAGAACGCCTGCCTGAGCTTGCTGTCACCATTCTCAAGACCACATGCATGATCTGAGGGAAGGAAACACTGCTAAAGGGGTCCGGGCTCGAAAAATAGTGAGGATGAGCGTTATGTACATGCTAATGATGGGGAGTCTTTGAGGCAAGATCCAGGGCCAATTGATGGAGCTCAAATTGATGCGAGGTGTCGGCATGGATGGCAGATGAATAGTGAAGACAACTCATGAAGTAATTGATGATCAGCAGGCAACGTATCATAAGAGAAAAGTTTGAGGAAGTGAGGGGGTCACGAGATGTTCTGACAACCTAGACCTGGGGTCAGAGTTGACCCTAGGTCAACAGGTGGCGTGGCCTGATTGGGCCACGTCACCCATAAAAAGACAAATCAGAAATAAAAATCCAAAATAGTTTGAAAATAAATAATAATTTTTTTAGCTTTTGATTTAAACATAAAAATGTTTATTATTTTATGTAGTATTTTAATATATTTTATTTTTGTTTAGTATTTTTAATTTTATTATTTAATTTTATTAATTTATATATTTTTACATATTATTATACACATAAATATATTTATTATATTTTTTCTGATACATTATGTACACTTAAATAAATAGGGGTATTAATTAGATATGTATAAGTATAGGTATTTCATCTACGTATTTATATAGACTATTTAGTGTCTTTTTATGATTTTATTTTATTCTAAATAGGTACATATTTTATAAATAATATTTACACAATTATAAAAAAATATAAAATTGTAAAAGTAATAAAGAATAAATAAAATGAATATTTTATTCAGGTATACTATACAATAGGGGTCCAAAACCTAACTTTTGCATCTTAACTCCAAATTGAATGAAACCTTCATTAAAGAGATTATTAAATTTATATACAATTAAAGTGATTTTGGTACATTTGAGTTCATATAGAGAAGATATGCATCTAGGAAGTTTGGGTTTTGGCTTTTTATTTAGATTATAAAAAGTACATTATATATTATTTTTGTATGAAATCAATTTTGTATTTTTATTTCTATTTTTATCTACAACTTTCATGTACAAAGTTTCTTTATTTGAGGTATAAATAATATAAAATAACGTAGGTCCAAAAAATAGAATATAGATGAATAAAAGAATGAGATTTTTATTGGATTTTTCGGCCCTTATCTCCCCTTACTTTAATTCTTGTAGACCCAATCATCAAGATGTCTAGGTCTCGGGGTTTAGGGTCACAAAATACATTTGGCATTTTTATTCCTGTTCTTTTCTTTATTATATAATTTTGGCATAATAAACTATATTTTATACACAATAAATGGAATAAATAATAAATGTTAATATGTACAAAATAGTGCTATTTACATGCACTAGCTAGGATTTTTAAGGCCAAAATGATAGAATAAAGGTGATGAAATGGATATTCATCACTTCTATACTTGCCTTTGCTAGTCCCTAGCAAACGCTTATGCAATAAGTATAGAAAATAAAATGAAGAAAAGAAAAAATAAAGAAAGTGGATTGATTTTAATTTGCAAACTTGTTTTTGCAAAATCAACGCTTGGAGCTTAAATTGGACCTTTGGATTTTTGGTGAGGTCGGAACCTTATTGGGAAATGGATTTCAAACACAACAACCTTCGAGAATCACAAGACTCTGCTCAAGCCTCCTCAATAGCCAGATCAAAATACTTCAACTCAAATGCAAACCCTTATGACTATGAATCTATCTTGGACAATGTGTAAGATATGTAGCTCTCTTCGGCTGAAGCGATAAAAGTCGGTCTTCTCCAACATGGTGACCCTAATTCTCCAATCCAACAACCCTTTCCTCGAGAAGCGGGGTATTCCCTTCTAGGTTCAAGTGAAAACCATCTCAAGAAGAGGAGGTGGAGAGAAGAACGAATTGTAGCAAGTGTAGCTACCTATCCTAGGACGCTTGACCAATATAGCCAAGCCATCTGGCTGCAGGCTCACATACATATGATTTTGAAGCTAAAGCTTGCTTATTGACTATACAAATATATACACTCCGACACACATTTTATTTTCAATCAGGCCTGTCCACTTTTTAAGTTTTTGAAATTTTCCATTTTTTTAATCTATATACAACAACATTTACATATGGACTTTTTCTTCTTGAGCCAGTAGACTATCCCTATTTTGAAGCATTATTGCAACCCCACAACTTCTGTCTTTAGGCCTTGTCGCCATTGGATCGGGTTGAGGTACAATGGCCACAAATATGTCACTACTGATGTTTCCATTAGCTTATGTCTCATGCCGGCAAATCCAGCCCTCCATCACTTCAACTAAGGTGAGCAAAGTGAAAGGTGCAGGTGTACAAGCGAGGTCATTATCAACAAGAGTCGTGCATGTGCTCCGAAATACTCTACTTAGGCAGTCAAGACGACATTGAATCAAGTCTCGTGATCTCAAAGAATTAAGTCAACTAGACCTGAAGTACCTCAATTCTAGTTCTTATAAGGTTCATGTGATTAAGTATATTTAAGGTCCAACCAAGATTTTATCTAGACTTGTTCAATTATCAAACTCATTCCGAAAAATGCAAATGCTATGCACAATGCAAAAAATATTTTTGTGATGCAATTTTCTAATTTTGAACTTTTTATGATTTTTTAAAAAGTTTTGCAAATTTTTATGCAATTTTCAAAAAGATTTTCAAATGTTTTTGGGATTTTGATTTTGCAAATTTTAGGGATCTTTCAAAACAAAAGTTTTTTTGGGAAAGAAATAGGAACAAATATTTACACGGGTATGCATCTTATATTACAAGAGTTAGTTTTTTAAGAATTTACTGCTTTATATAAGTTTTATAAAGGATTTTTCACATATCCAATTCTCAAAAATATTTTCAAAAGAATTTGACAAAAAAAATGAAAACTTTATTACACCAACTAATTTGACAAATATTTTTTACAAACATTTTAAAAAACTTGAAAATCATTTTGCAAAGATTTTTTCAAACATTATAGATAACTTTTTCAAAATATTTTGCAACCACTTTCAAAATCATTTGCAAATAGATTTTGAAAAGTTTTTGTTTCAAACAAAGAAATTTTTTTTACAATCAAAACATTTTTACAAAGGTTGACACATATTTAACAAAACATTTTCCAAATATTTTTTAAATGGTTTTTCAAACTCATTTTCAAACATTTTGCAAAAAATATTTTTACCTGATTTAATAATAAGTAAATACAAAGAATTGGGTATTTGTGTGTATTAATTTTTATTAGTTAGCCATATTATTAGGAATACGAAAGTACAGGTTATGGCTAAAGTATATACGAAGTATATACGACCCCGCTGATACTTAGCTTGAGCTATGTCCTCATAGATCAGAGAGAAAAAGAGAAGACATAACTCGTATTGAGTATGGAAGAGCCTATACTACAACGACAAATAAAGAATGCAAGAATGAAGGAATAAATGAATGAGAAGTTGACCGTCCCCCTTATACTTAGATGAAATAATCCTAAGTATAGCTGGTTGTATCTACATACATGGAGGGTCGAGGGTGGGAATGAACAGATCATACTCAGTATGTCTCCCCCTATACTTAGGGTGAGATATCCCTATGTATAAACAAGAAAGGGAGACAGTGGAGGAGATCAATAAAAGAAACAAATAAAGAGAAAATACACGAAGGAAGAATATACGTACCACTCCACTTATACTTAGGGTAAGAGAGCCCTAAGTATATGCAACAACAAGAGTGATGAAACTAAACAAAGAATGGACACTCAGGGTGTACACCCCCTATACTTAGGACAAAGTACATCCTAAATATAATAGTGAGGAAGGGATGACACCTTTTGGAAGAAAAATAAAAATGAAAATGAAAAGAAGAAAAGAAGAAAAGAAGAAAATAAGAAAATAAGAAAAGAAGAAAAATCACTCGACTCGTCCACCTCCCCTATACTTAGGACAGATTATGTCCTAAGCATGGCAAAACACACTAAATGAGGTGGATGGGCAAAAATGGGAGATGGAGGGAGGAAAAACGAAAGCGGATATACAAAGAGGTGGATATACAAGGATCAAGAAGGTAGAAATCAAACTTTCTTGCGTGACCGCTGAGGAATGGATCTGGTAGATATCGGGGTCATCAACAGACACAAACCGATCATGATTGACCTCATGATGATCCTCAGCAATATCAAAATGGAGAGGCACTAACTGGTTAATGGAAGTAGTGTGGTCAGGTTCGGCCTGAAAAGTCTCCGCTAGGTCATCATCAAAAGGCTCAAATTCCTTAACGAAAGCGATATGGTAAAATTTGACCTCTACAGTCTCTACTAAATCTTCCTTCCACTCTAAAGCGTCTCTAGTGTAAATACTGTAGATATCATCAATGCATCACCACTAACTAGAAGGGGGAACTCCAAGGTCTATGCTTTCCGAGTCTTCCTCCTTAGAGAGGAATTCTTGGGTCTCAATATCATACATCATACAACAAAACTCTATGATATCATCATAAAGGTCATAATCCTCAGGGTCAGCTAACATGGGCGTACTCTCGTGGGATGCGGATCTCTGGTTAAAAGTGGGTGCAATGATCAACACATCGCTCCCAACATCAGAACGGAAGCGAATCTCTCCAGATCCATAATCAATAACAGCTCTAGAAGAGGTGAGGAAGGGTCGTCCCAGGATGATCAGAGGGTGCTCTATAGGGATGGAGGTCTCCATGGGCAATATGCCAAAATCAAGAGTGAAACTCATGCCATGAATCTAAATGGAAACATTTTCAAGAATACCCTTCAGCCTCTTTATTGATCCATCAACAAATTGATAAATCATCTTGGTTTTCTTGAAAGTCCCTAAGTGAAGAGACTGTACAAGCGAGAAGGTATATTAATCGAAGCACCACTGTTAAGGAGAGTGTGATCACATGAATAGTCAGAGATGGTACAACTCACAAGGGGTGTAACAATGTTCCCTTTCCTAGCGTGTGGACGATGAGTAGTGGCGTAGGCAGTGGTCATGGTCAAATTGTGATGCTCAGATCTGCTCCTTCGCTTTCTCTTCTTTGGTTTAAGAGCAGATAATCGAGTCATGGTCCAACAAAGTGGGGCTTCAATGATCTCATGAATAGCTGCAACCACTTCAGGTTCAGTAGACATTTTTTTTTGAAATTTTGTATCTCCTCCATACAAGGGAGAAGATCAGAATCATGTCCAAAAAGGAAAATCTGGAGCAAAGCCCTCCTGTTAAAATGGAGGTGGGCCAACTAGAGGGTACGAGGGATCCACAAAGTCCGAACAAGAATCACTCCAGTCGACCATCTCCAAAACAAAAGAAAAGGGTTGGGAGATCACAGAGGTCAAGTCAAGATATGTGAGAAAAAGGTACAAATGCGCAGAGAAGATCGAGTATGCACAAACACAACCAAATTTACACAAAACAAACCCCTCAATTCACCTACTCAACACAATGAGGACCATGAAAGTTCGATCTTTTTACCTTTTCAATTTTTAGAGTTAGGTGATAATCACAAAGTTGTATAATCATGTAGGAAGGCCCGGGATTGGGGCACTAATCCTTAGTGTGTACGTATGAATAAAATGCTCAAACATGAGGGGGTTACTCTCCTCAAGACAAGGATTTTTCTTTTTTATTTTTAGGGTCGAGTAAACTTAGCAGTCCTAATTTTATTTGTTATCAATTTTTTTGTATTTTTAATAGAAATGCACGAACCTAACGAGGAGTGAATTATTTTTAGATCCTAGGTGACTAAAGTACGAGGGAGAGAGTCGGAAAAGCAATGCAAGTGAAATCAATGATGAATGCTAAGTAGAAATGCTCACCTTGCCTCCAACTCTCTTTCTGCAAGGATGCTAAACAGAATTGAAACCTATCTATATGCAGATGCAATCTGATGAAATCACCGTAGAGTAGTAGTTGCTATTAGTGTGAAGCACCCGATGTTGACTATCTAGACATGAGACCAAAAGTTCGGTCTTCGATGCCACTCGGTGCCCACCACAGTGGGTCCTGCAAGCGATGTATGCGACCTCTATCGCCACACGGTCTCAAGTCCAAATAGTTTTATGATTTGAATAAGTCCAAAAGCAAATCTATAAGTACTTGCAAATATATTAGGGCTATCGAGCATGCAAGTCCTAGAGCTAGGGCTCAATCAAACAAAACAAAGAAAAATAAAATCATGAAACAAATAAAAAAGCGATAAAAACACGACAAAAAACTGATGAGGCCCCCAAGTGAACAATCACTCGAGCAACGAACCTCGTGAAGTGTGAAGAGTCATGGAGAGTCCAAGTTATTACAATAAATGTGTCTCTCTCTCACTTAAATTACAAGTAAAATAAGAACAAAAAAATAAAAGGGCTTTGTCTTCAAAAATCCCCCAAGTCCTCTTCTACTGCTAGGTCATAAGGCTGAGCCGTCATCACAAGTGTGCGTAGGTGCTCCTAGGAGATCCTCCCTCGATCGACGATCCTTGCAACAAAGTCAGCAAGAAGGAGGTTAGACAGTTCAAAAGTTGTATTAAATAAGAATGAAAATAAATAAAGAAAAATATAGACAAAAGAGACAAGAAGACACATTCAAAATCCAATCAATGCGTAGTTGCTCCCCGACAACGATACCATTTCAAATAATGAAAATCAAGAGGGTTGTACAATCTCCAAGGCAAGATTGTACTCACTGAGTTGACTGCTCAAGAAACTCCTTAAATTAAATATATAACCCACAATAGATATATCATAAAATCAAAAATAATTATGGATTTAAAATTTAGTATAACTCTACAAATGTGTGTATATGTATAAGCATACGTAGAGTGTCCAACACATGGAGTAAACTAGATAAATCGGGGAAAATGAATCCAAAATTTGTGTTCTTCTTGTCTGTGTGTTTCTGTGTGGATTTTTGATTATATATATTTTTGGATTTTAATTATATAAATATATATTATTTTTTTTTAATTTTATAAATTTTATTTTTTTCCTTTTAAATATATAATATAGGAATATAAGCCTATATATAATGTAAGGTAATATAATTATAAATACCAATAAAAATAATCAAAATATAACAAATAAAATATTTTTGGATTTTAAATAATTGTTTACTATTTTTATGATTTTTGAGAAATTTTTGCTAATTTTTATATATTTTTAAATTCAAAATATCCCAAAATAGAGATTAAAATAATAGGATGAATTGTTTTGGAATTTAAAAATAGGAAATAAAGTCAAAATTTTCCAAAACTATTTTTAGTTAATATTTTAGTCAATAATATATAATAAAAAGAAAATTCAGAGACAGAAAAAGGCATTTTTGGAAGTTGTTATATTTTTATAAAGGATTTTAGAGCCTTTTAATTTTATGAGTTTTCTTTTTCTATTTTTATGGCTTTTTTGTCTAAAGTTAGAAAAAACTAAAATAAACAAAATATTTTTTTTGGGAATTTTTCAAAACATTTTTAAAATTTTTTATCTATTTTATAAGTTAAACATGGATAAAAGCATGCTCTTTTGATTTTTAATAAATAATATATGTGCGTAAATCAAACCACAAAAATATAGCGTGGATCTACAAGTAAGCAGGCACTTGACCCTATTTTTTGAGAATTTTTGGAGCACAGATGATATTTTTAATAAATAGAAAACATGCACAAAAGTTGATGAACTTGCGAGAGCATAAATGCAAAAAAAAATAAATACAAGAGAATTAGTGCAAACAACCCACATTTTTATAACTGCCAATGAAAGTTTATGAACAAATAATAAATTCATAACCTATGAGGGTATTTCAACAAAATTTCCACCACACGTGGGACCGCAAGTATGGTGGCGTGGGCTGGACCAATATGCAATATGAATAAACTATAGGGGTTCCAGTGCAAATTTTCTAAAAATATGTTCAAAATATTTTACAGGACTAAAAATAAATAAATAAAAAGTTGGGGGCTAAGTTGCAAAATACCCCAAATGCCTGCACGAATGAACAATTGAGATCACTTCACTTATCCATGTGTCTGCACGTGAATGGTCGATACCGGTTCGATCGTCGACAGTTGTGATTAGACCAAACCCCTAATCTGATGGTGCTGGAGGGGGGCTATCCAATTGTTGCGATCAAAACTGGGAGGTGTTCTTCATCTAACGATGTGGAGAGGTTATGGAAGAACGGATGACGAACACTCCCTGGGTAAGCTTCGATTCGGATTCACGCATGCTTCAGGCTGTCCCACTTGCTACAAAAGGGTTCACCGTGCTCCTGGAAGGAATCCTTAGCTGCTGGAGGGGTCAATGACATCCAGACCTCACTGGTGGAGGCCCGGAGGTGCAATGGAGGGCCACGACCTGGGACCTGGTCTTCTTATGTGAATACACCCCAGATGAGGCTCTTGTAGCTCAGGTCCTACACGGTTATCATAGAGGGACAAAAAATGAAGTTCCTCGACCCTTTATTGGGTGGAGATAGGTGGAGATGGACATGGCGACGAGGTCCGACGAGGAGGTGGTGGATGGACCTCGATTCACCAGATCGAGGATGATCTGGGTGGTCGGGTGGTGGAACACAGTGAAGAAGCGTCGGGGAAGGAAATGAGGTGGATGGCGGTTGTCGGAACAAGGGTTTGCACAATGAACATGGGTGGTCGGAGCTCTAGGGCTTTGACGAGGTTAATCCTAATTCTGAACTAGTACACGTAATTAAGACATAAAATAAATGCAACAAATGAAACCTAAGATCTAAAACTAACTAAAAAGTAAAGAAAATTACCTCGAATGGCCAAGGGACCCGAGATAGGAACCTCGATGTCCAAGGTGGCAAGAATTGGAAGGAACCTCCGCCACACTGCCAACTCATGACCGAGCTTGCTATCACTAGTCTCAAGACCACGTGCACGACCTGAGGGAAGGAAACAACGCTATGGGGATCAAGCTCAAAAAATGGAGAGGAGGAGGGTTATGTACAGGCTGATGACAGTGAGTCTCTGAGGCAAGATCTAGGGCGAATCGATGGAGCTCATCCCAGTGTGAGGTATCGACGTGGATGGTGGATGAATAGTGAAGACAACTCATGAAGGAATCGATGATTATCAGGCAACGTATCATGAGGGGAAAATACGAAAAGTGAGGGGTTTGCGAGATGTTCTGACAGCCTAGACCTGGGGACAGAGTTGACCCTTGGTCAACGGGGGGCATGGCCTGATTAGGCCATGTCACCTGCAAAAAGACAAATCAGAAATAAAAATCCAAAATAATTCAAAACTAAATAATAAATGATTTATTTATTTTTTTATTAAAATAAAAAAATGATTATTATTTTATATAGTATTCTAATATGATTTTTATTTATTTTTATGGCTTTATTTATTACAAGTTACTTTTTAAGGGTGTATTTATTGATATATTTACTTATGTTTTGTATATTTTATTTTTGTTTTGTATTTAACATTTTATTTATTTTATTAACTTGTATATTCATAACTTATTTTTATACATATAAATATTTTTTTATATTTTTCTGATACATTATGTACACTTAAATAAATTGGGCTAGTAAATAGATATGTAAAAGTATATATATATATTTCATCTATGTATTTATATAGACTATAGTATTTTATTTACAATTTTATTCTATTATAAATATGTATATATATTATAAATAATAATTACAAAATTATAAAAAATATAAAATTGTAAAAAATAAAGAGTAAATAAAATGAATAATTTATTCAGGATACTATACAATAAGGGTCAAAAACCTAACTTTTGCATCTTAACTCCAAATTGAATGAAACTAACTTCATTAAATAGCTTCTTTACATTTTGAGTTTATATGGAGAAGATATGGGTTTGGGAAGTTTGGGTTTTGGCTTTTTATTTAGAGTATAAAAGTACACTATATAATATTTTTATATGAAATCAATTTTGTATCTTTATTTGTATTTTTTTCAACAACTTTCATGGACAAAGTTTCTTTATGTGAGGTACAAATAATAGAAAATAAAATAGGTCCCAAAATTGCAATATAAACGAATAAAGAATGAGATTTTTATATGATTTTTTGGCCCTCCCCCCTACTTTATTCCATGTCGACTCAGTCATCAAGATGCTTAAGTCTCAGGGTTTAAGGTCATAAAATATCTTTGGTATTTTATTCTTATTCTTTTCTTTATTCTATAATTTTAGCTTTAAAACTATATTTTATACACAATAAATGGAATAATTAATGAATGTTAATATGTACAAAATAATTCTATTTACATGCATTAGCTTGGGGTTTTATGGCCAAAATAATAGAATAAAGGCAATGAAATGGAGATTTGTCTCCTGACCAAATCAAAACTCGCCAGCAGTGAGTTCATATCCTGTTCGTCAGCGTCGTCCGATCATCAACCGCTGCCAGATCGAGCAACCACCGTCGGATCAACCACACATTGACCGTTAGATCCTCCTGCAAGATTTAATCCCAACCACCGAAGCTGAAGGGGCTTACGCAAGGGGAGGCTGATGCGTGGCAAGTCAGACGATCAGAATAGTTTATCCGTGAGCACGTTTGGGAGTAAATTGCAAGACCCATCCCCTACTTTTTATCTTTTTGTTATTGGTCCTTTAATTAATTTAATTTGTTTAAAACTTTTGTGAAAATGACATGTGAACCCCAACTTTTATTTAATATTGTACTTGGGTCTGTGCTAGGTCACCTCACATGCAGTCCCACGGAGGTGGCCATTTTGCTGTGAACCCGTTGAGGGTTTTCTAATTTTGATTTATTCCATACATGTTTAATATGAGTTGTAACTTTTTGGATAATTTTCACTGTAGCCCGCACCTTTATTTTTTAATTGCAAAAATACCCTTTCCAGTTCAATTATTTTTGTGCTTGTATTTCATTTATTAAAAATATCATTTGCACTCCAAAAACTATGAAAAATTAGGGTTAAGTGTCTGCTAGCATACACATTCATGCTATATTTATGGATTTGCATTTTAAGCATTTTACCTTATTATTAAAAATAAAAATTGCATAGAAAGTCCCAATTTAGATTTAAAAATACCAAAAAATATAAAACATTTTTGCAAAACTTCAAAAAATATGTTTTGTTTATTTTAGTATTTTGTAACTCCAAACCAAAAATCCCTAAAAATAGAAAAAGGCTAAAAATCAAAAGGCTTCAAAATCTAGTAAAAAATAGGAAAAATCACCAAAAAATTAGAAAATATTTATCTTTATCTTTACTTTTTCTTTATATTAATATCTATATATTACAAATCGAGTTTGAGAAATTTTGAGGCTTTTTGTTATTTTTAAACCTCAATGCAATTCAACCTATTTATTTAATCCATGTTTTGGGATTTTTTTGTCTTTAAAAATATATAAAAATTAGCAAAAAATCTCCACAAATCACAAAAATAGTAGAAAAATATAAAACCCAAAAGTATTTAATTCTATATTTTTTGGTTATTTTTAGTTGTATTTATAATTATATTACTCTATAATGTGTAAATAGTTTTATATATTCCTATATTAGTTATTAAAAAGAAAAAGAAATTAAAAAATTAGAAAATATAAAAAGAAATAAAAATTATAAAATTAAAGACAAAATAAAAATTATAAAAATTAAAAGCCATAAAAATATAAAATAAAAAACCCATACAAAAATAAAATAAAAGAGAAGATAGAAGGACAATTTTTTGCATTCATTTGCACAATCTATCACGTTTGTTCCCTATGTTCGGCACTCTATACATACTTACACCTATACACACATTTGTAGAGTTATAATAAATTTTATTCCAAATTTTTATTTTTCATTGTTTGATCTATATTGTGGGTTAATTATTGAATTATTCAGGTTTTGTGAGCGATCGCTTCAGTGGCAGTGTAGCTCTCCTCTTGTGTAGACTACATTAGACCCTCACAAATTTTGACTTTTCAAATGGTACCATTGATGGGGAGCAACACTGAATAGATTTGGTATCATTATTTCTTTGTTTCTTTTCTTCTTGTCTACTTATCTATATTTTTTCCTTTATTTAATTTCTTTTTATTTGATATTATTTTTTAGTTGTCTAACCATCTTCTTCGTTTGATTTTGTTGTGAGGGATCACAGATCAAGGGAAGGTACTCCTAGGGGACCTACGCACCCACATGAAGCGGAGTTGGCCTTTCTGACCTCGCCGATAGGAGAGATCGACAAAAGAGAACTTGGAGGATTTTTGAAGGCAACACCTTTTGTATTTTATTTTATTTTATTTTGCAATTTAAGTGAGAGAGAGACCATTTTATTTGTAATAATTTGGACTCTCCAAGATTCTGACACTTCACTAGGTCCACTGCCCGAGTGATTGTTCACTCAGGGGCCTCGTTAATTCTTGTCGCGTTTCCACTGCTTTTCTTTTTATTTGTTTCACAATTTCTTTTTATTTATTTTGTGTGATTAAGCTCTAGTGTAGGATTTGCTTGTCAATAGATTAAGATCCACAGCCCTATTTATATTTGCATGTACCTATAGATTCGTGCTTGGACTTAGTCAAATCTAATTATTGACTATTTAGCCTTGAGACCATGCGCCTAGACAAACTCTATAAAGTGCTTGCAAGACCCGTTGTGGAGGGCACCGATGGTCTTCCGAGACCGGAACTTAGGTCTCATATTTAGATAGTTAGATATAGTACTTCACATTAGTAGCATATTCTGTTCTAGGGCGATTTCATCGTTTGCATTGCATATAGTATAGGTTTCAATTCTTCTTAGCATCCTTGCATGAAGAGAGCTGGAGGTAAGGTGAGAATATCTACTTAGGATTCATCATTGTTCTTGCCTCGCATTGCTTTTCCGACTCTCTCCCTCTGATTTTGACAACATAGGATAGTAAAGGAATTGATCCCTCATTAGGTTCGTACATTTTTATTAAAAAATACAAAAAGTGTTAATCAATAAAATTGTAACTACTAAGATTACTCGACCTTAAAATAAAAAAGAAAAAATATCATTATCTTGGGGAGAGTAACCCCTCATTGTATTCGCATTTTATTTGCCACGTATACACAAAGGATTAGTGCCCCAATCACATGCCTACCTACGTATTTGTACAACTTTTTGAAATTTACCTAACTATAAAATTTGAAAAGATAAAAAGACCGAACTTTCACTTTCATCACTATGTTGAGTTGGTAAATTGAGGGGTTTGTTTTGTGTATATTTATTTGTGATTGTTTTGTGTGTATATTAGATCTACTTTGTGCATTTTCACCTTTTTCTTACATATCTTGACTTGACCTTCTTGCTCTCCTGGTTATTTTCTTTTGTTTCAGAGATGACTGTCTGGAGTGATATTTATCCAGACTTTGTGGATCCTTCGTACCCTTTAGCTGGTCCACCATCATTTTTCTAAGAGGACTTTGCTCCTGACTTTTCTTTTTATACATATCCACCTAACCCACTATTTCAGGCATCGAATTTTGAGTTTTACCCAACACCACCACCCTTACATTTTGATTTTCCACTTTTCCAGGAGGACTTTGCTTCAGATTTTGATTTGTACCCTCTACCACCACCCTCATTCCAGTCATTGAGCTGTTGGGAGTCACCTCTCATGAAGACCACTCTTGAGTACTTGAACCGGATCATAGAGCACATGAAGGAGAGGATTGATGACCTCGTTCGCATAAATAAGAACCACAATGACACTTTACCGTCTAGTGATATGTATTCATTTTAGGACACTCATGAGAGCTTGCAATCACCCAAAATACGAAAAATGAGAAAAATTCAAAAATCCATAAAGAAGCTGGCTGGCACCTAGTCAAGTCAGCTTGTGAGGAAAGGGCACACCTGCCAGATCCTTGGACCACACACTCACACACCACAGTTCCCACCTTTGACCACAAGGATGACACTGTACATACTGCTCTTAGTCATCCATATGTAGATGATGATTACGATCTACTCCCTTGTATGGAGGAGATCCAAAATCTTAAAAAATGTTGACAAACTAGAAGTGGTGGCATGTATTCATGAGACTATTAAGGCACCACTTCACCATGCCATGACCCAATTATTTGCTCCTAAACCTAAGAAAAGAAAGCGAAGGAGCAGATCTGAGCGACACATTTTGACAATGGCCACTGCCTACGCCATCACTCACCGTCCACACATTAGGAAAGAGAACACATTCACACCTCTTATGAGTTGCACCATCTCTACCCATTCTTGTGATCACACTCTCCTTTATAGCGATGCTTCAATTAATATAATACCCTTCTCGTTGGTACAATCTCTTCACTTATGATCTCTCAAGAAAACCATGATGATTTGTCAATTTGTTGATGGTTCAATAAAGAGACCGAAGGGTATTCTAGAAAATGCTGTCATTCAGATTTAGAGCATGAGCTTCACTTCTGACTTTGCTGTATTCCCCATGTAGACGTCCATCTCTGTGGAGTATCCTTCAATCATCCTAGGATGACCTTTCCTTGCCTCTGCGAGAGCCATCATTGATTATGGCTCTGAGAGATTCACTTTCGTTTTTCTAATGACAGTGATTTGTTGATCACTTCACCTACCACTAGCTAGAGACCTGCATCTGATGAGAGCGTGCATGTGTTAGCCGACCCCGAGGACTATGACCTTGATGCTTATATCAGAGAGGTTTGCTTTTTGATGGGTGATACTGAGACTCGAGGATTCCTCTTTGGCGAGGAAGCCTCAGAAAGCATAGATCTTGGAGTTCCCTCTTCCGGTGAGTGGCGATGCATTGATGACATCCATAGTATTTACATTATAGACACATCAGAGAAGATGACATATTTAGTAGAGACTGGGAGGCTGAATTTGACATTACTTCTTTCATCAAGGAATTTGGGCCTTTCGATTGTGACCTAGCGGAGACTTCCCAGACCGACCATGACCACACAACTTCCATTGACAAATTCATACCTTTCCACTTTGAACACTAAGTATCTTCATCAGGTCGATCATGACCGATTTGTGTCTACTGATGACCCCAACATCGACCCGTACCTTATCCGATCCATTCCTCAGTAGTAACGCAAGAAGATCCACTTTCTACCTTCTTGATCCACATATATCCATCTCTTTGTATATCCGTTTTCATTTTATTTCCTTCCATCCATCGTTTTTGCTCATCCACCTCATTTCGTGTGTTTTGCCTTGCTTAGGACGTACTTTGTCCTAAGTATCGAGGAGGTGGATCACTTGAATGATCTTTCTTCTTGTCTTCTTTTCTTATTTTCATTTTCTTTTTCTTCTAAAATTATGTCACCCCTTATTCATTGCTATACTTAGGACATACTTTATCCTAAGTATAGGGGGTGTATACTCTGAGTTGTTCATTCTCTGATCCCTCACCTGTCCCCTCAACTTTTGACACTCTATCTATACTTAAGGTTATTCTACCCTAAGTATGGGGGGGGGGACAGGATGAGCTGATGATTTTGTTCATTCCCACCCTCGACCCTCCCTGCATGTAGATACAACCTGCTATATTTAGGATTATTTCATCCAAAGTATAAGGGGAACGGTCGACTTCTCATTCATCCATTCATTTACTCTTTCATTCTTTATTTTGTCGTTGTAGTATAGGCTTTTCAATACTTAGTACGAGTTATGTATTCTCTTTTTCTCTCTGATCTATGAGAACATATCTCAATCTAAGTATATGGGGGTCGTATATACTTCGTATATACTTTATCCATAACTCCTACTTTCGTATTTGAAATAAGTATGGCTAAAACACCAATAATTACATATCGGTATAAATTCATTAAAATTCTTTGTATATACTGATTAATAAATCAGATAAAAAAATGTTTTTTTACAAAATGTTTGAAAAATAGTTTTAAAATACTTTTAAAAAACCTCTTGAAAACTTTTTGGAAAATGTTTTATTGAATATTTTCAACCTTTGTAAAAATAATGTGTTTGTAAAAATTTCTTTTCTTTATTTGAAATAAAATTTTTGAAAATCGATTTGCAAATGATTTGAAAAAATGTTTGCAAAAATATTTTGAAAAATCTATATATACTGTTTGAAAAATCTTTGCGAAATGGTTTTCAAATTTTGTAAAAAGTTTGTAAAAATTATTTGTCAAATTAGTTTTCAAAAATAAAGTTTTCAAAATGTTTGCAAAAATCTTTTCAAATTATTTTGAGAACTACGTACATCCTTTAGAAACCATATATACACTTGTAAATTCTTAAAAATCCAACTCTTGTATATATAAGAGGCACTCTTGTGTAAATATCTGTACCTATTTTTTCCCGAAATGTTTTTTTTGAAAAATCCCTAAAAATTTGCAAAATAAAAAATCTTAAAAACATTTGCAAAACCCTTTTAAAAAATTGCATAAAAATTTGCAAAACCTTTTAAAAAATCCATAAAAAGTTTAAAATTAGAAAATTGCATCACAAAATATTATCTTCATTGTTCATAACATTTGCACTTTTCGGATTGAGCTTGATAATTGAACAAGTCTATGTAAAATCCGAAGATTGGAGCTTGGTTGGACCTTAAATGTACTTAATCACTGGAACCTTATAGGAACTGGAATTGAGATACTTCAGGTCTACTGGACTTAATTCTTTGAGATCATGAGATAGTTCAATGTCGTATTAACTGCCTAATTATAGTACTTTAGAGCACATGCACAATTCTTGTTGATAATGACCAAGCTTGCACACTTGCATCTTACATTTGCTCACCTCAGTTGAAGTGGTAGAGGGCTGGATTTGCCGGCCTGAGACACAAGAAATTGGAAACATCAGAAGACACACATTTATGGTCGTTGTACCCCAACCCGATCCAATAGTAACGCGGTCTAAAGATAGAAGTTGTGGGTTACAATAATGCGTCAAAAGAGGGATAGTCTACTGGCTCAAGAGTAAAAAGTCCATATGTAAATGATGTTGTATATAGTATTCAAAAAAATGCAAAATAAAAAACTCCAAAAAAGTGTACATGTCTGATTGAAAATAAAATACCTATCGGAGTGTATTTGTATATTCAATAAGGAATCTTGAGCTTCAAAGTTAGATATTTGTGAGCCTGTAGCCGGATGACTTGGCTACACTGGTCAAGCATTCTAGGATAGGTAGCTACAATGGCTACTCTCCATTCTTCTCTCAACCTCCTCTTCTTGAGCTGCTTATACTTGAACTTAGGTGGGAATACCCTGCTTCTCGAGGAAAGAGTTGTTGGATTGGAGAATTAGGGTCACCATGTTGGAGAAGACTAACTTTTACCGCTTCAGCTGAGGAGAGCTACATATCACACACACTGTCCAAGATAGATTCATAGTCATAGGGGTTTGTATATGAGTTGACTTATTCTGACCTGGCTATTGAGGAGACTTGAATGGAGTTTTGTGATTCTCAAAGGTTGTTATGTTTTAAATTCGATTCCCAATAAGGTTCCGATCGCACATAAAATCCAAAGGTCCAACTTAAGCTCCAAACTTTGATTTTATGAAGAAAAGTTTGAAAGTTAAAATCAATCCAAGTTCTTTCTCTTTCTTTTCTTTATTTTTATTTTCTGTACTTATTACATAAGTGTTTGTTAGGGACTAACAAAGGCAAGTATAGAGGGGTGATGAATCTCCATTTCATCACCCTTATTCTTTCATCTTGGCCTTTAAAGCCTAGCTAAATGCACATAAATAACATTATTTTGCATAAATTAACATCCATTATTTGTTGTATAAATACTGTATAAAATACATGGTTTAAAGGCAAAATAAAAGAATAAAGAAAAGAAAATGAAATAACATGCCGAAGGTATTTTATGACCCTAAACCCCGAGTCCTAGGTATCTTGATGACTGGGTCAACAAGGAATAAAGTAGGGGGAGATAAGGGTCAAATACACAATAAAAACCCTAATTTTTACTATTCAATATTACAATTTTGGGACATATTTTATTCTTTATTATTTGTACCTCAAATAAAAAAAGTTTGTGCATGAAATTTGTAGATAAAAAATATACAGAAAAATACAAAATTGAGTTTACACAAAAATAATACACATTATACTTTTTATACTCAAAATAAAATTCCAAAACCCAATCTTCCCAGACCATATCTTCTCCATATGAATTAAAAATGTACCAATATCACTTTAATTGTATACAACTTTTAATAAGATATTTAATGAAGGTGGTTTCATTTAATTTGGAGTTAAGATGAAAAAGTTATGTTTTGGACCCCTATTGTACAATATACTTGTATATAAATAAAAGGGGAACTTATTTTTTATTTTTTTATTATTTATTTATTTTTATAAATTTATAAATATTATTTATATTCTATTAAAAATATAAAAATAAAATAAAAACAAAAAATACAATAAAATAAAATAGATATATAAATACATAGATGAATATACAATACTTATACCTATATAATATATACCTCTATTTATTTAAGCGTACAATATATATCAGAAAAATATAAAAATATATTTATGTATATTTAAATAAGTTATAAATATTCAAATTAAGAAAATAAAATATAAAATATAAAATAAAAATAAAAATATACAAAACATAGGTCAATATACCTATAAATATACTTGTAAACAATATCTTGTAATAAATATACCCATAAAAATAAATAAAAATCATAATAAAATTCTACATAAATTAATAAACAATTTTCATGTTTTAACCAAAAATTAAGTAAATCATTTATCATTTATTTTTGAGTTGTTTCTATTTTTTACTTCTGATTTATCTTTTTGCGGATGACGTGGCTCAATCATGGCCCACCATTGACTAGGGTCAACTCTCTGACCTCAGGTCTAGGCTATCAGAACCTCTCGCTGACCCATTCTTCTCGATTTTCTACACGATGATCCGTTGCTCGAGGCCTGAAGACTCCTTCTTTAGTTGTCATCCTTGTTCATCCACCATCCACGCTGACACCTCTCCTAGGGCTGAGTCTCATCGAATCACCTGCTCCACCTTGATCTCCACCTCCTGTTCCATCACCTGTACATATACTAGAGCTCCCCCTTTTTTGAATTTGGTTCTATTCTACCCTGTTTCAACCCCTCGGACCACCGTCTTTGCGTCAAGGATGGTGACAGGAGCCTCCATCGTGGCTCGCAGTGAGGAAGGAGTAGAGTAGCAGTCGTTCCCACCACCTCCAACGAGACCTCATCGTCGAGGTCCATCCCACAACTCTTAGCCGCTCGAGGCTCATTTTCTTTACTCTTTAGATAACCAGTAGCTATAGGCTTTGTTTTATGCTTTTATTTTGTGCTTTAATCAATTGTTTAAGCTTATGAGTAAGATCTTAGTTTGTTGGATCTCATAGCTCCAGCCACTATCCTCGCCGTAACCACTTCTGTCCCGATCACCGCATCCACCCCTCTTCTTTCCCGACGTTTCTCCACTTGTCGCGCCACTAATCCAACCAGATCAATCATCGATCTGAACTAGAGAGGTCCACTTCTTTAACCATCACTGGATCTCCTTCGCCCTTTCACCATTTCACCGTCGACTTCCATCAGTAAACACCCAGATTGCTTCACCCTGCATTCTTCTTTGTTTATCTGCAGGTTGCACATCTGGAAGGGGGCATCTGAGCCCCAGATTGATCAAAGGAACACTCCAGGCCTTCACTTGAATGCCATCGACCTCCAGGGGCCTCTCAGTGGCCCTCGAACCTTTTTGAACAAAAGTTGAAAATGAAGCTTTACTCGACCTTTGGATTAATTGTGTGGCGAAACCTCATTGGGACCTGAACTTAAGACCTAACAGACATCAAGTTCCACAAGTCTCCTATTTAAGACTCCTTAATAGTCAGGTCAGAACAAATCCACAAACATAAATTTCTGATGACTATGATTCTTACTTGTACTGTGTAAGTGAAATGTAACTCTCCACATCAGAAATGGCTCAGAACCAGCCTCCTCAACCAAGGTAACTCTAATTACCCAATCCAATAACTCTTTCCTCGACGAGCGGGGTATTTCCTTCTAAGTTCAAGTGCGACTAGCTCAAGAGGAGGGGGTAAAGAAAAGAACGGACGGTAGCCAGTGTAGCTACCTATCCAGAGATGCCTGACCAGTGTAGCCAAGTCATACAGCTGCATTTACTTTGCTAATCTCCGACAGGCATTTTATTTTCACTTGGACCTATCTGATTTTTTGGAGTTTTTGCATTTTTTTGAACTATATACAAGGTGCAACATGTACATCAGGAGTTTTTCCTTTTGAGCCAGTAGACCATCCCTCTTTTGAAGCATTATTGCAACCCACAACGTCCCGTCTTTAGACATCAACACTACCAGACTAGGTTGAGATGCACTACCCTCCGTAGAGGAGGACGGATGTTTCTACCCGTGTGCTACTCCAAGATAAAAGATTCTACCTCCTCACCACCTCATCAATGATGAGCTACGTGCATAGTGCTTGTCCAAGTTAGGTCATTATCTAAAAGAATCATGCGTGTGCACGAGATATTCTACTTAGACTGATTAAGATGACATGTGAACATAGACTTGCAGACTCAAAGAATTAAGTCACTTGACATGAGAAATCTTAATTCTAGTTCCTATAAGGTTCCTCTGAAATTAGGTGGATTAAGGTCAAATCAAGTCCCTCCTCAACGTCTACTCATAACTTGCTTCAGAACCCACTAGCTTTTCACTTTGCTTATGCAAGATATGCAAATGAGAGGTAGATGACATGCTTTGTAAATGAATGAAATGGAAGACTCTTTTTCTTTTTAGATGTAGAGATGATGTGCAAGAGTAAAATAAGAAGCCTTTGATTTTGATTTTTTCCATTTTTTTAGGTCAAAACTCTGGTATACAAGTGTTATACATGTATTTTACAAAAACATTTTCTCCATTTTTACCCATCCCGTAATTATTGCGTAATATATAATATATATAAAAATACATGAAAGTACAAGCTATGGATAAAGTATATATGTAATATATACATGCCCCCTATACTTAGCATGTGCTATATCCTCAGAGCACGAAAAACGAGGAAAAAGACATAGCTCGTGCTAAGCGTAAGAGAGCCAAAGGAGCAAAAATGTATAGAAGTCGTCCTGCCCCCCTATACTTAAGCTCTTGGAAGCCTAAGTGTAGCAGAAGATCAAAAATGGGGCGCACGAGCTCAAGAGGGGAAGTGGATGAATATATACACAAGATGGTCATCGTTCCCCCCTATACTTAGGCTCAGGTCAGCCTAAGTATAGGAATGGAGTGGTATGAGGATCGATGTGATCTGGAGGATGTACAGTGAATGGACTCAGGTGACTCTCCCCCCTATAATTAGGATCTGGTTGTCCTAAGTATAGTCGTAGATGAAGATATATGAAGTTGGGGTGAGTGATTAGAGTCACGGGAGGGAGGGGAAGAATGTACAGGAGTGATGGATATATACAAGGATCGCGGTCTGAATCTTTCCAAATGCTGCTGATGGCGAGAGTTTAATGCTGCAAGGTCTCATGCATGGCTCTATGTATATCTGCTGAATCTGTCTCGCGCATGAATATAATCTCCTCAACATGGACTAACTGTTCATTGGGTTCGACGAAGTGCTTCAATAGTTATCCATTTACCAGGAATGTCGGTGCGTCATCTGCGAGATCTGAGATCTCAACACATCCACTATCATGAACTGCACGGACAATGAATGGGCCCGTTCACTTGGATTTTAATTTGATTTGGAAAACCTTCAGCCTTGCATTAAACAACCATACCTTCTGTCCAGGAACAAAGGTCTTTCGTCTGATATATCTATCGTGCCAACGCTTCACCTTGTCCTTGTACACCAAACTGTTGTCGTATGCTCCGTTTCTGACTTCCACAAGCTCATTCAGATCCATTTCTCTCTGTTTCTGCCCTAGTTGTGTGTTCCAGTTGACCTTCTTGATTGCCCATTCTGATTTGTGCACTAATTCTACGGGCAAATGGCACGGCTTTCCGAATACCATCCGGAATGGGGAGGTTCCTAACGGTGTCTTGTAAGCTGTCCTATAAGCCCACAGGACTTGATCCAAGATCTAGGACCAGTCCTTCCGGTCTGGGCGGACAAGCTTCTGCAATATGGTTTTCACCTCCCTATTCGATACCTCAGCCATACCATTGGTTTGAGGGTGGTAAGGACCAGCGAGACGGTGTTTGATGCCGTAATCCTTCAGAGTTTCTTCACATCTCTATTTACAAAGTGGCTACCCCCATCTAATATCAACATTTTGGGGATCCCGAACCTAGAGATGATATGATCTCTAATGAATTTACAGACAGTTCTGCTGTCTGCGGCTCGGGTTGGGATAGCCTCCACCCACCTGGATAGATAGTCTACCTCAAGAAGAATGTATTGAAATTCATGGCTAACAGGGAATGGGCCCATGAAGTCGATGCCCCAAGCGTCAAAGACATCACAAATGATGACATGCTGCATCGACATCTCATCCTTCCAATGGTTCCTCCCATTCGCTGGCATACTGGGCACGACTTTGCAAAGGTGATGGCATTGCAAAACAGAGTCGGCCAGTATAAGCCACACTGAAGTACCTTCCATGCGGTCCTCTTCCTGGAGTGGTGTCCTCCTGCCTCCAGACTGTGGCATAAAGAAAGGACACTCTGGTATTCCTCCTGAGGAATACATCTTCTCCAGACACAATCCGATCCTTCAAAGAAAAGGATCGGATCCTCCCAATGGTAATGTCTAGAACCGACTTTAGTCGGTCAATGTGGCTCTTGGGCCAATCTTCGGGAACCTTCTTGGAGATAAGATAGTTCACGATATTGGCATACCATGGGAGTGAGACGACAACAAAAATCGACTCGTCAGGGAAGGAGTCTCAAATTGGTGAATCCTCGGAAGCATTAAGATCTTCACGACGAGAGAGATGATCAGATACTACGTTCTTCTTTCCAGGTTTATCATGAATGTCCAAGTCAAACTCCTGGATAAGTAGAATCCACCTAAGAAGACGTGTCTTCACGTCCTTCTTTTCCATTAAGTATCGTAATGTTGTGTGGTCAGTGAACACAATTACCTTGGATTCGATTAAATGAGATCTGAATTTGTCCAAGGCAAACACTACCGCAAGCATCTCCTTTTCCGTAACTGTATAGTTACGTTGAGCGGTATCAAGCACTTTGCTTGCGTAGTGTATTGCAAACGGGACGCCATCCCTCCTCTATCCCAACACAACCCCAACAACAAAGTCGGATGCGTCCGTCATGATCTCAAAAGGCAGAGACCAGTCTAGGGCTTGTAGGATCGGGGCGTCCATGATCATTCCTTGTAATAGCTTAAAGGCCTCGAGACATTTGTGATCAACAATAAACTCCATGTCCTTGCCTAAAAGCTCAGTTAGCGATCGTGCAATCTTAGAAAAATCTTTTATAAATCTCCGATAAAATCTGACATGCCCGAGGAATGACCGTAACTGTTAAACATTGGTTGGTAGCTGGAGTCGTCTGATCACATCCACATTGGCAGGGTCAACCTCCATTCCTCTCTTGGAGATGACATGCTCCAACACAATGCCCTCCATCACCATAAAGTGACTTTTCTCTCAGGAGAGCACCAGATTGACCTCACAACATCTTTTGAGGACTCGGTCCAGATTCCTAAGACAGGAATCGAAGGAATCACCGTGGACCGAGAAGTCATCCATGAAGACTTCCAGGAATTCGCCGACCATTTCGACGAATCCAACAATCTTGCACCTTTGAAAAGTATCGGGAGCATTGCATAACCCAAAGCGCATGCATCTGAAAGCATGGATACCAAAGGGGCATGTGAAAGTGGTTTTTTCCTGAACCTCCGGAGCTATGGCTACTTGATTGTAGCCCGAGAACCCTTCCAAGAAGCAGAAGAATTCTTTCCCCGCTAGTCTCTCTAGGATCTGATAAATGAATGGTAGGGGGAAATAATCCTTCTTCGTCGCAGCATTCAGGCATCTGTAATCCACACAGACACGCCACGATGTCGGTACCCGTGTCGCGATCTCCTCTCCATCTTCATTGGTGGTCGTTGATGATCGAAAAATCACCAAGACTCGGGTGAAGGAAATAGAACTAGGGTCGTTGCGACCCGGATCTCAGAGAATCAGTCAATCAAGAAAAAATGTATTAGACCACCAAAATCAGAGAGATATAAAATAAAAAAAAAACAAAGATAGCGGTCCTGGCTATATTATTAACCTTGCATAGCACCCAGGGTCGGTCTTAGGAATCACGAATTGGCCTTGTGACCTACGAAGTAGTCTAAAAATAAAAAGAAAGAGAAACTATTTTTTTGGTGGATTTTTAATTATTTTAATTTTTTTTGGATTTTTAATAATGAGGGAAAATAGGAAAAAGCCAAAATCAAGCAAGCACCACAATTAATAAAAAACACTCAAAAATGCATAGAAAATTCTAATAAAAATATTTTTATGTTTTTTTAGGTTTTTTAGTGTTTTTGGTGATTTTTTCAGATTTTTCTAATTTTTATACAATCTTCTAAAAATCAAGAAAGGCAGAAACATGGAATCACTGTCCAGCTAGACTTGAAAGGTCCATTAAAAATATAAAATGGACCTATAAAAGTCAGGAGGTAATTTTATGAAAAATATAAAAAAAACTAAAATTTAGAAAAGAAGTTTATATTTTTTTATTTTTATAAAATTTTTTAGAATTTTTATAAGTTTTTTAGGGTGTTTTTTTTTATTTTTAAGGTTTTTATATATCCAAAAATCACGAAAATTGGATAGAAAATAAAATACACTAAAACTAATTAACTTTAAATTTTTTAGAATTTTTAGAATAGTTTTTATATTTTTTTAGATTTTCTTTTTAGACAGTAGTAAAATCAATGTTTTTGAATTATTAAAAATATTAAAATGCCTCAAAAATGTACCAAAAATTTAGGGAAATTTTTACACAGTGGCAAGAGCCACGTATCCAAATTTCACCTAATTTGGATTTAATTTGATATTTTATTTAAATAAAGCAAAGGCTCATAGTGCACAGGGACCTAAATGCGAGGAAAAGTAGTTCCAGGGCCAAATAGCAATACGTGCTAAAAGCTCAGGAGAAAAGGTGCAAAATGTCCAGATAAATCAGCTCATGTCGAATAAAACCACTCACAGGGGCATAAATGCAAATATCAGAAACTTAAGTTCATTTCATAACACACAGAAACCCCAAGCCCATAAAATGCAATTTGTCCAAAAAGTCACGTGACGATGCACGTGTTCCACGTAGACAGGGACTAAAATACGAATAGAATAAACAAGAAGGTCCACTATGCAATTTAACCTAATTAAAAACAACTTGCTAGAATATTTATAAGATTAAACTGTAAATGCAATAACAGGAGGGGCCTAAGAGTAAATTACCCCTTTATTAGGGATCGATGGTCGAGGCCATGCCACGTAGAAGATCGGATGGCTGTGGTTCGTGCACGCCTCTTCAGCCGAGTGAATGGTCCAGATCAGCTCCTCGATTAGATCAACGGCTGGTAGCGCTCCGCAAAGGAAAGGTCACGATCTAATCTGGCGGAGGAGGAGCGATCGGAGACAACTGGGGCTCCTCCAAGAACAAGCTACCGGCGAAGTTTGCCGGCTCAGTACACACGGTGGGAACCTCCGATGATGCTATTGAGATGTAGAAAAGGATCGCCGATGTGTTCCACAGCTGATGTAATCCTCCGATGAAGCCGGGGTCCACCGGAGCGGCCCGGCGACGGCGGAGGAGGGAAGCTCCTATGCTGGAATGAGCGAACCCTCAGATGGGATGCATTGACATGTAAAATGGCACAGACAAGCTCCTGGGTCGAGGGCAAATTGCCTCGACCCGTCAGAGGGTGGAATGGGTGGTAGGGTGCGGCGGAGCGATGACCTCCAGCGAAGCGACGGTGGTGGAGGTCGAACCTTGGTTCCGGGGCGAACCAAGGGGAATGGCTGGGTGAAGAAGGTGGAGAGAAGACTGGTGAACATGAAGGAGTGGTCATAATGACAAATGGATAGTCGAAGATGGCGGGCGACAGCGACGGAGCTAAAGGAACCGAAACCTAAAAACGGAAATCTAGGCTAACCTACAAGCCATCGAAGCTACCTGGCAGGCGCAATCGTCTGGGATGGAGCTGCTGGAACTTCGGGGGTCATGGACTCGATGGATCGACGGCTCCAGAGGCTGAGCGCACCTCGCGACGGTGCACGGCGATGTTCGTCGCCGGATCGATGGTTCCCGGCTGCCCGGGCCTCGCTGCTACCCTCCTCCGTGCGGTTGTCACTCAGGCGAGGGAGAGGAGTTCACTGGCATCAAGGGGGAAAGCCAAAGATGGCGTGAAATGGCGGCCAGAGTTGAGCTAAATAGTGAAGAAGAGTCCGATAAGATGGGGATCATGCGAGCAATCTAAGGAATGGATCCCTCAGAGGAGAAGCACGCGAGGATCATGGATCATTCCTTGTCAATCGGAGCCTTGGGTTTGAGTAAATGGAGTTCGGATCGATTCAGAAATATTTGGAGATATCGGGTCAGAAATCAGATAAGGGAAGGATGTGATCCAGGAGGGAGAGTTGACCGGGGGTCAACAATCCCCCGTGGACCAATCACATGCCACCTTTTATTAAATACTTGGAAATTCAATAAAAAATATTAAATATCTTTATTTCAAAAAAGTTAAAACATGAAAAATGTTTATTTATTTTCAAATTTATTTTTAATGATTTTTATTTATTTGTTTGAAATATAAATTATGTATTTACATTATATTATTATTATATAGAGGTATAAATGTATCTATTTTTTATTTTTATTTTTAATTCTTTATTTTTATATATTTATTCCAATTTTATATGTTATTTATATATAACATAAAATTTGGAATAAAAGGGTATTTTTATTTTATTTTTATGATTTATTTTTATAAGTTAAATAGATAGATGTATATACATATGTAAATGGTATATATTCAAGATAAAAATTGATTATTATTATTTTTTCTTTTTATTTTATTTTTTTTCTGAATTTTATTTTATTTATTTACACCATGAAAGATGGAACATAGAAATGTTTTTGTTGGATTTTAATTATTTATTTACAAGTAGAAAATAAATATGTATATTATTCTATGTACATGATCTATATACACTGGTGAGAGAATTTTATTTCTTTTATTTTTCTTTTATTTTTTTATTTTTATTTTAGTTTTATCTTTACAAATATGTACAAATTAATAAACACACATTTTTATTTTTATTTAGAGGAAAATAATATTATTTATATACATAGGTATATGTACACATGATTGACCCTATCTCCCTCTACTTGGATTCTTTTGCGGCCGGGCCCATGCTGAGCCCTCCCTTGGGATTAGGTCGCTCAATATTTATTCTAAATATTTCCCTCTTTTTCTTTTATTTCTTTATTCTTTTATTTATGCACAAAAACATGCTAATTATTGTAATTTACACAATGTATGCATGATGGTAATTTATGCTATTTACACATATCTACATGGTGGTTTGCAAAGGTTTTGTAGCTAAAATAAAAGAATAAAGAGTGATGAATGGGTATTCATCACCCCCCTATACTTAACTTTGCTAGTCCCTTAGCAAACACTTATTTGAAAAAGAAGTGAAAAAGAAAAGGAAAAAGAAAAAGAGGAGAAATGCATGGATCAATGCTGATTATTAAACTTGCCCTCATTAAATTGAAATATGGAGCTTGGTCAGATCTTTGGATTATTAATGTGTCGGAACCTTATTTAGACTTAGGTTTAAAACTTAACAGCCTCTAAGATCCACTAATATGTAGTCAAGACTCCTCAACAATCCAGATCAGAACAAGTCTACATACACAAACCCTGAAGACCCTGAATTTTTCCTTGTACAGTGTATGTGAAGTATAGCTCTCCACCTCAGAAGTAGTAAAATGACAACCCTCCCCAACAAGGTAACTCTATTACCCTAATCTGGGCACTCTTTCCTCGAGGAGCGGGGTATTACCTTCTAAGTTCAAGTTCAACCGGCTCAAGAAGAGAGGGAAGAAGAGAATGGACCATGGCCAGTGTAGCCATGTATCCTTGGGAGCTCAACCAGTGTAGCTAAGTCTCCCTGCTGCAAGCTACATAAGATGGAACATGAGTCTCAATGCTTATTGCACTATATACATACTCCGGTGGGATTATCATTTTCTATCAGACCCACCACTTTTTTGGAGTTATTTTCTTTTTACATATTTTTTGATGTGCATCTGTACAACATATTTACAATGTGCAGCATATGTATATAAGGAGTTTTTCCTCTTGAGCCAGTAGACTATACCTTTTTTGAAGCATTATTGCAACCCACAACTCCCGTCGTTAGACCTCATGGTAACCAGACCAAGTTGAGACACACTTTCTTCACTATAAGAAGAAGAGAGGTTCCGCCTAGAAGTACTACCCTCATATGCTACCCCAAGTCAAGGAAGACTGCCTCCTCACCACCTCATCCGTAAAGAGCTCGGTGTAAAGTGTGGGTCCAAGTCAAGCCATTGTCTATATGAGTCATGTGTGTGTTGTTAAGTGCTATACTTAGGCTCATTGAGATGACATATGATCATAGCCTAGTGGACTTCAAAGAATTAAGTCACCATGGACCTGAAAAGTCTCAACCCTAAGCCCTATAAGGTTCCTCTTATAATTAGGTGGATTAAGATCTTAACCGAGCTCCATTTTCCAATTTAATTCCAGGCTAGTTTAAATGTCAACTATAATCCAGGAAAAACTGTAAAAGTATTTACAAAGATGCAATTTTACAAACTATTTACACATGTGCAAAATTTTTGAAAAATGTTTTGAAACCATGAATGTATGCATGAATGCAAGTTTTGCAAAATATGTACACAAATTTACACAAGGTTTTTGTAAACTTTTGATTTTCAAAATATTTTCGAAAATTTTTGTACTATATACATAATTTTTATAAGAAAATATTTACACACTATTTACACCAAAAGTTTTTGCAAACATTTTTACAAAAATAATTTGTACACTTGCTATGTATGTGCAATAAAAGAATGTTTATTTACAAGGAAAATTTTTTAATTTTTATGGGTTTTTGGTTTTTAGCCATTTTTTTATTTATTAACACACTCACATAAAGTACGAGTTATGGCTAAAGTATATATGAAATATATACACCCCCCCCATACTTAGCTCGAACGATGTCCTCAGAGTCAAGAGCGATGAAGAAGACATAACTCGTGCTTAGTATAGGGAAGTGAAAAGGAAGGCTATATACAAAGACGAATGAAAGAATAGAAATCCAAGAGGGTCTCGGCATTTCCCCCTATAATTAGGATCAAATAATCCTAAGTATAGCAGGCTGTATACAAAGGGAAAGCCGAGTGAGAATGTACAGGGTCTACCCCCCTATACCTAGGGTAAAATATCCCTAAGTATAGGCAACACAAACAGGAGTAGAAAAACACGAAGAAAATCAACAAATATGTACAAGATGGAGGGCATCACTCCCCCTATACTTAAGGTGAAGAATTCTTAAGTATAGGCAACAACAGAAGTGATGAAACATAACGAAAGGAACAACTCGGTGTTTCCACCCCCTATACTTAGGATGAGGTATATCCTATGTATAACAAAGATAATCCTGTACGAGACCTGGGGTGAAAACAAAAATGGAAGAAAGAAAGATCAAACTAAGACGAAATACGTATATACAAAAGGGTACAATGTTGAGGTGCCTCTCAACAAGCGCTAGGTTTTACGCCCCTAGCTGGGCGCAAAGGCTATGATATTACTGTGTCAAGGTTCAGGACGTCATATGTAAGGCGAATGCCGTACTGTCGTCGCAATCTCAATATGAGAACAACGTCGAAATCAACAGTATAAAGAAAGACACCCAGGTATGCAATCAGGCGGGTGTCTGCTATCGACCAAGGATATGGGAATTTGTGATCGAGATCCGGTAGCACAAAAGAAATCATCGGCTCGGAATCAGACTGGAGTGGAAGTGTAGAGCTGAAGAAGTCAAATGTGGAGAAGGAT
This sequence comes from Ottelia alismoides, assembly GCA_037367405.1. Lineage (NCBI taxonomy): Eukaryota > Viridiplantae > Streptophyta > Magnoliopsida > Alismatales > Hydrocharitaceae > Ottelia > Ottelia alismoides. The sequence goes on along the minus strand of JAZKJV010000640.1, from coordinate 1,331,822 downwards.
GGATCAGTCATGGAATCCTCCACATCGATCAGTGTCTCAAAAAGGTATGGACAGTCAAGATCAGGAGAATCTCTAAGAAGACTGATATCCGATGTATATAATAGAGACAAATCGAGCAGTTCATCGAATATCTCCAGGATGGGCTCATCCTCGCGAGGGCCGTCATGGTGAGATGACTCAGAATCGGAATGATCAGAAGACTCGGTTTCGTGATCCGCCAGATCGGATACACTCTCAGAAGGTGAAACAGAGTACTCATCGTGTGTGGCTTCCTCCCGCAGATAACCCTCAGGGAGAAATACAAGAACATCAATGAGAAATAGAGGATCAGAATTTAGAAGGGCATATGTGCTGCTGTCAAGCACCCACTCGGTGCACCAGGCTGCATCATCATCTGAAGTGTGGCTCACGACAATCTGGAAGCAGGACAAGATACTGGTCAACACCGCGGAGGGTTGCAATGTGTCTGCGGCTGATCCTCACATTGTGGCACTGCTGGCTGCCGTGTTGTCCTCAGCAAAGGTATCTGTCTCGTCAAAGTGGAGGACAAAAGGCTCGAATATGGGACTATCTGTGTCTGCTCTCTCAAAGTGGTGTCCCATATCAAGTTCTGGCTGCTGGGCTGAGTCCTGGTATCTGTCGGAATCCGAGAAGTGTCTCTGCAGAAAAGAGGCTAACTCCTCTGGAACTGGACATGGCAGTGGATGAATCAATGGCTGTAAAAGCAGGGGCTCCTCCGTCTCCTGGAGTATCAGAAGATCTGATATCCAAGAATCGTCGTTTGAGAACTCTGGGGCTAACTCAAACTCCAGCTGGAAAACCAACGGGAACTCGAGTAGACTCTGGGTCAGAACCTCTACTGTCGCAGTTATCTCCTCTGTACTCTGTGGTGCTGGAGCATCCAAGTCCTCGGGATGGTGTCTAGAAAATGTAACCTTATGTAATGTGACACACCGCACTGGTACTGCATCCTCCTCATGTGTTGTCCCGACTATGGTATCTCGTGACAAAGGTCTATGTGAAAGTAAGCACAAGATGGTATCTAACAACTCAATGTCAGAACTGCGGTGTGAACCGCCACATGTGGTAATCACCAGTGCTATCTGCTCTGCGGTCATCCCCCGCATGGAGATCTCAATAAGGTCTGTCAGTGGAAGTCCATGGTCAGGAAATCTCCTCAAGAGGTCAGTAAACCTCGGCCATGCCTCGTGCAATGGCTCCTCAGGGTCAACTGAAAAGTCGGTGATCAAAGACCACATCAACTCTACTCTACGCTGGGGAAAGTATCTCTGTAGAAACTCTCGGCGTAGCACTCCCCACGTAGCGAATCTCCTCCCTAATCGTCTGTGCCATCTCATGGCTCTGTCCTGAAGTGTGAACGGGAAGGTCCTCAGCATCAACTCCTCTACAGTGATATCTGAATAGATCCGTGTCCTGCAAAACTTCTCGAACTCGGACAAGTGAAGATAGGGCTCCTCGTGCGACTCCCCTGAAAATGTTGGCAGTCTCTGAATAAGCTCCAAATCCAGAATGAATGGACCTAGTGTAGAAGCTGACTGAGCTCCCTGTCCTATCTGCTCCTCCATCAATCTGGCATAGGATCTATCTGATGATCTCGTCTGCTCTGTCTGATTACGAACAGAGTGCACTCTCAGCTCAGCAATGGCATCTTCCAGGTCTCGCATCTGCTCCATCCGATATCCGCGGACGTCTAGTGCAACATGCCCAGAGTAGTGAAAGGGATGGTAGGGAGGGAGCGGGAGGTTGGTCGGGGATCTGACCTCCCTCAAAGATGGACTGGACTGATGGTCAGAAGGTGAAGAAGAAGCCGCAAAAGTCGGCCAGAAGTGAGGGGGATCCATCATCCAGGGATTCAGAAGGGGAAGAGAAGAAGAAGACGGAAGGGAGGGTGGGAGGGAAAAAGATAGATGGAAGGGATCTGGAAACAAACAAGATGAGAAAGCAAACCCCTGATTCACCTACGCACACTGAGCTGAAGACTGTAAGAGATCGGTCAATTATCTTGTCAATTTTATTTTAGGTGATCAAGTCAGTCTTTCAGAGCGATTACGCGAGCTGATAGGAATCCAATATTCTCAACCGACTGTCCCGAATAAAAGGCCGGTAGTCAGTCAGGAAATTGGATATGGCTCTAGCCTAGGATGCGGATCACTCTCTCGCTCATCCAAACCAAACAAGGAGGGGGTTACTCTCCCCAAGACAGAATTTTCAATGATGTGTCTTTTAGGTCAAGTGTGATTAGCAGTCATGATTTTATTGTTTTTCTTTTTATGTATTTTTCAAGAAAACATCTAACGAATTTTCCGATTTTCTTTTATTCCTAAGTCCAGAAAACAGGGGGAGGAATTCGGAAAAGCCGATGCGCGATAGAATCAATGATGCATGCACGAGATAGAAGACGTACCTGACTTCGACAGTCTACATGCAATTATGATCCGTGCATAAATGTAAAACTAATCAATATGGAATGCAGTGCGAGAACCGTCCTAAATAGAAGCTCCTATTATCGGGAAGCACGGGTTTATTTGCCTAAGTCCAAGCGCGATCTATAGGAACATATATTCTATTAGGGCTGTGGACCTAAGACTACCTGGCTCAACGAAATAAAAACCTAAGTCTAGGGGCTCAAGCACAGAAATTCACGTGAAATCAAAGAAAAATGGCAAAAACCAAAACAACGGTGGGGTCCCTCGAGCACACCGGTGCTCGGCGAAACATACCCCGCAATCACAAGTGTCTCTGAACGTCTGGGTACCTGTATTATTACAAATTAATCAATGGTCTGCTGAAAAATAAACTATTCTAAGCTAATCTAATCTATCTATAGCTCCAACACTCCTGCCCGTCTCCTCGCGCTCTCCTGCAGCTTCGTAGAGAAAGAAGCTACCTCCGACTCCCACGGTTGCTTCGGCTTCCGAAGAAGCCGCCTTGGTCCTCGGGCCCTCGCAAGAAAACAAAGAGAAGTGATCAGACCAGATTATTATAAGAATAAAAGAAAAGCAATAAAAGCAGATATAAGAAAAGAAAACACACAAAATAAAACAGGCAAAAACAAAACAAACCAAAAAAAAAGAAAAGAAAACAAAAATAAAAAGAAAACAAATAAATTCAAAAAGCCGCGAAAATCCCTGGAAAACCGAAAAGAAAGCCGCGGAAAAAGCCGCGAAAAACAAAACTGAACAAAAAGGAAAATCAAAGACTACTAAGCCGTGCTCCCCGGCAATGGCACCATTCTGATGACCGAAAAATCACCAAGACTCGGGTGAAGGAAATAGAACTAGGGTCGTTGCGACCCGGATCTCAGAGAATCGGTCAATCAAGAAAAAATTGTATCAGACCACCAAAATCAGAGAGATATAAAATCAAAGAAAAATAAAGATAGCGGTCCTGGCTATATTATTAACCTGGCATAGCACCCAGGGTCGGTCTCAGGGAGAAGGAATTGGCCTTGCGGCCTACGAAGTAGTCTAAAAATAAAAAGAAGGAGAAACTATTTTTTGGTGGATTTTTAATCATTTTATTTTTTTGGATTTTTAATAATGAGGGAAAATAGGAAAAAGCCAAAATCAAGCAAACACCACAATTAATAGAAACACTAAAAAATACACAGAAAATTCTAACAAAAATATTTTTATGTTTTTTAGGTTTTTTAGTGTTTTTAGTGAATTTTTCAGTTTTTTTCTAATTTTTATACTTTTTTCTAAAAATCAAGAAAGGAAGAAACATGGAATCACTGTCCAGCCAGACTTGAAAGGTCCATTAAAAATATAAAATGGACTATAAAAGTGTGGAGGTAATTTTTATGAAAATATAAACAAAAACTAAAATTCAGAAAAAGAGTTTATATTTTTTTGATTTTTATATAATTTTTTAGAATTTTTATAAGTTTTTTAGGGTTTTTTAATTTTTAAGGTTTTTATATATCCAAAAATCACGAAAATTGGATAGAAAATATAATACACTAAAACTATTTAACTCTAATTTTTAAGAATTTTTAGAATTGGTTTTATATTTTTTTAGAATTTTCTTTTTAGACAGTAGTAAAAATCAACGTTTTTAAATTATTAAAAATATCAAAATGCCTAAAAAATGTACCAAAAATTTAGGGAAATTTTTACATAGTGGCAGGAGCCATGTATCCAAATTTCACCTAATTTGGATTTAATTTGATATTTTATTTAAATAAAACAAAGGCTCATAGTACATAGGGACATAAATGCGAGGAAAAGTAGTTCCAAGGGCTAAATAGCAACATGTGCTAAAAGCTCCGGAGAAAAGGCGCAAAATGTCCAGATAAATCAGCACATGTCGAATAAAACCACTCACAGGGGCATAAATGCAAATATCAAAAACTTAAGTTCATTTCATAACACACAGAAACCCCAAGCCCATACAATGCAATTTGTCCAAAAAGACACGTGACGATGCACGTTTCCACGTAGACAGGGACTAAAATGCGAATATAATAAACATGGAGGTCCACTATGCAATTTAGCCTATTAAAAATAACTTGCTAGAATATTTAAGAGATAAAACTGTAAATGCAATAACATGAGGGGCCTAAGAGTAAATTACCCCTTTATTAGGGATCGATGGTCGAGACCGTGCCACGTGGAAGATCGGATGGCTGTGGTTTGTGCACGCCTCTTCAGCTGAGTGAATGGTCCAGATCAGCTCCTCGGTCAGATCAACGACTGGTAGCGCTCCGCAAAGGAAAGGTCGCGATCTAATCTGGCGGAGGAGGATCAATCGGACAACAACTGGGGCTCCTCCAAGAACAAGCCGTCGGCGAAGTTTGCCGGCTCAGTACGCACGGTGGGAACCTCCGATGATGCTGCTGAGATGTGGAAAAGGATCGCCGATGTTTTCCGCAGCTGATGCAATCCTCCGATGAAGCTGGGGTCCACCGGAGCGGCCCGACGACGGTGGAGGAGGGATGCTCCTGTGCTGGAACGAGCGAACCCTCAGATGGGTTGCATTGACCTGCAAAACGGCATAGACAAGCTCCTGGGTCGAGGGCAAATTGCCTCGACCCGTCAGAGGTGGAATGGGTGGTCGGGTGCGGCGAAGCGATGACCTCTGACGAAGCGACGGCGGTGGAGGTCGAACCTTGGTTCCGGGGCGAACCAAGGGGAATGGCTGAGTGAAGAAGGTGGAGAGAAGATTGGTGAACGTGAAGGAGTGGTCGGAATGACAAATGGATAGTCGGAGATGGCGGGCGACGATGACAGAGCTAAATGAACCGAAACCTAAAAATGGAAATCTAGGCTAACCTACAAGCTATCGAAGCTACCTGGCGGGCGCAATCGTCTGGGCTGGAGCTGCTGGAACTCTGGGGGTCATGGCCTTGATGGATCGACGGCTCCAGAGGCTCAGCGCACCTCGCGGCGGTGCACGGCGATGTTCATCATCGGATCGATGGTTCCCGGCTGCCCGGGCCTCGCTGCTACCCTCCTCCGCGCGGCTGTCACTCAGGTGAGGGAGAGGAGTTCACTGGCATCGAGGGGGAAAGCCAAAGATGGCGTGAAATGACGGTCGGTGTTGAGCTAAATAGTAAAGAAGAGTCCGATAAGATGGGGATCAGGCAAGCTATCCAAGGAACGGATCCCTAAGAGGAGAAGCACGCGAGGATCATGGACCATTCCTTGGCAATCGGAGCCTTGGGTTTGAGTAAATGGAATTCGGATCGATTCAGAAATATTTGGAGATATCGGGTCAGAAATTAGATCCGGGAAGGATGTGGCCCAGGGGGAGAGTTGACCGGGTGTCAACAATCCCCCGTGGATTAATCACATGCCACCTTTTATTAAATACTTGAAAATTCAATAAAAAATATTAAATGGCTTTATTTCGAAAAAGTTAAAACATGAAAAATGTTTATTATTTTCAAATTAATTTTTAGTGATTTTTATTTATTTTTTTGAAATATAAATTATGTATTTACATTATATTATTATTATATATAGGTATATACATATATGTATTTTTAATTTTTTTAATTCTTTATTTTTATACATTTATTCCAATTTTATATTTTATTTATTTATAACATAAAATTTGGAATAAAAGGGCATTTTTATTTTTTTATGATTTATTTTTATAAGTTGAATAAATAGATGTATATACATATGTACATGATATATATTCAAGATAAAATTTGATTTTATTATTTTTTTCTTTTTATTTTATTTTTATTTTTCTGATTTTTATTTTATATATTTACACCATGAAAGATGGAATATAGAAATATTTTTATTGGATTTTATTTATTTAAAAGGAGAAAATAAATATGTATATTATTCTATGTACATGATTTATATACACTGGTGAGATAATTTTATTTCTTTTTATTTTTCTTTTATTTTTTTCATTTTTATTTTAGTTTTATCTTTACAAATATGTACAAATTAATAAACATACATTTTTATTTTTATTTAGAGGAAAATAATATTATTTATATACATAGGTATATGTACACATGATTGACCCTATCTCCCTCTACTTGGATTCTTTTGCGGTCGGGCCGATGCTGAGCCCTCCCTTGGGATTAGGTCGCTCAATATTTATTCTAAAAATTTCCCTCTTTTTCTTTTATTTCTTTATTCTTTTATTTATGCACAAAAACATGCTAATTATTGTAATTTACACAATGCATGCATGATTGTAATTTATGCTATTTACACATATCAACATGGTGGTTTGCATAGGTTTTGTAGCTAAAATAAAAGAATAAAGAGTGATGAATGGGTATTCATCAGTCGTCTGAATTTCCAACTTTTTCGGGACAACATAGATCGGGGACACCCATTTGGAATTGGAGATGGGATAAATGAAATCCGCGTTGCACCATTTCTCTACCTCCTTCTTCACTACCTCTCGTAAATTTGGATTCAATCGACGTTGGAATTCACGAGAGGGTTTAGCTTCATTCTCCAAGTAGATATGGTACGAACACAGAGCGGGATTTATGTCATGGAGATCGGAGATGCTCCAGCTTATTACCTTACGATGATGATGACCAGATATTTCTTCTCTTGTCCCACAAGGAAGGTATATTTGAGTGTTGTGGGTAAAGGTTTGAGCTCAGGTAATGTGTGATCATCAAGGAAGTCTGGCTCAATCGAACCTGGTTCAGTGCTGGTAGTGGCTAGATCTGTTCTTGAAATTGCTGCCACCAATTTATTCGGCTCTGGAGTCAGATCGTCAAAGGTCTCCATGTAGTCGGCAAAAGCCATGTCCGACTCGTCATCCTCATCTTCTGATTATCCTAAAGAGGGAAGGACTCATAGACCCAACTGAGCCTCTAAGTCATCGGATATGTAGGGGGATGCAAGTTTTGAGCTGTGTTCTTTTCTAAGGACCTCGCAATTTGACTCATGCACACGATCATCTCCGGAGGGGAGGGACTCATCGATGCTAGCTGGGTTTTGTCTCCATGGCCCAATAATGTCTACATGAATGCAATCTGCTTTGGATGAAGTACTCGGTGCTGGATTCTGAATCCGGTCTCTGCCATCTGGTCTGCTTCATCTCAAGTTCCTCATCTTCACCTGGAGTTTGGAACTAGATTTTCCCAATCTTATAATCAAACAAGGCCCCTGCTGTTCTGAGGAAGGGCATTCCTAGTATGATCTGGGAATCTCTCCAATTATGAGGGGTTTCCATATCAAGGACGGTAAAGTCCACCATGTATTCCGGACCCTCGACTTTGATGTCAATGTTCCTCAATTCTCCTTGGGAACTCTTGGTTGATTTATCAACAAACTGAAGTAGGGCTCTAGATTTCCTAAGAGGTCCGAGATTAAGCCGCTCATAGAGGGCTGTAGGCATTAGGTTGATTGAGGATCCATTGTCAAGGAGAGTGTGTGCAAACGCAGTGTCATCAACATGACTAACCACATAATGTACACCCATGTCTCTTCGTTTACTTGGAAACGAGTTCTTTATTGCGCAAGTCGTGGCTACTGACATGACGTATTTCTCAACACAGCTTTTGGCCTTCCTGCTAACCCTAGTAGGTGTGCATCTCACCTTAAGATATTTCTGAAATGCATGTGTCATCTCCACATACTTGTCAAAGGGGATCGTAACCTTGATGTGTTTATTGCAAAACTCTACCATCTCAAGGTTATCTTTTTGAATTTTTTAAGTTTTCTTCTTTCCACCCTTGAGAGCTCGGGGAAAAGGGATTATTGACTCCAACTCAGATTCTGAAATTGAAATATTTTCATTCAAAACTGGAACTGAGTATTGTACATGACTCGAACTCTGAGACTGACTCGGACTCTGACTATGACGAAAAGAAAACTTCTGCTGCGAAACCGGTGATGCATTCTCTGCGACTGCTGGAACATCCTCCTCAGATGGAGGTGCAGGCTCTTCATCGGTTTCATTGGACTCCCTACTGGTGCGGTTCCCTTGCTTCTTTGAGGACTTAGAAGTCCTCTTCTTCTGTCGGTGGTGGTGGTGGTGGTGCTGCTGCTCCTCTGCCTTCAAGTTCTCCTCAAGTAGAGACTTGGCGGCTTCTTCCTCCTATGCCCATGCCCGATCAGGTACGATCACGGTCCTTCAGCTCCTGAGGGACATATGATTGACATTATCGTACGAAAGGATCTCATGTTCAGATAAAGAATTATATGAATAGTATACCTGATCTCGTGGTCGGTTCTGGCCTTAATTCAAGCTGTTCGGGTTGGCCTGAACCTGAGCGGAAATTGGGGTCTTTGGCGCCATATGCTGGTCCTGGGTACAAGAAACATAATTCAGATCGGTTTTCATATCCAGATAGTCATTTTGGATCTATTGAACCCTATCAGTCAGGGTCTAGATCGCCAAGGTGAGGGACTCTAATTCACCGATGGGCTGGGCTGGCTGATTCTGACTTGAGGACGAGTTTCTATACTGGCCCTGCTGGCCATGCCTGTACTGCTGGGAAGGTGGAGGGCCCTACCGACTCGAGTGGAACGTGTGATGCTGCTGCTGGTGCTGCTGAGGCTGGTACCCTCGTTCGGATCGGGATTGTACGAAGCACGGTGCATTGACGGAGCCATTTTCCTGGTAAGCTAGGGAAGGTCGGTGTGGATGATCGTTCCCTATCCCCGACTGTCTACCGATGGAGTCATGGCTGTACCACAGCCCGTTGATCTCGAACACCTGCGGAGGCTCCTCGTATCCTGTCTCCACTTGTGGGGGTGCATGCTAGTCCTACTGAGTGTACGTCTGCTCCTGTACCCAGCTACTCTGAGGCCCCGGTGCCTGCTCCTATACAAGATGAACTTAGTGTACAAGTACATGTAGTGCAGAAAGGGTAGGTAGCTTTATCTTGGCTACCTTCTCAGTAAGTTCCTCCACTTGTTTCGGCAAGTGTGAGAGAGACTCAAGGTCAGTGACCCTCCTGTGAATCTGCTCAACCATGGTTAACTTGTCAACTATCATCCCCATGCTGGGAATGAGGTCCTCTGTCAGATCCGCTACAGTCCTCCTAGTCGTCTCATTGGATAGGATTGAGGGAGACAATTGATAGGCCCTGGTGGCCTGTGACCTGCCTGTTTCTGCCATCTGCTCCAAGATTTTCCATACAACATTTTCATTCTTGTTCAGATAACTTCATCTACAGACGGCACTGACTAACCCCTGCATCTCCGGGGTCATGCCACAGAACAAGGTCTGGACTAAGATCGCCTTTGAAATGCCATGACATGGGCATTTCTGAATGAGGTCATTAAACCTATCCCAGGCTTCATGGAATGGTTCAGTGGTTCCCTGGGAGAAGCTAGCGATCTTGGTTCTCATTTGATTAGTCCTACTGAGTGGGTAGAACTTCTTCAGAAAAAGGTCCTTGAACTGCATCCAGGTTGTATATATCACCCCTAGGTTCTTCAGCCAATGTTCTACCTTATCTCCTAAGGCAAATGGGGTGGACTTTAGCCTAATATAATCCTGCCCAACCCTAGGGTGACTAAGGTTGTTGCAAACCAGCTCGAAGTCTCTAAGGAAGGTGTATGTCTCTTCGTTCATGTTTCCATTGAACTTCGGCAGCAAGCTTAGGAAGTGGGGCTTCAGCTTGAATGCGTCAGGGGGGACCTCGGGTACTAGCCACTTATGTATCTCATTCTCTGCTGAATTATAGGAATCTACCATCGGTCGATGTATTCCTCCAGCCTCGATCACCTATCCTAGTCTAGCTATTAATTCTGCATTCAATTGTTCGGCTCTAGCCAGCCGGGCTAAGCTGTTCTCCTCCTCTTCAGGATTTTTCTTTGGCATTCTGTCCTCTTGTCCTGGGTAAAGAAGATGGTCGAGGTTAGAGGACATATCAAGGAAGGGATTCTTACCGAGGCGATGGTCTTCCTCGGTGAGATCAGAGGAGAGAAAATGGTTGGTTTGAGAGTAACCGCCCTAGGTTTGAGGGATCCGGAACTTAAGAGGGTCATGAGTTCTGGTTGGTCCAAGTTGAGCTTGGACTGGTGAAGATGAACTTTGTGGGGGGCTTAAAGAGAGATTGGCAAATCGGGATTCGATCTCCTCCCAGTCAGTCATCTTAGATGGCAAGAAGAAGAATCGGGAGTTCTAAGTGAAGATAAGATTTTACTCCTACCTGAAGCAAGCAATTAAATCCAAACCCTGTATTTTCACACTCAACACAGTGAAGGACCCAAAACTGAGTCCGATTAGTTTGGTTGATTTTAAGTGTGATTTTCAAGCAAATAGCAAAGGTTATGTGGCCTATAGGGAAGTCGGCTCAGAGCCGGATGCGTATTCCCTGTTTAACCTATCGCCTAAGATACCTGCATCCTTCCTTTCTTCTCTCCTATCCTAAGTTGATGGATTCAAAGACCTTCCCCTATCTACCTGTAAGCAAGCGAAGGCTGACAAGGCTTGGAACTTCACCCCGTGGGGTTACTAGCAACTTGTCGTAAAAAATCGCAATTTCGCTCCTATCTACCTGTGAACAGGCGGAGGCTACTTGGTACTAGTTAGTGAACCTGAAAAATTCAACTTGTGATATTTGCTAGGATCAGTCAGTACGTGATATGGAAGGCGGGGATTTGAGCTCTGCCTTAAGGTGTTCATACACACTCAAGTACCCTCACTCAGCCTGAAAACAAGGTCAGGGGTTAATCTCCCGCAAGAAGAATTTCCGATTTTATTTATTTTTTGGTCAATAGTGTTTAGCAGTCCCGGTTTTAAGTTAAGTTATCACTGATTAAGTCCAATCCACACAGCATGCCTATCGTCCAGTCCCAATTTCCTTTTTACTTAAGTTTTGAAAATCCAAGAGACAGAAATCGAGAAAAGCCGATGCACGATAAATCGGTGATGCCTATGTTGAGTGTAGAATATTTACAGTGATCCCTTCACTTTTATGCAGGATGCAGAACAAAATTGAAATATTTTACACTATATGCAAATGCAGACGACAAAATCCGCTCCTAGACAGGCAGTTCTATTAGCGAGTGAAGCACATGTTTGATTTGACTAGATCTGCGGTCTAAGTGCGTCTTTTATGTGAGACGTGTGGTCCTAAAGAATTACAAGCGCAAGCAATTCCTAGAGTGGCTCGAGGAGCCGCTAGTGCAAGCCTAATCTAAAATCCAATCCACACAGCACACGGGGACACGTTTCCACTATTTTTACACACACGAGAACCCAAACGGGAATCGCTAGAAATAATGCAAAAATAATGAAAAATAAAAATGTACAAGTCCTCTCAATCACTCAATAAGTTTAAAAATGCAAGCTCCTCGAAGCGTCTTCGACTCCTCGTGTGCCTCGCACAAAAACAAATTGAGGTCAGATAAGGATGACACAAAAATACTCAAAGATAAATGACAGAAAAATATTAAAAGAAAATCGGGGGTCAGACTACCCGGGAATGGAAAATCAAACAGTAAAAAATTAACTAGAAATTAAACTAAGTCGTGCCTCCCTAGTAACATCGCCACCTAATGGAGCCACGTACTACCCTTGTTAATTTAATCAAATTAATGGTCAAATTAATGTCAAGTCGTTCATTGTAGTTAGGTAATATGGACTAATAAAAAACCGCTTTTAATTAAAGTTCAATTAATTTCAAGCGGCAAATTTATTTTACTTGGGCAAGCCCAAGGTCGAACTCAGGTAGACAACTGTCTCCTTAGGTAGATTTTAAGTGAATTTCAGAGGTCATATTTTCAGAAGATATTTTTGATATTTTTTAACAAGTTTTTTGCAATAAAGAAAAGACACATGCAATTTCAGGCCAGTTTACAAGTTATATCAGAAAAGTAGTCAAATTAAGTCTAAAAATTATGAATTGGCTAGAATGTGGAATGCAATGAAATGAAGCTTCACTATTTTTTTGGATTTTTCTAACACTATATGAATTTATGGTGAATTAAATATAAATGTTTAATAAATACCAAATCACAATATTTCTAAATATAAAAATTATCTTAGATAGATCTAAGTGTGATGAATCCAGGAAAATTGATAAACCTAAAATTCTATGCGAATTGGACCTATAAAAATTAATTAAGGAAATCACAAAATAATTTATTCAGGCCTCAAGATGCATGCAAATGCAAAGATTTTTAGGAACAATGTAAACTAAATTATCCTGAGTCTAATGTGAATTTTTGATGATTTTTGGAGCAACGGAGAATTTACTATGAATTAAAAGGCATCAAATGGGCAAAATATTGAAAATTTCACCAATTTAATTATAATAAATTCCACTGATGTAACAAAAATAAGACAAGTGTCACATACAAAAGAGGACAAGTTAAGCTACACAATGCAGGTTTTAGACTTGAAAAATGATACCAAATGAGTACCTAAATATCCGTGCAAAGATAGGGACCAAATTGCAAATACAAAAAATAAATTACTCAAAATTAAACATGCTGACATGGACTTAAATGTAATTACCTATAATGCGGGGGACATGTATGAAAAATGCCCACAAAACACGTGCGCCTCATGTGGTGCTCTTGGCAGGGACTGAAATGCAATTTGTAAAACTTCTAGGTGCTCAATGCAATTTACCCAGACCGCACGTGAGGAACACGTTAGGTCTTAGGCTCGGGGGACGTCGAAGGCTCGGGGGCTCTGCAGGCTCGGATATGGCTTGGGCTAGCTTCGGGGGCTTCGAGCCTAATGGTCAGGGAGGAGGCTCGGAGGAGGTGACGTGGCGATCGCTTGACCGTTAGATCGAGTGAAGATCCAACGTCTGCTGATGGATGGTACATGGCTTGATGCTGCCCGTTGGATCAAGATGGATCCAACGGCATCTGGAACTCGTTGGAGATGAAAACGTGGACGATCGAGGGCCGTTAGATCAAGATCGATCCAATGACACCTGGAGCTCGAGGGAGTGGCGACGTGGCGTGACGCGTAGCGTGGGATCCTTCTGATCTGATGGCTGCGGGCTGATGGCGATGTGGCTAGCTCATAACCGTCCGATGAAGGGGATCAGACGGCTACTGTGCTTCGTGCTCAAACGGTCCGCCGCCTCCTGCGGCGGAGGTGGCTGGGCTCCGGCGAAGAGCTGCTTGCTCCGCCTCCTTCGTCTGAGGTCGGTGAAGGGTGCTGGAGACTCCTAAGCCTCTGGGAAGGATCGTGGAGGCATCGCGGAACATCTGGGGGTTTCAGTTGAGGCTGGGGCGGTCTGGAGACCGGGGACAATGAATGTTGAGGTAGCTCCGGCGAGTAGTCCGGCCAATCAAAGAATGAGTTCCTACATGGGTTAGCTTGAATAGCCGAAGCATGTAAAGTGTCCGTGGAATGAAGGCAAGTGCGGAGGGAGGCCTGTGGTGCAGTGACGATGTCCGATGGTGTTGCTCCGCTAAGGTGGCGGAGCTCTCGTCGGAGTGAAGTGCGGTATGTCATTGAAGAAGATGGAATAGCTCACGAAGATGTCAGCTCCGAGGCGGAGCTCGGAGGATGATCAGGCGAAGGTGAAGTTGATCGTGGGAGGCGAATAAATTATGTGAAAAAGAAAGAAAATGAAGAAGAAGATCGGAAGGGGGATGGAGGTTGCTACCTGGGGAATGGAGCTCGGATTTGAGCTCCTGGTCATCGATTGAAGGACTGTAGTAGTTCCTGAGCTTGTGCAACTCACGGGATGGGCTGCGGCACGATGGGATTGGCTGTGGATCTCGTCGGAGAAGAAGCTCGGTCTTCGCTCAACCTCGCTTCGAATTACTATCACAAAAGGAATGTCAGAGCTAGGGGTTTCTCTCTGGAGTGGCGGATGGTTTCGATGGTCGTCGGAGAGGGAACATTTATAGGTGGAAGGTGACGATGACAGGTGATGGAGAGCAAGGTTGGTGGAGGTCGTGGGACGACGTGGGTGAAGTTCATGGTGATTGAGGGGGTCAGCGAGGATGAGGGAAGAGTGGGCTTCAAGGTGGCGGTGTTAGAGGCCGGAGAGGGTGGCTGGAGTGGTTCCCAAAATAGGAAGGGGGCGGTGTGTTGACGAGGTTTACGATGTAGGTGCGGGAGTTGCGGGAGGTAGACGACGACGTCTGGACCATTGGATCCATCGATCCAACAATTAGGAGAAGGGCGAAAGAGGAGGGCTGCGATTAGATCTTGGGAGTTCAGATCGATGGCGCAAGTTGCACTACGTGGCGGGCGGAGGTGGAGGCACTGGTGTGCAGTTGTGATGAGATCTTGAGCTTTGATCGAATGACAGAGGTTAAAGGCGAGATGGATGGTGGAGATTAAGCAAGAAGAGGAAGCATCGAAGGGTGTGGATTCCGCCACGGGGCGTAAGGAGGGCGCGACGCTGGCGGACGGCTACGATTGAATCCAGCTTGATCGAAGGGTGAAGATGTGTTGCAGCTTGGATGGACCAGATCAAGAGAGAGGGGACAAGATCGGACGGCGGGAAACGGAGGGTGCGTGGCGCGCGAGGGAGCGGGCCACGTGGCGCAATCAGAGGGTGCCACATGGCCTACTCTGAATGGTTGAGAAAGAACATGGATTTAGAGAGAGAAAGACGCTGAATTTGGAAAAAATTAAAACATGAAAGTTGTAGATCTCGATGAGATGTATAAGTTTCATGTTGACCAAAAACGGAGATGAGGTCAAATAAGATACAAAAATAAAAGGGTACAAATATACATACATATAGTACACAAAGGGGCCCAAAAACCCAAGTTCTACATACGAGCTCCGATTTAAATAAAATTGGTCTCATTTTGAAGGTCTCTGAATGTATATTAATATGAAAGTGAGTGGACCTAGATCGGAGGTTGTATGAGGTAGATATTTGCTCTATAAGGTATGGGGTCTCCAACTGGGTTTGGGGTTTTTATTGGGTGATTTACAAGCTAGGAAAATTTGGCCTTTTTCCTTATATTATTAACTAGTAATATGCATAGTATAATCAAGGTTTTATTGACTTTGGAGGGGGTATGAAATACAAATGACTAGGTAAATGTTGGTGAGTATATTACAAGTGAATTAGGCTTCATATTATAATGCAAATATGGATGCTAAAATGCATGTATTATGGATGCATATATGAATGCTATTTATGCAAGAAAAAGGGAAATATGCTGCTAAATACTTGGGAACAAGGCTCTATTTTCAACTTTAAGAGTGATAAATTACATATTCATCAATTTTGTAAAAAATTAATAAAAGTTAAAATATAACTAAATAAACATACATGTATTTTTTTATTTTTTCAAAACATTTTGTAATTGTTATGGATTTTTAAATTCTAAACAAGAGAAAATGAAATGTTTTTGATTTTTATAAATTTGGAAATAATTTTAATTGCCTTGCTAAAAATATATGTGATACAATATGGTTCCAGGCTCTTAAGATAATTTTCCTATAATTTTAAGATGTAAGATGATATTTATTCAATGAAATATAAGTACAAAATTAAATCTACAATACATGGACCTAGTTGCAATTTCTTAAGAGTTCCAGAGCATTTAGTAACACTTCAGCAAAGTTCGCGAGCATCCATGAAACCTTCACACATAAAAATATTATACACATTTGATAAGGTTATAAATGCATATAAATAAAACAATAGGATGAAGCATACAAATTTACCAAAATTATTTCAACTTATATTCTAAGTTCCAGGACCAAATAATAAAATAATACCCGAAAGGGGTCCATGCAAAATACCTGTCCCTCACCCGCACAAGCACGTGAGGTGATGTGCATTTGGAATAAAGTGCAATAA
The DNA here is from genome assembly GCA_037367405.1 of Ottelia alismoides. NCBI lineage: Eukaryota > Viridiplantae > Streptophyta > Magnoliopsida > Alismatales > Hydrocharitaceae > Ottelia > Ottelia alismoides. Next base: position 1,315,609 of record JAZKJV010000640.1, on the reverse strand, counting down.
ACAAATAGTTTGGGATCTGTAGAGTAAATACTGTAAAAATATTATAATGATAGATGAAAGTTTATAGACTAAATAATATACAAAGTGAAGATGGTAAGATATGTAATATACCCCTTTCCACGTGTTGACGGACGACCTAGATGATTTCACATAAACACATGGCGCTTCCTCTGCGCCCGATGACAGTTCGAAGATAGAGGGTGGAGATAAAATCACACCCTTAGATTTGATGGTTCTCTGGCTTCTGATCGGACGAATGCTATGTACCTAGAGCAAGGGGCTTGATCCAACAATGATGAGATCCCATGGAAGAACGATTGAGAGATGAACTTTGATCGAGCCTCCTGCTCGCTCCAGATGGATTCTTTTGCCACTGAGAAGCTCGGCACGATCCTGGAAGTGTTCAACGGTCAGTTGATGGTTCAAAAATTCCCGACCTCATTGATGGAGGTCTGGGGGATCAGAGAAGAATCGGCCGTCTAGAGATGCAACCTAAGATTATTCAACACCCAGATGGAGTCCCTTTGAGCGCTAGCCTACACCAGAAGCTTTAAAGCTTGAGAGCAAAGATCCTCGACCCGAAGGTGAGCAAAAATATGGTTTGGAATGGAGGGGTGACTATGTTCGGTTGATGGGTGAACAAGGTGCTATGGTTTCTCTGATATGTGCAAGATCAGGGGTGGATAATAGATCGAGGTGATAGTGGATGGATGAGTGAAGGTGTAAAGGTGGTCAAACAGTCAGTTAATGATCAAAGATAATCGGAGTAAAGTGGAGCCTAGTGCTCTGTCGAACTACACTATGTAATTTTAAGCTAAAATAGACCAACTCTAACAAAATAAAAGGGAAACTTAAGCTAATGCTACTCCTAGGAATAAAAAAATGCAAATAAATAATGAGCTAATCTACCCGGAGTGGCTGGGAGCAGAACCACTAGGAGAAGGCTCCAACAATGTTTGAATTGCCTCCTCCGCCCTTCCTCCACGTCGCTGATCAGGAGACCCTGCTTCCTATCATGAAGGGCAAGCTCTTGCAGTAATTTTTGGGAAGGAAAGGTAGATTGAAAGGATTCTATTTCAAAAATAGGTGGAGGAGATGTTATATACAAGGCTGCTCAAAAGGTCTTCTTCGCCTAGGGTTTTTGATTGGATCGAGGATTGACTGACGCCGATCCTTGATGCACCCAAAAGACCAGTGTTAAGTGAAGAAATATCAAGAAGGAATTAAGTAGAGAGGAAAGCCAGATCGAGCTGGAAATTTTTGCAAAAATATAGAAATGACACAACAATGACCGATCCATAGAGGGGGTGGTCTAGTTGTTCCAGGTCAACCAATGTCGCATCCTCATTGGTCTACACCAGCTGCAAAAAGACAAAAGATAAATAAAAAGAGAAAGAAAATAAAATAAAATATAAATGATATTATTAAATAAGATTTAAAACATTGAAGTTGTTTCTTATTTTATTTACTATTTTTAGATGATTTTTATTTATTTATATAAACTTATTTATTATAGGTTAATTTTTACAAATTTATAGGTATAATACCTATGTATTATGTATTTGATATTTATTTTTTATTTTAAAATTTATTATTATATATACATAATCTATATATTTATAATATATTTAAATAAATATTTACATATTTTTATTTCAATTATCTAATTTTCTTTGTATACTTAAATAATAGATGAATGTATAATATATGTATAATATATCTATATATTTCAATATATTATTTATTTTAATGTGTCTTTATTGCTTTTATTTTAGGTTTCTAATTTTAATATGTTTTGAATAATATTTAAGAGTATTGAAAAAAAGAAAAAGAGTAAAAATATAAAGAGTAACTAAAATGGGCAAACTGTATAAGTATATAATAAAATGGGACCGAAGAGCCAACTCTTATATCTTAACTCAATTTTTAATGACACCACCTTCATTAGATAGATAATTTAATTTAAAGAAAAATAAAGTGAGTTTCTGAATTCTAAGTTCATATGGAGGAGATATTGATTATTGAAGTTCTGTTTGCACCTTTTTCATTTGTGTGTCCCAGTCATACTGTTCATTATTTTTTATGAAATTATTTTTGTATTTTTCTACATATTTTTGTGTATATATTTTGTAGTGAAAATATATTTATTTGAGGTGCATAAGAGTATGTCTAAATTAGTGAAAGTTTTGCTATATATGTAGTGTAGTGGATACCTATAGTTTTTAGGTGTATGTATAATTTTGTTTGTATTTCTTTGCCCTTATCCCCCCAACTTCATTCCTTGTCGATCAAGTCAATATTGACATAGTCTCAGGGTTTAGGGTCGGTCAATATTTATAATACTTCATTTATTTTTCTTTTCTTTTCTTTATTCATTTATTTTTTGTTTAAATATGGATATTTAGGCACTGCAGTCAGTGTTAATCTGTACAAGTTAGATATATTTACATGCATTTATCTAGGGATTTAAAGATAAAATGAAGCAAAAAAGGTGAATGAATGGGTATTCATCATGCCCCTGACTTCTTCCCCACTTATCAATTGTTTTCCTTGGGTTAGTTGCTGTCCATCTGCATTACAAACTGACGATAATTTTTAGCACACAAGGGTAATTGGATTCAATGGTTAGGGTAGATCCACCAATTTTTAAACCTCTTCTTCTTTGTCTTCTTCATGTTAATATTTCTCTACTATGAATACACTTCATCTGGACCCCTCCTCCACCAGCCTCCTACTCCACATTTCCCTCTCCACCTTCCGTTGCCTCTCCTCCACCCTCATGCAGCACCTCAGCCATAATCTCCATCTCTTCCCACCACCACCTCCGTCCCCCTCCTCCACCTTCCACCACCTCTTCTCCACCCATGAGGTAAACCTATACTCCCCCTTCTATTATTTCCATTCCGCCTTTCTCCACCTCTCCTCTACCCCTAAGGTCGACCGTTATTCCCTCTACCTCGAATAATGTTCCCTCCTCCACCTCGTCATGCACAAGCATCTGTACTGCTCCTCCTTCTTTAGATCATCCTTAAGTTTATTCCATGTCTATAATGTACAGGCACCTACTTTATCTTCTGCAAGCTATTTCTCTGGAGTGGATCTAAAGATATCCTTTAGAGATTTGAGATTTCATATTATATTCATTGATTTGTTCTTGAATCTCAAGAATGTTCGTATGGATATTTGAATGATGCTCATGATGACCTGAATATTATATCGAAGATATTCAATTTGATGAGATTTTGGATGCTTAGTTGAGAAGAAAATGGTAGTTAAGAACTTGGTGTTTTATTGTTTGCTAATTGATAAAGATCACTAGAAAAGTTTCTAGAGGATTTTGTATTGGCTTCTTGTGATCATCTTGACTCATGTTCTGATCATGAGTCCAATTTGATTCAAATTGAGACAAGAATTCATCGCATGCATATATTTAAGAAAGAAGCAATTGGGAATCTCTACTTGGTAATCAACCAAATTTTCATCAAATATGGGGACATGTAGCATCGACATGGGCACTGACTAAGTGTGATCTAAGGGTTGTAATTGGGGAGTAATTCCACGTAGGGGCACTCGATGGAAGGCCCTCTACAGGAGCCCAAGGATGCGACATAAACCACAAGGAAGGTGACAAAGGAGGAATGGTCGAGCTCATCCTCACGACACTCATAGCGCTGCCATGTAGAGAGGATTATTTTTGGTGGATATTGGGTGTGTAGACACAGACAGAGCAGAGGGAGCGAGAGAGGAGATTGGGTTGGAGGGTCTGGGCGAGGAGAAGTTTAATGAGGGCCCCTCTTAGTTGCACAATGGTTTGGAAAAATCATGGTTTAGTTCAACTCATTGACGATCAAATTAATGGAAGGGCACAAGTGATAACCTTGAAGAAGTTAGCGTAAAACTAATATTCTAAAAAAGGGAGGGGTATGGTTGATATTGCAACATCTAAGAGGGGGCACATGTGATAAAATACCTAAATTATTCTTATAAAGAGGGGAGAAAATAATTAATACCTTGTTTTGGTCTTTCACAAAGCTCATGAATCGTTAAATATGGAACTGTAGCGGTAGATTCAATTGCCAAAAAGAAGGATTTTTATGAGTATTAAGGAATAAAAGAATTTAATCCAGAATACCAAATGAAAGTAGATCGGGTTTTTTTTCATTCTCAAAGAAGTACATATCTTACACAGATGCTACCTCTTATGGCTTGCTGCATAAGCCTATTACCCATGTGAGCCCACGATGAACCATTTCTACAATAAATGTTATTGTAATATTTGATATATCAATAAAGGTTATTAGTTTATTTCACTCCCTATCTAAGATTAAATGAATGAATGCATGCAAATTCCCTTAGTCCAATTAGGGTTATGTACCATGGTCATCTTAATAATCATATAGTTGTTGATTCAATTGTTGAATCTTAGAGGCTGGTGCTTGGATGATATCTAAAGAGGTAGATTGAGGACTCATCACCCACCGTTAAATGATTGTTAAGAGTTGATCTCCATCCTAAGAAGGAGACACCAATCCTTATCTAAAGGTTGATATCTGACCAACCTCTTGATGTAGGCCCTTACTTAGGAATAGAGATTCAGAGGTGTTAGATAAGTTAGGTCAAAGAGTTGGCTTAACGAGGTCGAGATAACCAAGACCAATGTCGTATGCAGTAATGATATAGACACGTATCCTCTGACCGGAGACAGATATATTACTATATGCCTAAGTATGTACATTAGGTAGATCATTAGGTTGATGACCTAATCAAGGTCTATACACCGATGAGCTAGTGTGCATACGAGGGCATGTGAGTAATATAATCTCTCAAAGGGATCATACATGTTCACTACTGAATGGGAAGACATGAGCTCACTCAAGAGGTATTGGGACCGATCAAATTCCACGAATGACGATCTTGATTTGGAATCATGATAAGAATATATAGGTATGATATATGATTTTGAAAATCATATGATCGATACCAACTCCCAATGATCGAAAGAGAAACTTAATGATAAAATCCTGAAGAAGACAATCTAAATAAGATCTAAAACTTTAGGTTTATTTCAGGTCTTTCATTATTCAGAATGTATAAGTATTAGGAATACGCGAGGGTGATGTGATCATAAATGATTGTATACCATGACACTTCCATTCCGAGGGAGTGATGAAACATGTTTGGATTTTAGTGGCTCCTCTAAATAGACAAGTAATCTAATCTTAGTCCAAATGTTGGACAGTGATCTGAATGCGATTCGGATACAATGAGAAGATTAGATTTACGACTTTGATTCAATCAAACATCTTTTAGAGGTCCTCAGGATATGGATTTGAGAATTGATCTCAATCCAAGTCACTATACATGGAATGTACAGTCATTCTTTCTTTGTCTCCAAGTATACTGAGAGAAAGTACATTATTCTTGAAAGAGATCAAGAATAATTCCATTGTTGATATTGTATCTAAGCATCGAGAAACTAATGATTAATGTGATTTAATTATCATGAATAATATGAATACGATTCATATTATTTGGACATGTAAGAATAGTTATCTAAGATAATTAAATATGATTTAATTATCAATGATATCATTAATATGGATATTACTATCCATAATAATAATAAATATTATAAATATGATTTATATAATGATGGAGAGATTTAATTGTAAATATATTTACAAATTAAATGTTAATGTGAATTGGACTCACATTGAACAATTAATTGTAAATGCATTTTACATTTTATATTGGATGTATGAATATCATTCATAATTATTGATGGCATGATTGCAATTATTACAAAATAATTTGGAATTATTTTGGTGAATATTTATGCAATAAAATTTGTTGCACATATGGAATATTTGGAGATATATGAGATCTCTCAATTAAGGAAGATGAAAGCCACCTTCCCCTTTAAGAGGGTGGATGGCCATGGAGTCCTACTCCATGTATGGACGTCCACTCTATTAAGGGAAGGAGGCTCACCCTGTTTCTTTTATTTCTACATGAGATTAATTTAAATTAAATGAATATGTTGTAAAATATTTGCAACAAATTTGATTTATTTTAAATTGATTGTTTGTTGAAAATTTATGCAAAAAAATCATGGCCATTGATCGAAAGCACAAAATAATTTAGACCCTTGATTATAACTGCATATGGATTGAGATCCATGAACATCCAATTTAATATAAAAGGAGGGGTAGCCTTAGCCTTTTCTACTAGCAACAATTGAAGAGCAACAACTCTCTCCCTCCCTCTCTCCATATTCTCACATACTTCCTCCCTCTCTTTCTCAGCATTGTCGCCATCCACATTGTTGATCTAGAGAAACTCACAGTCGTCGCGATGCCGTTATGCTGCCGAATCGACTACTCATGGATCTCCTCCATCTTCTGTGCTTCTTACTCATGAATAAGGCATCGAATTTTGTAAGACAAAATCATGAGACTCTTCACTCAGATCATCAACTTGGATTGAGGAAAGCGCACATCTCATCCTCACTACCGTAAGTACGACCTTTGTCATATCGGACTTGAGACATTAGATCTCTTACTTTCGAGACAAGGGATAACAAACACATCTCAATAGGTATTCCTATAACTCATTGTGATCTTGATGAAATTATTTTATAAGTGTTCTCGAATCATGTGGTTTCATCTATTTAAAATTTATAATTTCCGCTGCCCGATGCAACTAGTATGACTAGTTGCCCTAAGTCGTATGTGATGCGACCTACATGCTTCTATGATGCGCTAAGACCCAAACCGTAGACTTCAAGTGGAATCAGAGCCTCGGTAAAAGGTCTTGGATATGATCCAAATCTTTAGAGAATAAGGTTCTATATATCAGTTGTGCGGGGACACGTTTATGCATAAGATGTAGGATTCAAATTGTTTTTCGCTAAAATAAAAGCCCATTTTATGCATTATTGGGATGAATGTTTTATATAATAAAATGTATTTAGAATGTATAAATATGTATGCAAATAATAGCTAATTGTTGGCAACATAGGTGCATAAATTAAAATTCAAAAAGTTCCTGTTATGACATGTTTTGCATGTATACAAGGATACGTAAAAAAATAATTTTTAGTTACCATTTTCCCATCATAAAACATTAAATAAATACTTTAATTAATTAGAGAATTAAACCAGAAAATGCTTGAATTTATTTCACGTGATTACAACTTTGTTTGCCCTAGATATTCCATATTTAATGGAGTTAGGTCAGATGATGATTGAATCATCCAGATTACCTTTTTAACATGTTTATCAATCAATGTAAATCAAGGAAATTATGAATTTTCCATGATTAATTGATGCGTAATATTTATGGAAATATTTTTTAAACATCAATCATCATTGAATGAACGTTTCATGGCAAAAACCCTAGTTTAACCTACAATAGTTGTAGGTAAACTTTTGCATGCAAAACATGTTTGCTTGATATGACTAAAAATTTAGAATCTTTAAAATTATTTTACGATGCCTAAGATTTCTGAGTGATTACTATATATGTATCAAGCTGGTCACCAAGAGCATGTGATCGGTAAAACCTATTAGTATAGTTTGTACCTATTATGTTGTCTTGAATCGGTTCAATGATATAGGTTGTGGATATGCTAATGGGTTAACTAATTGGCACCAAGAACCGCAGTGGAAGCGCTCCCTATTAGCATAATCTGTTCAACCTGGCTTGATCTATTTTAAAGATGGGTAGCATGAGAAGTCTCTTCGTACTTCAATCAACTAAATGGAATAATAGAATTGTACAAATGTGAGGGTGTATACTATACAGAAATATCAAGCAAATCCTAATTATTTGTTGGTTGAATTGGATTGCATGATTAAATTACATTGATCCAATTAAAATAAGCACTCTATTATGAATGAAGATGTAATTCACTTGGAAGAATTAATTATGTGAATATGATTTATAATGATTAATTAAATTTTGAATGAGATATGGAGATCATATAAATGACATCTATGTTCTCCCATCAAGGAGAAGGGTTCCGTCACCTTGGAGTGCATGTTGGAGACACATATCCGAAGTGATAGCTTTGACATACAAGCACATGTGGATTGTGCTCTTTGCTTCTTGAAAGAGAAAGGTCGTATGTGTAGTGGCCCCAATATAGCTCCTCATATAATTGAGGAAGTATTGGATTGCGCATAGTGATGAATCTCTATTTCATCATCTTTGTTCTATCATTTTGGCCTTAAAAACCGTAGCTAACGCATGTAAATAACATTATTCTGTACAGATTAACATTCATCATTTATTCCATTTATTGTATACAAATTACTGTTAATGCAAATATTATAGAATAAAGGAAAGAAAAGAAAAAGCATAAAACACCAAAGGTATTTTATGACCCTAAAACCCCAAGACCTAGGCATCTTGATGATTGGATCGACAAGGAATAAAGTTGGGGAGATAAGGGTAAACAAATCCAATAAATTCTTATTCTTTAATTCATCAATAAGTTCATTTTGGGACCCTCTTTATTTTATATTCTTTATACCTTAAATCAATAACCCTTTTACAAGAAAGTTGTAGATAATAATAAATAAAAAATATAAAACTAAGTTTTCACAAAAATAATATACACTGTACATTTTATACTCAGAATAAAAAGCCAAAACTCAAACTTCCCAGACCCATATCTCCTAAGTAAGAACTCAAAATGCATCAAAATCATCTTTAATTGTATATAACTTTTAATAAGCTATTTAATGAAAGTGGTTTTATATTTTTTGGAGTTAAGATGTAAAGTTAGGTTTTGGACCCCTATTGTATAATATACCTGAATAAATATTCATTTTATTTATTCTTTATTATTTTTACAATTTTATATTTTGATAATTTTGTAAGTATTTTTTATAATATATGTACATATTTAAAACACAATAAAATCATAAATAAATTATTAAAATAAAATACTATACATAAATACATAGATGAAATACCTATAATTATACCTATATGATATACACCCCTATTTATTTTAGTATATATAGAACATCAGAAAAATAAAATAAAAATATATCATGTGTAAAAAAGTTATAAATATATAAAATATGAGAATAAAATAATAAAATACAAAATAGAAATAAAAGTAAAATATGTAAGATATAGGCAAATATACCTATAAGTATACTTGTAAATAACAACTTGTAACAAATGACATCGTAAAAATAAAAATAATAATAATTAAATACTACATAAAATAGCAAACATTTTTTATTTTTTACTTTAAAAATAATCAATTCATTAGCTATTTAATATTGATTTTACCAATAATTTCCGCAATGGAATTTTCTGGTTGGTCCAGTGGACCAACCAGAATCAAACCCTAGTTGACATGGGTCAACTCTTCGACCCAGGTCAACTACCCCCGTCATATGAGAAGACACCTGTCTTCTCCTCTTTTTTTCGGGCTTCTAATAACTCCAATCTGAGTAGAGCTTTCACCAAACTCCTCTCTGATCATCCCTAATCCACACCATTCCCTCTAAACCTCTATACATATCATTGATTCATCCCAAATCACTGGTCAAAAAGGGTCCCCACTTTGTCTGTAAATAAAAACCTCTCCTCCGCCTTCCTTTTTTATCCCTCTTTGAACTTCATTGTTCATCCTAACGTGTGTGCATGAGACACTGGTGACAGATGCTGCTTCCCTCGAGCTTGAAGAGCACTAGAGCAAGGAGGAGAGGAGATCCATGATAGTGCTCCGGCCTGCCCCGCTCCTTGCCCACCAACATGTATAAGAGTTGCACTTTTATGTTTCCTAAGTAGATTTATTCCTTGTCTTTCATTACCAGCTTTTAATTTTGCTTTTTAGTTCATGATTTAGGATAACTTAGGTCAAATAGCTCATCGGAGCTCTAGAGCTCTGGCGGTGTTCCAACATATCTCCCGACTATCTCTGACCTTGCCAACTATCTCCACACCTTCTCGAACTCCTGCTCCATTTCCCAGAAATATTTGATTAACCAGAACGTTCATGATTATGTGAATCGAGGCTCCTCCTCCGTTGTACACCGGAGCTCCTTTCATTCCATCCATTTCCCATGCATTCAACTTCAAAATAGGTCGATGCGACTGGATCTCTTCGTGCATTCACCTCGAGCCACTGGATCCATTCAGCTTCCCATGCATTCGCCTCGAGCCACTGGATCTCTTCGTGCAGGTGCCAAGGCCAAAGGACACTCCTGGGATACAATCGCACTTAGATGAGGATCCCCACATACTCTGACTTCGGCTGAGCTCCAAGACCTCAGCACGGTGTCCCAAACTGGTTTGTGAGCACTAGCCGTTGTGGAAGACCTCCCTGGTCATATAGATCCAAGAACCATCGCCAAAGACCATTAGATGGAGGAGGAATCATGGATAGAAGGTAGGGGGAGTAGTTGTTCTTCCCTGTTCTTCATGAGAAGCAATTGCTGTCCAATATGGGGAGGATCCCCATATCCATTGCTCACCATTGGATCTCGCAAGCCCAAGCCACTCGATCTAAGCAAGAGATCTAATCTCGAGCATCCACGACCAAAACATCATTGGCTGCATAGGAGCTGATACGTGGATAAGTGGCGGATCTCAGTCGCACGATGGCATGCCTTTGTGGGGGTAAACTGCAAATCTTCCCTTGTATTTTTTGTATTTATTTATTAATCCTGTATTTAGTTTAAATAAATGTGGAAATTTTGCATATTGACCCCCAAACTTATTGTAAATTGCAAATGGCTCCAATCCATCTCAGCTCACATCTAGTCCCACGTGAGATAGGCAAATTGCATGTATTCCCTTGCGGGTTTTTGAATTTATATTTAGTCCAAGAAAATTAAATATACGTTATATATTTATGGGAAAATTCCACATCTGCCCCTATCTTTAATTTTATTTGCAAATATTCCCTTTCTAATTCATGTATTTTTGGTGCTTGAATTTTATTTATCAAAAATAATACACATGCTTCAAAAATTAAGAAAAAATAGGGTTGGATGTCTACTAGAATGTATTTTCACGTTCTATATTTATTTTGGCTTTTAGGCATTTTTTCCATTTATTAAAAATCAAATGAGCATGATTTCGTTCCTGTCTAACTTAGAAAATACCAAAAAAAAATAAAAATGTTTTGAAAAATTCCAATAATGTTGTTTATTTTAGTACTTTATATTTTCAGACCAAAAATCCCTAAAGTAAAAAAGGAAAAATTTTAAAAAAATTAAAAGCTCAAAAATCCAACATAAAAAGTTAAAAATCACCAAAAAATCTAAAAAATATTTGACTTTGTTTCTGATTTTTCTTCATATAATTATATATATATACTAAAATTGATTTAGAGAATTTTGGACATTATTTACTATTTTTAATCTTCATTTCAATTCAGACTATTTATTAAGTTGATTTGGGATATTTTTGAATTTAAAAATCTATAAAAATTAGAAAGTTTTTAAAAAATAATAAAAATAGTAAAAAATAATAAAAACCCAAAAATAATTTATTGTATGTTTTTACTTACTTTATTAGTATTTATAATTATAATACCTTGCACTGTATATATAGCCTTATATATTCTTATATTATATAATACTTAAAAAAAGAGAAAAAAATTGATAATCAGAAAATATAAAAAATATCATACTTATATATAATTAAATATATATATATATATGTGTATATGTATGCAAGTATATGTGTATATAAACAAGTATATTAATTTACTATATCATTATTATCGTTAGTTAAGATACATATGCTTGCTATTCTTTAATCAATTAGAAAAATATTTATACATCAAATTAAAAACCCCCACAAAAATAGAAATAAAAAAACACTTACACAGAGTATACATTGATTAGCAATAATCATAGGCTACCTAACTTGATCTCCATGGTTCGACCTCTACACATACTTACATGCTATACATTTTGTGTTGTTATTAACTCCACATTTTTGCCATTAATTGATTAATTGATATTGTGGGTTAACTATTGATTGACTTGGGATTCTTGAGCGGTTAATGCATCGATTGCGGTCTCTCCATGTGAGATCGTGTGACCCCTAGAAAAATCTAGGTTATCAAGTGGTGCCATTACTGGGGAGCAATGTGTGTAGCCTATTTTGTATCTATGTGCCTATATTCATTCATCCATTTATTGATTCAATTACTGATTCATTTATCTGTGCATATTTATTGATTCATTTATTTGTTTTCTTTTACTTGTATATACCTCATTTTATATCATGATACATTATTTGATTATACTAATATACCTCTTTGTTGTATTTGTTGCGAGGGCCGCTATGCAAGGATGACTTCTTAGGAGGCTGATGCAGCCAAGCCTGGCAGAGGCTGGTCTTCAACTTTGACCAATTGGAGAGGCATCAAGTGGAGCAAGAAGACTATTTAGCATATATCTAGTTTAGATTTATTTATTTGTGTGTGAGAGATTCATTCATTATTTGTAGAAATTAAGGACTTGGACACTACTCTTCACAACGAGGTCCATTGCCCGAGTCTAAGTTTACCTGGGGGCATCGGCGCGATTTTCTCTCATTTTCACCGCCTTCTTTTATTTTATTTCCCGATGATTTAAGTTTTCCACCTTCTTTTTATTTGTTTTGTGTGCATGGAGCCCATGGATATAGGTTGCTTAAATCGGTAATTAAGTCCAAACATTAATAAGAATTATGTGCCTATAGTCTCTTATGTTTGAATCTAGTCAAATAAATAATTATTGGTTATTTAGACTTGAGACTGCGTACTGAGAGAGGTCACATACAACGCTTGTAGGACCCATTGTGGCAGGCACCAAGTGGCATCGAAGATCATACTTTTGGTCTCTTTTCTGAATAATTAACATATAGTTCTTCACGTCTAATAACAACTAATATTTAGGGAGATTTTATTGATTGCACACAGTCATCTAGATAGGTTTAAAATTATGTTTTGCATACACATGGAGAGAGTTGGGAAGCACTGTAAGTCCTCTAACTCTGCATGCATCATTAGATTCAATGGTGATATTTTCATCATCGAATCGACTTGCATGGATTTTTCGCCATCTCCCTCTAATTTTGAGCACATAAGACTTAAGTGAGAATCTACAAAATTGTTAGACGCTTGTATGCAAAATATCCAAAAAAGGTGAGAACCCAAAAAACTAAAATAATGGGACTGCTAAATAAACTTTGACCTTAATTAAAATATGTAATGGACTTCATTGACTTGGGTTCTTAAAGCCATCATTGTTTTCAGGTACCTTAGGAGGGGACCAAGACCCCTCCCATGAGCGAGGCAGGGCCCGCTTAGGATTAGAGCCAAAAATCCAGTCAGTATCTGCCTTGTGTATCTGCCTAGATTTCTGAAGAATGGGTGCTTCTATCGTACGTGACTGAGTAGGACCCTCTCATCGATGGTGTTCCCTCCTTGTGTGGAACATCGACATGGTCTGAAGTACTGAGATTAGGCCACACCCTCACGGGTGTGTCTTTAAGGATATGGGAAAATCCTTACGTGCATCATGAAAACGTGAGGATCACATCGTATGCGATCGGGAGGGACTAGTCAAACTAGTGGCCCGGGGCAATGAAATTTAAAGAAATTTGAAATAATGAAACCACATGATCCGAGAACACTTCTTGGATCATTTCATCTAAACCACAAACAAGTATTAGGTTTACCTCTTGAAGCGTGTTTGCGATCGAGTCTCTAAACGAAGAGAACTCCTTTCTCAAGTCCAATCTAACAGAGGAGACGCTTTCGAGCGCATTGATGAGACACTTGCTCCTCGTAATCCATGTTGATGATCCAAGCGACGAATCTCCTGATCTCGTCACACGAGATCCGACGTATTCTTCACAAGCAAGGTGCACCGAAGGAGACTGAGATCCATGAGCAAACGTTCCGGTTGCACAATGATGCTGCTGCGGCGATGGCGACTCTCTCTAGGGCTCCATGGTGGACAACCAAAATGAGAGAGAGAGAGACTTGTCGTGTAGAGAGAGAGACAGAGAGAGTATTTTCCATTGTACTAAGAAGAGCTAGGGTTGCCTCTTCTTATATAATATTTTGGGAGTCCATGCATCCCAATCCATGGACAACACAAATCAATGGATGAGATTGATTTGTTTTCTTTTAGTGGCCATTATTTTTTTGTTAAAAACACAACAACAATAAATTTAATTTAAATTAAATATATTGAATAATAATCAATAAAATTTAATTTCAACTAAAACAATTATCCATGGAGATAATTAGGAAAGAAAGAGACATCTTCCCATAAAGGGGGTGGATGGCCACCAACTCCTTTTAGGAGATGTGGTCGTCCACCCTCCCAATATGGAAGGGTGGACTCCTTCTCCTATTATCATGGAATCCAATATTTCATGATAATCTCCAACTTTTGCAACAACACTTGTTGCAAATTATTTCACAAAAATAAATCCAATTTATTTTGTGAAAATTACAATCATGCTTGGAAATTTGTGAATCACATTCACAACCCAAAATAAAATATAAATTACATTTTCGATTAATTGTCCAATGTGAATCCAATTCACATCAACATTTAATTTGTAAATATTATTTACAAATAGCTCTCTCTTATATATTATAAATTACATTTATAATATATATGAATAAATAGTGCTATCCACATTATTCATTTCCATGATAATTAAATCACATTTAATCATCTTGGATCTCTGCTCTCATGTGCTCAAATAATATGAATCACATTCACATTATTCACATCTTTGATATTTAAATCACATTTAATTATCTTAGATAACTCTCTTATAATATGAATCAAATTCATATATTATTCATGATATTTAAATAACATTTAATTTTCAATTTTCTCAATGGTCAGATACATATATCAATAGTGAAATTATCCTTGAACTCTTTCAAGCATAATGCACTTTCTCTGTGGATACTTGGAGATAAGGATAGGGCAATTGTTCGTTCACGTATAATGACTTGGATATTGAGATCAAATCTCAAATCCAGATCTTGCGAACCTCACATAGATGTTTGATTAAATCAAAATCGTAAATCTAATCTTTTCATTGCATCTGAATCAAATTGAGATCACTGTCCAACTTTTGGACCATGATCAGATTAATGATCTCCATTCTCCTATTGATCTTTAAAGGTTTAATTTTCAGTATTAGAGATGTTAACGAACCATTCATTAATCTTCTAATTTAATAGAGTCCTCTAGATGTAAGATTACTTACTGAAATATATCCATCATAACTCTTTATGATAGGTCTATCTCAGAGTTCATGTTTATTTCCAACATTTAGAAATGAACTATGAGTGTATTCTAATATTTAGGTCATAGAGACATTCTCTAAGACTAAGGGCTCTCCCACTGAAAATATGAAGTCCATCTATCTAATAGAGATTATTGCAACAATTGCATCAATATCCATGTGGATGACTATTAAACCTTAATGATAAACTTTCCAATCTTCTAAAACATATGCAGTTGATTGCAAGTGTTATTAGAAGAATGAGATACAATTGTTAGACTTTGATCTTATCTAATAAGCAAGTCTATTTCAATGATCAAATGTAGATATTCCTATGCACTATCCATCTTCTAAGGATCCTAGATAGTCATACTACCAATACATCAGCTTATTGCAATATTGGCATTCATCCAACTATTTGGATGTCATATGTATGGAAGCCATAGAAGTACAGTCAACTCTTTGACTTTCCTTCTAACTTGGGTCCGATTCATGCTTCCACTGCACTCCCTTTATCTATAAACAACCATTGCTTAAGACGAAGGATCTCTTATGTTGAAATCAAAAGAATTCAATGTAAGAGTATTTCAACATTTATACATGCTTCATTCAATTCATACAATATGAATATTATGAAACTTCATGAAAGACTAGAGTGTAGGTGGTAGAATGATGACACTCATCATATCTACATCCATCTTAACTCTTAAAACTTTGGTTCATGTAGGAATTCAAATATTTTGAGTACACCATCTCTTATACAACCATTATTCTGTATGATGCAGTGAACCATACCATTCATGATTAAATGTCAAGAGCACATATGTATGGCCCAACATCTTAGATTTTATAAGTATTATTTAATAATTACAATCATCATTGACATGTAACTTCCAAAGTACATTCGATGAGAGATGAAGACTATAAAGACATAAAAACCCTAGGATTGTAGTTCTATTGTCTATTTAATTGTCATTCCTCATTATTATGAGGAAACTTGCACATTGCAACCACATACATTATGTGTCCAACTATAAGTACAATATCTTGATCATGGATGCAATCCATGATATTTACAGGTCATTATTGAGTATAGTATTGAGTAGGTTTAATGAAGTTATCTGAAATAATAAATTTGCATATATATATATATATACATTTTACTTTGATTTAGGAATTTTCATATCAAAGGTGTCTTGCCTTGTCAATACTGAAAGTTCATTCCCTTATTCACTTTCAATGTAAGATATATACTTACTATTATATCTCAAGCAAGATCTGAGATCTCCTCCTTATCTTTGTTACATCCCAATAATATGAGAACTTGCAATTCAGATAAAAAGAAGCGGGAACAGATTCTGCCTTGCAAGTCCAACTTGCATTCCCAATCCGATCTTTAACACTAGAGCCCACCACCCATATGATGATGTTGACCCATTGTTAATTGAAACAACTATCAACAGGATTAGAACTTGCAATGCGCAATCCGATATAGCCCCAATAATATGAGGACTCGATATTGGGGTCACTACGCATATGACCTTACTCTTTCCAGAAGCAAAGAGCCCGATCCAGATGCGCTTGTATGTAGGAACTGTCACTTCGGACATTGTCTCCTACATACAATCCCTGGCTTCGAAACACTTTGCCTTGACGGGAGACCATTCACTTATGTGTTCCTCCATATGATGTTCCAATTCTAGTTAATTATTATGAAACATATTCACATAATTAATTCTTCCAAGGGAAATGCTACTCTATTCACAATAGAGTGTGTAATTGGATCTAATTAATTTAATCATATTAAATCAATTATTAATCCAATCAATCAACCAACAAACAATTTTAAATGTTACTTGAAGGACGATATAATCTCAAAATACATATTATTTGAATTTTAATAATTAAAAAAATACATCATGATCGCTTCAAGCATTATCCTTTCCTTACCCGTTATCATGGCCGGTACCAATGGGAGTGGGACAAACCGCTCACGGAGCAACCTGCTACCCCAACTAGAGACCACATCTGCCTCAGGTCAGGATAACATGATTTATTCATTTTATATTTGAGATGATAAGCGGTCTTTCAACTAAAGTTATACCATAGAATATTTATCAAAATCATTTTGATAACTAATCCTATCCAAGCAACTGTGTTTGTTGGAAAGGATGTAACCAATTGTAATCAAGGTCAATTATCTTATCAAGTTGGCTATGGTCAATGTCATTCAAGGAAATAATCATCATATTTAAATATTTCACAAATATTCATCAATAATTATTTCAAGAAATTAACCATTAATTTCCATCAATATAATTAAATGACAATCACAATGTTCTTGATTGGGAAAGTAGTTTTCAGTAGTGACCCCTACTTACTTAAATTAGCATATCTCAATCAATTTAAATACAAATTACGTAAATTTTTTTTGAAGTTTGATAATTTGATTTATAACATAACTCAAGTGTTATTCATGTATTTCTAAGCATTTCCAAACCGTAACTAACTCTTTAATTACATCAAGATTTGTCATCCCCGAAATAGTGGATACATGTTCACTAAAATGGTCATAACTTGAGCAATCAGATTCCAAATCACACAAACTCTATTCTCATGGTTTCCTTATTTAATGGGGAATATTATACAATTGGTAATTTCGAGTTTAAACATATTAAAATAGGGCAAAAAATCACAAAAAATAGGGTTGCATGAACAAAATGCGATGAAAGTTCGCACAACCAAAAATGCCCAAGTCATCTTTAATTTAAGGATCATATACTAAACTCCAACCTGGATCTGATACCACTTGAAGGATATTGGAAAATCCTTAAGCGCATCACGGAAGCATGAGGATCGCATCGTATGCGATCGGGAGCGATTAGTCGCACTAGTTGCTCAGGGCATTGGAATTTAAAAAATTTTGAAATGATGAAACCACATGATCCGAGAACACTTCTTGGATTGTTTCATATAAACCACAAATAAGTATTAGGTTTACCTCTTGAAGCGTGGTTGCGATTGAGTCTCTAAACGACGAGACCTCCTGTCTCAAGTCCGATCCAACAGAGGAGACCCTTGCGAGTGCGTTGATGAAATGCGTGCTCTCGCAATCCATGTTTATGATCCAAGTGTTGAATATCTTCATCTTGTCACACGAGATCCAACGTCTTCTTCACAAGAGAGGTGCACTGATGGATACGAAGATCCACGAGCAAACGATCCATCAACATAACGATGATTCGAATTATTTTTCGCTAAAATAAAAAGCCCCTATTTATGCATTGTTTGGATGAATTTTTGTGATAATAAAATGTATTTAGAATGTATAAATATGTCTCTAAAATAACAGTCAATTGTTGGAAACAAATATGGATAAATTAAGATCCAAAAAGTTTTCGTGATGACATTATTTTGCATGTATACACAGATCCGTAAAAAAAATATATTTAGTTACCATTTTCCCATCATAAAACATGATTAATTAAGTATAGAATTAAACCAAAAAAATGCTCAAATTTAGTTCGCACGATTATGACTTTGTTTGCCCTAGATATTCCATATTTAGTGGAGATGGGTCAGATGATGATTGAATCATCAAGATTACTTTGTTAATATATTTATCGTTCAATATAAAGCAAGGAAATTATGAATTTGCCATGATTAATTGATGCTTAATATTTATGAAAATATTTAATTAAACATCAATCATCATTTAATGAATGTTTCATGATAAATATCCTAGTTTAATCTACAATAGTTGTAGGTCAACTTTTACATGCAAAACATGCTTGCTTAATATGAATAGAAATTCAGAATCTTTAAAATGGATTAAGATGCCTAAGATTTTTGAGTGATTACTATATATGTATGAAGCTAGTCACCAAGAGCATGTGATCGATAAAACCTATTAGTATAGTTTGTACCTGTTATGTTGTCTTGGTTCAGTGATGGTGTTTAGGTTGTGGATATGCTAATGGGTTAACTAATTAGCACCATGAATTGCAGTGGAAATGCTCCATATTAGCATAATCTGTCCAACTTGGCTTGATCTATTTCAAAGATGGGTAGCATGAGAAGTGTCCACGTACTTTAATCAACTAATTAGAATAATACAGTTGTACAAATGTGAGGGGTGTATACTACATAGTAATATCAAGCAAATCCTAATTTAGTCTGTAGATTATTTAATATGATTAAATTAATTAGATACAATTAAAATAAACACTCTATTATGAATAGAGATGTAATTCACTTGTAGGAATTATTTATGTGAATATGGTTCATAATGATTAATTAAAATTTGAATGAGATATGGAGGATCATATAAATGACATCTATGCTCTCCCATCAAGGCGAAGGGTTCCGTCGCCTTGGAGTGTATGTTGGAGACACATATCGGAAGTGATAGCTCCTACATACAAGCACACTTGGATTGGACTCTCTACTTCTCGAAAGAGTAAGGTCGTATGTGTAGTGACCACAATATTGATCCTCATATAATTGAAGCAGTATTAGATTACTCATAATGATGAATTTACATATCATCACCTTTATTCTATCATTTTGGCCTTAAAAACTCTAACTAATGCATGTAAAAAACATTATTCTGTACATGTAAAAATTCATTATTTATTCCATTTATTGTATATAAAATATTATTTTTAATGCTAAAATTATTAATAAAGGAAAGAAAATAAAAAGAATAAAATGTCAAAGATATTTTATGACCCCGAATCCTGAGACCTAAGCATCTTGATGACTGGGATGATAAGGAATAATTTAGGGGGAGATAAGTGTCGATAATCCAATAAATTCTTATTATTTAATTCATCAATAAGTTCATTTTGGGACCCATCTTGTTTTCTATTCTTTATACCTCAAATCAATAAACTTTGTGCATGAAAGTTGTAGATAATAATATATAGAAAAATATAAAATTGAGTTTACATAAAAATAATATACATTGTACATTTTATACTCAGAATAAAAAGCCAAAACTCAAACTTCCCAGACCCATATCTCCTAAATAAATACTATAAATGCATCAAAATCACCCTTTAATTGTATATAGCTTTTAACAAGCTATTTAGTTAAGGTGGTTTCATATTTTTTGGAGTTAAGGTGTAAAAGTTAGGTTTTGGACCCTTATTATATAGTATACTTGAATAAAATATTCATTTTGTTTATTCTTTATTATTTTTAAAATTTTATATTTTGATAATTTGTTAAATACTATTTATAATATATGTACATATTTAAAACGCAATCAAAGCATAAATAAAACATTAAAATAAAATATGATACACAAATAAAGAGATGAAATACCTATAATTATTACTATATAATATACAACCCTATTTATTTAAGTTTATATAATACATCAAAAAAATATTATACGATAAAACTAAGCTATAAATATATAAAATATGAGAATAAAATAATAAAATAAAAAATACAAAATACAAAATAAAATAGACAAGATATAGGTAAATATACCTACAAGTATACTTGTAAATAACAACTTGTAATAAATAACATCATAGAAATAAATAAAAATAACAATTAAATACTACATAAAATAACAAATATTTTTATTTTATGCTTTAAAAATAAAATATTCACTAGCTATTTAATATTGATTTTACCAATAATTTCTGTAATGGAATTTTATGAAACCCTAGTTGACCTAGCTCAACTCTTCGACCCATGTCACCTACCCCCATCAGACGAGAAGACACATGTCTTCTCCCCTGTTTGTCGAGCTTATAATCACTCCAATTTGAGTATATCTTTCACTAAACTCCTCTCTAATCATCCCTAATCCACGGCATACCCTCTAAACATTTGTACATATCGTCGATTCATCCTAAATCACTGGTCAATAAAGGGTACCCTTTTTGTCTATAAATAAAAACCTCTCCTCTGCCTTCCCTTTTGATCCCTCTTTGAGATCCATTGTTCGTCCTAGTGAGTGTGCGTGAACCACTGGTGACAGAGGCTGCTTCCCCCGAGCTTGAAGAGCATCAAAGCAATTAGGAGAGGAAATCTACATCGGTGCTCCGATCTGCTCTGCTCCCTGCCCACTAGAAGATATAAGACTGTGCTTTTATGTTTCCTAACTAGATTTATTCCTCGACTTTCACTACCAGCATTTAGTTTTGCTTTTTATTTCATGATTTAGCGTAATTTAGGTCAAATAGGTGATGGAGCTCTAGAGCTTTGTCCATGTTCCATCGTATCTCCGGACTATCTCCAACCTTACCAACTATCTCCACACCTTCATCAACGTCTGCTCCATTTCCCAGACCCATTTGATCAACCAGAACCTTCGTGGATCTGTGATTCTGGGCTCCTCCTCCATTGTATGCCGGACCCCTTTCATTCCATCCATTTCCCATGCATTCAACTTCAAAATAGATCAGAGTGACTCGTATTGAGCCTTTGGATCTCTTTGTGCAGGTGTCAAGGCCAAATAACCCCTCCTGGGACACAATCACACTTGTACGAGGATCCCCAGGTGCTCCTACTTCGACCGAGCTCCAAGACTCGACACAGGGTCCCGAATCATTTTGTGAGCACCCACCATTGCGGAAGACCTCCCTGGCCATATAGAGCCAAGAACCATCACTAAAGACCACCGGATGGAGGAGAAATCACAGATCGAAGGTTGAGGGAGGACTTGTTCTTCCCTGTTCTTCACGAGCAGCAACTACCATCCGATCTGGGTAGGAGCCCCATTCCATTGCCCGCCATTGGATCTCGCAAGCCCAAGTCGCTCGATCTCAGCCTGAGATCTAGTCGAGCGTCCACGACCGAAACATCATTGTCTGTGCAGGACCTGACATGTGGATAAGTAGTGGATCTCAATCGTACGATGGTGCGCCTTTGGGAGGTAAATTGCATATTCCCCCCATAATTTTTGTATTTATTTATTAATATTGTAAATAAAATGTACATTTTAAATAAATGTGGAGATTTTGCGTACTAACCCTCGAACTTATTACAAATTGCAAATGGCTCCAGTCCAGCTCAGCTCACGTGTAGTCCCACGTGAGCTGAGCAAATTGCATGTATACCCTTCCGGGTTTTTAAATTTATATTTACTGTAAGAAAATTACATATACATTGTATATTTTGGGAAAATTGCACATCTGCCCCTGTCTTTAATTTTATTTGTAAATATGCCCTTCCTAGTTCATGTATTTTTGGTACTTGATCTTCATTTATAAAAATAACACTTGTACTTCAAAAATTATGAAAAAATAGGGTTAGATGCATGCTAGAATGTATTTTCACTCTCTATATTTATTTGGGCTTTTTAGGCATCTTTATTATTTATTAAATCAAATGAGCACGTTTTTGTTCCTATTTAACTTAGAAAATACCAAATAAATAGAATAACATTTTGAAAAATTCCAAAAAAATACATGTTGTTTATTTTAGTACTTTATATTTCAGATCAAAAATCCTTAAAATAAAAAAGAAAAAAGCAAAAAAATTAAAAAGCTCGAAAATCTAATAAAAATGTTAAAAATCACCAAAGAATCCAAAAATATTTATTTTTGTTTGCAATTTTTCTTCATATTGTTATCTATATATTAAAATTAATTTGGAGAATTTTGGACATTATCTGTGATTTTTAATCTTCATTTCAATTGGGACTATTTATTAAATCCCTAATTTGATATTTTTTGATTTTAAAAATCTACAAAAATCAGCAAAATTTGAAAAAAAATCATAAAAGTAAAAAATATTAAAAAAACACTAAACTAATTTATTTTTAGTATTTTGCTTATTTTTATTAGTATTTATGTTATTATAGCTTATATCATATATACAGCCTCATATATTCCTACATTAAATAATTAATAAAAAGAGAGAAAATTGAAAATATAAAATATAAAATTATAAAACTTTTAATTAATTAATTATATATGTATATGCATGCAAATATACGTGTATATAAATATGTATGTTAATTTACTATATCATTATTATCATTAATTAAGATACATATATTTAATATTCTTCAATAAATTTAAAAAATATTTATACATCAAATTAAAAACCTGCACAAAAATAGAAATAAAAGGACATTTGCACATAGTATACATTGATTCACAATTATCATAGGCTACCTAAGTTGCTCTATGTGGTTCGAACTCTACACATACTTACATGCTATACATTTTGTATTGTAGAGTATAATAAATTTTAACTCAATATTTTTGCCATAATTGATTAATTGATATTGTGGGTTAACTGTTGATTGATTTGGGTTTCTTGAGCGGCCAATACATCGATTGTGGTCTCATCTTGTGAGATCGTGCAACCCCTTAAAAATCTAGGTTATCACATATCGGGTTCTATTCCTGTTGGCAGTTGATTCAATTAACAATGAGTCAACATCATCTTAGAGGTGGTAGGCCTGGGTGTTAAGGATCGAATTGGAAAATTCAAGTAGGACTTTCAAGGCAGAATGAGTTCCTGCTTCTTTATATCCAAGTTGTAGTTTCTCATATTATTGGGATGTAACAAAGATAAGAAAAAGATTCCGGATCTTGCAAAAGATATAGTAGTGAGTAAATCTCTTTCTTTAAAAGTTTGATAAGGGAATGACATTCAAAAGTGAAAAGGCAAAACTAATTTGATTAAAATCTTTAATCAAAGAATTTAAATTTGAATATATAATTATTTATATGTTCTAATATACTGCATTCTTAATTTCAGACATGAAATCTATGAACTTGCTCAGCAGGCTTCTGGAGGTCAACTAGTTGACCGAATTAAATTATTCAGATTGGATCCGTAATTTGGAACTTGTTCTTTCTGCAGAACGTATTGATTATGTGATCACGAAGAACCAGCATGCAAACTATCAAGCATTGGAGGAACTCAAATACAATGATAAATATGATGAAGATCATTAATTGACCAGGTGTTATATGTTGGGAGCCCAGTCCAATGTGCTGCAGAAGCAACATGTGGATATGGATGGTTGTCAGGATATAATGCTGAATCTGAAAGATATGTTCAATAAAGTGAACCACACTCTACGTTACAATATAATGAAAGAGCTTATTTGTTGCAAAATGAAGGAAGGGACTTCGGTTCGAGAGCATGTAATCAAAATGTTTAGTTACCTCTCCTAACTGGAAACTCTCAAGGCTGAGATGGATGCAGACATGCAGTTCGACTTCATTCTGTTGTCTCTACCCAAGTCTTTCACCAACTCTGTGGTATCTTACCACATGAATAAGTTGAGGTTAACAATGAAGGATATGGTAAGATCCTTAAGCGTATCACTGAAGCGTGAGGATTGCATCTTATGCGATAGGGAACGACTAGTCGCACTAATTGCTCGAGGCAGCAGAATTTAAAAAAAATCATGCGATGATACCACATGATACAAGAAAACTTCTCGGATCGTTTCATATAAACCACAAACAAGTATTAGGGTTACCTCTTGAAGCGTGGTTGCGATCAAGTCTCTAAACGAAGAGACTTCATGTCTCAAGTTCGATCCGATGGAGGAGACGCTTATGAGTGCGTTGATGAAATGCTTGCTCCTCGTAATCCATGTTGATGATCCAAGCAGCGAATATCCTGATCTCGTCACACGAGATATGACATCTTTATCGCGAGTGAGGCGCACCAAAGGAGACGGAAATCCACGAGCAAACAATCCGACAGCATAACGACGATGCTACAGCGATAGGGATTTCTCTAGGGCTCCATGGTGGACGACCATAATGAGAGAGAGGGCGTGTATAGAATGAGAGAGAGAGAGAGCAATAGTTGTTGTCTCCAACTTGTGTGTGTGTGCGTGTAAAGAAGAACAAAGAGGGTACCTCTCATTTTATAATATTTTGGGATCCATGGATCTCAATCCATGGACAACACAAATCCAATGGCTCACATTGATTTGTGTTTCTTTTAATGGCAATGATCTTGTTGCTAAAAACACAACAATAATTAATTTAATTAAATCAAATATATATTGAATATAATTTGATTTATATTAAATCAATCTCCAGTGGAGAAAAAGGAAAGAGGCAAGCCTCCTTCCATGAGAGGAGTGGATGACCACCACATTCCATGTAGGAATTGTGACTGTCCACCCTCTCTACAAGGAAGGAGGCTTTATCCTTTTATTCCATGAGATTCCATTATCCCATGAATTTCTCCAATATTTGCAACAACTTTTGTTGCAAATTATTTCACAAAAATAAATCCAATTTATTTTGTAAACATTGCAATAGTGCCATTAGAAATTTGTGAATCACATTCACAACCCAAAGTAAAATGTAAATTACATTTTCAATTTATTGTCCAGTGTAAATCCAATTCACATCAACATTTAATTAGCAAATGTAAAATACAAATAACGCTCTCTTATATATTATAAATCACATTTATAATATATATGATTAATATGGATAGTTCTATCCGCATTATTCATATCCATGATAATTAAATCACATTTAATCATCTTGGATCTCAATTCTCATGTGCCCAAATAATATGAATCACATTCACATTATTCACATCTTTGATAATTAATTCACATTTAATGATCTAAGATAAATTTCCTTATAATATGAATCAAATTCATATTATTCATGATCATCAAATCACATTTAATTATCAATTTTCTCAATGCTTGGATATATATATCAACAATGAAATTATCCATGAACTCTTTCAAGGATAATGCGCTTTCTCCGTAGATACTTGGAGATAAGGACATGGCGATTGCATTGTTCCACATATAGTGACTTGGATATTGAGATTACATCTCAAATCCAGATCTTGCGGACCTCATAGAGGCTTCATTAAATCAAGACTGCAAATCTAATCTTCTCGTTACATCTGAATCACATTCAAATCAATGTCCAACATTTGGACCAAGATCAGATTAATTCTCTACTGAGAGGAGTCACTAAAATCCAGACCCATTTCATCACTCCCTAAGGATGGAAGCATCATGGTTATACAATCGTTGATGATCACATCACCCTCAGGTATTCCTAATACATGTACATCCTGCATACTAGAAGACCCAGAGTAAACCCAATGTTTTAGATCTCTTTTATACTGTCTCCTTCAGGGTTTTATCATTAAGTTTCTCATTTGATCATTGGGAGTTGGTATCGATCATATACTTTCCAAAAGCATATATCATACCCAGGTGTTGATCATATACTTTCCAAAAGCATATATCAAACCTATAAATTCAGCCGAGCTTCCAAAGCGAGACACCATGCATGGAATTTGATTCTTCCCAATATCTTATGAGTGAGCTCATGTCTTCCGGTTCAGTAAATGAACCTGTATGATCCTTTTGAGAGATTGTATTACTCATATGCCCTTGTATGCACACCAACGCACCAGTGTATAGACCTTGATTAGGTCATCAACCTATTGGTCTACCAAATGTACATACTCAGACATATAGTAACACATCTGTCTCCGGTTAGAGGATGCATGCCTATATCGTGACAACATAGGACTTTGGTTATCTCAATCTCGTTAAGTCAACTCTTAGACCTAACTTATCTAACACCTCCGAATCTAAATTCCTATGCAGATGACCTGCATCAAGAGGTCGGTTAGATATCAGCCTTAAGACAAAAGGATTGCCATCTCCCTCTCAGGTTGGAGATCATATCTTAATAATCATTTGACGATGCTTGATGTGTCCTCAATCTAACTCTTTAGAAATTCATCATAGCACCAACATCTATGATATAATAATTGAACCAACAAATGTATGATCATCAAGATGGTCATGGTACATAACCCTACTTGTACTAAGGGACCTATTATGCAAATTAATTATTCTTCACTTCAGTTCAGGGAATGATATTTGCAATTACACTTATTGCATAATGGCTCGCCGTGGGATCGCATGTCCAACAATCTCCCACTAGCCCAAAGAGCCATTAATGGGCTAATCTTTGAATCCGTACTCACGTGACAATCATAGGATATTTTGGAAAATAGCCAGGCAAGCTGATCAGTCACTCTATTCCCAAGAGACTACGCCTAGTCCTTTTAGGACACTTACATATCTCCTAATAACAGTGCTTGCATCCTATGCGAATGTTGCATCTTATGCAACCGATATTCAATTTTGTCAATTATAGTTTCTTCGACACTACAATTCAATAATCATATAACCAATATGTAGATTTCTATTATCCTTATCTGAATACCCTTATTCCCAGAGATCTCTATCTCTTAAGTTATCTGCAGCTAAGAACTTTTAGATCACTATCTATAAAGCCTTAAGTTCTTGAAGATAAGACTTAGAGATCATTATCCTGAAAGTCTTGTCCTCTTTGAAGATATTGTTATTACTACAATTGAGTGTTTTATTTCCATAGTAGAATTAGTAACAGATTACTACTCCCACTGAATGGTAGACATCTGGCTTTTGTACACATATAGCATACACTCAGCTTTTTGTAACTGATGCACAAGGGTAAGTAGTTCTAGCATTCACTTCCTCTACTATTTGAGGTGTTATCCCTTCAGATAGGTCAGTACCATATTTTAAGGGATGGAAGCCTTTCTTGGAATTTTCCAGAAAATGTAATATGTCCATTGTGTACTACTAATGTGACGGTCCCAATACCTTCTTCTCTTTGCTTCTGAACAACTTCAGAACTAAGATCTAAGAGGTTTCCTTGAGATCATATCTCAAGGTATGGAATATCCAGTCAATACAACACTTATTATTATCCTTACATCATTACAAATGATTAGGATATCATCTACATTTAGCATGATGAACACAATGGCACTCCCACTAAGCTTCACACGGTTCATTAAGATTCTATCTGAAATCATAACATTTATAATTTCACCAAATATGATGTTCCAACTACAAGAATCTTTTTTGAGTCCATAGATGGAGGCTTGTACACCTTGCTTTCCTCAACCATGAAGCCATGGGGCTACTTCATATAAATGTCCTCAGAGAGGTATTCATAGAGGAATGAAATCTTGACTTCCATCTTGAAGATGTCATATTCAAGTTGTGTAGCTATCGTTAGCAATGGTCTGATGGGTTTAAGCATGGTCACTTGAGAGCAAGTCTCATCGCGAGCGATGTCTTCTCTTCAGTGTGTAGCTCATGGCTTCGGGTCGTGGTTTAAGTTCTCTACCTTCTCATCAGGTTCCCTCTTTCTCTTGAAGATCCATTTACAACTTACGGGCCCTACCCATATAGGTGGATCCTCGAGGGTCCATATACAACACTTTCATATGAAGTTTACCTTAAACTTTATTGCTAACATCCATCTTTCCATGTCATGATCTTCCTAAGCTTCATCACATGAAGCAAGATCATTGTCAGATTTGTCTGACAAATGGAATCCATCCTCGAACTCATTTGAAAAGGTATGAGTATTTCATCTTTAATTATCCTTTTAGTATCCGATTTCAGGAGCCTCATTATCTTCTCAAGATTCAATGATTTCCTTTACTTCATTTTCATCTTGAATCTCAAGAGAGTCATCCTCTAAGAATCATATCCTTAGAGATGAAATCTTTTAAGAATCTTAAGGTCATAAATTAGGTATCCAAAACCATGCTTTATTTCCTCATGAAGTAGCACTCTTTGGTGCTAGATTATAGTTTACTTGCATGGAACCTTATTAAGGATATATATTGTAGTCTCTACTATATATATACCTTGGAAACTAAGAGGGAATTATGCTAATATTCATCATTGACCAAATCATGCCACACATGATCTAATTGTATCTCCCTACAACCCTATTGAGTTTAGGTGCATTAGGAGGAGTGAGATAGGAATGACATTCATATCTCCATAATGTATTCTTTCAGGTCACCTAATAGGTACTTGCTACCAAGGTTAGAGTAAATTCTTTTCAATCTTCCTTTAAACTTTGGTTCTAAACCAAAATTGTGAAATCTTTGAACATTTCATAAGTTTCTAAGGTGAAGGAAAGAAAACTCATATCGCAAATAATCATCAATAAATATCACATATCATTAATGTTTAATCCACATACGTCAATATGTATGAAATCTTGAATACCTCAGCATCTTAACACCATTTCCAAAGAAGGGTGCATTAGACATTTTCTACTTTTAAATGAAATATTCACAAGTATGCAAGTTTTGAAATCTCTGTCTTATCTTCAAGAAATTAAGACCTTGTAGATGGAGATCTAAAAGGTCTTAACTGCAGATACCTTAGAAGATTGAGATCTCCAAGAATAAGGGTATTCTTATAAGGACAATGAAAATATTGATAGCGTCAAGGACACTACAAATAACAAAATTGAGTATTGGTTGCATAAGATGCAACATTCGCAATAGATGTGAGCACTGTTACTAGGAGATATGGAAGAACCGTAAAAGGACTTGGTGTAGTCTTTTGGGAACGGAGTGACTGATCAACTTACCTAGGTATTTTTCTAAATAGCCTACGATTGTCACATGAGTGCAGTTTTAAAGATTAGCCCATTAATGGCTCTTTGGGCTAGTGGGAGATTGTTGGACATGTGAGCCCATGACGAGCCATTATGCAATAAATGCTATTGCGAATATCATTCCCTAATCCGAAATAAAGAATAATTAATTTGCATAATAGGTCCCTTAGTACAATTAGGGTTCTGTACCATGACCATCTTGATGATAATACAACTGTTGATTCAGTTAATGAAGCATAGAGGCTGGTGCTTGGATGAATATCTAAAGAGTTAGATTGAGGACTCATCATGCATCGTCAAATGATTATTAAGAGATGATCTCCAACTTGAGAAGGAGATGTAAATCCTTTATCTAAAGGTTGATATCTAACCGACCCTCTTGATGCAAGTCCTCTTCATAGGAACAAAGATTCGGAGTTGTTGGATAAGTTAGGTCAAAGGTTGACTTAATGAGATCAAGATAACCAAAGACCTATGCCATATGCTGTCATAATATAGGCACGCATCCTCTGACCAGAGATAGATGTGTTATTATATGTCTGAGTATGTACATTTGGTAGACGAATAGGTTGATGAGGTAACCAAGGTCTATACACCGACGTGCTGGTGTGCATGCAAGGGCATTTGAGTAATTCTATCTCTCAAAGGGATCATATAGGTTCATTTACTGAACTGGAAGACATGAGCTCACTCATGAGATATTGGGAAGAATCAAATTCAATGCACGGTCGTCTCACTTTGGAATCTTGACTGAATTTGTAGGTTTGATATATGCTTTTGGAAAGTATATGATCACCGCCTAGTATGATATATGCTTTTAGAAAATATACGATTGATTCCAACTCCCAATAGCCAAATGAGAAACTTAATGATAAAACTCTGAAGGAGACAGTCTAAAAGATATCTAAAACTTTAGGTTTACTCTGGGTCTTCCAGTATGCAGGATGTACATGTATTAGGAATACCTGAGGGTGATGTGATCATAAACGATTGTATAACCATGACGGTTCCATTCTGAGGGAGTGATGAAAGAGGTCCGGATTTTAGTGACTCCTCTCATAGAGAAGTAACCTGATCTTAGTCCAAATGTTGGACCTTGATCTGAGTGCGATTCAGATACAATGAGAAGATTAGATCTATGGCCTTGATTTAATCAAGCATCTTTGGGAGGTTCGCAAGATCTGAATTTGAGATGTGATCTCAATATCCAAGTCACTATATGTGGAACAATACAATCGCCATGTCCTCATCTCCAAGCATCCGCGGAGAAAGCGTATTGTTCTTGAAAGAGTTCAAGAATAATTTCATTGTTGATATATGTATTTGAGCATTGAAAAAAATGGATAATTAAATGTGATTTAATTACTGTGAATAATATGAATTTGATCCATATTATAGGGAGAGTTATCTAAGATAAGTAAATGCCATTTAGTTATCAAAGATGTTAATAATGTGAATGTGATTAATGTTATTTGGACACATGAGAATAGAGATCCAAGATGATTAAATGTAATTTAATGATCATGGATAAGGATAATGTGGATAACACTATCCATATTAATCATGTATATTATAAATGTGATTTATAATATATTAGAGAGAGCATACTGTGATTTATATTTGTTGATTAATTATTAATGTGAATTGGATTCACATTGGATAATTAATTGAAAATATAATTTATGTTTTATTTTGGGTTGTGAATGTGATTCATAATTTTTCAGTGGCATGATTGAAATATTCACAAATTAAACATTGTTGAAAATATTTAAAAGGATTATATGAGATATTATATACACATAAAAAGAGTAAAATGAGTCACCTTAATGGGTGGTGGGCGACCACCCTTTTATTGTTCGAAAGTGGTCGTCCCCCTATTTTAGGGGTTGACTCTCTCTCTCCCTCTCTTTATCCTCTTATCTAAATTCATTAAATTAAATTAAATTATGTTGATGATAGTTCAATGTATATTTAATTTAATTTAAATTATTTATTGTTGAGTTTTCACAACAAGATCATGGCCATTGAAAGAAACACAAATCAGTCTCATCCATTGGTTTTGTGTTGTCCATGGATTGAGATCCATGGATCCTAAAATACTATATAAGAAGAGGCACCCCTTGCTCTTCAAGAGATATCGAAAATGAATATATGCTCTCTCCCTCTCTCCCTCTCTACATGTCATGTCTCTCTCTCTCTCATTGTGGCCATACACCATGGATCCATTAAGAGAGTCATTGTTGCCTTAGCATCATCGTTATGCTACCGGAGTATTTGCTCGTGGATCTCCGTGTCCATCGGTGTGCCTCGCTCATGAAGAAGACATCGGAACCGTGTGATGAGATCAGGAGATTCATTGCTTGGATCATCAACATGGATTGCGAGGAGCACATGTCTCATC
This sequence comes from Ottelia alismoides, assembly GCA_037367405.1. Lineage (NCBI taxonomy): Eukaryota > Viridiplantae > Streptophyta > Magnoliopsida > Alismatales > Hydrocharitaceae > Ottelia > Ottelia alismoides. Next base: position 1,283,455 of record JAZKJV010000640.1, on the reverse strand, counting down.
AACATGCTCGCAAGCGTCTCCCCCGTTGGATCGGACTTGAGACATGAGGTCTCTTGGTTGACTTGATCACAACCACGCTTCAAGAGGTAACCTTAATACCTAATTGTGCTTTAGATGAAACGATCCGAGAAGTGTTCTTGGATCATGTGGTTTCATCACATTAAATATTTTAAATTCCACTGCCTCCAGCGACTAGTACAAGTAGTCGCTCCCGAACGCATACGATGCGATCCTCACGCTTCCTTTATGTGCTTAAGGATCTTCCCATATCCTTCAGTGGATAAGTGGATGCTAGCAATGAAGTCTGAAATAAACTCCGTGTACAAGAATGGTGTATGGACCCTAGAGGATCCACCTAAAGGGGAAAAACTCATTAGGTATAAATGGATCTTCAAGAGAAATAGAGGACTTGATGGGAACATTTAGACCTTCAAGGCATGACTCGTAGACAAGGGCTACACACAGAGAGAAGGCATCAACTATGATGAGGTATTCTCTTCTATGGTTATAGCTTAAATCCATCAGGGCAATATTAACTATTATTGCATATCTTGACTGTGACATTTGGTAAATGGACATCAAGAAAACATTCCTCAATGGATACCTCGAGGAGTATATCTATATGGACCAGCCCTAGGGCTTCATATCTAAGGAAGGCAAAGTATGCAAGCTGAAGAAATCCATCTATGGCCTCAAGCAAGCTTCTCGTGACTGGAACATCAGTTTTGAAGAAATCATAAAGTGTTATGATATTGTTTAGAATATTGATGAACCATGTGTGTACAAGAAGAATAGTAGGAGTGCCATTGTATTCATCGTGCTTTACATAGATTACATCCTTATCATTGGGAATGATACATGCACAATGGCTAGTGTTAAGATTTGGTTGTCACGTACCTTCGAGATGAAAGATATTGGAGAAGCCTCTTATATCTTTGGTCTGAAGCTGTTCAAAAGCAGAGAAAAGAGTATTTTGGGATTGTCACAACATGGGTACATTAAGAAAATCTTGGAAATTTTCCATATGGAGAATTTCAAGAAATGCTTCCTATCTTAAGACATGGTATCCACCTATCTAAAGGGATGGCTCCTCAAAATATTGAGAATAAGAAAGACATAGCTGATGCCCTTACGCATCAGTTGTGGGAAGCCTAGTGTACACCATGATGTGCATAAGGCTAGATATCTGCCATGCAGTGGGAGTGGTAAGCCATTACCAATCCTGCTATGGAAAACAAATCTAGATTAAAGTGAAGAACATGTTTAAGTTTCTAAGATGGACTCAAGATTACATCTTGGTCTATGGAGATAATGATCTCCATGTCTTAGGATACACATATTCAGACTTCCAATCTAATGTATATGATTACAAGTCAACTTTAGGGTTTTCCTTTTGAACGGTGGTGTTGTGAGCTAGAGAAGCAAGAAGTAGGACACTACAACTGATTCAACAATAGAAGCCGAATACATAGTGATGAATCTGCATTTCATCATCTTATTCATTTATTTTAGCTTAAAATCCCTTATAAAGAAATTGTAATTATCAACAAATCCATTCTTTTACTAACACTAATTCTTGTGTAAATATTGTATAATTATCACTATTTTAATTTAAAATAAATAAATAAAGATAATAAAGGAAAAATAAAGAAAATAGAAGACTGTATATATGTAATAGATACATGCCTCAAATCTCGAGAGAAGGTCAAGACTTGACCTGATCGACAAGGAATAAAGTAGGGGGAGATAAGGCCTAGACACCAAAAATCAATCTTCATATGTAAATGTTCAACATATGTACAATACTGTTTATAATACACATTCTTTTATTTAATTTATTCATTATCAAATTCTTTTTAGATAAAATAATTTCTTTTTGAAAGTTGTTAATAAAATTCTTTTGAAAATAATAAAAAAATAATTACAATAACAATCTGTATATATTTGGGTCTTTTTTTAAATATTTATTAATTAAATTACAATTAATTAAATAGGCATGAAGTTGAACTATTTAAAATGTTAGGTATCAATCGACACTTGAGGTGTCGATTTGGAGAATCAATCCCAAATCCATACTTGAGGTGCCGATTTGGGGAGCCATGCCCAAATCGGCACCTCAGGCGTCGACTTGGATGTGTTGCATGTTGTCTCTTCCTCATGCATGCATTAAATAATATCTAATCCTTTGTTGTATGCATTAAATCATATTTAAATACATGGCTATGATTTCTTGTATGCATTTAATCATATTCAAATCCATGGTTATGTCATATACTATTCATTATCTCCTCTTTCATATACAACAAATTATATTTATATCCATGGTAATGATTGCATGATAGGGTTTCCACTTATTGCATAGATATAAATATGATTTGAAGTGATAAAGAGGAAATCACGACAATGATTATAAATATAATTTGATCCATGCATGTGTGAATAAGACAAAAAGGAAATAATTTGATGCATGCATGTGTGATAATAGAATGGAGAATGGGGAGCACCAAATATCCAAGTCGGTGCATTCATTACCATGGATATAAATATAATTTATTGTGTGAGAAAGAAGAGATAATGAAGAGTACACGACATAACCATGGATTTAAATATGATTTAATGCATGCAAGAAATCATAGCGATGGATTTAAATATGATTTAATGCATGCAAGAAATGATTTAAATATGATTTAATGCATGCATGAGGTGGAGGACAACATGCAACACAACTATCCCCTTCCAAGTCAGCACTTGAGGTGCCGATTGATACCTAAAATTTTAAATAGTTAAAATTCATGCCTATTTAATTAATTATGATTTTATTAATGATTATTAAAAAAAGTCCCTATATATTTTGTAAATAACAACACTCGTAAACATCCACAAAGCTCAAATTTCAAGATCAATATCTTCTCCACCAAAACTCCAAATTCATCAAACTCACTTTCATTGTACTCCAAATTAAACAACCTTTAAAATGGAGGTAACTTCATAAAAACCAGAGTTAAGGTGCGAAGGTTGAACTCAGGGAGGCTACAAATCCCGAGGGTTATTCAATTAATCAAGAACTAACTAAGAGAAAAAAGGAATCTCAAAGGATAACTATCCTTGGTTTTTGTGATTTTTTATATTTTTATTTTTTATATTTTTTATTTCTAATTTTTTGTATTTTCTGATTTTCAAATTTTTAGTGTTTTTTAGTTTTGAAAATTTTCTATTTTAAAAAATAATTGAGCAACATTCACAAGATCAAAAATACACACAACAACTCTTTTTATAATTTTTCAATTTATCAAAAATGCTTAGAAAAATCCAGAGAAAATATTTTTGGGTTTTAAAAGTTTTGAAATGTTTTGGGGAATTTTTGTGAAATTTTCATATGTTACTCTATTTTTTAAAAATCAAACAGTGAGAAAGTACGAAATTATGCATAGCCTGGAGTAATTTGCAACTTAAAAATATTTTAAGTACCCAAACTCCTGATAATTATTTTTATGATAAACTATATGCAAATATCTACAAACAAAAACTTAAATCACTATTTTTGGGTTTTTGTAGAATGTTCTGTGATTTTTACAAGATTTTTAGTATTTTTCAATTTTTTTGGGTTTTATAAATAATTAATGCACAAAATTTGCATAGAAATTAAAAGACAATGAAATAAAACTACCCTATTTTTTTGAATTTTTGGAGTTATTTTCTAATTTTTTATGAAATTTTGAATTTCAGGAAGAGAAAAATGACATGTTTTTGATTTTTTAATAATAATAAATGACAATAAAAATGATGAAAAATTTATGCAATGATAAAACTACAGCAAGAACATACATAATTTTTTTGAGACTTTTTCGAACAATAAAAATATTTATTCTTATGAAAAGATCATGCAAATTTAAAGTCTGGAAATGAGGGACTAAAATGCAATTATTCAATGTTTCTGCATTAAAAATAACAGAAATAACATGCGGAGAGAAACATGCAATTTACCTAAGGTACACATGCAAAGCTCCGGAGTGCAGGGGCTATTTCGTGATTTCTAAAACTCTAGGGCTGGTTTTACATTTTTCCAATTTTTAATGCAAACCCCTTAGGGTTCTCTGGCTCTGCGTTTCCTCAAGGCATGAGAGGTGCCGCCGCCACTTGCTCAAGAGGATGGAGGGGGCGGTGGCGCACTAGTGTTCTGAGGCGTCGAGGATTTCCTGGAGGTGTGCCGCCCCAACAGGGTGATGGCGCGGACAGGAGGAGGCATAGAGCAGCACTGCCGCCTGTAGAGGAGGAGGCCAAGGCTAGTCGGGGGAGGACCGCGTGTGGAGGAATCGACTGTGGAGCCCAGATCTCCACGATGCGAGGAGCAGAGGGGGCAGAGTCAGCGGTGAGGCACTGCGTTGGAGGATGCGCACGCGAGCATCATTGTGGGAGCACGGGCGGTGGAAGCTGAGGGCCGCGGTTGCTGGATCTTCAAGAGGTGGAGATAGGCGTGACTGCTTCAAGTGAAGGAGATGGATGGCGGCTGCTGCGGCCAACGGCTGGAGGTGGCCGAGGATGGGGGCTCGTGCAGGAGGGTTGGCGATGGAGGGGGCATGCGCTGCTGGTGATGTGGGCGGCGGCTACAGCCGCAATGGCTCCATTTTTTTAATTTTTTAATTAATTTTTTGTTTTATTTTTGTAAAGCAGTAATGAAATAAAAAAACCTTTTTTATATTTTATATTATTATTTTTTTTGTATTTTTTATCCTGCAAAACCAATGTTAGAGAAAAAGAAAACAAGTTTTTGTATATATTTTTTATTTATTTACAAATTAGAAAATGAACAGGGATCCGAGGGAAGTGAAAGGAATCGAACCCGATTCTCCAACCACCGTGCATGGTCGGATTTGATAGATCGTGGAAGATAAAAGTTAAATGCACAGAGATCAAGAACGTGAGATAAAAAATCGAGTCGAAGCGGATCAAATCGTGAGGGAAATATTTTTTTTAAAGATCTAGAGAAACACAATACGATGAAATTAAAATGAAACAAATGAAATTAAGATTAATTTAGATAAAAAATGAAGAAATAACGATGGATATCACCTTAGGAGCAAAAATAATGATCGTGATCGCCTCGACGAGGGCAACGTGCTACCACGTGACATCTCGGAGGCTAGGCACCTTTCTCGACGAAAATTTCTCTCGGAGATCGCACTCCTCTCCCAATGATTGATCAAGTTGGAATGAGGGAGAAGGAGCCATATAAATAGAAAAGATGGAGAATGAAATTTGAATTTTTGAATTTTTGGTTGAAGAGATAAGAGAGATGAAAATTGAAATGAGATAAAGATAAAGAGAGATAAAGCTATTTACAAAATTAATTTTTTTGAATTTTCGTCACTTTATTTACTTGAATTAAAAATGTTATTTTTTTATTTTTTTATGGTGGTTAATTGAGAATAGCAACTATGTACATATACTGTATACATATATGACATTATATATAAGGGTGCATGAGGAAATTAGCTTTTTTGATTTAAAAATTTAAAATTTTTTTGTATTTTTATTTTAAATATTTAGTAAAAATATTTACAAATATATACAAGTACAATATGTACAAAATACATAGGGAAAAATGCACAAACAACCCCAGAAAACTAACTTTTTACTCGTAACTCCAAAAATTATAGAAATACAACCATTTTAAAGATAATTTAATTTAGAATCTAATGGAAGTGAGATCGGTTCAATTTGAGTTCATATTGAGCTGGAATTGGTCTTTCAATTAGTGCTTATTGGCTTTTTCCAAGTGTGGTTGCTTTTATTCTGTACAGGATTTAATTGTGTAATTATTTTTATTAATTAGAACACATTTATATTTACAACTTTGGTTTTGAAAGTTATTTGCTTTGAGGTCAATTAAGGTACAAATAAAATAGTAAAGTATACAAATATACACATCACACAATTTTTTTGGATTTTCTAATTGAGGACCCTATCTCCTCCTACTTTATTCTTGGTCGATCATGTCAAGTCTTGACCTTTTCTCAGGGTTCGGGTCAGCCTGTATACAGTCTTCCTCTTTTTTTTATTTTCTTTATTTTCCCTTTATTTATTTATTTATTTTAGGTTAAAATAAAATACAAATATACAATATTTATGTACAGGTGAAGTTAGTAAGAATATGGAGTTAGTAATATATACAGGTGTTTTATAAAAGATTTTAAGCTAAAATAAATGAATAAAGATGACGAAACGTAGATTCATCATCCCCCTATGATTTACCTTTGTTAGTCCCTTAGCAAACACTTATTTGAAAGAATAAGTGGAGAAAAAGAAAAAGTAAGGGAAAATAAAGAAAGTAGGACAATATTGAGTATTAAACTTATCTTCATGAAATTGTAGTTTGGAGCTCTGGCGGACCTTTGGATTATTAGTGTGTCAGAACCTTAATGGGAGATGGATTTAAGACCTAACAACCTCTAAGTTCCACAGGACTCCTATTTAGGTCTCCTAACAACCAGGTCAGAACAAGTCTACATACACCAATTCTTATGACTATGAATCTTTACTTGTACGATGTAAGTGAGGTATAGCTCCCCATCTCAGAAGTAGCAAAGAAACCAGCCTCCCTCAACAAGGTAACTCTAGTTCCCTAGTCTTGCATCTCTTTCCTCGAGGAGCGGAGATATTCCCTTCTAAGTTCAAGTACAACCAGCTCAAGAAGAGGGGATGGAGAAAAGAATGGATGGTAACCAGTGTAGCTACCTATCCTTGGATGCATGACCAGTGTAGCCAAGTCATCCGCTGCAAGCTTAAAAATATTTGTCTTCGAAGATCTTATTGTATTTTTTTTGAATTTTTTTAATCCTTGTATATACACTCTGGCAGACATTTTACTTTTCAATTAGGCATGTCCACTTTTGGAGATTCTGCATTTTTCCATACTTTTTTTAAACCATATACAAGGTGCAGCATGTACATAAGGAGTTTTTCCTCTTGAGCTAGTAGACTATCCCTCTTTTGAAGCATTATTGCAACCCCACAGCATCCTGTCTATAGACCTCAACATCGCTAGACCAAGTTGAGACACGCTTCCTTCCCTAGAGGAAGACGAGAGGCTCCGCCTAGATGTACTACCCTCGTATGCTACCGCAAGCCAAAAGATTATGCCTCCTCACCACCTCATTCACGAAGACCTATGTGTAGAGTGCTTGTCCAAGATAAGCCACGGTCTTAAAGAATCATGTGTGTGTTGTTCAATGTTCTACTTAGACTAATCAAGATGACATGTGAACATAGTCTTATGGACTCAAAGAATTAAGTCAGTAGGACCTGAAAAGTCTTAACTCCATTTCTTATAAGGTCCCTCTGGAATTAAGTGGATTAAGGCCCAACTAAGCTCCATTCTTCAATTTTATTCCAGACATAGTTTAAATGTCAATACTATCCTGAAAAATGCACATGCAAATGCAAAAAAATATGAACAATGCATATTATTTTTTTGGAAAAAATGATGCACATGTGAAAAGAACATTTTTTAAACAATTTTCTAATTTTGAACTTTTTATGGATTTTTGGAGAAAAATGCAGATGTAAAAGAAAAGGGTTTTTTTGAATTATGCAAGTATTTAAAGTTTTTTGGTTTTATAGTTTTTTTAAAGGAAAAAAAGTTAGTAAAATATATACAAGTATATACAAGAATTTTTTGTTTTTTTTGTTTTTGGTTTTTTGTTTGTTTGTTTTTTTTATTTTTGTTGTATTTTTTTTGTTTTTTATTTTTTGTTTTTTTTATTTGTTTTTTGTTTTATTTTTTTTATTTTTTTACAAACATGAATTTTACAAATTTATATACATAACCCCCCAAATAAACATATTTAAAAGTATGAGTTATGTCAAAAGTATATATACAATATATACGACACCCCCTATACTTAGCTTGAACTATGTCCTCATAGTGATCAGAGAGCGAAAAAGGAAGACATAACTTGTGCTAAGTATAGAAAAGTGAAAAGACTCCTATGCTACAACGACTCAAAGAAAAGATAAAAATAAGCGAAGTTGGTGATCCCCCCTATACTTAGGATCAAGTAATCCGAAGTATAGTAGAGTATACAAAAGGGGAAAACCGGTGAAGAGAATGTACAGACTCAAAAATAAAAAGACACGATATGAACAACATCACCCCCTATACTTAGGGTAGAGTATCCCTAAGTATAGACAACAACAAGAGTGATGAACATGACTAATATGAACAACACAAATCATTCACCCCCTATACATCGGATGAAGCACATCCTAAGTATAGCATATATACACACGCGAAAAATGGGTGAATGATAAAACGAGAAAAGAAAGAGTGAAAACAAAATGATATATGATGAATCCACATATCATAATCTTTATTCTATCATTTAGGCCTCAAAAACCCTAGCAAATGCATGTAAATACCTTTTATTCGCGCATCTTAGCATCCATGCATATGTATGTGAATAGTATATAAAATACAGTTTTTAAAGCCAAAATAAAAGAATAAAGAAAAGAAAAGAAAAAGAATAAAATATTGTAAATATTTTATGGCCCGAAACCCTGAGACCTAGGCATCTCCATGAATAGGTCGACAAGGAATAAAGTAGGGGGCGATAAGGGCCAAAACACAATAAAAATACATTTGATTTAATTCATCCTTTATACATTTTGGGACCTATTTTTGGTTCCACTTTTTATACATCAAATAAAGAAACTTTGTACATGAAAGTTGTGGATAATTAAATATAGAAAAATACAAAATTGATTTGACTAAAAAATACTATACAAATAAAAAGTTATGATCTGAATAAGAATCCAAAATCCCAACTTCCCAGACCTGTATCTCTCAAATAAAAACTCGAAACACATCAAAATCACCTTTAATTGTATATAATTTTAAATAGGCTATTTAATTAAGGTGGTTTCACATTTTGCGGAGCTACAATAAAGTTGAGTTTTGGAACCCTCTTGTATACTTGTACAGATTAAAATATTCATTTTATTTATTATTCTTTATTTTTGTAATTTTATACTCTTATAATTTTGAAAATATTATTTGTAATATATATGTACATTAAAATCAGAATAAAAAACTAAAGAAAATTCAAAAATAAAATACATGTATATAATACCTAGGTATAATACCTCTAACTATACCTATGTAATTAATACTTCTCTTTTATTAAGTATAAAATCACTAAATAAAAATAAAATAAAATATATTTAAGTGTATAAAAATATGTTATAAATTTATAAAATAATAAAAACAGTAATAAAACCAAATAAACAAAATAAAAATAAAAATATATAGATGAATATACCTATACTTAGCCCTAAAAGGGTTTTACAATTTTAGACCTCATAAAAATAAATAAAAATCACCATAAAATTCTTTATAAAATAAGAAACATTTTTTTATTTTATAACCTAAAATTAATAAAATCATTTACTATTTTATTTTGAATTTACTAATAATTTTGACCCAGAATTTCCTGGTTGGTCCACGTAGACCAACAAGGCGCGGTCGTTCATTGACCTCGGTCAACTCCATGATCGAGGCCTGCCAAGTCTGACACCCGTGATTTTTCCCCGATTTCAAGAAATTATGGCGCCCTATCCTTCCATCTTCTGACTTCGCTTTCTTCTTGGAACTTCTTCCTTGATCATAACTGATCCACGCCGAGCACCCGTATCTTGCCATATCTTCATCATTCACATGTGGCCATTGCTAGAAGGAGACGCAATCACCTTGCATATATTGGACCCACCACCTTCAAGCTCGAGTTTGAACCCCTTGCGCGCCGCTTTCTCCCCACCTAACATGCTCCAGAGATAGAGGGAGGTGACAGCTCCCCATTCCAAGCTTTAGGAGGGTCGAGGAAGGGCCGAGGCGACTCCACCATCTACGCTGACCACCGGTGTCGACGATCTTCTCCTCTGGTCTCCGGCCATCGAGGTACCTCCTTTTACTTAGTTTTTCTTGTAGTTTCTTAGTCCCCGTAGCTCTAGGAATCGATTAGCGTAGTTGGGATCGACTGACGATCACCCATTCCCCCTCCATGATCACCTCGCCGGAGCACACCTTCGGCCACCTCGAATCTGTGTCACCTTCGCACCTTCGCACCTCCACGGGTCCAGGCAGTTTGCCCTGGACACTCTCACCCATTTTTTACAGGTCAACGCGCATGACTCGAGCCTGGAGCGCATTTTGGAGCGCTCGTCGGAGACATCTAGACCCCATTTCCTCCGCCTCCCTCCTGGCGGTGCACTAAAGCTTCTCCGACGACGCTGAGCCCTCCAGCACCTAGCCCGACCTCCCAGGAGCATGCCTGGCCATTTTTCACGCTTCCAGACTATTGGAGGACTGAGATCCAGCTCGGGGAAGTTCACCTCGCCGACGTTCTTCCCTGTTCTTCCTCCTCACTTCTCCACCGTCCGATCACGCCGTCGCTCCAGATCGTTGCCCAGCCGTTGGATCCTCGTGCCGTCCGATCTTTCCCGAGGATCTAATATGGGCTGATCATCATCGAACAGTCATCGGCCATCCGCTGCTCGACACGTGGATTAGTGAAGGACGCCAGCCGTTGGATCGCCTAGCCTGGGTATTTTGCACCTTTAACCCCAGTGATTTTTGTATTTAATATTTAGTATTAAATCTTTCATTTGCAGTATTAAAGTTTTGTAATATTTGCATGGACACCCCTAGACTTTGAATATTTGCATCCAGGTCCTGTCCACGTCACCTCACGTGACTCACGCACATGGGGTGGTGGGTATTTTGCAAGGACCCCCTGCGGGTTTTCATATTTCGTTCTAGTCTATGAACTTTTCTATTAAGTGTAATAATTTTGGAAAAATTGCAGTTAAGCCCCTAGGTTTTTGCTAATTACACTTAGTTCCCCCCAGGTGCATGCATACCACATGCGGGGGGGGGACATTTGCGCTTGTACCCCTACAGGTTTTGGAATTTGTATTTAGTCCTAGAATTTTGTTTATTAGTTATATATTTTGAGGAAAATTACACTGTGGCCCTTGAACTTCTGGATAATTACATTTATGCCCTTGCTAGTATTGATTTTTCTATTTGTTGTCTCTATTTATTCCATGCATCTATAAAATACCAAAAATTACCAAAAAAAACATAAGTTTATGTTGCATTGTAGTCTCACGTTATGTTTTTAGTTTGCATTTTTACTGCATTTTCATATTTATAAAAATTCAAAAACATGCATTTTTGCTACTATTTGCATTAGAAAATACCAAAAAAATATTAAAACCGCCTCAAAAATTCTAAAAAAATTAACTTTTTTGTGGTTCTGCATGTTTTAACTTCTAACCAAAAATCACTAAAAATTTCAAAAGAAAACCCTTAAAAATAGCAAAATTCTTAAAAACTTCATAAAAATCCTAAAAATTACAGACAAATCCAAAAAACATAATTTTGGTCTCTGAATTTTCTGTGATTTATTAGCTTTAATTTAAAAGTAATTCGAGGAAATTTGGATCCTATTTGCTATTTTTCATCCCCATTTTTGTTTCAGCCCCTCTATTTTATCCACTATTTTCAGCATTTTTGCCTTTAAAAATACCAAAAAATAGGAAAAATTTAGAAAAACAACAAAAACATTATAAAAATATAAAACCCTAAAAAGATTTTATTTCCTGGTTTTTGCTTATTTTTGCTTATTTTTCTCTATTTATTATATCTCCTTTTCCTTCTTTATATATATATATATATTCTATTAAAAGAAAAGAAAATAAAAAATACAAAATACAAAAAGAAAATACAAAATCAAAAATATATAATCAAAAATTAAATAAAAAAGGAAAAAATTATTAAAAATTAAAAACCCACAAAAATAGCACAATTATAGGCACCTGATCACTTTCACATTTTTGAGCATTTTTGCCCTGTTCTATCCAGCTTGCTCCCTGAGTTCGACACTCTACACATACTTGCACTATACACACTTATTGTAGAGTATAATAAAATTCCACATATTGCTTTTTATTGCTTGATTATTGTTGTGGGTTAATTGTTGATTGAATTGGGATTTATCGAGGGTCACCACAGCGACTTTGTCTCTGGCTTGTGTGAGACATTTAGACCCTTGTATTTCTTGGTCCATCAAATGGCACCGTTGCTAGGGAGCAACAACGTTTAGATTGAGATTCATTATTGATTGTGATTATTTACCTATTCTTGAGCTCTACTCATTTGATATTATTGCTTGACTTGTCTAATCACCCTCTCTTTGGACTTTGTGCGAGGTACCGCGGATCGAGGGAGGCACTATATCCAAGGTGCCTGTGCACCCACGTCAAGGCAGAGCGTGACTTCTGACCTAGCATCAAAGGAGATTTGGAGGATCTGAGGAGACAGTCACCATCTTGAGACTTTCTGCTTATTTGTTTATTTGTGTAATTTGAAGTGAGAGAGAGACTTTAAATTGTAATAACTTGGACTCTCAGGGACACTCGAGCCCAATTTCCGAGGGATTGTTCCCTTGGGGGCCTCGTCTACTTTCGCGGTTTTATCGCTGGTTTTGTTTTCTTCGATTTTCTTTTATTTTGATTCACGAGGATTTTGTCCCCTAGACTTAGGATTTTATTGTCATTGTGACGTAATTGATTAGGACCACACACCTAATATTTTGCCTATGCCTATAGATCGTAAGTGGACCTAATTAATAACTCACAAAAGAAAAAGCTATCTTGGTCACCTGAGGAGTCACGTGCCGCTAGAGGTCGTATACAGCGCTGGAAGGATCCGTTGTGGCAGACACCGATCGGCATCATAGATTAGACTCCGACTCCTCGTGTTGACCATTTAGCTATTGTTCTTCTCGTGTAGAATTCTTGTCTAAGGCCGATTTCTTCTTGCATCATATAGGTAGTTTAATTTCTGTCTTTAATTTATGTGCGGATCACCCTGCATGTAGAGTGCTGGGGCAAGGTACACATTTCTATCTTTGCATGCATCATTGTGTTTGATCGCGCATCGGCTTTTTCGACTTCCTCCCTCGCTTTATTGGACTTAAAATAACCAGAAGATCAAAAAATTCGTTTGGCATTATCTTTATTTCAGAAAAATACTAAAAAGTGAAAATCATAAAATTGGGGCTACTAATGCAAACTTGACCTTAAAACTCACCTCACTTTCAAAAATTTTGTCTTGGGGAGAGTAACCCCCTCCTTGGTTAATTTATCTGCAGCGAGAGAGTGACCCGAACACTAGGATAGAGCCACGCCCGAAATCTTAGTTGACTACTGGTCTTGGTGAGTTGTTCTCCAGTAAGGATCTCTCCGGTAATCAGTAAAGTGGACCGCGACGTCCTTAATAGAGGGAGTTGATCAGGTAGCCGGTAAATAGTCCGCAACTCCTACTGGCTGGGAAAGATCTCATTTGAGATTGGGACAATCGGCTATGAGAGTTGGGTTCCCAACAGTTAGCTTAACCATTTTGATAGATTGATTGATAACCTTAATAAAATGTGACAAGATAAATGACCGAACTTTCACTGTCATCAGCTCAAGAGTTGCGTTGGTGAACATGGGTTTGTTTTTCACATCTTATTTGCATTCCAGATCTCATCCGCCCTTTTTCCAAGATCAAAATGATGAGAAGGAGATCCCTTAGGCCGCATCTGGTGGCACCGCTATCAAGCACTCCTCCCTATTCATCTAGGTCGGCCTTGGGGAGTCCAGACCCACTCTCCGAGCCTGAGATTACATCCACCCTGTTCTCCCTCGACCACCCTTCTTCTTCTATCAGTCCAGTGGTGTCAGAGTTTAGTGTAGCACAAAGTCCAAAGCATTTGACGGTACTAGAGATGGGTTCTTTTGCCTTTGCAGAGACCCAAGATATGAACGGTAGAGAGGAACACCCAGATGAGCAGAGACTACCTCCGTACATATATGATCAAGCTGCCATCAACAATTCACTATTAGACTCCCTGGAGACCATGCAGAGACAGATCAGAGACCAGGGAATGTTCATGGGTGAAATCATGAGGGAGATGCGAGAAGGAAGAGAAGACCGACCTGAGGGCGGTGATATACCCGATGCAGCAGGCGAAGTAGAAGAACCTAACCAGGAGAGGCCGCCCCCGAGGACCATGAGGCAGTTGCACAACCCAGGTGCAACCCTCACGCACCGATGGATCCGACTCCATACCCTTATTAATTTAATCAAATTAATGGTCAAATTAATGAATTATCATTTGTTGTAGTTGGATAATAAGAGCTAATCAAAAACTACTTTCAATTTAAGATGATTTAATCGCAAGCGGCAAAACTTTTTTACTTGGGCAAGCCGAAGGTCGAACTCAGGGAGGCAGTTGTCTCCTTAGGTAGATTTTAAGCAAGTTCCAAGGTTTGATTTTCAGGTAATGATTTTTTTGGTCTTTTTCTATATATTTTATGCAAGAAAGAAAAGACACATGCACAATCAAGCCAGTTTATAAGTTAATTCAGATAAGTGATCAAATCAAGTCCAAAAATTATGAAACTTGACCAATGATGAAATGCAATGAAATTAAGCTACTCTAATTTTTTGGATTTTTTTGACACTAAAATAAATTTAATGTGAATTAAAAATGAATGCAAGGTGATTTTGACTAAATTAATTTTAATAAATATCAAATCAAAATCTTTTTAGAAAAAAATTATCCTAGATAGATATGAAGGTGAGGAATCCAGGAAAATTAATAAACCTAAATTTCTATGTGAAATGAACCTATTAAAAATTAATTAAGAAAATCACTAAATGATTTATTCAAGCCTCGGGATGCGTGCAAATGTGATGATTTTTTTAAACAATGTGAACTTAATTAACCTAGATCTAATGTGATTTTTTGCGTATTTTTTGAGTTACAGAGAAATTAGTATGAGTTAAAAGGCATAAATGGGTAAAATGTAACAAAATTCAACCAATTACTTAATAGAAAAATCCACTGATCTTACAAAAATGTGCCAAGTGTCACATATAAAAGAGGACAAAGTAAGATACACAATGCAATTTTCAAACTTAAAAATGATTTAAAATGAGTGCCTAAATATATGTGCAAAGAAAGGGGCCTAAATGCAATTATAGGAAATAAAATTGATAAATATAAAATGTGCTGACAGGGACCAATATGCAATTACCTATAATGTTAAGGGGGTGGATGCAATTTTTCCACAGAACACGTGCTCCTCACGTGGGGTCTCTAGGTAGGGACTGAAATGCAAATATGGAAACCTCAAGGTGCCTCGCTGCAAATTACCCAGGCCGCACATGCAGATCACGTGGGGGTCCCAAGCTTGATGGTCTTCGAAGGCTCGGATCGAGGCTCGGTTGGCCTTGGAGGCTCGAACCTGGCTCGGAGTAGCTTCGAGGGATCCGAGCCTAGTGGTCGGGGAAGAGGCTCAGATCAGGCGACGTGGCTCAATCAGATGCGTAGGATTTGCCTGATCCTACGGCTGCGAGACGTGGGCGACGTGGCTTGTTCCTGACCGTTCGATCAAGGAGATCGAACGATTGCTGTTCTTCTTCCTCAACCGCCCCGCCGCCTCCTGCGGCGGAGAAGGCTGGGCTCCGGCAAAGGAAGCCTGACTCCGCCACGTCTTCTGGGCATCGGTGAAGCTCGCCGGAAGCTCCCAAGTAGCTGGGAAGAGTCCTGGAGGTGTCGGGGATCCTCCGGCAATCTAAGAAGCGGCTGAGTGACTCTGGGGAGCGGTGGCGAAGAAGCTCGATGGCAGCTCCGATGAAATTCTTGCCAGTCTAAGTGAATGTACCTGCAAGGGGTTAGTAGTATAGCCGAGGCGTGCAACGTGTACATGGAGTGATCGGCAGTGATGTGCGAGGCCTGAGCGGCGAAATAGAGGTCCGGTGATCGAGCTCCACCAAGATGGCGGAGCTGGCGTCGGTGAGAAGTGAAGTGCGTCGTCGGAGGGAACTGAGTGTAGCACGAAGATCAGAGCTCCCTTGCAGAGCTCAGAGGATGGTTGGAGGAGTAAGAAGTTAAGGGAGGATGACAAATAAAATCAGAGAAAAATAAAGAAAATAAAGAAGACAATCGGAGAGAAGGTGGAGGTGTCTACCTGGGGTCAGAAGCTCGGATGGAGCTTCCAGGTCGTCGCTTGAAGGCCGGTAGGGGACCTGAGCTCGTGTAGCTCACGAGGGAAGCTGCGGTATGGCGGGGTTGGCCGTGGATCTCGCCGGAGAAGGATCGCAGTCTTTGCTCGTCGTCACATCAAATTGATGTCACCAACTTGAAGGTGGGAGCTCGGGGATTCTCTCTGTGATGGCGGATAGGAGTGAAGGTGGACGAAGGCGATGCATTTATAGGATGAAGGTGACAGCATAGATGGCGAAGAGGTGGAGTTGGTGGGGATCGTGGAGCGAGGTTGAGGGCGTTCATGGAGAACGAGGGGATTGGCGAGGATGAGGGAAGTGTGGGCCGTGTAGTAGTGGTGTCAGGGGGCGGAGATGGTGGTTGGTGTGGCGCCCAAAATAGAAAGGGGGCGGCCCCTTGCGCATGGTGGAAGACGTGGGTCGTGGGGTGTGCGGGAGGTAGACGACGAAGTATCGACCGTTGGATCGAGCGATCCAACGGTTAGGAGAGGGGCGGAAGTGGAGGGTGAGGATCAGATCGGCTGAGCGAAATCAAGGGCACAGGGCGTGCAACATGGCGGGTGCAGATCGAGGCACTAACGTGCGGTAGAGATGAAGTCTGGGGTTTCTATCGAAGGGCCCAGATATCATGCGAGATGGAGGGCGAGGATTGAGGGCTTCTGGAGATGATCGAAAGGCGGAGGCATCACCACGTGGCGCAAGGAGGGCGCGGCACTGGTGAGCGGTCCAGATGAGATCAGAGGTTTGATCGGGCAGCTGGAGATCATTGCGATGATGAACGGCTCCGATCAAGGGAGAGAAAGGGTGATCTGACGGTTGAGATGCAAGGGTGCGTGGCACGCAAAGAAGCGGGCTGCATGGCGTAATCAGAGGACGCCACGTGGCCTGCTCTGAGTGGCTGAGAAGAAGAAATGAATTTAGAGAGAAGGAGGCCGAATTCAGAAAAACTTAAAACATGAAAGTTGTAGATCTCGATGAGATCTACAAGTTTCATGTTGTCCAAAAACGAAAATGAGGTCAAATATGATACAAAAGTACAAGAGTACAAATATACATATATATAGTATACAAGAGGGCCCAAAAACCCAAGTTTTGCATACGAGCTCCGAATTGAGTGAAATTAGTCTCATTTTAAAGGTCTATGGATGTGTATTAATCGGAAGGTGAGTAGACCTAATTTGGAGTTTGTAAGAGAGATATATTGGCATTCTAAGGTACAGGGGGTTTGGGTCTTTATTGGGTATTTTACAAGATAGGGATTTTGGCCTTCTTACTAATAATATACACATTATAAGGAAGGTGTTATTTCATTTTGGAGGGGATATAAAATACAAATAATAAGGTGACTTATTGGTGGATATTTTAGGAGTGGATTTTACAAATGGATTGGCTTCTTATTTAATGAAAATATGAATGCTAAAATGCATATATTGTGGATTGATGCATGAATGCTATTTATGCAAGATAAAGGGAAATATGCTGCTAAAGACCCGGGGACAAAGCTCTATTTTCAACTTTGAGAGTGATGAATCACAGATTCATCAACCCCCTATACTTAAAACTTGCTCGTCCATGAGCAACTAAAATGAAATGCAAGAGTGAAATGATTTTGGGTTCCATACCAAGGTCATGAACAAAAGTTGAAAATAGAGCTTGACTCGATCTTTGGATTAATTGTGTGGCGGAACCTCATTGGGATCTGAACTTAAGACCTAACAGACTTCAAGTTCCACAAGTCTTCTATTCAAGACTCCTCAATAGTCAGGTCAGAACAAATCCCCAAACACACATTTCTGATGACTATGATTCTTACTTGTACTGTGTAAGTGAAATGTAACTCATCACATCAGAAATGGCTCAGAAACAGCCTCCTCTAAAAGGTAACTCAAATAATCCGGTCCAATAACTCTTTCCTCGAGGAGCGGGGTATTCCCTTCTAAGTTCAAGTGCAACCATCTCAAGAGGAGGGTGTAGGGAAAAGAATGGACGGTAGCCAGTGTAGCTACCTATCCTGGGATGCCTGATAAGTGTAGCCAAGTCATCCTGCTGCATTTTCTTTGCTAATATACATACTCTGACAGGTATTTTATTTTCACTTGAACCTGTCTTATTTTTCTGGAGTTTTTGCATTTTTTTCAAACTATATACAGTGAAGCATGTACATCATGAGTTTTTCCTCTTGAGTCAGTAGACTATCCCTCTTTTGAAGCATTATTGCAACCCACATTATCCCGTCTTTATATGTCAACACCACCGGACTAGGTTGACATGCACTACCCTCCCTAGAGGAGGATGGATGTTTCCACCCGTGTGCTACTCCAAGCTAAAGGATTCTACCTCCTCACCACCTCATCAATGAAGAGCTACGTGCATAGTGCTTGTCCAAGTTAGGTCATTATCTAAAAGAATCATGCGTGTGCATGAGATATTCTACTTAGACTGATTAAGATGACATGTGAACATAGACTTGTGGACTCAAAGAATTAAGTCACTTGACCTGAGAAATCTTAACTCCAGCTCCTATAAGGTTCCTCTAAAATTAGGTGGATTAAGGTCAAATCAAGTCCATCATCGATATCTACTCATAACTTGATTCAGAACCCACTAACTTTTCACCTTGCATATGCAAGATATGCGGATGAGATACAGATGACAAGCTATGTAGATGAAATGAAAGACTATTTTTCTTTCTTTTCTGATGTAGAGATGATATGCAGGAGTAAATAAGAAGCCTTTGAATTTTTCAAAATATTTTTTTTTCAAGAATTTGGTATACCTCCTATGTTACAAAAATTACAAGGGTTTTATAAGTATTATACAGATTATACAAGTGTATTTTACAAAAAAATTCTCCAAATTTTACCCAGCCCGTAATTATTGCGTAATATATACAAAAATATGTGAAAGTACGAGCTATGGGTAAAGTATATATGTAATATATACACGCCTCCCTATACTTAGCGTGTGCTATGTCCTCAAAGCACGAAAAGTGAGGAAAAAGACATAGCTCGTTCTAGGCGTAAGAGAGCCAAAAGGACGAAAATGTAAAGAAGTCGTCCTACCCCCCCATACTTAGGCTCTAGCATCCTAAGTGTAGAAGAAGGTAACAAATGGGGGGGACGAGGTCAAGAGGAGAAATGGATGAACATATACACGACGGGCATCGGTCCCCCCTTTACTTAGGCTAAGGTCAGCCTAAGTATAGGACATGAGTGAGAATGAGGATCGATGTGATCTGGAGGATGTACAGAGAACATACTCAGGTGGCTCATCCCCCCTATACTTAGGATCTGGTCATCCTAAGTATAGTCTAAGATGGCGATCAATGAAGCTGGGATGAGTTACTAGAGTCGCAGGGGAAAAATGACAGAATGTACAGGAATGATGGATATATACAAGGGTGTCAGTCTGAATCTTTCAAGTTGCTGCTGATGGCTAGAGCTCAATGTTGCAAGGTCTCATGCGCGGCTCGATGTGTATCTGTTGAATCTGTCTCGCGCATGAATACAATATCCTCAACATGGACTAACTGCTCATTGGATTCGACGAAGTGCTTCAATAGCTGTCCATTCACTAGGAATGTCGGTGCATCATCTGCGAGATCTGAGATCTCGACACATCCACTATCGTGCACCGTACGGATGATGAATGGGCCAGTCAACTTGGACTTCAACTTGCCTTGGAAGATCTTCAGCCTAGCATTAAACAACCATACCATTTGTCCAGTAACAAAGGTCTTTCGTCTGATATATCTATCGTGCCAACGCTTAACCTTGTCCTTTTACACCAAACTGTTGTTGTATGTGCGGTTTCTGACTTCCACAAGCTCATTCATATCCATTTCTATCTGCTTCTGCCCAAGGTGCGTGTTCCAGTTGACCTTCTTGATTTCCCATTCTGATTTATGCACTAACTCTGCGGGCAAATGGCATGGTTTTCCGAATACCATTCGGAATGGGGAGGTTCCTAACGGTGTCTTGTAAGCTGTCCTATATGCCCATAGGACTTTATCCAAGATCTGAGACCAGTTCTTCTTGTCTGGGCAGACAAGCTTTTGCAATATAGTTTTCACCTCCCTATTCGACACCTCATCCATACCATTAGTTTGTGGGTGGTAGGGACTGGCGACACGGTGTTCGATGCCGTAGTCCTTCAAGAGTTTCTTCACCTCTCGATTTACAAAGTGGCTACCCCCATCTGATATCAACACTTTAGGGATCCCGAACATAGAGATAATATGCTCTCTGATGAATTTACAGACAGTCCTGCTGTCTGCGGCTCGGGTCGGGATAGCCTCCAACCACCTGGATAGGTAGTCTACCGCAAGAAGGATGTACTCGAACCCGTGTCTAATAGGGAATGGGGCCATGAAATCGATGCCCCAGGCATCAAAGACATCACAAATGATGACATGCTGCGTCGGCGTCTCATCCTTGGAACCAACGGTTCCTCCCATTCTCTGGCATACTGGACATGACTTCGCAAAGGTGATGGCATCGTGAAACAAAGTCGGCCAGTAAAAGCCACACTGAAGTACCTTCCATGCGGTCCTCTTCCCGGATTGGTGTCCTCCTTCCTCTTAGCTATGGCATAAAGAAAGGACACTCTGGTATTCCTCCTGAGGAATACACCATCTCCAGACACAATTCGGTCCTTCAAAGAAAAGGATCAGATCCTCCCAATGATATTGTCTAGCATCCAACTTCAGTCGGTCGATGTGTCTCTTAGGCCAACCTTCAGGAACCTACTTGGAGATAAGATAGTTCATGATGTTGGCATACCATGCGAGTGAGTCGACAACAAAATTCGACTCATCAGGGAAGGAGTCTCGAATAGGTGAATCCTCGGAAGTATTAAGATCTTCGAGACGAGAGAGATGATCGGCTACTACGTTCTTCTTTCCTGGTTCATCACGAATATCCAAATCAAACTCCAGGATAAGTATAATACACCGAAGAAGACACGCCTTTGCGTCCTTCTTTTCCATCAAGTATCGTAGCGCCGTGTGGTCAGTGAACACAATAACCTTGGATCCAATTAAATGAGGTATGAACTTGTCCAAGGCAAACACTACCGCAAGCATCTCCTTTTCTGTAATTGTACAGTTACGTTGAGTGGTATCAAGCACTTTGCTTGCGTAGTGGATTGCAAACAGGACACCATCCCTCCTTTATCCTAACACAGCCCCAATAGCAAAGTATGAGGCATGCATCATGATCTCAAAAGGTAGAGACCAATATTGGGATTGTAGGATCGGGGCGTCCATGATCATCCCTTGCAATAACTTAAAGGCTTCAAGACATTTGTGATCGACAATAAACTCCATGTCCTTGCCTAAAATCTCAGTTAGCGGTCGGGCAATCTTAGAAAAATCCTTGATGAATTTTCGATAGAATTCGACATGCCCGAGGAACGACCGCAATTGCTTAACGTTGGTTGGTGGCTGGAGTCGTCTGATCACATCCACCTTGGTAGGGTCAACTTCCATTCCTCTCTTGGAGATGACGTGCCCCAACACAATGCCCTCCGTCACCATGAAGTGACTTTTCTCCCAGGAAAGCACCATATTAACCTCACAACAGCGTTTGAGGACTCGGTCCAGATTCCTAAGACAGGAATCAAAGGAATCACCGTGGACTGAGAAGTCATCCATGAAGACTTCCAGGAATTCACCGACCATTTTGAGGAATACGGCAATCATGCACCTTTGAAAAGTACCTCGAGCATTGCATAACCCAAAGGGCATGCGCCTGAAAGCATAGGTACCAAAGGGGCATGTGAACGTAGTCTTTTCCTGGTCCTTCGGAGCTATGGCTACTTGATTGTAGCCCGAGAACCCATCCAAGAAACAGAAGAATTCTTTCCCCGCTAGTCTCTCTAGGATCTGATCAATGAAAGATAGGGGGAAATGATCCTTCTTCATCGCAGCATTCAGGCGTCTGTAATCCACATAGACGCGCCATGACGTGGGCACTCGCGTCACGATCTCCTCTCCGTCCTCATTGGTGTTCGTTTGAATTCCCGACTTCTTTGGAACAACATGGATTGGGGCCACCCATTTAGAGTCAGAGATGGGATAGATGAAACACGCGTTGCACCATTTCTCTATCTCCTTATTCATTACCTCTCGTAAATTTGGATTCAAATGATGTTGGAATTCACGAGAGGGTTTGGCTTCATTCTCCAAGTAGATATGGTGCGAACACAGAGCAGGATTTATCCTGTGGAGATCGGAAATGCACCAGCCTATTGCCTTGCGATTTTTCTCCAGGATCTCTAGGAAGCAAGATTCCTACTCCTCGATCAATCACGAACTGATGATGACCGGATATTTCTTCTCCTGACCCGCAAGAAAGGCATATTTTAGCGTTGTGGGTAAAGGTTTGAGCAGGTAATGTGTGATCGTCTAGGAAATCTGGCTCAATCAAATCTGGTTCAGTGTTGAAAGTGGCTGGATCTATCTCTGTAATTGCTGCCAACAAATTATTCGGCTCTAGAGTTAGATTGTCAAAGGTCTCCATGCAATCTGCAAAAGCCATGTCCGACTCATCATCCTCATCTTCTGATTGTCCTAAAGAGAGAACGAGTGACAGGCCCAGCTGGGCCTCTAAGTCATCGAAGATGTAGGGGGATGCAGGTTTTGAGCTGTACTTGTCTCTGAGGACCTCGCAAACTGACTCATGCACAAGATCATCTCTGGAGGGGAGGGACTCATCGGTGCTGGCTGGGTTCTGTCTCCATGGCTCAACTGTGTCTACATGGTCCCAGTCTGCTTCAGTTGAAGAGTACTCGGTACTGGATTCGGAATCCGGTCTTTGCCATCTGGTTTGCTTCATCTCAAGTTCCTCATCTCCGCCTGGAGTTTGGAACTGGATCTTCCCGATCTTGTAATCAAACAAGGTCCCCACTGTCCTGAGGAAGGACCTGCCTAGGATGATCTGGGAATCTCTTCAATTACGAGGGGTTTCCATATCTTGGACAGTAAAGTCCACCATGTATTCTTGACCCTCAACTTTGATGACAACATTCCTCAATTCTCCTTGGGACCTCTGGGTTGATTTATCAGTGAACTGCAGTAGGGCTCTAGATTTCCTAAGAGGTCTGAGATTAAGCCACTCATAGAGGGTTGTAGGCATTAAGTTTATTGAGGAGCCGTTGTCTAGGAGAGTGCGTGCAAACGCAATGTCATCGACATGACTCACTACATAATGTGCACCCATGTCTATTTGTTTCCTTGGAAACGAGTTCTTTATTGCACAAGTCGTGGCTACTGACAGAACGTGTTTCTCAACACGGCTTTTGGTCTTCCTGCTAACCCTAGTAGGTGTGCATCTCACCTTAAGGTATTTATGAAATGCAGGTGTTATTTCCACATACTTGTCAAAGAGGATTGTGACCTTGATATGTTTATTGCAAAACTCTGCCATCTCAGGGTCATCTTTTTGGATTTTTTAGTTTTCTTCTTTCCACCCTTAAGAGCTCGGGGGAAAGGGATTATTGAATCCAACTCAGCTTCTGAAACTGAAATGTTTTCATTCAAAGCGGGAACTGAGTTCTGTACAAGACTCGGACTCTGAAACAGACTCGGACTCTGACTCTGACTAAAAGGAAAATGCTGCTACGAAACCGGTGATACGTCGTCCGTGACTTCTGGACGGTCCTCCTCAGATGGAGGTGTGGGCTCTTCATCGGTTTCGGTGGACTCTCTACTGGTGCGGGTTCGTTGCTTCTTCGAGGACCCTGAATTCCTCTTCTTCTGCCAGTGGTGGTGATGGTGGTGTTGCTCCTCTTCTGCCTCCAAGTTCTCCCCAGGTAGAGACTTGGCAGCTTCTTCCTCCGGTGCCCGTGCCCGATCAGGTACGATCACGATCCTTCCGCTCCTGAGGGACATATGGTTTACATTATCATATGAAAGGATCTCATGTTCAGATAAAGAATTATCTGAATAGTGTACCTGATAACGAGGTCAGTTTTGGCCTTGAGTTAAGCTATTCGAGTTGGCCTGAACATGGGAAGGAATTGGGGTCTTTGGTGTCATTTGTTGATCCTGGGTACGAGAAACACGACCCAGATCGGTTCTCATATCCAGACAGTCATTCTGGATCTATTGGACCTTATCAGACAGGGTCTGGATCACCAAGGTGAGGGACTCCAATTCGGTGGGCTGGGCTGGCTGATGTTGACTTGCAGATGAGGTTCTGTACTGGCCCTGATGGCCATGCTGATGGGGTGGACTTTAGTCGAATGTAATCCTACCCAACCCTAGGATGACTAAGGTTGTTGCAAACCAGCTCGAAGTATCCGAGGAAGGCATATGGTTCTTCATTTGCATTTCCATTAAACTTCGTAAGAAGGCTAAGGAAGTGGGGCTTGAGCTTGAATGCTTCTCGGGGAACCGCTGGTGCCAACAAACTGTGCATCTCATTCTCTACTGGGTTATAGGCATCGACCATTGGTCGGTCGATTCCTCCTACTGCAATGATCTGTCCCATTCTTGTTGTAAGATCTGCATTCTGTTGTTCGGCTGTGGTGAGGCGATTAAGGATTTATCGCAACGGGTCCTCATCCGGTGGCTGCTTAGGTGGCATCTTGTCCTCTAGTCCTGGGTATGAAACATGGTCTGTGTTAGAGGACAAATCAAGGAAGGGATTCTTATCGAGGCGATCGTCTTCCTTGGTAAGTTCAGAGGAGAGGAAAGGGTTGGTTTGAGAGTAACCACCCTGTGTGTGAGGGATCCAAAACTCAAGAGGGTCATGAGTTCTGGGTGGTCCAACTTGTGCTTGGGCCGGTGAAGATGAGTATCGTGGGGGGTTCAAAGAGAGATTGGCAAATAAGGAGTCGATATCCCCCCAGTCACTCATCTTGGTTTGGCCAGAAGAATCGGGAGTTCTAAATGAAGATAGGATTTGACTTCTACCTGAAGCAAGCAAGCTTCAATCCAAAACCCTGGATTCACACTCAACACAGTGAAGGACCCGGAACCGAGTCCAATTAATCTTGTTAATTTTAAGTGTGATTTTCAAGCAAGATAGCAAGGAGTTATGCGGCCTGTAGGGAAGTCGGCTCAGAGCCAGATGCGTCTTCCCTGTTCAACCTGTCGCCTAAGATACCATCGGTCCTTCCTTTCTTCGCTCCTATCCCAAGTTGATGGATTCAAAGACCTGCCCCTATCTACCTGCAAGCAGGCAGAGGCTGACAAGGCCGGAACTTCACATCGAGGGGTTACTGGAAACTTGTCGCGAAGTACCGTAATTTCACCCCTATCTACCTGAGACAGGCGGAGGCTAATTGGTACTAGTCAGTGAACCTTAATAATTCAACTTGAGATATTTGCTAGGATTAATCAGAACGTGATATGGAAGGCCGAGATTTGGGCTCTGCCTTAATGTGTTCACACACACTCAAGTACCCTCACTCAGCCTGAAAACAAGGTCGGGGATTAGTCTCCTGCAAGAAGATTTTCCAATTTTATTTATTTTTTTGATCAATAATGTTAACAGTCCCGATTTCAAGTTAAGTTATCACTTGTTAGACCAACCATACAGCACGCCTATCGTTCATTCCCAATTTTCGTTTAACTTAAGTTTGAAAAATAGAGAGGGGGAAATCGAGAAAAGCCGATGCACGTAAAACAATTATGCTTATGCTGAGTGAAGAATACTTACATCGATCCCTTTTCTTTTATGCAGGATGCAAAACAGAATTGAAATCTTTTTACACTACATGCAAATGCAGACGAAAAAAATCCACTCATAGACAAGTAGTTCTATTAGCGAGTGAAGCACAGGTTGATTTGACTAGTTCTGCGATCTAGGTGCGTCTTTTAAGTGTATTGTGTGGTCCTAAAGATTTACGAGTGCAAGCAAATCCTAGAGTGGCTCGAGGAGTCGATAGTTAAAGCCTAATCTACAATTCAATCCACACAACACAAGGGGGACATAGTTCCACTATGTTTACACACGCGAGAACCCAAACGGGAACCGCTGGAAATAATGCAAAAAAAAAAATGAAAAAGAAAAATACAAGTCCTCTCAAATCACTCAAAGAATTAAAATGTAGATTCCTTGAAGCATCTTCGACTCCTCACGTTCTTCGCACAAAAATAGGTTGAGGTCCTATAGAGAACGACAAAAAAAATAAAAAAAATTAAAGTACAGAAAATATTCACAAGAAAACTGGAGATCAAACTACCCGGGGATAGAAAGTCAAACACTCAGAAATTATTGCAAATTAACCTAAGCCGTGCCTCCTCGGCAACGATGCCATTTTGAACAACGTCTCACTACACTTATAATTTAATCAAATTAATGGTCAAATTAATGAATTGTCGTTCGTTGTAGTCGGAAAATAAGAGCAAATAAAAAACCACTTTAATTTTAGATGATTTAAACGCAAGCGGCAAATTTTTTTACGTGTGCAAGCCCAAGGTCGAACTAAGGGAGGCAGTTGTCTCCTTTGGTAGATTTTAAGCAAGTTCCAAGGTTTGATTTTCAGGTGATTTTTTGGTCTTTTTCTATATATTTTATGCAAGAAAGAAAAGACACATGCACAATCAAGCCAGTTTACAAGTTAATTCAGATAAGTGATCAAATCAAGTTCAAAAATTATGAAACTTGGCCAGATGATGAAATGCAATGAAATTAAGCTACTCTAATTTTCTTGGATTTTCTGACACTAAATAAATTTACTTCGAATTAAGAATGAATGCAAGGTGATTTTAACTAAATTAATTTTAATAAATATCAAGTCACAATATTTTTAAAAATAAAAATTATCCTAGATAGATCTGAAGGAGAGGAATCCCGGAAAATTATTAAACCTAAATTTCTATGTGAAATGAACCTATTAAAAATTAATTAAGAAAATCACTAAATGATTTATTCAGGCTTCGGGATGAGTGCAAATGTGATGATTTTTTTATACAATGTGAACTTAATTAACCTAGATCCAATGTGGGGATTTTTGGAGTCACAGAGAAATTACTATGAATTAAAAGGCATAAATGGGCAAAATGTAACAAAATTCAACTAATTAATTAATAGAAAAATCCACTGATCTTACAAAAAAGTGCCAAGTGCCACATATGAAAGAGGACAAAGTAAGCTACACAATGCAATTTTCAAACTTAAAAAAATGATTTAAAATGAGTGCCTAAATATACGTGTAAAGACAGGGGCCTAAATGCAATTAAAGGAAATAAAATTGATAAATGTAAAACGTGCTGATAGGGACCAATATGCAATTACCTATAATGCTGAGGGTGTGGATGCAATTTTCCCACAAAACACGTGCTCCTCACGTGGGGTCTCTTGGTAGGGACTGAAATGCAAATATGGAAACTACTAGGGGCCTCGCTGCAAATTACCTTGGTTGCACGTGTAGATCACGTCGGGGTCCCATGCTCGGTGGTCTTCGGAGGCTCAAATCGAGGCTCGGTTGGCCCTGGAGGCTCGGACCTAGCTCGGAGTAGCTTTGGGGGATCCGAGCCTAGTGTTCGGGGAAGAGGCTCGGATCTGGCGACGTGGCTCGATCAGATGCGTAGGATCCGCCTGATCCTACGGCTGCGGGATGTGGGCGACGTGGCGTATTCCTGATCGTTCGATCAAGGAGATCGAACGATTGCATTTCTTCTTCCTCAACCGCCCCGCCGCCTCCTGCGACGGAGAAGGCTGGGCTCCGGCAAAGGGAGCCTGACTCCGCCTCGTCCTCTGGGAATCGGTGAAGCTCGCCGGAGGCTCCCAAGTAGCTGGGAAGACTCCTAGAGGTGTCGGGGATCCTCCAGTGATCTCAGAAGCGGCTGAGAGGCTCTAGGGAGCGGTGGCAAAGAAGCTCGAGGGCAGCTCCGATGAAGTTCCGGCCAGTCGAAGTGAATGTACCTGTAGGGGGTTAGCAGTATAGCCGAGGCGTGCAACGTGTACGTGGAGTGATCGGGAGTGAGGTGTGAGGCCTGAGCGGCGAAATGGAGGTCCGATGATCGAGCTCCACCAAGGTGGCGGAGCTGGCATTGGTGAGAAGTGAAGTGCGTCGTCGGAGGAAATGGAGTGTAGCATTGGTGAGAAGTGAAGCGTGGGCCGTGTAGTGGTGGTGTCAGGAGGCAGAGATGGTGGTCGACGTGACACCCAAAATTGAAAGGGGGCGACCCCTTGCGCACGGTGGAAGACGTTGGTCGTGGGGTGTGCGGGAGGTAGACAACAAAGCATCGACCGTTGGATCAAGCAATCCAATGGTTAGGAGAGGGGCGGAAGCAGAGGGTGAGGATCAGATCGGCTGAGCGAAATCAAGGGCACAAGGCGCGTCACGTGGCGGGTGCAGGTCGAGGCACTAACGTGCGGCGGAAATGAAGTCCGGGGTTTCGATCGAAGGGCCCAGATATCATGCGAGATGGAGGACGAGGATTGAGGGCTTCTAGCGATGATCGGAAGGCAGAGGCATCGCCACGTGGCGCAAGGAGGGCGCGGCGCTGACGAGTGGTCCAGATGAGATCAGAGGCTTGATCGGGCTGCTGGAAATCATTGCGATGATGAACGGCTCCGATCAAGGGAGAGGAAGGATGATCTGACGGTTGAGATGCCAGGGCGCGTGATGCGCAAAGAAGCGGGCCGCGTGGCGCAATCAGAGGGCGCCACGTGGCCTTCTCTGAGTGGTTGAGAAGAAGAAATGAATTTAGAGAGAGAAGGAGGCCGAATTTGGAAAAACTCAAAACATGAAAGTTGTAGATCTCGATGAGATCTACAAGTTTCATGTTGACCAAAAACGAAAATGAGGTCAAATATGATACAAAAATACAAGAGTACAAATATACATATATGTAGTATACAAGGGGGCCCAAAAACCCAAGTTTTGCATACGAGCTCCGAATTGTTGAAATTAGTCTCATTTTAAAGGTCTCTGGATGTGTATTAATCTGAAGGTGAGTAGACCTAATTCGGAGTTTGTAAGAGAGATATATTAGCATTCTAAGGTCCAGGGGGTTTGGGGCTTTATTGGGTATTTTACAAGATAAGGATTTTGGCCTTCTTCCTAATAATATACACATTATAAGGAAGGTGTTATTTCATTTTGGAGGGGATATAAAATACAAATAATTAGGTGAGTTATTGGTGGATATTTTACGAGTGGATTTTACAAATGGTTTGGCTTCTTATTTAATGCAAATATGAATGCTAAAATGCATATATTGTGGATTGATGCATGGATGCTATTTATGCAAGATAAAGGAAAATATGCTGCTAAAGACCCGGGAACAAAGCTCTATTTTCAACTTTAAGAGTGATGAATCACAGATTCATCACCTATCTATGGAGACTTCGAGCTTCACCCACATACCATTCAGCTACTGCCCAAGTTTCACGGGCTGGCCACCGAAGAACCTCACCTCCATCTGCAAGAGTTTGAAATGATATGCAGTACAATCCATGACAGGGTGGTGACTGAGGACACCATCAAAATGATAGCCTTCCCGTTCTCCTTGGTTGATAGAGCAGCCTATTGGCTGAAACATTTGGGGAGTACATCGACACTTGAGAGCAACTTCGGAACGAACTTGCGGGTTTTCATATTTCATTCTAGTCCAAGAACTTTTCTATTAAGTGTAATATTTTTGGAAAAATTGCAGTTAAGCCCCCAGGTTTTTGCTAATTGCACTTAGGTCCCCCAAGGCGTGCACATACCACGTGCGAGGGGAGGGGATATTTGCGCTTGTACCCCTGCGGGTTTTGGAATTTGTATTTGGTCCTAGAATTTTGTTTATTAGTTATATTATTTGTGGAAAATTGCACTGTGGCCCTTGAATTTCTGGATAATTATATTTATGCCCTTACTAGTGTTGATTTTTCTATTTGTTGTCTCTATTTATTTCACACAACTATAAAATCCCAAAAATTACGAAAAAATAACATAAGTTCCTGTTGTATTGTAGTTTAACGTTATATTTTTAGTTTGCATTTTTTTGTATTTTCATATTTATAAAAATTCAAAAACATGCATTTTTGCTACTCTTTGCATTAGAAAATACCAAAAAAATATTAAAACCACATCAAAAATTCTAAGAAAATTACCTCTTGTGTGTTTCTGCATGTTTTAACTTCTATCCAAAAATCACTAAAAATTTCAAAGAAAACCCTTAAAAATAGCAAAACTCTTAAAAAATTCATAAAAATCCTAAAAATTCCATACAAATCCTAAAAATGTAATTTTTGTCTCTGATTGTTCTTTGATTTATTAGCTTTAATTTAAAAATAATTTGAGTAATTTTGGATTATATTTGCTATTTTTCATCCACATTTTTGTTTCAATCGCTCTATTTTATCCACTGTTTTCAGTATTTTTGCCTTTAAAAATACTAAAAAAATTGGAAAAATTTAGAAAAATCACAAAAACATTATAAAATAATAAAAACCCAAAAAGATTTTATTTCCTGGTTTTTGCTTATTTTTGCTTATTTTTCTCTATATATTATATCTCCTTTTCCTTCTTTGTATATACATTCTATTAAAAGAAAAGAAAATATAAAAAAATACAAAATACAAAAAGAAAATACTAAATCAGTAAATTAAAAATCAAAAGAAAAATAAAAAAGAAAAAAATTATTAAAAAATTAAAACCCACAAAAATAGCACAATTGTAGGCAGCTGATCACTTTCACATTTTGAGCATTTTTGCCCTGTTCTGTCCTGCTTGCTCCCTGATTCGACACTCTACACATACTTGCACTATACAGACCTATTATAGAGTATAATAAAATTCCACATATTGCTTTTCATTACTTGATTGTTGTTGTTGGTTAATTATTGATTGAATTGGGATTTATCGAGGGTCGCCACATCGACTTTGTCTCCGCCTTGTGTGAGACATTTAGACCCTTGTATTTCTTGGTCCATCAATATAGAAGAGGAGTGGATGTATAAAGGTTAAGAAGGTCGAAAGCGAACCTTCTTGCTGGACTGCCGAGGTATGGATTTGACAAGGTGTAGGATCGACCAAGAATGTATCCTTAGCAGTTTCGGATTGTGCAGACCTAAACCGGTTATTAGAAGTAGTGTGGTCATGTCCAGCCTGGGAATTCTCGCAAACATCAAAGTACAATGGCTCGAAATCATTATCAGAAAAAGTAGGATCAATTTCAGCCTGGCGAGCCTCTACTGGATCATCATCTTTATCAAAAGGCCAAAGTTCCTTTATGAAAGCAATCAAATAAAATTTTGCCTGATCGGTCTCATCTGAATCAGGGTGAATAGGAACGGACTCATCAGTGGAAGTAGTCGAATCATGTCTGTCATGTCTAGTCTTAGATTCTGCCTTACGCTCTAGGGTGTCTATCGTGTAAATCCCACAGATGTCATCAATGCATCTCCACATACCAGAAGGGGGAACTCCAAGGTCTATGCTTTCCGAGTCTTCCTCATTCAAGAGGAATTCTTGGGTTTCCTTATTATCCAATATATAACAAGAATCTATGATGTTATCATCGAGGTCAGATTCCTTGGGGTTGGCTAACACGGGTGGGCTCTCATGGGATGCATGTCTCTGGTCAGTAATGGGTGTAGTGATCAACACATTGCTCCCTACATCAGAACGGAAGCAAATCTCTCCTGAACCATAATCAATAACGACTCCCGCAGATGCAAGAAAAGGTCGTCCCAGGATGATTGGAGGGTGCTCCACAGGGGTGGAGGTCTCCATGGGCATTACAACAAAATCCAAAGTGAAATTTATGCCCTGAATAAGAATGACAGCGTTTTCTAGAATACCCTTCGGCCTCTTGATAGATTCATCAGCAAATTGAACTATCATCCTGGTTTTCTTGAGAGGCCCAAGATGAAGAGATTGTACAATAGAGAAGGGTATTATATTAATTGAGGAATCACCGTTAAGGAGAGTGTTATCACAAGAATAGTCAGATACGGAGCAACTCACAAGAGGTGTGGCAGTGTTCCCTTTCTTAAAATACAAACGGTCAAAGATGGCGTAGGCAGTGGCCATGGTTAAGGTGTGACGCTCAGATCTTCTCCTTCACTTTCTCTTCTTATGTTGAGGAGTAGATAAATCTGTCATGGCCTGTTGAAGTGGGGCTTTACTAATCTCATGAAGGGTGGCCACCACTTCGGGTTCAGTCAACATTTTTTTGAATTTTTGGACCTCCTCCATACAAGGGAGGAGATTAGAATTAGCATATACACAAGGATTGCCGAGAGCAGTCTGTATAGTGGCATCCTCGGGGTCACGGTTGGGACATGTGGTGGGTAGATGTGTGGGTAAATGATCGGGCATTTGGGTCCTCTTCTCACAAAATGAATCAATAATGTGTCTCCCAGAATATTTTTGGATTTTTAAAATTTTCTCATTTTTTTTGTATTTTGGGCGATTGCAAGCTCTCATGATTATACTCATGTGAATCCATATCCTCAAATAGTGGAGTGCCATTTTGGCTCGTATTTATGTTAAATAGATTGCTAATCCTCAAATTCATATCCTCCATCATCTGGTTCAGTGTCTCAAGTGTGGAAATCGTGAAAGGTGACTCCAAAATCCCAGGATCGGGTGGGTTGAATAAGGGTGGGTGAAAATCGAAGTCCTCCGATTCCTAAAATAATGGGTAAGGCGGATATGCACAAAAATCAGGAGGAAAGTCCTCCTGGAAAAAGGAAGGTGGATCGTCTAGAGAGTACAAGGTATCCGCGAAGATCGGATTAAAATAACTCCAGTCGGCCATCTTCGAAACAAAATACGGGGATCGAGAGAACACGAGGGTCAAGTCAAAAGATATAGAGAAAAAGGCGCAAATGCACAGAAGGATCGAGTATGCACACAAGCAATCAAACACAAAATAAACCCCCAGTTCACCAATTCTATACAAAGTGAAGACCATGAAGGTTCGGTCAATTATCTTGTCAATTTTAGAGTTTGGTGATAATACATTATATCAGAGCGATTAAAGCGAGCAGTTAGGAACCGAATGCTCTCAGGAGACTGGCCTAATCTCAAAGTTAGATCTTTCCTAGCCAGTATGATTTGCGGACCATTTACCGACTACTCGATCAATTCAATCTGTTAAGGATGCCGCGGGCCGCTTTACCGGCTACCAGAGAGATCCTCACTAGAGAACGACTAACCCAAGATAGTAGTATGAAATGAGTTCGGGCGTGGTTCTATCCTTGTGTGCGGGTCGGTCTCTCTCTACATACAAACCAACAATGGGGTGGTTACTCTTCCCAAAATAATGATTATTCATTGTGTTTATTGTAGGGTCGAGTTTTCTTTAGCAGTCACGTATTTTAGGCTATTGTCACTTGGTTAAAATATTTTCAAAGAATCGCCTACTGAGTGTCCAATTTCCTTTTTAACTTATGTGAGTGAAAACAAGGAAGGATATTGGAAATGCCAATGCGTGATTAAAAACAATGATTCATGCATGGGTTAGAGATGTGTACCTTATCGCCAACACTCTACATGCAAGTGATCCGCGCAGAATTGAAATACAGAAAAATAAACTAACCTATATGCAAATGCAAGTGAACCATCCTAGATGATACCTTCTATTAATGGGCAAGAACAAGTTAATTTGACTAAGTCCAAATTACGCTCTACTC
Organism: Ottelia alismoides; assembly: GCA_037367405.1. Taxonomy (NCBI): domain Eukaryota; kingdom Viridiplantae; phylum Streptophyta; class Magnoliopsida; order Alismatales; family Hydrocharitaceae; genus Ottelia; species Ottelia alismoides. Next base: position 1,249,753 of record JAZKJV010000640.1, on the reverse strand, counting down.
TATAGCTACAAAAATTCTTGTTTAGGGTGCTTGGACCTACTTAATTACCTGGCTCAAGCAAATTAATTAAAGCAATCAAGTGGTAGCTCACGAAATCCGTGAGAAATAAAGAAAAATAAGGCGATAAAAACAAAACTGGTGAGGTCCCCAAGTGCACCAGAACTTGGTGATACAGACCCCGCAACAAATGAATGTTCGTTTACAAGAGTTCAAATGCTAGAAAAGGAAAACTCTCTCTCTCTCTCTTTAATTTTTTTTCAATTATTCTTCTCGTCTTCTCACGCTATCCTGTAGCTTGGTGAAGAATCAAGCCGCCTCCGTGGCGCTTGGGTGCTTCGGCTCTCCTAGGATCGCCTCCTTCGCTTTGCGGGCCCTCACAAGAAAAAGAAAAGAGAATGTGTAAGAAACATAATTATCAAATATGAAAAGGAAAAAATGAAATGAAACAATGAATATAAACAATGAAGTGAATGGCAAAAATGTAAAAAGATATTTACAACCAAGAATAGCAGGTCAAAAGAGAAACCTAACTACCCTCGTAGTGCCTCCCCCGCAACGGCGCCATTTTGTTATCTCTCGGTAAATTTGGGGTTTTTGATTTTTTTATTTCCCCGGCAACAACGCCAATTTGTTAAGCCAGGAAATCTCAAGGATCAGAAATTAATGATAAATAAGTCATTGCTATCCCCAAAAATCGCGTGACAAACAAATTTTTTTATTTTTGCTACTTATTAACCTATATAGCAGACATGGTCGAATTCAGGGAGGCTACAAATCCCAAGAGTTTTTCAATTAATCAAGAATTAATTTAGAGAAAACAGGAATCTCAAAGGATAACTATCCTTGGTTTTTGTGATTTTCTATATTATTATTTTTTTAATTTTTTTAATTCTAATTTTTTTATATTTTCTGATTTTTAAATTTTTAGTGATTTTTCATTTTGCAATTTTTTATTTTAAAAAATAATGGAGCAATATTCACAAGATCAAAAATACGCACACCAACTATTTTTCTGTAAATTTTCAATTTATAAAAAATGCTCAGAAAAATTTAGAGAAAAAAATTTTATGTTTTAAAAGTTTTGAAATGTTTTTGGGAGTTTTTGTGAAATTTTCAGATGTTTCTCTATTTTTTAAAAATCAAACAGTGAGAAAATACAAAATTGTGCACAACCTGGAGTTATTTGCAACTTAAAAATATTTTAATTTCCCAAAACTCCTGGTAATTATTTTTATGACAAACTATATGCAAATATCTACAAACAGGAACTCACTATTTTTGGATTTTTGTAGAATTTTCTGTGATTTTTATAAGATTTTTAGTTTTTTTAGGTTTTATAAATAATTAATGCACGAAATTTGCACAGAAATTAAAAGACAATGAAATAAAACTACCCTTATTTGTTTTTGAATTTTTGGAGTTATTTTCGATTTTTTTATGAATTTTTGAATTTCAGGTAGAGAAAAATGGCATTGTTTTGATTTTTTAATAATAATAAATGACAATAAAAATTGATGAAAAACTTATGCAATGATAAAAACTACAACAGGAACATACATAATTTTTTGAGACCATTTCGAACAATAAAAATATTTATTCTTATGAAAAGATCATGCAAATTTAAAGTCTAGAAATGAGGGACTAAAATGCAATTATTCAATGTTTCTGCATCAAAAATAACATCAATAACATGTGGAGAGAAACATGCAATTTACCCCAAGGTACACGTGCGACGCGCGTGCAAAGCTCTGGAGTGCAGGGGCTATTTTGTGATTTCCAAAACTTACAGGGGTTGGTTTGATATTTTTCCAATTTTTAATGCAAACCCCTTAGATTTCTCTGGCTCTGCGGTTCCTCAAGGAATGAGAGGTGCCGCCGCTGCTTGTTCAAGAGGATGGAGGGGGCGGTGGCGCACGAGCGTTTTGCGGCAGCGAGGATTTCCTAGAGGTGCGCGCCCCAATGTGGCAATGGCATGGACGGGAGGAGGCGCGGAGAAGCACTGCCGCCTGCAGAGGAGGAGGTTGGGGCTGGTTAGGGGAGGCCCGTGTGCGGAGGAATCGGCTGGGAGCCCAGATCTCCACGACGTAAGGAGCAGAGGAGGGAGGAGTCGGCTGCGAGGCACCACATTGGAGGATGCGCAGGCGGGCGACGCTGTGGGAGCACAGGCGCAGGAAGCTGAGGGATGCGGTTACTAGATCTTCAAGAGTTGGTGATAGGCGTGACTGCTTCAAGTGGAGGAGATATATGGCGGCTGCTGCGGCCAACGGCTGGAGGTGGCTGAGGACGGGGGCCCGTACAGGAGGGTTGGCGACAGAGGGGCGTGCGCTGTTGGTGGTGTGGGCGACGACTATGGCCGCAGTGGCTTCATTTTTTTTAATTTTTAAATTAATTTTTTTGTTTTATTTTTGTAAGCAGTAATGAAATAAAAAAACCTTTTTTTATATTTTTATATTTTGTATTTTTTATCTTGCAAAAACAATGTTAGAGAAAAAGAAAACAAAATTTTTTGTATATTTTTTATTTATTTACTAATCAGAAAATGAACGGGGATCCAGAGAAAGTGAAAGGAATTGAATTCGATTCTCCGACCATCGTGCGTGGTTGGAGTTGATAGATCGTGGAAGATAGAAATTGAATGCAGAGAGATCAGAACGTGAGATGAAAAATCGAGTCAAAGCGGATCAAATCATTATGAAAATATTTTTTTTATAATATCTAGAGAAACAAAATACGATGAAATAAAAATGCGGCAAATGAAACTAAGATTAATTTAGATAAAAAAATGAAGAAATAATAATGGATCTCACCTTAGGAGCGAAAATAATGATCGCAATCGCCTCGACGAGGCCGACGCGCTGTCACCGGACGGCTCGGAGGCTAGGCACCTTTCTCGACGAAAATTTCTGTCAGAGATCAGACTCCTCTCCCAAAGATTGATCAAGTTGGAATGATGGAGAAGGAGCCATATAAATAGAAATGATGGAGAATGAAATTTAAATTTTTGAATTTTTGATTGAAGAGATAAGAGAGATGAAAATTGAAATGAGATAAAGATAAAGAGAGATAAAGCTATTTACAAAATTAACTATTTTTTTTAATTTTCATCACTTTATTTATTTGATATAAAAATGTTATTTTTTATTTTTTATGGTAGTTAATTGAGAATAGCAACTATATACATATACTATATACATATATGACATTATATATAAGGGTGAATGAGGAAATCAACTTTTTTTGTTTTAAAAAATTAAAAAATTTTATTTGTATTTTTATTTTAAATAATTAGTAAAAATATTTACAAATATATACAAATACAATATGTACAAAATACATGGGAAAATTGCACAAACCACACCGGAAAACCAACTTTTTACTCGTAACTCCAAATATTATGATTATACAACCATTTTAAAGATAATTTAATTTAGATTCCAATGGAAGTAAGATTGGTTCAATTTGAGTTCATATGGAGCCGGAATTGGTCTTTCAATTAGTGCTTATTGGCTTTTCCACGTGTGGTTGCTTTTATTATGTACATGATTTAATTGTGCAATTATTTTTATTAATGAGAACACATTTTTATTTACAACTTTGGTTTTGAAAATTATTTGATTTGAGGACATTAAGGTAGAAATAAAATAGTGAAGTATACAAATATACAAAGCACACAATTTTTTTGGATTTTCTAATTGAGGACCCTTTCTCCCCCTACTTTATTCCTGGTCGATCAGGTCAAGTCTTGACCTTCTCTCGGGGTTCGGGTCAGCCTGTATATAGTCTTCCTCTTTATTTTATTTTCTTTATTTTTTCTTTCTTGCTTTCTTTATTTATTTTAGGTTAAACTAATATACAAATATACAATATTTACACATAGATGTAATTTAGTAAGAATATGGAGTTAGTAATATATAGAGGTGTTTTATAAGGGATTTTAAGCTAAAATAAATGAATAAAGATGACTAATCGTGGATTCATCACATATGTATATGATGAATCCATGATTCACATCCGTTATTCTTTTATTTTAGCAGAAATCCCTATGCAAAATACCTGTAAATATATTTTTAATCCAATAAATTAGCATTGTACATACTTTTTTTAATAATGTATATTTAACATTCTTTTTATTCAAAATAGAAGAATAAAGAAGAAAAGAAAGAGAAAAGAAATAAAAAGAAGGCTGTAATTATGTAATTAGTACAGTCTGACTCGAACCCCGAGATCATGTCAATAATTGACTTGATCGATTAGGAATAAAGTAGGGAGAGATATGGTCCTCCATTTATAAAAATTCAGAAAACTGAAAATACCTTGTATATATTGTTCATCATTTATTTTATATAAATCGTGTGCATTTTAGTCATTATATATATTGTATATATATATTTTTTATTTTATTTCTCAATAAAACATCCTCAAATTAAATTATTCCCTTAATGAAACTTGTACATTAAAATGTGTTGTAAATAATAAAAATAATTGTAAAAATAAATTTAGTATAAAATAAAAGATACAGCACTAAAAAAGTTACAAAACAAGAATAAAAAGATTAATAAATTCTCCATATGAGCTCAAATTGAACCAACATTTTCATTGTATTCTAAATAAAATTAGCGTTAAAATAAATGTAATTTCATAATTTTTGGAGTTACGTTTTGAAGGTCAGCTTTTGGGAGGATTGTTTGTATAGTGTACTATATTTATACTTATATATATATATTTATTGATATTTATTTTCATTTATTTTTGCACATACTGTATTTTTAAATATTAGTACATATTGTATTTAATTTATATAAAATACAAACAAAAATAATAAAATTCAAAACAAATAAAAAAATTAAAATTAAAATAATATAATAATTGTACATATGTATCATGTATCTATATTGTAAATATATTTATTTATTAAACCTACTAGATTAATTTACAAAAATAAAATAATAATATAATTAAAATCCTTTAATTAATATGTTAATAAAAATATAAACTACAATGTATATTTGTAAAAATAATAATATAAAGTTGGTAAAAATTGTTTATAGGTATATTATACCTGTATATATTAATGTACACTTTATATAGTATTGTATATATATTATTAAAAGTATTGAAACTCAAAAAAAATATTTTGTAAAATAACTAACATTTGCATTTTGATTATTTTCCATTTAAGGTCATTTACTATTTTAATTTAATTTTTCTTTTATTTTTGAAAATCCTTTAATCTATTGGTCAATACGGGTCCGTTGACCTGGGTCAACCATCCCCCCTCCCAGGTCCGACCCGGCTGGAGCTTCGTTGGATCACTTTTCTCCATCTTTTTCCGACCAGGTCCAAACATATATGACTTCGGTTCACACATCTAATTTTTCGCTTACGATCTACGATCTTCGCAGATACCTATAGTTTGTCGGATCCTCCTCGGTTCACGCGATTCCTCTGAATCTTTCCAGAAACTTTGGAGCCCTATATAATGTCTTCATCTCCTCTGCCATGAGGGAGTTTGCCCCTCACACCTCTTTCTCTCCACCTGAGTCCTTTGAGCGGTGACAGTGCTTCACTGGAATCATTTGGAGCTTGAATCGGTTGCTGGTTGACCACACCCACCTCGTGGCTGAAGTTCTCAACCACGACTGTCCTCTTTCGCATCTCGAAGCAGAATCAAGGCCATTACCCTACCGTCAACTCCATCGTTCTTTGCATTCCATCCTAGATCATCGGTACCCTTCATCCCTCTCATTTCACCATTCATTTTCGAGTCATCCATTTACGTCGCTGTACGCCATAGTTGCTCCAACCATCGGGTCGAAGCTCCATCACATCCATCTATTTACATCGATCACTTCACCTTATCGCCACCCATCTTCCCATGTAGCCTGATCATTCTTAGGATCGATCATAGCATCGATTTTAAGGCTCAACCTCCTTCCCTTACTCACGTCAAAGGTCCAATCCATTCCCCCTCTGCTTCTTTGATGTCTGTCTCTGAATAACCCAGATCGAATTATTATCTCCGAGTCTTGCTTCCCCTTGCAGGTCCAGGTGCGCGCGAGAGGGTCGAATAGACCACCAGTTGAGCAGAAGAGGAGCTCTAGGAGTCACGAGCTCCAGATCTTCTCGAGCTTCCCTCCGAGCCATTCGAGCAACACATTTGACGCGGACCATCTCCAGTTGTGCGCTAGACCTCTTAGTCGGTTGATCAGACCAGAGCAACACCGTAAATTGAAGATTAAAGTTCATCTGGCGGTCCCCTCATCCTTATTATTCTACCGCCATCTCCAGCTGTTCGATGAGATGTCATAGCCCTAGATCTGATCAAAGTCGTTCCTTTGCACCCAAATTTAGGCGCTCTGATCAGATCTAGGTCAGATCTACACCGCAAGCCACTGCCTTTTCTCAGAGCTGTCAGATCCAGCCAACAGTCTATCAGATTCATATGCCATCGCTATGTTCCCTGCACCGTCAGATCCTTTCCAGCGCATCAGAGCCGTACGTCAGAGCCTAGTGCGTCGCATGCTCCTATAGGGTATATTTCACTTTTTACCCTGTGATTTTTGTTATTTCCTTTCAGTCTAATAATTTTAAAAGTTAGTTTTAAATATTTGTATTAAGGACCTTGTAGTTTACATATTTGCATTTTAGTCCATATGAACCACACTCACTTGCATGTACACGTGTTATTTGGGTATTTTGTTTGATTCATCCTGAAATTTCATGTGTTAATGAAATAGATTTAACTTTTATAATGTGCATATATGCCTTCGTGAGCCTACTTCACGTGTGGCGCATGTTTTTTCTAGACATTTTGCATGATTGGCTCATGAGCTTTAATTGTGAGTTATTAATTGGCCTTAGAACTTAAAATAATTATTATTAGGTCCTTCGGTATCCATCATTTTTATTTTATTTATTTTTGATTGAAATAAATATCAAAGTCAATTAAAAAATTCCCTGAAATTTAGGATAAGTGTCTGCTAGTGTTTATTTTGAGTGGTAATTTTTGTGTGTTGTTTTTCTTTTATTTTCTATTACTAAAAATTCAAAAACTCACCAAAAATTCCTTATTTACATTAGAAAATTAATAAAAATTCAAAAATACATTTAAAATTCCTAAATAATATAGATTAGCTTTATTTTTATTTGTTTGAATTTATATCGATTTTTCATTTTTATATCCTTTATAAAACTCTAAAAATTGTCAAAACCACAAAACACTATAAAAATCATGTAAAATCTTTTAAAAATCCAAAAATTGTGTTCTTGGTCTCTGTTTGTAAATATTTACCTACACTTTTTGATAAAATTAACAACAAGGGGTTTTAAACTTATTTTCTATTTTTAATTTGAAAAACACTCCTGGTTGTGCATTGTTTGCTTTATTTCTTGTTTTTAATCTTTTTGGAAATCATCAAAAAAAACTTAAAATCCTTGAAAATTACAAAAAAGTATAAAATCACCAAAAACCCAAAAAATTTTTACTTGATTTTTCTAGCTATTTTTATCTTATTTGAAAAATCCAAAAAGAGTATTTATGTACCTTTTATTCATTATCTTTATTGCTTTGTTTAAAAAATTGAAATTATAAAAATTTGCAAAATTAAAAATCATTAATAAACTCAAAAATTAGAAAATATAAAAATTATAAAAATTAAAAACCCATAAAATTAAAAAAGATAAAAAATCACAAAAATCCAAGAGTAGTTTGCTTTGCTTTTCCTTATTTTTGATCTTTGATTTTTCATTGATTGAATCATCCTCGTTTAAACAACGGTTGCCTCCTTGTGTTCGACCCCTGGTCGTTATACCAGGTTAATAATAGTAGCTTAGATCACTTTCTTTACTTGCTTGATTCATTTTGTGGCTGAATAAATTTTATTGATTTCTAGCTGGATTTTTGGGGTGACAACGGCACTATTAATTTCATTAGTTAACCCTAGTCAGTCATCTCGTCATCAGAATGGCACCGTTATCGGGGAGGCACAACGAGGGTAGTTAGGTCTTGCTATGCCTGCTATTCTTGATTTGCGTATACTTGTTTTTCTCTTTTGATATTGTTTATATTTCTGTCACTTGTTTCTTTTATTTATGTCTATATTTGTCTCTTATTTTGGTATATTTTCTTTCTTTTTATTTACTTATAATTTTCATTATGGTTATCTGATGCATTTCTTGTTTCACCTTTGTTGCGAGGACCTGCGGAACGAGGGAGGCTATCTTAGGAGAGTTGATGCACCCCAGCGAGGTGGAGGCTAGGCATTTTAACCGACTGGGAGGAGAGAGAAACCTAGTAGGAGCAGGAGGAGCAGAATACCACCTTAGTTATCATATTGATTTTTCAATCATTTTATATTATTTTTGTAATTAGTTAATTTGTAATAATTTTGACACTTGCCCTTTTTTGTTTTCTAGAGAGACTAGAGACTTTGGACATTATTCGAGGTCTGTTTCACCAAATGCAGGTGCACTTGGGGGACCTCACCGGATTTTGGTTTTCTTCACCTTTATTTTCATGGGATTTTTATACCCATAACCCTGAGTAATTTCACAATAACATTCATAACCCCACATAATCGTGAATTACATGAGAAACCTCGAATAGTCACTCTATCTCACACCAATAACCCTCCGTTAATTTAATATGTTAACTCAGCCATATGAGTGAGTTAATCTAACCAATATACCAATGAACTTTTAGGATTATCCAAAAAAGGAAAACAAATCCTGCAAAGCCTTATAGATGGTGGGATAGGGAGGCTATGATCCTGCGGGTGGTTCCAGCTGCGGGGCTCCATGGGGGGGGGGGGGCTTGGGCTCCTGTGGGTGGACCTGGTCAAGCAGGGGAGCAGGGAGACTGCAGGGCTCCGGGGGGGGGGGGGGGGGGGTGGCTGTGCGCTCGAGCAGGGAGGCTGTGGGGCTTGGGGGCACTCGCGCAGGGAGGTCGCGGGGCTCGGGGGGCACTCGAGCAGGGAGCCTGCGGTGCTCGTGGGTGGGTGGGGGGGGTGGTTGAAGCTTCCTGCGGGTGGGGTGGTTCCAAAGGGAACCCTTTTCGAACATGGGAGCTAGGCTTGGGGGGGCAGGTTGGCTGGGCATGGAGTGCCTGGGGGGGGGGGGTTGTTGTGGTGCTCAGGGGGCACTCCAGCGGCGGGAGGTGGGGGGGAGGTGGGAGCTTGGGTTCCTGCTGGTGGGAAGGGGGGGAGCAGGTCGGCTGGGGTAGGGGTGGGGAGGTGTGGTGGGTTCAAGAAGGGGAGGAGCAGCTCGGCAGGGGGTGGGGGTGGGGGGGCTATGAGGATGTAGGAGCTCTGGCGCGATGGTGGGGATGGGGCTGGGTGGGGGTTCGGGGGGGGGGGGCATGTTTTTCAAATAAGATGAACATCAGGGTCATTTTGTCTTTTTCAACGGAATCCGTTAAATATAACAGATATCCCAATGGAACATAACATAGGTTTATGTCATGTAAGAGTTAAGCATTACTCGAGGTTTCTCATGTAATTTGCGATTATACAGGGTTATGAATGTTATTACGAAATTACTCAGGGTTATGGGTGTAAAAATCCCTATTTTCATTTGTTTCTTGTAGGTTTCGTTTGCTTGAGCCCCTAGATCTAGGTTTCCATTTGACAAAGCCAGGTAGCACTAGGTCCAAAGCCCCTAATAGAATATATGCTCGCATAAAACTCGCTTAGACTTAGAGAAATAAATGTGTGCTTCACGATAATAGAAGTTTATGTTTAGTATGATTCTTGCAATTGCATTCATATAGATTAGCTTACTTTTATGTGCAGATCTTATTGCATGTAGACTGCTGGAGCAAGGTATGCCTTCTATCTCATGCATGCAATCATAGATTTCCGTCGCATAAGATTTTTAGACTTCCTCCATTGATTTCTTTCACCCAGGAAATAAAGGAAATTGGAAAATTCGTTAGGTGGTTTTCTTTTTTGAAAAATACTCAAAAAGTGATAACACTTATGCCCTAAGCGCTTGGACTTTGACTCTCGGGTCTTGTTATTGTTGCACGCATTTGCCGCAGATGTTATAGAAGTAGTCGTGTGGATAAGGAGGTGGATTTCCATAGAATGACTCTCGAGCTCTTACGAGGATAGTTCTTTGCTTGGGGGATTCATCGACTTATTCACGGTCTACTCTAGAAACTACACCTGTCAGCTTGTTGATATAACTATTTTATCACTAAACTCTAAAATTGAAAATTAACGACCGAGCTTTCACAGTATTACGTTCAGTTGGTGAATTTGGGGGTTTGTTTTCTGATCCATTATTTTTCATTTCAGATCTAATCTTCACTTCTCTCGACATCACAATGATGGGAAGGTGGTCTCCTAGGCTACCTCTGGTGGCACCTCTTCACAACACACCTGTCTGTTCAACTATGGTGGTTCCATAGAGCTCTGACCCTCTCTCAGAACCTGTGTATTATGCTTCCTTCCTCTTTGACCTTCCTGATACATCACCTGAGGTACAACAATAGTCAGAGCAGTTTTTTATTGACTTGGCAACACCAGATGTCCGCTCTTTTTGCATTTTCAAAGTATAATGATATGACTCAAGAGCAGAGAGAGGATGAGAAGCCAGAAACTCATGACGTATTTGATTAGGCTGCGATCAATAATAGCCTCCTAGCATCCCTAGAGGAAATGCAGAGACAAATCCAGGACCAGGGGTTACTGATGACAGAGGTTAGGAGGGAGCTTACATATATCAGAGATGCTAAAGTTAAGAAACCCAGTGGTAGACTAGATATTCCTAGAGCTGATGATCAAGCAGATGACAGATATAGATGGCAGGAGGAGGCCATAGTAGAGAGACCCTTGCACACCATGAGGGAGTTGCACAACTTATGTGCAACTCTCACTCATAGGTGTATTCAGTTGCCAGTGATTCTCGATGATTTTGATCTCATACCCCATACGATTCAGCTATTGTCTATGTTCCATGGGCTTTCCACTGAGGAGCTTCATATACACTTACAGGAGTTTAAGATGATCTACAGTACTGTCCATGACAGGATGGTGGATGAGGCTACCATCAAGCTGATAGCCCTCCCATTCTCCTTGGTTAATAGAGCAGCCTACTGGCTGAAGCACTTGGGGAAGGTTGTCACTACCTGGGAGCAGTTGAGGACCGAGTACCTTAACAAGTACTATCCACTCGGTTAGACCAACTCAGCGAGAGTTATGATCAGTAAATTCACCATGATCCAAAACGAGCAGTTCCACGAGGCTTGGAATCGATTCAAAGAGCTCATTGATAGGTGTCCCCACCATGATATTAGCAAGCCCAACTTTGTACGCAGTTTCTTTTGTGGGCTGACACCCAAGCTATAGGGGTTTGTCGATGCTTTTGGAGGATCCTATTTCTCCGAGGATGAGGATCAGGTCTGGGCCATCTATGATGAGATGGTTGAGAACTACAATGTTATGACCCAGGCCCGTGTCTACACTCATGGGAACCTCCCCACCAAGCATTGTCTCACCATAGAGTTGCACGTATAGAGGCCAATTAATCTTCATCTTCCATAGTAGCAACACTAGCAGAGTCATCAACTGCCAACATGGGCATTACTAGCCAGAAGTTGGAGAGCATGGAGATCATTAAGAAGAAGACATGCTAGGGCCTGGACAAGCTCAACAAGACTGATGAGCTGGCCTAGAATTTGAGTAACCTGAAGATGTAGATCATGTGACTTCAAGAAGCACAAACAATGTATTTGCCATCGTCTAGGTCACATGCTGATTTTGGGAGACGATCTTCACAGCCATCTGCCTCGTACAAATAGGTCCACCATATTTAGGTGGAGCATGTTCAGCCATCCCTACAGTTCCAGTTGCCACCACCACCTTCACCAGATACATAGATGGTGGTGTACCATAGTGATCAATCATTGGCATCCCTTCCCCCACGTTACATGAGTAGTCAGAGCCGTTGATGGAAGTCAATGAGATTTGTATTCCCGGTACCAGCAGCAACTCGGTATCAGCCGTGATCACCCAGGCTTCAAATGGTCTACTGGAGGTGCTAAGTCCCAACATCAACCTCCGACACAGTCAGGACATGGTACACAGTAGTCGCGGGCCCAATACTCCCAGCATATTATTCTTAGACCCTAGTACCAAGGTCAGCAGTGGAGGCAGCAGCAACCTCACTCCCAGTTCCAGCATCCCCCCTCCTCACTGATACTCACAGCAGCAGCATGGCCATCCTCAACATTTTCAGAGAGGCAACCCATCCAGGTCTCATGCACCTTCGTATGAAAACCCAACTTTAGACGATCTTGCCCGCATTCTTACAGAGTAACAAACCACATTTAGGCGAGAGATGGATGAGTTCTGCCAAGAAATGAGAGAAATCATCAAGGGCAAGGCTACCATACCCACACAGATTGAGCCAAATCTGAACAACCTAAAGAGGAAGTCTGAGTAGGTAGAATCGACAGAGTCCACCACTCCCAGTGGGGTACTTGAAGATATTCAGTGTGTATTTGACGCTGATTTTGTGACACTTAGGAGTGGTAGAGATCCAGTGGGGGGTGCCTCATCTAGGCGACAATAGGATGCCCATTAAGAATCGCTAGATGAGCTAGTTATCAGTGTTGATGCTGTTGATTTTGATGTTGATGGTGGTGTTGATGCCACAAAGATTGACGATCTAGAGGATGGTACTTAGGCCTCCATTTTCCCACTACATATGGTGGTACTGATGCCACCCATATTACTGATGATCCAGACAGTGATGCTCATACTGCTTGCTATCTAGATGTTGTAGATGTTAGTGTGGATGCCACCAAGTTTCCACATGATGGGCCAGAGTGCAGTACTGATGTCATTTCTTCAGATGTTGTTAGTGGTGTTGATCCCACCTTGTTCACTTGTATAGACACACTAGTTGTTTTTACTTCTCTTCCTGTACCTGAGGATGATGTCTATAGAAAAAATATAAAAAATGACAAAATTTTGAAAAACAAAGAGATGAATAAAGGAAAGGTTTATGTTTCTTCTCCGAGTCCATCTGATGTGATGATTAACGATGCTTGTATGGATTCCAACCATTTGTATGATCATATAACGATTCCTACTCCAGACCCTCCAGTTCCTGATGAGGGTACAGCCATCTTCTTTCCTCTAGTACTACACTTAGGTAAGGGCCAAAAAATCAAAAATCCCAAAAAGAGACATCGGATAGAGTTCAACGAGCAGATGATAGATCGATTCCATATTCATTTGACTCTCTAGGAGGCATTGGAGCACATCCCTCTTTTCTAGAAAAATCTTAGAGAGAAGACCACAATACGTAGGAAGAAGATGCGCAACCATAGTGCAGAGATCCATGTGCTTTTCTGTGCCACATGCTTCGCCATCTAGAACCGTTTGCCAGCTAAGAGGCCAGATGCAGGGGCTCCATATATAAGATGCCACATTCACGAGTAGTGGTTCGATCGGACTCTATTAGACAATGGGTCTTCGATTAACCTTCTTCCGACAGCCTTGCTTGACCGCCTCAAGTTCAGCCCTCTTAGACAGAGCAAGACAGTTCATCAATTTGCTGACAGATCTGTCAAGAGACTGAATGGGTTATTGAAATATGTTATTATCACCATTCATGGACTTAAATTCCCCATGGACTTCATCGTGTTGGACATGGAGATCCCTGAATGCGTGACTAATACCCCAATCATATTAGGTCCATCTTTCATGGTGATGATGAATGTCAAATTTTCCTCTTTAATAATTGATAATTATCATAGTATAGGAGGCAAATTTGGTTTGTCAAAAACCACAATCCTTGATTGTTGTGGAATATTGCAATTCTACAAGGTCGAACATAGAGACACGAGCCTCTTTAATCTAGTTATCAAATTTATCAATTAATGAGTGATTATCTTCTCAATTTCAGGTTTTCTTGCAGATATGCAAAATAAAATGCAGATGAAATGACACACAGAATGATGCATGTAATTTTTGTTGGATTTTTCAACGCAATTATAAGTTGATGCATGTTCAGAATGAATGAATGAATGACTGCAAAGGTTATGTATACAAATGATTACTGCAAATATGTCCTAGAAAAATCACATAATTGAGCATCAGATTTTTGGATTAATTTCATAGTGAAATCGAGCATTAAAATGAAGATTAAGCAACTATTAATGTCAAACATCAATAGAGCAAAAGACACTATTAATCAACTAAAAGTTCTCTCCTTTAATAAAGTATCTAATCATTGATTAAAATATGCCATAAAATAGATGATGAAACAAGCTTTAAAATTACACTAAAATCATGCAATTTGAACTTAAAATGCTCAAGATATGAAGTAAACATTTTAAGGGCATAAATATATTAAAATGAGGGATAGAAAAGATAAATAAATACAAATAGGTCCCTGAAAGGACCTATTTTTAATTTAGCAAAACCATCTGGGGCCCTCTGTAAATTTCCCAAAAGTATGTAGGGGAGTGAATGTAAATATCGAAACCTGGCTAGCCATTGTTGCAAAATGTCCAGCCGGGCACGTAATGTATGCATGCCTAGACCTCTTTATAGTTTTGGAAAGGTCCGAGGTGCTCTCTGCAATTAATCCAGCCCCCTGACGTACATGGAACGTGAGAGGCCAGGCTCGGTCGAGGCACAACTTCGGGCCACAGGGCAGTAAACAATGGATCTAGAATTGGCTCAGGTCGCCCGAGCCTAGAGGTTCAAAGTGAGGTTCGGGTGATCCACATGGCATCATCATGACCGTCCGATCTAGATGATTGGACGATGATTGCTTTTCATGCTCCGTCGTAGGCCACGGAGGAGGATGTGCTTCGGTGACCTCCTGTATGCTCCTCCGTGCTCCAGATGCCCGACTGAGGGTCAAGGAAGCTGGTTGATGTCCTAGCGTAGAGGTTGGAGGTGCAGAGTGGCTCCGATGGTGATCAGAATGGCAAGTTGACGAAACCGCATTGGAGAAGAAATGCTCGATGGAGCTCCGATGCGAGCTCCGGCCAATGAAGATCCTACAATTCTACTATAGCCGAAGAGTTCCTTGGTGGATGTGTGTGAGTGAGTGAGGTGGGTGAAGGTCCAACAGAGGTGGAGGGAGTGGAGGACTGGGCTCCTTCTCTGGCGACGTGAAGAAGGACGTGGGTCGGAGCAAGGGAGGCTTCTGGAGAAGGGAAGGGGTGAGCGAGATAGTCGGCGAAGGTGCTGGTGATAGGACAAAGCTTGTAGGATGGTTAATGTGTGGTGAAGATGGTTATGAATGGTGGAATAAATATGAGAAAATTGAAGAAAAATAAAGAGAGGAGTACTTGGCCAGAGTAAGGAGGAAGAAGCCGGTCAGGGAGGCTTTGGCTGAGCGGCAAAAGCTGCTCCGGTCGTCGCGCGATGAAGTCAACTGGGCTTAGTGCTCAGTGGCGCACGGAGGCGGTCGTGTCATGGTCAGAAGACCATAGATCACACCTGGATTGCTCGATCATCTTCGTCGTGGCTCCCGCCCTCCGCTGTCACCTGAGGGACAAGGCAAGCTGGGCTGAAGCCCCTTGGATGGTGGATGCCGTGAATGGAAGGCGGAGGCGACGATTTTATAGGTGGAGGCTGAGTTTGGTTATGTGGTGGCAGGGGATGTTTAAAGGAGGTTTGATGGAGGGGGAGTAATGGAGGAGGGCGTTTATGAGATGCGTGAAGAAGGTGGATCTGGGGCTACGGGGAGGAGCTGTTAGGGAGTAGAGAGGGTAGCTGGAGTGGTTGCTAAAATTGGAAGGGGCACAGTGGGGTGAGGAATAATGGTAGGAGGTGTTGACACTAGAGGTAGGGGATGTCTTGCAGGCCGTTGGATCTTTCCATCTGAATGGTCCAAATGTAGGTGCAGTGGAGGGAAGCGATCATATCCTTAGGATCTGATCGAACGACTGGAAGGTGTCCGGAGGCAACAATTAGGATGGAAGTTAGGGTTCCATCCAATGGTGGAGAGGAAGCGGGAGGCCAGCGGTCCAGATAGGACTTTGAAGTCCATCCCGCGATGAGGGGTGAATGGGTGACGTGGCATGGGGGGAACCGTAGGATATAAGCGGGATCGGGCGGCTGTGAGCTAGGCGAAGAAGAGTGGCTGAGATCTTATCAGAGATCAGACGTAGAGGCGTCAATGCACGATTAGGATGAAGGCGGGGAAGAAAGATCCAGTGGCCAGGAGAGGGGGCAGGTGGCGCAATAGGAGGCGGCCGCATGGCAGATCTAGAGAGCGACATGTGGCGGCTCCAAAAAAAATAATAAATACCAAAATAAAGAAAAATCTAAAAGAAATAGTAAAAGGCAAAATTAGGAGAAAGTCGAAACATGAAAGTTGTATATCTCGATAAGATCTACAAGTTTCATGTTGAACAATAAATCAAAAGAGGTCATTTGTACAAAAGTGCATTTTTAGGGTATTTTTAATGGGTTAAAAGCACCATTTTTAGCTTTGAGATTTTTTTGTATTTTTTATTTATTCTAAAGGACAGTACCATTAAGGACAATTAATTAGCCTAATTTTTATGGGTTTTTATTAAGATATAAAAACAAATAAAATAATAGTAATTAAATACAATAAATATAGTGTTTATTATATACAGTTTATATATAATATAATACAAGACAAAAACAATGAATTATCAGTGATTTTTATTGAATTGTTTAAGCAAGGATATTAATATGTGAATTTTAATATGATGGATACGAGATTCATCACACCCCTATACTTAAACTATGCTCGTCCTCGAGCATCTAAAGAATAAAGGAGTCAGAGTAACTCCTGACAGTGCATGTGAAAATTTCAAGGCTTAATTTTTCGAAGACCCTTAATTTAAGTGATCATAAATTTCTGGGCTCAACCGTGCTCATCAGAAGGAATCCAACTTCTCTAATTACCCTCTTTTTGTACATAAAATATAAGGATATGGAACTTAGTGTACTACATTCATGAGAGCCGAGTTGAGACATCACCCAAAGTTCCAGTCCAGGAGACTCTCCTCTAGAACTGATCATCAACACTAGGGAATAACTCTATTCTTGCTTCAGTCAACCGTCTCATTAGTTCGACAGACTTGAAAGTGTATATGGACGGCCAGATGATGGAGGGCATATGATTGTGTCTTGTTTTTCTCTCCCTCACATTGGAACAAGGGGCCTCTTGAGTGCCTTATTACTCAACACATGTATTTTTTGTTTGTTGATCAATGTGTCCATCAAGAGAATTTGGAGTCATTTGTACTTTTTTTTTCTGGGAGTACACTGGGGTGTGTCTCTTTTGAGTATCTAAGATACCTTTGACACCTAGACTTGTATCACTATATGATGTATAGCTCTTTTATGGTACTAGCCCGATTCCTTGGTCCTAGAAGCATTTGGTCCAAGTGGACACTTTGAAAATATTTGGTAGCGCTCACCTTGGTGGAAGCTCATTTGAAAATTGACTTTGAGGGATAGAGCTTTTCTTTGAATATTTCTTTCTTTCTTTTTTCTTTTTGGCTAGCTCCACTGCTTTTATCAAAAGTTGGTGCACACTGATCAACAATTATTTAAGTTTCATCACCCTAGCACATATGTAAATATCAAGAGATAGCATATGAACTTGTTCACATACTGGCTAGGGTTTTTATGACACTAAGGTGTCTTAAACCTTCATTAACTTTATCCCATCCTCAAATATCATTAGATTGGATCTAGACTCAAATCTCCAGTCCTAGTTCCTCAAGTGATAACTCAACTCATCTCATCAATCATGCAGTTATGAAAGTAATGTGCTGATCATATTCTTTAAAAGGTAGAGATGAAGAGTGCAATATAGAGCTCAAATATTTCAAACTAGGGATGTGTGGATTATTAAGTTCAAAACACTAATGACTAAGGCTGGCAAACTCAGACTCTCAAGATAACAGAAATCAAGTATTCTTAAACTCCTTAAACCTTGAGTGAATGTTAATGTCTTGGGAATACACCAACTCCTTGGGTAGTGAATTTTTGTGATTTTTATCTTTTGCAATAAGTTTTCAATTTTTTTAATTCCTTTGAAAGACAATGATTGGCTCAGGCTTATATGAAAAGTTGCATCCACTCTCAGCAAGTATGGGTGTAAGCGGACTGATAGATGGATCGATAGACGGACCCATGTTACTTGAGGACAGAGCCATAGACAATGTCCTCTAAACCACCCACTCTGCTAAGGGAGACTGAAGTTCCCTCACTGAGAGTAGCTACTCATTTTAAGCCTAGTAGTCAGAGCCTTTACCAGAGAAAGGGTTTTTAATTTTTCATATTTAATGGAGTTTTTGAAAAGGTTAATTTATTTACAAAAAGTTAATTTTTACAAAAAAGTTAATCCCTTAATTTGAAAATATTTTTACAAGACTTTTACAAAGCTCAGTTCACTGATTTACTTAAACCAAGCCCAGAAATGATTTTTCAAAAAAAATTAAAATATACAAGCTATGGCTAAAGTAGATATACAATAATATACAGTATACCCCCTATACTGAACATTTGTTATCCTCATAGCATGAGTGATATGAAGCCATGGCTTGGTTAAATATAGGGTGATATAGCGGAACTGAGGAGAAGGGTCCCCCTATACTTAGGTCAAAAATGACCTAAGTATAAGAAGACAGAGCGAGGGATGGATTGCATGAGTCAGTACCCCCTATACTTAGGCTAGAAGTAGCCTAGGTAAGGGATATGGAAATTAGGCTAGGGGGGGGTTTGGCTTTTAGGGTTAGATGGAGCATTTATACATAGATTCATGGAGGGGGTGACGATTTTTACAGATGATTATGAAAATGCGGGAGGGGGTTTGTGTATGTATATTGTCTAAAAACATTTTGCAGTTTAAGATGTGGGGGGGGGGGGTGATTGCGTGAAATATACATGGAAGGTACGTGGGGGTGAGTGTATATGTGCGAGTGTGTGAGGGGGGGGGAGATCATATAGTGATCTACCTTTTTCTTCTTCTTTTTCCTTTTTTACACAAACGAGCCCTCGAGCGAGGACTACTAAAAAATGCACATGATACATTTTTTTACACAATGAAAATACATGAGGAGCTGACTAATCTTCCTTGAATTCTTCTTCCTTTCTTTTGCGACCTTTTCAGCATGAGCTCCCAACTCCACATCTCCATGGAGATCAAGCGTCTTCTATCTTCATGGGCCCTACCATAAAAGAAAAATGTAAGAATAATAGCAAGAAAAATAAGGAACAAAAATGATGCAAAAATGCATGATGAGAAGACCTACAAATTTTACAAATATTCAACATAAAAATTATATTTCAAAATTCAACAAAAAAAGAAAGGTGAGTCGTGTCCCTGGCAACAACGCCATTTGATGAATGTCAAATTTGCCCTTTAACAATTGATAATTGTCGTAGTATAGGAGACAAATTTGGTTCTTCAAAAACTACAATCATTGATTGTTGTGGAATATTTTAACATGGCAAGTCTACCGAGGTCGAACATAGGGAAACAAGCCTCTTTAATCTAAATTTGTCAATTAATGAGTGGTTATCTTCTCAATTTTAGGTCTTCATGCAGATGTGCAAAATAAAATGCAAATGAAATGACACACATAGCGATGCATGTAATTTATGTTGGATTTTTCAATGAAATTATAAGTTGATGCATGTTTATAATGAATGAATGACTTCAAAGGTTATGTATGCAAATGATTACTATAAATATGCCCTAGAAAAATCACATAATTGAGCATCAGATTTTTGGATTAATTTCATAGTCAAATTGAGAAATAAAATCAAGATCAAGCAACTATTAGTTGCAAACAACTATAGAGCAAAAGATACTATTAATCAACCAAAAGTTCGCTGTCATCAATGATTAAAATATGACGAAAAATAGATGATGAAACAAGCTTCCAAATGAACTAAAATCATGCAATTATGAATTAAAATTCTAAAGATATGAATTAAACAATGTAATGGCATAAATGTAATAAAAATAATGGAAAGAAAAATATAAATAATTACAAGCAGGTCCATAGAGGGACCTATTTGCAATTTAGCAAAATCCTCTAGGACCCTCTATAAATTTTTCAAAAGTACGTAGGGGCATGGATGTAAAGAGCGAAACCTGATTGGACATTGTTGTGAAATCTCCAGGCGCGCACATGATGTACGCGCGCCTGCACCTCTTTGTAATATTGGAAAGGTCTGGGGTGCTCTCTACAATTAACCCAGTCCCCTCATGTACATGGCATGTGAGAGGCCAGGCTCGATCGAGGCGCAGCTTCGGGCAATGGGACAGTGAATGGTGGCTCGGGGATTGGCTTGGGTCGCCCGAGCCTAGAGGTTCAGCGTGAGGCTCGGGTGATCCACGTGCAATCATCATGACCGTCCGATCCAAATGATCGGACGGTGACTGCTTTTCGTGCTTAGTCCTAGGCCACCAGAGGAGGCTACTCTCCGACGACCTCTTGTACGCTCCTCCATGCTCCAGACACCTGACTGAGGGTCGAGGAAGCTGGTCGATGTCCTGGCGTAGAGGTTGGAGGTGCGGCGAGGCTCCGATGGTGACCAGAATGGTAGGTTGACGAAATCGTGGCGGAGAAGAAATGCTCGATGGGGCTCCGGTGCGAGCTCCTACCAATGAAGATCCTGCAAGGTTAGTATATACGAAATGTGCCTTGGTGGATGTGCGTGAGTGAGTGAGGTGGGTGAAGGTACAGTGGAGGCTGATGGAGCGAAGGACCTAGGCTCCTTCTCCGATGAGATGAAGAAGGTGGTGGGTTGGAGTGGGGTAGGTTCTGGAGAAGGGAAGGGGCGAGTAGGGTAGTCGACGAAGGTGATGGTGATAGGGTGGAGCTTGGAGGATGATGAATGTGTGGTGATGACGGTTGTGAAGGGTGGAATAAATAGGAGAACATTGGAGAAAAATAAAGAGAGGAGTACCTGGTCGGAGCGAGGAGGAAGAAGGTGGTCGGGGAGTCTTGGGTTGAGCGACGAAAGCCGCTCTGATCATCGCACGATGATGTCAGCCATGCTTCGGTGTAAAGCGGTGCACATAGATGGCCACAACATGGTCGAAAGACACTGGATCACACCGCGGTTGCTCGGTTGTCTTCGTTGTGGCTCCCGCCCTCCGCTGTCACCGGAGGGACGAGGCAAGCTGGTCTGAAGCCCCTTGGATGGTGGATGCCATGAACGGAGAGTGGAGGTGATGGTTCTATAGGTGGAGGTCGACGTCGGTAATGTGGTGGCGAGGGGGTGTTTAAAGGAGGTTTGATGGCGGAGGAGTAATGGAGGAGGGTGTTTATGTAATGCATGAAGAAGGTGGATCTGGGGCTACGAGGAGGAGCCGTTAGGGAGTAGAAAGGGTGGCTGGAGTGGTTGCTAAAATTGGAAGGGGGAGTAGTGGGGCGAGGCGTAATGACTAGAGGTGTGGACGCTAGAGGTAGGGGACGACTTCCGGGCCGTTGGTACTTGCGATCCAATGGTCCAGATGTAGGCAAGGTGGAGTGCAGCGTTCAGATCCTTAGGATCTGATTGAAAGGCTGGAAGGTGTGCAGAGGCGGCGGTTAGGATGGAAGTTAGGGTTCCATCCAATGGTGGAGAGGAAGCGTGAGGTGGGCAGTCCAAATAAGACTTTGAAGTCCATCCTGCGATAAGGGGTGAATGGGTGACATGGCATGGGGGCAACCGTAGGATATAAGTGGGATCAAGCAGCTGTGAGCTAGGCGAAGAAGAGTGGCTAATATCTGATCAGAGATCAGATCTGACAGCTCACGTAGAGGCGATGATGGACGGTTAGGATGAAGGCGGTGAAGAGGGATCCAGTGGCCAGGAAAGGGGGCGGGTAGCGCAATAGGGGGCGACTATGTGGCAGCTCTAGAGAGCACCACGTGGCAGCTCTAGAAAAAACAATAAATACAAAAATAAAAAATCTAAAGGAAGTAGTTAGATGCAAATTTAGGAAAAAGTGAAAACATTAAAGTTGTAGATCTCGATGAGATCTATAAATTTCTTGTTGGACAAAAAGTCAAAAGAGGCCATTTATACAAAAGTGTATTTTTGAGGGTATCTTAAATGGGTTAAAAACATTGTTTTTAGCTTTGAGATTTTTTTATTCTTTATTTCTTTTAAAGGTCAGTACCATTACACACAATTAATTAGCATAATTTTTATGGGTTTTTAATAAGAAATAAAAATAAAGAAAATAATAGTAATTAAATATAATAAATATAATGTTAATTATACATAGTTTATATACAATATAATACAAGATAAAAATAATGAATTATTAGTGATTTTTATTGAATTGTTTAAGCAAGGATATTAATATATGGATTTTAATATGATGAATACGATATTAATCAAGCGACAACAAAGGTCATGTTTGATCATGATAGCTAGATGGTATATTTTCGCATCGAGGGTGTGAGTATACAAATAGAGATGATTGAGGAACTAAGAGTCACATATTCAGCCAGCTCAGAGTGATGACTGATTCAGAGCTAGACAGACACATTGAGTGCGACTCTGTGATTACAGATGATGAAGCAGTTTGGGAAGATGAGGATTCACGAGCTCTAGTCACATCTTTAGAGTTAGCTGATTTACAGTTACCGGCTCACGAAGTTCGGATAGGCACTTTTGGAGCAGGATACCATAGGGGCTAGTGATACCGATTCAGTTTGCGAAGCTGATTTCATTTCTTTTCATTCTGATCCCTTCGATTCAGATACATACATTGACTGCTAGGAGTTTGATGAGTACATTCCATGTTTTATTTCTATAGAGCTTGCAACCAAGATGGAGACAGTGCCAATGGAGTTGATAGAGACAACAGAAGGGCAGTCTTTATCAAGTTCAGAGTTACAAAGAGAGTTTTCAAATTCAGATCTGGTAGCTTTCACGCAAATATTTCAGAGGCTAGATTTACCAGCTCCCACATGCCCAAAATTGAAGACCTTATCGCAGATCATGAAGTGTCGATTTCTTGCGGGTGAGCCTGTTGTGTTTCCAGTCATTATCTCAACATATTTGACTGATGACCAAGAATCTCGTTTGATGATGGTTCTTGAGAGAAATCGCTAGGCAATTGGTTGCTCTGTAGTAGATCTCCAAGGGATAAGTCCGGCTCCATGCTCCCACCATATCTATCTCAAGTATGACGCCAAGCCATCTCGTGAGTTTCAGCGCAGGCTGAACCTAAATCTTCAAGAGGTTGTTATGAAGGAAATATCCAAGTGGTGGAGCATTGATTTTATCTACCACATCTCCGACTCCAAGTGGGTTAGTCTATTACATGTAGTACTCAAGAAGACATGTATCACTACAATTATGAACAAAGACAGAGAGGAGATTTCCACCCGTGTACCTACTTCTTGGTAGGTCTGCGTGGACTACAGATGACCACCAAGAAGGATCACTTCCTGTTACCATTCATAGATCGGATTATTGAGAGATTAGCTAGGAAGAGTCACTACTTCTTTCTTGACCGGTACTTGGGGTATAATCAGGTGGCCATTGCGCTCGAAGACCAGGACAAGATGACATTCACATGTCCGTTTGGGATGTATGATATTAGACGGATACCCTTTGGACTATGTAATGCCCCGACTACATTCCAACGGTGCATGCTTTCCATCTTTTCAGACATGGTGGGTGATTGTTTAGAGGTCTTCATGGGTTTGTCGATCTACGACGACATCTTTGATGCTTGCCTTTCTTGCCTAGACCGTGTGCTTCAGCGGTTCATTGAGGTCAACCTTGTTCTTTCTTGGGAGAAGAGTTAATTTATGATGACTCAAGGGATAGTCCTTGGTCACATCATCTCCAACAGGGGCATGTAGATCGATCCGACCAAGGTGGATATCATCAAGAAGATCACTCCACCATCCAATCTGACGTAATTGCAGTCTTTTCTGGGGCATGTCGGTTTCTACTAACGGTCCATTCAGAACTTTAGTCGTATTGCTCGATCGCTTACTGACCTTCTCCTGTAAGACACCGAGTTCCTTGTATATAATAAGTGTCTTTAGTCATTTGAGACTCTCAAGAATATGGTTATTAGGGCTTCTATCCTTCAGCCATCTGATTGGTCTCTCCAATTAGAGATCATGACAGGTGCCTTAGATGTTGCCGTAGGGGCTATTTTAGGATAGAGGAGGGATGGTTTACCTTTTGCCATTCACTACGCTAGCAGGACTTTGGATGTTGCCCATTGAAACTACAATGTTATAGAGAAGGAAATGCGAGCGGTAGTCTTTTCTTTGGATAAATTGAGATCTTACATTCTTGGATATAGAATGATTATATACACTGATTACACTGCTATCCAATATTTAATGGCTAAGAAGGATGCCAAGGCATGATTCATGAGATGGATCCTTCTACTCCAGGAGTTTGATATTGAGATTAAGGATAAACCTGGAGTCAAGAATGTGGTGGCGGATCACCTCTCCCGATTAGAGCATCTCAAGGATTCATAGACAACATACATATTACTGAGACTTTCCCAAACGAGGTGATTCTTGATGTCACCCCTCTCCCTTAGTTTGTTGACATTGTGAACTATCTTGTTGCCAAGAAAGTTCCACAAGGTTTGACCAGGCAACGACTTGAGACTTTCCTCATGAAAGCCAAGTCGTACCATTGGGAGGAACCCACCCTTTACCACGAAGGAGGGGATGTGTCTGGCATCGGTTTATTCCTCAGGAGGAGAACCACAACATCTTCACCTACTGCCACAAGCTTGAGGCAGGAGGCATCACTCAGGGAGAAGGATATCATAAAAAGTTCTCCAATCCAACCTTTGGTCTCCAACACTCTTCAATTATTCATATGAATTTGTGAAGAGGTGTATTGATTGTCAGAGGATGGGTAGTTGTGGTCATATAGACATGACACCAATGTAGTCTGTTCACTTCTGTGAGGTTTTTGATGCATGGGGCATCATTTTTATGGGACCATTCACGAGAGTCAGGGATTTGAGTACATTTTGTTGGTAGATTATGTGAGTCATTGATTTGAGGCCATCCCCGCCCGAGTCGTTGATGCGAGGACTGTTTGCAGATTTTTGAGGAAGAATATCATATCATGGTTCGGGATCCCTAGAGTTCTGATTTCTAATGAGGTACTCATTTTATCAATGACAAGGTGAGGGCCCTTCTAATGGGTTCAACGTAGATCATAGAGTTGCCACTCCATATCATCCACAGATGAATGGTCTTGATGAGGTTTCGAACCGGGGCATCATGATGGTATTGTAGAAGGTTGTCCACCCAGATCGAAAGGATTTGTCACAGCTTTTGGACTCGGTCTTGTAGGCCTATTGGACATCCTTCAAGACTCCTTTGGGTACATATCCATTTCGACTCGTTTATGGAAAGCCATGCCACTTACCTATTGAGATCAAACACAAGTCACTATGGGCAATCACAGAGATATTATTGGATCCAGAGAGTGTAGGAGATCAAAGGAGAGCAGAGTTGGATGCCTTGGAGGAGCTTAGAGATACAACCTTTTCGAGTAGCCTACAATATAAGGATAGAGTGAAGATATGGCATGATTCATACATCAACCATAAGCAGTTTGAGACGAATCAGAGAGTATGCCCATTTGATGCATGATTGAGATTATTTCCAAAGAAATTACAAACAAGTGTAAAGGACCATATTTAGTAAGAAAGGTACACAACAACGACAATATTTACATAACCGAGTTGTTTTTCGAGTCCACATTTCGGGTCAACGACCAACACCTAAAGCCTTTTCTTGATCATGACCCGTTGACCGTTGATGTTGCCCCGATCCATTTGTATGAGATGTGCTCTTTGATTATCATATTTTGCATCTCGTACCTGATTTACACTTCCGTCCGCCTCTTTATATATACGTGTTATCTATTTTATTTTTTTATTCTTCTATTTTTGTTTAACACCCTAGGTCTCGATTAGGATTCTTGATATACTTAGGATGTGCTTTATCCTAAGTATGAGGGGTGTTGAACCTATGTTGTTTATATTTCATTTTGATTCTATTACCTCTATTTTGCTGCATATACTTAGGGAAATCTGACCCTATGTATAGGGGAGATAATATCTATTTTTCATTTCTTTGATTATTCCCTTGCTTGTCCCTCAACTGTTGATTTTCTTTTCTATACATAGGGATATTTTACCCTAAGTATAGGGAGGACATGTCGAGTCGTTAATTTTGTGCACATTCTCTTCCTCGATTTTCCCCTTTCGTATAGTCTCCTATAATTAGGATTATTTGATCCTAGGTAGAGGGGGGATCATCAACTCCCATTCAATTTATTCTTTCATTCTTTGAGTCATTAAAGTATAGGATTCTTTTCACCTTTTTATACTTAACATGAGTTATGTCTTCCTTTGTCTCTCTTTGATCGCTATGAGGACATAGTTCAAGCTAAATATGGGGGGTGTCGTTTATATTGTATATATACTTTAGACATAACTCGTACTTTGGTGTTAGTAATATGGTTATTATTTATAAAATTGGAATAAAAATGTTTCAAAAAATGTTTGCAAAAATGCTTGTAATTTTTTTTTGTAAAATGATTTGTAAGCTATTTGTAAAAACCTTTGCAAAATTATTTTTGTATTTTTTTGTAAAAATGTTTTGTTTGTAAAATGTTTGTAAATTATATTTTGTATCAAAATTATGTATGTTCTACAAATGTTTGTAAAATGTTTGAAAATATAATATTCGTAAAACCCTTTTGAAAAATCATTTGTAAAATGTCTGTAAAATGTTTTAAAATTAGTTTTGAAAAACTTTTCAAAAGTACTTTATTTTTTTTGTAAAATGGTTTGTAAAAGTTTTTTGAAATATTTTATCACATGGGTTATAAATTACAGGTATAAAACTTAATTTTGTAAACTTGTAAAATCCACATGTGTATAAAAGCCATAATTATTTGTAAAATAAAATTCTTTTGTAAATTAAAATATGTGTATAACATTCTTGTATAAAATCCCTTAATAAAATTCTTAGATAAAATCCACTTGTAAAACTTGTACATAAAACTTGTAAATATTCTCTTTATAAAATTTTATACAAAATGTTTATAGATATTTTATAAAGTTTTTGTATAAAAATATGTGTAAATATGTACAAAGTTTTGCAAATGATTGTAAACATTTTCTTTCTTTTCCTTCTTTTTCAAATACCTAAAATTTTGAAAAATTTAAAATTCCATAAAAAATTGAATATCTTTAAAAATTTTCACAATTTTTTTGTAAATAACTATATTTGCATGTGTGCATGCATTCTTCAGAATCATTGTTGACATTTAAACTAGTCTAGAATACAATTGAAGAATGGAGCTTAGTTAAAACCTTAATCCACTTTACTTCAGAGGAAACTTATAGGATTTGGATTTGAGACTCTTCCTGTCTGGCGACTTAATTCTTTGAGTCCACAAGGCTATGTTTACATGTCATATTGATTGGTCTAAGTAGAACACTTAACAATGCATGCATTAACTCTCATAGATAATGGCTTTACTTGTACATGTACCTTACACGTAGCTCAACATAGATGAGATGGTGAGGAGGCAGAATCCTTGGCTTGGAGTAGCACACGGGTGTGTAGCAACTAGTGGAAACACTCGTCCTATCTAGGTAGGGATGTGCACCTCAACCAGGTCTAGTAGCATTGAGGTCTGATGACAAGATGTTGTGGGGTTGCAATAATGCTTCAAAAGAGGTATACTCTATTGGATCAAGAATAAAAACTCCTTATGTACATGTTACACATGTTATATATATGTTAAAAAAATGCAAAAACTCCAAATAAGTGGGACATGCGTGATTGAAAATAAAAATGCATGCCGGAGTGTACGAAGTTGAATAAGCAAAGCTTATGTGATTCATTGTGTCATCTCATGGAAGCTTGCAGCTGGAGACTTGGCTACACAAGTCATGCTCTAAGTGATACGTGGCTACACTGGCTAGGGTCCATTCTCTTCCTTTCCCCTATTCTTCAGCTGGTTGTACTTGAACTTAGAGGGGAATACTCTGCTCCTCGAGGAAAGAGTTACTAGACCAGTGGACTAGAGTTAACTTGTTGAGAGAGGTTGTTTCTTTGCCACTTTTGAGGTGGGAAGATATATTCCACATATATTGTAGAACTATAAATCATAGTCATAAGAGTTTGTGTATGTAGACTTGTTCTGACCTGACTGTTGGGGCGACCTGACAATAGAATTGTGGAACTTAAGGGTTATCGACTCTTAAATCTATTTCCCAATAAGGTTCTGCCAAACTAATAATCAAAAGGTTTGACCGAGCTCCATGCTTTAATTTTATGAAGATAAGTTTAATAATCAACATTAATTCCCCTTTCTTCCTTTTTCTTTACTTCATTTTTGTTTTCACTTCTTTTGCAGATAAGTGTTTGCTGAGGGACTAGCAAAGGTAAAATATAGGGGAAAGATGAATCCATGATCACATCCTTTATTCTTTTATATTAGCATAAATCACTATGCAAAATACCTATAAATATATATTAAACCCATTAAATTAACATTGGGCATGCTTTTGTTAATAATGCATATTTAACATTCTTTTTAATCAAAATAATACAAAAGAAAATAAAAAGAATGGAAATAAAAAGAAATATGTAATTATGTAATAAGTACAGACTGACCTGAACCCCGAGATCAGGTCAATAATTGGCTTTATCGACAAGCAATAAATTAGGGTGAGAGAGGGTCCTTAATTTATAAACATTCAGAAAACCTAAAATGCCTTGTATATATTGTTCATCATTTATTTTGTATAAATCATGTGCATTTTCATCACTATATATATTATATATCCTGTGTTATTTTATTTCTCAATAAAACATCGTCAAATTAGATTAATCCCTTAATAAAACTTGTACATAAAAATGTGATGTAAATAATAAAAAATTTTGCAAAAATAAATTTTGCATAGAATAAAAGATACAACACTCGGAAAAAGTAGCAAAACAAGAATAAAAAGATCAATACATTCTCCATAGGAGTCAAATTGAACAAAACTTACTTTCATTGAATTCTAAATAAAAATATATTTAAAATAAAGATGGTTTCATAATTTTTGGAGTTACAGTTTGAACGTCGACTTTTTGGGAGGGTTGTCTGTATAGTGTACTTTATTTATACTTATATATATTTTCTATTTTTTTTTCATTTAGTTTTGCATATATTGTATTTTTAATATCTATATATATTGTATTTAATTTATATAAAATGCAAACAAACATAATAAAATTCAAAAATAAATTAAAATATTCTAATTATTGTAAATATGTATCATGTATCTATATTGTAAATATAAATATAAATATATATATATATATTTAACCTATTAGATTAATTCACAAAAATAAAAATCTAATAAAATACTTTAATTATTGTGTAAATAAATAAAATATTACCATGTTTATTTGTAAAAATAATAAAATAAAAATTTAAATATTGTATATAGGTATATTATACCTCTATATATTAATGTATATTGTATATAGTATTTTATAAATTATTAAAAATATTAAAAATCACAAAAAAATAGTTTGTAAAATAACTAACATTTTTCATTTTTATTATTTTCCATTTTAAGGCCATTTACTATTTTAATTTATTTTTTCTTGTATTTTTGTAAAACATTTTTTCTATTGGTCAACTCAGGTCCGTTGACCTGGGTCAACCTTCCCCTCTCCCAGGTTCAACCTGACTAGAGCTTCGCCGGATCTCTTTTCTACATCTTTTTTTGATGGGTCCGATCATATATCACCTTTGTTCGCGCGTCCGATTGTTCGCTCAGGATCCGCGATCTTTGCGGATACCAAAAGTTGGTCGGATACTCCTCGGTTCACACAATTCCTTTCGATCTTTCCAGAAACCTGGGAGCCCTATATAATGTCTTCATCTCCTCCGTCGTGAGGGAGTTTGCTCCACGCGCCTCTTTCTATCCACCTGAGTTCTTTGTGCAGTGACAGTGCTTCATCAAAATTGTTTGGAGCTTGAATCAGGTGGTTGTTGGGCAGACCCACCTCGTGGCCCAAATTCTCCACCGCGACCAGCCTTTTCCGCCTCCCGCAACGGAATCGAGGCCATTTCCCCATCATCCACTCCGTCATTCTTCACCTTCCATCTATAGATCATTAGGTACCCTTCATTCCTCTCATTTCACAGTTCATTTTCGAGTCATCCATATATGTCGTCGTCCACCATAGTTGCTCCGACCATCTGCTCAGATCTCCATCACATCCATCTATCCGCATCGATCGCTTTGCCTTATCGCTGCCCATCTTCCCACATAGCCTGATCATCCCTAGGATCGATCATAAGATCGATTTTAAGGTTCGACCTCCTTCCCTCATTCACGCTGGAGGTTCAATCCATTCCCCCTCCGCTTCTTTGATCTTTAGCTCTGAATAATCCCAACCGGAGCATCGTCTTCGAGTCTCACTTCCCCTTGCAGGTCCACATGCACGCAAGAGGGTCGAACTGACCACCATTTGAGCAGTGGAGGATCTCCAGGTGACATGAGCTCCAAATCTTCATCGAGCTTCCCTCCAAGCCATTTGAGCACCCCATTCAATGTGGACCATCTCCAGCTGTGCGTTGGATCTTTTAGCCAGTTGATCAGACCCGAGCACCACCGTAAATTGAAGATTAAAGTTCATCCAGCGGTCCCCTCATCCTTGTTCTTCCACTACCATCACTAGACATTCGATGAGGAGCAAGTGCCCTAGATATGATCAGAGCCATTCCTTCGCACCCAAATTTAACACGTCACCCCCATTTTTTAGAGCTGTCTGATCCAACCAATGGTCCATCAGAGCCATACGCCAATGACACATTCCATGCACTATCATATTCTTTCTAGCGCATCAGAGCCATACGTCGGAGCCCACATGCGCCGCACTCTCCTGCAGGGTATATATAACTTTTTACCCTACCATTTCTGTTATTTCCTTTTATCTAAAATTGTAAAAGTTAGTTTTGAACATTTGCTTTGAGGACCTCGTAGTTTACATATTTGCATTTTAGTCCATTTGAACCACACTCACGTGCATGTACATGTGTTATTTGGATATCTTACTTAATTCATCCTGAACTTTCATGTGTTAATGAAATAGATTTAACTTTTGGACTTTGCATATATGCCCATGTGAGCCAGTTTCATGTGTGACACACATTTTTGCTGGACATTTTGCATGATTGGCCCATGAGCTTTTATTACGTGTTATTAATTGACAATATAACTTAAAATAATTGCTATTAGGTCCTTTAGTATACAACATTTTTATTTTATTTCTTTTTGATTGAAATATTTATCAAACTAATTTCAAAAAATCCCCTAAAAGTTAGGATAAATGTTTGACAGTGTTCGTTTTGAGTGTAAATTTTTGTATGTTATTTTACTATTTGCTAGTATTAAAAATTCAAAAACTCACAAAATCCCTGTTTTCCTTAGAAAATTCATAAAAATTTGAAAATACCTTCAAAATTCTAAATAGACTAGCTTTGTTTTTATTCGTTTGATTTTCAATCCAATTTTCACTTTTATCTTTTATAAAACTCTAAAAATTTGAAAAACTCTAAAAACACCACAAAATCATGTTAAATCTTTTAAAAAACCCAAAAAATGTGTTCTTGGTCTCTGTTTGTAGATATTCACTATACTTTTTGATAAAATTAACAACCAACAGTTTTAAACTTATGTTTTATTTTTAATTTGAAAAATACTTCTTACTGTGCACTGATTGCTTTATTTCATATTTTTAATCATTTTGAAAATCCAAAAAAATTTTAAAAATCTCTAAAAAGATACAAAAATAGTATAAAATTATCAAAACCCCAAAAATATTTTTATTTGATTTTTCTGGTTGTGTTTACCATATTTTAAAAATAAAAAAGAGTACTTGTGTGCCTTTTATTCATTGTTTTATTGCTTTGTTTGAATATTTGAAATTATAGAAAATTGCAAAATTGAAAATCATTAGAAAAACTTAAAATCAGAGAATATAAAAAATTATAAAAATTAAAAACCCATAAACAATTAAGAAGATAAAAATCCTAGCATAGTTTGCTTTGCTTTTTCTTATTTTTGATCTTTGATTTTTTGATGATTGAATCACCCTCGTTTGAACAACATTTGCATCCTTTTGTTCGACCATGGTCGCTATACCAGGTTAATAAAAGTAGCTTAGACCACTTGCTTTACTTGCTTGATTCGTTTTTTGGTTAAATAAATTTTCTCAATTTCTAGCCGGATTTCTAGCATGACAACGACACTATTAACTTCATTACTTAATCCTTTTCAATCATCCCTTCATCAATATACCTTGTATAATAGTTAATTATTTATTTTCTTGTACATATTTGTGAATATTGTATTTTTCATTAATTATGAATAATGTATTTAACTTATATAACATATAAATAAAAATTATAAAATCAAAAATCGATAAAAATAAAATCATGTGCATACTTGTTGACTCAGGATTCTCGGGGATTGATATTTATTGGTATATGGAGTCGTCGTATCCCTAAATAATTCCGGATCAAACAAACATTTTTTCCTCTCTCGTTGCAAAATAATTATAGAAAATAATGTGGAGCAAGAGAAATGTTTTTGCTACATATTTACTTATATAATGAACATGATCGAACTCAGGGAGGCTACAATTCCTGAGGGTTATTCAAATAGTCGATGAAAAATCAATTAAGAGAAAAAGCAGGAATCTCAAAGGCAAACTACCCTTGGTTTTTGTGGAAATTTTCTCTTTTTATTTTTTTAAATTTTTTTAATTCTATTTTTTATTTTTCTGATTTTAAAATTTTTAGTGATTTTAATTTTGCATTTTTTTAAAAAAATGAGGAACAATAAGCACAAGGAAAGAAAATACGCACACCAAACTCTTTTTGTGTTTTTCAATTATATAAAAAATTGCTCTAAAAGATCCAGAGAAAATATTTTTGGGTTTTAAAGACTTTGAAATGTTCTTGGGAATTTTTGTAGAATTTTCAGATGGTTTTGTGTTTTCTAAAAATCTAACAGTGGCAAAAATAATAAACAGTGCACAGCCTGGAGTAATTTGCAAGTTAAAAATATTTTATAGCCCAAAACTCCTGGATATTATTTTTATCTAAACTAGAGATAAATATGTACAAACAAGAAGTGAAATGATAATTTTTGGATTTTTGTAGAATGTTCTGTGAATTTTCTAAGATTTTTGGTGTTCTTATTTTTTTGGGATTTATAAAGAGTTATTATATGAAATTTGCACAGATATTAAAAGACAACAAAATGAAATTATTCTAATTTATTTGTAATTTTTAGAGAAATATTCAAATTTTTATGAACTTTTTGAATTTCGGGAAGTGAAAATGACATTGTTTTGATTTTTTAATAATATTAATAGAAAATAAAATGCAATGAAAATTTAATGCTAGAAAGATAAACATATCAGGAGCATAGCATGATTTTTCCATAATTTATTGTCCAACAAAAACATTTATTTCACTAAAAAGAGTATGCAAATGAAGGTCTTGAATTCAGGGACTGAAACACAAATGTTAAAAGTTTTTTACATGAAATGATAATAAAAATAAAATACATGATGAAAAATGAAATTTACCTAGGAGGCATGCGTGAAGCACGTGATATATGGAGCATGGGCCTTTTTGTAATTATGGAAACTTCCAGTGGCTCAGATGTAACTTCCCCCAATTTAGGCTCTGGGGGTCTTCTTTGCAATATGCAGAACTTCCAGGGACTTTTATGATATTTTTCCAAATTTTTTAATGAACCCTAGGGTTTTGTCTCTTTCCTTCATTTCTTCAAAACAAAAGCACAAGGGGGCTGCGGGGGAACGTCACCGCTGCTCCTCTTGTTTCTCTCTCTAACCACGGTGTACGGGCGGCGACCGGTGTTGGACAACGGGAGGAGCTCGTGCGTGCTCTTCAGAGAGCGATGGCGTCCGCGGGTGTCTTCAACGGAGGCATGGGTCGACGGTGTGAGGGCACCTGCGAGCGGTTGCGTTAATGCAGATCGGTGATCTGGCAGCGCACAGGAGGGCGGTGGCAGGCATCACGCGTGGATCGACCGGTGTCTTTGATAGAGGCGCGACCACACTGGAGGGCGACGGGCGCCACTGGAGGCCGACGGTGCCGCACACGGTGACGGAGTACTGGTGATGTATGTTGGATGAACGACAGGTTGCGGCAGAGCGTCTCCGCCCCAGGTAGAGGTCGGTGAAGACCTACAACAGATGGGGGGCGGTCGGAAAGCACTACGCGTGGCACAGATGGCGAAGCGGTGGCGTTGGCATACCGCCAATGACTTTTATTATTATTATTTCAAATGTAAACAGTAATTAGAAATTAAAAACTTTTTTATTATTTTTTTGTAAATCCAAAATAGAGAAATTAAAAACAAAAAATAAAAAATATTTTTTATATTTTTTATTTTTACAAAAACTGTAACAGAGGTTTTTTAAAAAGTTATTTATTATTATTTTTTGTTTAATTTTCACTGCAAAACAAATGTTAGGAGGAAAGAAAGACAATATTTTTTTGTATATTTTTTTATTATTTTATTTATAAATAAATTAGGATACGAGCACGATGACTCGATCCCAAAATCAAAATGGAAGACTTGAACGAGTGCGATTCTGCAGAAAATGGCGGATGGAACCGGATCTCTGACCACCGTGCATGGTCAGAGGTGAGAGATCGTGTGAGGTGGAAAAGAACACGAATAAATCGGGATGTGAGATGAAAAATCGAGATCGGTGGCAAAGAATCAAGTTGTGATGCATTAAAAAATCTAGATAAAAATGACGACTAAATAAAGATGTAAAAAATGAAACTACCATTAACCTAGGTTAAAAATAACAAGAAAACGAAGGATCTCACCTTAGGAGCGGAAAAGACCTTGACCACCTCGACGAAGGCTGACTCACTGTCACCGAACGGCTCGGAGACTAGGCACCCTTCTGCGACAAGAAGACTCCTGAAGATCGGGCTTCTCTCACCAAAGATTGATCAAGTTGGAATGATGGAGAAGGAGCCATATAAATTGAAAAGATAGTTGAAATTTGAATTTTTAAATTTTTGGATGAAACTAAGAGATAAGCGAGAAAAAAATTGAAATGAGATAAAGTAAGAAGATTAGTTTAAAATTATTAACAAAAAATAACTATTTTTTTGTATTTTCGTCACTTTATTAATTTGAATAAAAAAGTTATTTTTTTGTGGTTGTTATTTAAGAATAGCAACTATATACAAATACTATATACATATGGTACATTATATACATAGTTAAATAAGGAAATACTTTTTTTTGTTTTAAAATTTTTATTTTTTTATTTTTATTTTAAATAATTAGTGAAAATATTTAAAAATATTTACAAATACAATATGTACAAATACAATAGAAAATTGCTCAAATCACCCCAGAAAACTGACTTTTCACTGTAACTCCAAAAATTATGAAATCACAACCATTTTAATGATAATTTAATTTTGAATACAATGGAAATGAGTTTGGTTCAATTTGAGTACATATGGAGCCGGAATTAGTCTTTCAATTATTGCTTAGTGGCTTTTTCCAAGTGTGATTGCTTTTATTCTGTACATGATTTGATTATGCAATTATTTTTATTAATTAGGAAAAAAAATTTAGAACTTTTGTTTTGAAAATTTATTTTGTTTGAGGTCAATTTATGTACAAATAAAATAGTGTAGTATACAAATATACACATCACACAATTTTTTTGGATTTTCTGATTAAGGACCCTATCTCCCCCTACTTGATTTTTGATCAGGTCAAGACCTGACCTTCTCTCGAGTTTCGAGTCAGCCTGTATCTATTACATATATACAGTCCTCCTTTTTTATTTCCTTTTCTTTATTTTTCCTTTCTTTCTTTCTTTATTTATTTTAGGTTAAAATGGTAAGAAGTGTACAATATTTACACACAGATGCAAGTTAGTAAGAATATGGAGTCAGTATTACATACTGGTGTTTTATAAGGCATTTTAAGATAAAATAAATGAATAAAGATGATGAAATGCAGATTCATCAATATTATATAAGTATCACTATGTATATATTGTACATATATCTATTTATTTAACCTAATAAATTAATTCCTACAAATCAAATAATAATTTCATCAAAACCCTTATAAAATATTGTAAATAAATAAAATATTAAATTATGTATATATTTGTATAAATAATAAATTAAAAATCAAAACGTTATATATATAGTATACATACCTATAAATAACACCTTGTATTTATTTTAACCCCTACAAATACAATATTTAATTGATTAAAAATCACTGAAATTAACTTTATATTATTCTTAACATTTTTATTTCATGATTTAATTATTTAAATTCATTTTCTATTTTTGATTCATTTATTTAACTTTTTTCTTGGATTTTTATCGTTTTCCCAAATTTGGTGTTTTCCTCCGTGTGCTCCCATTAGCTGACCCGGGTTTGTTGACCCAAGTCAATTGCTTGGTCTGCCCGCATCTTCCGCCCTACTTACGTGCCACCCTCTCTTGCCCAATTTTCCCATGCGCTCCTCTAACTAACTCACCTTGCGTTCTTCTCAAAAAATTTCACTCCGTCATTCCTCTCCACAGCCAACTCTCTAGATCCACCTTTTTCACATCAATTTGCTCGTGTGTTCAAATTTAAAACCCATCAGAGC
This sequence comes from Ottelia alismoides, assembly GCA_037367405.1. Lineage (NCBI taxonomy): Eukaryota > Viridiplantae > Streptophyta > Magnoliopsida > Alismatales > Hydrocharitaceae > Ottelia > Ottelia alismoides. The sequence goes on along the minus strand of JAZKJV010000640.1, from coordinate 1,213,017 downwards.
AACATCTATAAATATGCCCCTTCAACCTCCGCCACGAGTTTGATACATTATGGCCCCCTTTTCTCCTCGCGATCGACTTGTAAAGAGCTTTGAGGTGTCAGATCGAGCTCTTTATGTTTAGGAGCATGAGACGAGGGTTGAAGATGTGATTCCACCCACTCACCACCCTTCCTATGGCGTAGTTGAAACTCTCTGCACCCCACCACAGATCGAGGCAATTTCAACGCTTTCTTCACTATATGTAACCTCAGGCAGTTGTTATTTAATTCTGTAATTTTATATCGTCAATTAAATTCTGCTAAGTAGCTTAAATCTACCAATCGTCTTCAACCTCTGATCACCAAATAAGAGGTGTTTTGATCAATTTTGACCAACTCTGAATACGCCCACACCATCGCCATGATATTCTCCATCTCTTCCACCATCTGATCACCCTCAAATCCCTCAAGATTTGAGGTCCAACTTCCATTCTGATCGCCTTCGCCGGAAGTCCCCATTTTTTCACGATGCATCTAGTTTGCTGCTAATAAAATCAATCGAAGCTATCCTCCGAGCACACAGATTGCATTGTAGGGTTTTGAAGTGCAATTATAGCTAGATTGAGCATCGAGAGATCCATCTAGAGTGATACACTTTCTAACCTCCAAACCTTACTTGAGATGTCACCGATCGTCGAGGAGCAACTGGATAGATAGAGGAGGAGTACAGGAAGCAGTATCACTTGTCAGAAGCTGAATCGGGTGGAGGTTGACCAAGATCCTCTCGATCGAACCTTTCCAGGAACCACCTTCATACTTGTTCTTCCCGTAGTCTTCAGCACTACACAATCAAGAATTCCATACCATATTCCATAACGGTCGTTGATCTTGCCCCAAAGCTAAGTCATGGATTGAAGTCCCCATAGCGAATCTCATCCATCCGCGTGAACTGCATTGCCAAGCGTTGGATCAAAGGGTCAACGCATCAAGGTTGTCCAGAGTGCCACATATTTTAAAGGGTAAAATCTCACCTAGACCCTTGTGTTTATTTTATTTTCAAATAAATCCATTTGGACACGTGTCTTCATGTTATATATTGAACATTTACATTTCTTTCCCTTGCATTTTTTTTAACTACATTTTGGTCCATTTTGAATTGCAAGCGTGTTTAGCACGTGACTTCTTGGGTTAATTACAATAAAAAGTTTGCATTTTGTGTTATTAATTGGTCCATGGAAGTATTCAATTTACAACTAGGTTCTATCTAGCGAGGCGCACATGCTTGTGCACGTGATTTGTTTTAGAAATTTTTCACAATTTACCCCGTAGTTTTCATATGTGTTATTGCTTAGTCTGCAAACTTTAAATATTTGCCTATATGCCCATGTGCGTATCCATTTACTTTGCTTATTAAAAATCAAATAAAAAATATAAAATCTCATAAAAAATTCTATAAAAATTCATGCTAGATACCTGTCAATTAGATCTTGCATCCATAATTTTTATTTTGCATTTTCGTTATTTTTATTGTTTACAAAAATTCAGAATCTTATAAAATTCCCTATTTGCATTTAAATAAATAAAAAAATAAAAAAAACTTTGCCAAAAATTCAAAAAAATCCTCTTAGTTTATTTTCATTTTTATAAATTTCTATTAAATTTTAGCATTTTTATTCATCATAAAAATAAAAAAAAGCATAAAACATTTAAAACCATAAAAAATCATAGACAATTCATAGAAAATTCCAAATAAATCATAAAAGACCTTTTTAGAAAATATAAAAATTTCTCTTTCATTCTGTAAATATTACATCTATTTTTGACTTTATTTTATATTTTAAAAATCCAAAAACATTGATTTTGTGTTCTATTTATTTTATTTTTTATTTTTGATTTATTTAGAAACTTCAAATAACTTGGTTAATTCTGGAAAAATCACAAAAAAACATTAAAAAATTGTCATAAATAAAAAATAGTTTCATTTTTATTTTTTGTGCATTTTACTACTTTGAAAAATCCAAGAAGTTGTCTTTCTTTCTCTCTCATTTTTATTTGTTTTTATTTCCTTTTGTTTATAAAATTAAAACTTTTGCTATATTAGAAATAATAACAAATAAAAAATTAGAGAACCAAATGAAAAATATAAAATTAAAATTCTATAAAAAATACAAAAATAAGAAATACAAAAACTAAGACTAGTGTGCATAGAAATTCCTTGATTCTTTTCATTGATTTTTCATTTATCTCGAGATTTTTGCCTCCCTAAGTTCGAACCTATATGTTATACCGGTAAATTAAATAGCAAATTTCTCTTGCTACATTTTCGTTATTTATTTTGGCTTGAGAATTGAATAAATTTTTGTTTGACTCTTCTTTGGGTTGCGACGATCGCAATTCCATTGTGAATAATTTATTCAAATAAAAACCCGAATTTTAGCGTTCAACACGTTACCGCATCAAATGCTGCAAAAAGGTGGAGTGGTTATGGAAGTTCATGCTATAACCTGGCCAAGTTTCCTCTAATACTTCCATCTCGCTGCTCTGCGATAACACATGAGCCATGCTGATGAATCACTATTTCAACACCTTTATTCTTTCATTTTGGCCTTTAAACCCTAGCTAAATGCTTGTAAATATCATTATTTTGCATCAATTAACATTCATTATTTATTGTATAAATATTTTATAAAATACGTTTTTAAATCTAATATAAAAAATAAAGAAAAGAAAAGAAAAAGAAGTAGCATGCCAAAGGCATTTTATAACCCTAAACCCCGAGATCTAGGCATCACGATGATTGGGTCGACAAGGAATAAAGTAGGGGGAGACAAGGGTCAAAAACACAATAAAAATCCGAATTGATTTTTATCAACATAAACAATTTTTGTGACCTACTTTATTCTTTATTATTTATATCTCAAATCAATAAACTTCGTACATGAAAGTTGTAGATAAAGGTACTTCATTATACACTCTAAATAAAAAGTCAAAGCCCAAACTTCCCAGACTCATATCTTCTCCATAAAAATACAAAATGCATCAAAACCACCTTTAATTGTATCTAACTTTTAATTAGCTATTCAATGAAGATGGTTTCACTTAATTTGGAGTTAAGATGCAAAAGTTAGGTTTCAGACCCCTATTATACAACATACCTGAATAAAAAATTCATTTTATTCATTCTTTATATTTTTCATTATTTTATATTTTTGAATTTTTGTTAATATTATTTATAGTATATTCACATCAATAGAATAAAAGAAAACCATTGAAAATAAACTAAAATAAATAAGTGTATAGAATATATAAATGAATTACCTATACTATACCTATATAATCTATACATATATTTAATTAAGTATACAAATGAAATCAAAACAAATATAATAAAAAATAGTTGTATACATCTAAATGAGTTATAAATATATAAATTAGGTACGTAAAATAATAAAATGTAAAATACAAAATAAAAATAATATATACATATATAGGTAAATATACCTATAACGATACATGTAAATAATAACTCATAATAAACAACCTCATATAGATAAATGGGTATAAAATACTGCAGAAATAAACAAACTTTTTTGTTTTATAACCTAAAATTGATAATTTCATTTATTATTTCTTATCATTTTACAAGGTGTTTTTGCCTTGCCTTTTTCTGGTTGGTCCACGTGGAGCAACCAGATTCATTCTTTTGTTGACTCTGGTTAACTACCCTTTTGGTGCCCCTGACGCTTGTAAGAACCTCAAGCACTCAACTTTTCACCATTTCCCCTTGCGATCCAATGGTCGAATCGCCTTGAGCCTTGAACAAAACTTGCACATGGCTTCTCCGTGATTCACGCAGGATCTTAAAATCCCATCAATCTCCTTCGAGTCGGCCTCCATTTGATCCGCAATAAGCCTCCTCGTCATGTTTATAAATAATACCCTCAATCCACCTTAGCTCGATTCGATCCGTCTTTGAGCCCCAAATCCTTTCGTCATGCGTGTATGTGTGTGTTCCATGTGACAGAGCGAGCATCCCCGAGGTGTCAAGAGGTGCAAGGTGGAGAGGAGGTCTAAGGCGTCGCTCCGACGATACCTCTTCTCCCTGGTTCCCAGGTATGAGTTGTGCATTTTTCTTCCATTTATAGATAGATTTAGGCTTACTCTTTATATTCCCACATTTCATTTCATCTTTAGATCAGTAGGTTAGCGTAAAAATCGATTAAATCGATCGTCGGAGCTCTCAGCTCCGGTCCTGCTCCGCCGTGTTTCTGACTGTATCCGACCCCCATAAAACCCTCATATCATTCCTCAATGCTTTGTCCACTTCCTCGACCCATCAAATCAGCTTGATCCTTCCTGAATCAAGATATCGGTACTCCTATGCTTCCTTCAGTGGAGTACCTCCACATCTATTCATTCGTCCTTTAAATACACCAAATAAAGGCCCAGATCTTGTAACCTTTGCCTTGACATGCTAGTGCATGTATTTGCAGGTCTGGAGGGGGATCATATGAGACCCATTTGTGGTTCAAATACTGCCCCAAGAATGAAGTCCCTCCAGTGCTCGACCACCGAGCTCTGGAGCCTTTTGAGGCATCAATTAACTATGGGACGACGAGACGAAGCTTCCAAGCCTATCAGTAGTGCAGCAGGTGGTCGGAGGCGATAGCTATAGGAGATCGAAGCTTGGGAGGGTAGGCATTCTTGCCTGTTCTTCCAGGCACCTTCCTCATCGTCCGATCAAGATCAAAAGCGCATGCAAGCAGTAGTTGTTCGATTTGTAGAGCCATGACCGTCTTATCCGTCTAGGGATCTATTCTCAACCGTCCTCAACCGAAGCGTCACCGTGCGAGGATACGACGCATGTCAAGTGAGAAGATCCTAGTCATCTGTTGGCATGCATATATTGGGTAAATTTTACATGTGCCCCTCGTCGTTTTGTATATTTTTATTTAATATTAAAAGTTGGGTCTGAAGTGGAAATAATTGGGGAATTTTACATAAAGCCCCTACCTTTTTGGGTATTTGCATTGATGTTCATGCCAGCTAACCTCACATGGCCCACAATGTGAGGTGGTTATTTTGCGACTATACCCTACAGATTTTTGTATTTGTTAAAAGTACCAAAACTTTATGTATATTACAAATATGCCCCTACCAAGTGCTTTTAATTTAAATATTTATGATTAAATTGCGCATTTTCCCTTGGATTTTTATGTTAGGGTTCTAGAATGCATGTAAACTTTTTAATATTTAATAAAAGGTCCTTGTCAGTATTCCATTTTTACGCGTGTTTGTTTAATTTCTATAAATATCATCCATGCTCTAAAAAATATGCAAAATAGTAAAATGTACTTGGATGTATGTTCTTTCATGACATATTTTTGTTTTGCATTTATGAACTTTGCTTGTTTATTAAAAATCAAAAAGAGCATTTTTTGCCCCTATTTAACTTAGAGAATACCTAAAAATCATAAAACATTCTTGAAAAAAATCCAAAAAATAACATTTTATCTATTATAGTATTTTCTAGCTTCAGATCAGAATTCCCTAAATATAGGAAAAGAAAATGATAAACAAAAATAAAAAGCTCCAAAATCCTTAAAAAATTATAAAAATTATTTAAAAAATCAAAAATTGTTTATTTCTATCATTGAATGTTCTTTTTATTATATGTTATCTATTAAAAATGATTTGAAAATTTTTGATCATATTTAGTATTTTTAAACTCCAAAAGCAATTCAACTTATTTATTTAATCCCTATTTTGGATATTTTTACTTTAAAAATACATATGAATCAGCAAAAAACCCCATAAAATCATAAAAATATTTTAAAAAATGTGAAAAATAAAAAACGTTTTATTTTGCAAATGTGGCTTATTTTTAGCTGTTTATAATTATAACACCCTATATTGTTTTAAATATATGGGTTATCTTATTACTATAAATATTATAGATACCTTAAAAAATTTAAAAACCAAAAAATACATATTTATAATATGTTACATTCCTTAATATTTTTCTGATTATTATCTTTATTATATAATACATAACTATACCATATATAATATCTTAGATGTGTTTATATACCCTCGTATACGTATATATATCATAATATATATAATATTTAAATTTAAAAGGAATTAGAAAATAAAAAATGTAAAAATAATAAATAAAAGAAAAATCAAATAAAAACATTAAAAACCAATAACCCACATAAAAAAGATGATTGCATACATAATTCATTTTTATTAGCAATAATCATTTGTCTATCTTGTTTCCTCTCAGTAGTTTTACCTCTACATGCTTATACACTGCACATCTTTGTTTGTAGAGTATAATAAATTGCACTTCACATTTTTATCATTCATTTACTAATTATATGTTGTGGGTACTTGTTGTCTGAACTGGGTTTCATGAGCAGTTACCTTAGCGATGCTCTATCTTCGATGTTCTTTTACTGAGGATAATTCTTAGACCCTCGTGAATCTCTGCTCAACAAATGATGCTGTTATCAGGGAGCAGCATGTTTGTAGCCTAATTTGTACATACTTGCATTTTCTTTTCTTTTATTTATTTGTACATTCTTTTCTTTCTTTCTCTTACTTGTACGTATTTATAGCTCTTAATTCCTTGTACAAATTATTTGATTATTTGTGATAATATCTCTCATGTTGTGTTTGATGTGAGGGACCGGTATGCGAGGACGACTTCTTAGGGAGTGAAGGCATCCAATGATGGTAGAGACTAGCCTTCTTTCCCTGACCAGTTGGAGAGGCAACAAGCATGACAAGGAAGAAACTTATCATAGATTATAGTCTAGAATTTTATTTTATTTTTGGTGAGAGAGTGATTTATTTATTCATTACTATTTGTAATAATATAGGGACTCGGACATTACTATACTTAACGATGTTGATTACCCATGTGATTGTTCACATCGGGGCCTCATCATGCTTTTTTCAAGTTTTTACCTCCTTATTTTTACTTTGTTTTCCGATGTTTTGAGTTTTTTTGCCTTTGTTTCTATTTGTTTTGTATTCATGGAACCCCTATATTTTAGGACTGCTTGTATATGTAATTAGGTCCAAATCCTAATAAGAAGCATGTCCCTATAGTCTTTTATGTTTGGATCTAGTCAAATTAATAATTGTCAACTATTTGGATTTGAACCCACGTGCTGAGAGAGCCATCATACAATTCTGGCAAAACCCATTGTGGCGGGCATCGAGATGTCTCTAATACTAGACTCTCGGGTTTATTTCCTAATAATTGGCAGGTGGCTCTTCATGACTAATATCAGCTAATGTTTAGGGTGATTTTATCGATTGCACCGCCATGTAGATATGTTTAAATTTATTGTTTTGCATACCACATGGAAAGAGCTGGGAAGCGTTGTAAGTCCTCTAACTTTGCATGCATCATTAGATTCCATGGTGAGATTTCTGTCATTGAATCGACTTGCACATATTTTTCGCTATCTCCCTATGATTTTGAGCACCTAGGACTTAAATTCACAAAATTGTTAGATGCTCGTATGTAAAATATCTAAAAAAAGTGAAAACCTAAAAATCTAAAACAAGGGGACTATTGAATAAACTTTGACCTTAATTAAAATTTGTAATGAATTTCATTGTTTGGGGTTCATCGAGCCCCCATTGTTTTCATGTACCTCAGGAGGGGACCAAAACCCCTCCCATGAGCGAGGCACAACCCACTAAGGATTAGAGCCAAAGACCTAGTCTTTAACTACCTTGTGTATCGTCTGGATTTCCGAAGTATTGGCGCTTCTATCATACGTGGACGAGTGGGACTTGATCAACGATGGTGTTCCTTCCTTGTATGGAACACCGACCCTATCTAAAGTACTGAGCTTAGGCCACGCCCTCAGGAGGTGTCTGTCTTATCGTCTCGTGTCCGAGTAGGGCCTTGCATGCTCATGGATGATTTCATTACTAGCAAGGTCTGAAGTGGTAGTTTCACCTATCATCTCCCTCTGTCTCATTCCTTGACTGAGTAGGGATACAGGAAGGGATACAAGGACCTCAAAAAGTGCAAATTAGATGTTACAGAGGACAAGGACAAGTACGAGATACTTTTCTTGTAGTACTTTCTCTCCTATAGGGTTAGCATCTAAGGACTTGTTAAAAGATATGCCTAAAATAACAACTCTAAAAATGAAAGGATAAAAATAGATGTTCCCATACGGCTTCACATTTGTAGAGTTGGTGAACCCAAATTTTGTATTGTATATTATATGGATCTAGATTAAGGTTCAAAGATCAAGTCCCACGTAATTGCATAAATTTTGTCATATGTATTTCCTCTTTGGACCTAAGCTTGTTTTGAGTCTTTCTACTATTTTACACTCCCTTTATTCCTCGTTGACCATCGTATCCTTCCTCTTGCGTCGATCCTTCTTTTCCTCTAAGAAATCGATACATGGATGGTCCAGTCGGGACTCCATCGGCACCAACATCGATTCCATGGACTCGGCATCGTTAATAATTCGAGGCGATATTCGGGAACCTAGTTCAGACCTTGCGAACCAATCTCCAAACTCCTCGTCTTCTTTTTACTCTCTTTCTATTTCTTAATAAATCGAGACTACTCTTGTCCCATGTCCGCCCATTGCCAATGGAGGTCGATTTCAGTCTACATCTTTTACTCCATTCCCAACTATCTAGGATTGGCCCTAATCTCGTATTCACCACTGTAGCTGGTATTCAATTTCACATTGGTTTGATTGGGATTCCTCTTGCATTGTAATCTGGATTTGAATATGGAGTTCTTTTCGTCAGATTCAAACCCAGAAATGGCTCCTCTGGGCAAAGGGAAGGGACAACTGCCTCCCCAACCAGAGTAGGGCCAAGCGCTTGATCAGAATCAAGTGAATGATCAGTTGTTTGCATCCATCCAAGCTATCCAGCAGCAGATAACTGAACAAGCACTAATCTAGACTGCATTTCAAGACATGCTCAACAATCTGAGGAACATACCAGTAAAAGGAGGAATAAATGAGGATGAGATTCCTCATGATGATCAAGAAGAAGAGGGGTAAGGAATGACAAGCCTAAACCTACGCTGAATGAGACTTATAACCCTTGAGATAACCAGATGATAAAGTGGATTTGTGTCCCGCTGGTGCATGCTCACTTTGAGATAAAGCCTCAGTTCCTTACTCTTCTGCCCATCTTTCACGGGAATACCAATGAGGAGCCATACATTTCCCTACAACAGTTCTCTCGCATCTTCGAACCATACACTACCTAACATCCTGTTAGATGTAGCTAAAATGATCGCATTTCCCTTCAATCCTCAGGACAAGGCCATATACTGGGTCAATCATTTGGGGAAGGTCATGATGACATGGGAGGAACTTAAGTATGCATTCCTTCATAATTTTTACCCTCTTGGTCAACTCAACCATATGCGAGCTAGGATTAGCAACTTCTCCTAGGACACCCACGAGTCGATTCATGAAGCATGGGAGCGATTCACAGACCTTTATGAGAAATGCCCCACCATGAGATATCGAGGACCATCTTGGTCCGATACTTTTTCAACGGACTGAATGTTGAAAGTCAAAGCTTAATTGATGTTCCTATGGGTGATCCCACTTTAAAAAGGATGAATATGTAGTATGGCAAATATTCAAAGAAATGGCCAAAGGAGAGGGCGGCCTCTCTCCATCCCGCATGTACCAAAGACAGCCCCAAGTCCTTCACAAGCTGGTCCACAAGGCAACATCTCACGAGGCAGAGAGAGATGAGAGATCCAACCTCAACATCATTAGGGGCCATCTCTCCAAGGTTAATATCATCGACAAGCAGTCAAAGGATCTAGAGAAATTAGCTGCGATCGAACAAAGAACACAAAGTTTAGATAAATTGGATCAGATTACCAAGCAACTGGAGTTGTTGGTGAGTACCATCAATGCCTTCCAGTCGGCGACACCATCACCCAAGACTCGTGCTGAGAAGAAATATTAGCCAACACCGCCACAATAACCTCAACCCAATCAATAGCAACCAACAGTCCAGCACGTATATTACGTGCAGACTCTCGACCAGTCACCGCAACAACAATAGTTGGTGGTATACCAACCAGATCCCCTGTCTTCCTATGATCCATTCTCTCCTCCACCACCTCTCATTCAAGAGGTGAATGAAGTTTGGTCAAATGACACACAGCCTGCCCATCTAGGTGGACCAAAGCAGGGCTAGCCTACATACTCATGTCGATTCCCTCAAAATCAAGGAGGGAGATCTGCCCAGTTCCAGCAGCCTGAACACCAACAATCTCCATAGTATGACAATAATTGGAGACAACCAGCACCAACCGTACCATCAAGACATGACTGTACCTCACAAGCAGTATCCTCCTCCTCCCTACCAGAACCAGTATCAGCAGTGTCAACAATACCTTTCTCAGCCTCCACACCATTAGCCACAACATTGTCGTAACGTTGAACCTTCCATGGCAGTTCCTGTAAAGTCGATCCTCGATTGTTTGGCCCTGTTAGTAAAGGCAATAATAGAGATGACTCAGAAGTTGGATGACCAGACGACCACAAAAACTCCAATTCCAGCCTAGGTCGAAGCCAACCCAAATAACTTTAAGTGCAAATAGCAGGTAGAATGTGATGTCCCGTCTGTGCCTGTAGAGTCAGATGATTGTGATTTTGTTTTGTCTAATGCTATTACTCTCATGAGCGATAGGATCTTGCCTCCGTCTACCACTATTAGGGGGAAGAATAAAGCTTCATCTGGTGACTCGTCGTCTTCTGCATCAGTTGTGCCAACTACATGTTCAGGTGAGGAAGAAGAAGAAGGAGGATCCATGCAAGTTGCTACCCACCACCATATACAATAAACAGAATAAAAAATCAGAAAATTGAAAAATACCAAAAAGATTATCACACTCGAAATAAAGTCGCACCAACCATGAAGGAGCAAGCCACAATAGTCGATCCAATGCCAGCCGATGGAGCGGAGACTGCAATTTTAGGATGTCCACCCCCAACTCTAGCTTGTACACCTTTTTACTGCTCAGATGTACAAAATGTTGTGGACATGAATTTTGATGTAAATAAGAATAGTATTTCTGATTTCAGTTATGTATATATTCCTTTTCCTGATGCAATTAAAAAATCCAAACAAATTACAAAATGAAAAAATGCAGTATCTGATCCAGGCATTCTTGAGAACTTGATTGTTGAACTACCTTTGTTTATAGCCATGGAATATATATCCGTTGTGAAGAAGGGATTGAAAGAAGCATGCACGACCAACCGTCGGTCAAACCACAATTACAGACACCAATGGGTTGAGAAGCACATCCTTATCATTCCTATAGTGGCAGTAATAAGGAAATTTCTAGAAAAGAAGACTGACAAAGCAACACCCTTGATCAAATGCAAGATTTTTGACAAGATCTTCGAGCAAACCCTACTTGGTAATAGCACCTCCATCAACCTGATGCCCGCCTCATTGTTCATAGAATTTGTGCTGGGACTGCTTAAGCCGACATGCATGGTCCTTCAGTTCTTTGATCTATCAGTGAACCGACCTTGAGGTTTATTGGAGATGTTGTTGTAATGATGTGGCATATGTAGTTTCTTGTTGATTTTATGGTCCTTGATATGGACTCTTCTTCACCGTTACTTCTGACCCCAATTATTCTTGGCCGACCATTCTTGCACACTGCAGAAGCTGTGGTTGACTATGGGTATGGGAAAACCATGTTCGGCTCGAGTAGCAACAAAGTGACAATATATATGGTCATTGATCCCAAAATTGTGTCTAATCAAGGTCGAGCAGAACTGTCTAATGCAGACCATGACTTTATTGCAGAAATCAGAGATATAAATTTTTCGAGAGGAGGAACTGGAAAGCATAGTCTTCTCATGCTCCAATTCAATTGGGAGACAGATTCTTCCTTGTTGATGAACCTTTTTTAAGCATAAGATTCATGCCAGTCTGAACATGAAGAGTTCATTGATGATATGTTCGGCACATTATCAGCAGAGCCATTTGTGATCAAGGTGAGCAGCACCTCCAAAGTCATTCCAGCTCACCCACCTACCAATTCCATTTCTCAAGTGACCAATAAGCAAACTCGATTAGAACTAGAGTTAAAGCCACTTCCGACAGGCTTCAAGTCTGCTTACCTTGCAGGTGCAGAAAGCATGTATGTGGTCATCATCAGCAGCAGGTTGACCCCATATCAGGAATCTCGATTGCTCGAGGTTGTAGAGAAAAACCGCAGGGCACTTGGTTGGCACGTATCGGGCCTCCACGGGATAAATTCATCTATGTGCTCACACCACGTCTACTTAGAAGATGATGCCAAGCCGTCCCATGAATTTCAAAGAAGATTGAACCCTAACTTGCCAGACGTAGTCATGAAGGAAATCATGAAATGTTGTGATGCGGGCTTCATTTATCCCATCTTCGATTCCAAATGGGGGAGCCCCATGCATGTAGTTCCAAAGAAATTTGGGCTCAACGTGGTTACAAATGAAAGAGGAGGGATGATTTCTACTTTGGTACCAACATCCTGGCGGGTGTGTGTTGATTACTGCCGCCTCAATGCTGCAACAAAGAAGGACCACTTCCCCTTGTCTTTTTTTGATCAAGTTCTAGAATGATTGGTCGGTAAGGATTTCATTTGCTTTTTGGATGGGTATTTTAGGTACAACCAGGTGGTAATCGCCCCAGATGACCAAGAGAATACTACCTTCACTTGCCCGTTCGGCTACACTTTCAAGAGAATGCCATTTGATCTCTGCAACACACCTATTACATTCTAGAGGTGCATGCTTGAAGTCTTCGCCGATATGGTTGGAAGTTTTCTTAAGGTGTTCATGGATGACTTCTCCATCCACAGTGATAGCTTTGATTCTTGTCTTCAACACCTTGATAGAGTACTTCAGAAATGCCGAGAAGTCAATCTCGTACTATCTTGGGAAAAGAGCCACTTTATGGTCACTAAAGGGATTGTGCTTGACCATGTCGTTTCCAAACGTGCCATGGA